>CM052357.1:23534244-24134244 GCA_028551475.1 Casuarina equisetifolia
TTAGTAGATTTTGTTTTTAAACTTTCTTTCTAGGAATTTCCTCTCAATCAATTTGATGTTTTTCAACTTCCTTTTACCATTTTATTGCCATGGTTATAATCAGATTGCACTGTTCCATCCTTTTTCCTTTGCAGGAAATATTATCTCTATTGGTTTATTTGCCTCCCATTGTAAACTCTCTCATCTCGCACTTTGTCACTCGCACATGAATTCTTACACGATCATGCTACTGGTCTGTGAAGACTGAATTGCAGCCCTACATTTATTAAAATATTTAAGGCAAAGACAGTAAAAGACTTCGAAACAAACCCTTACCTAGCAACTATACTCAACTTTGCTGCGGTGGTTCTAAGGTCTTCCCTCTGCTAATCGAGACAGTTTTCTTGTCATCACCATAAACGCCATCGGGTTAATAATCGGTTGTGAAAGTTACAAAAAAATTTTAATATCTCTTTTAAGCGAAATTGATGGAAAATTAATTTAACTGCTTTGTATTATTAATTTTGAGATATCTGAAGTACATGAAAATTCAGCTAAAATATAGAAAATAAAATAATGAACGATGAACCGTATGCGAATGAGTAGATCGACATCATTCTACTCATCTAATAATGGAAGTAATGCCCCTTGAATACCCAACAAGAAACCCACAAGGAAACCTACCAAGAGCAAGAGAGGATCACTATCAAGGGTCGAAAGCAAATCATGCTAGACATCAAACTAAATGGAGTGAACTAAGACTGAAGAACCACCAACCTTGTGACATATTGGCTTTGGCATGTTTCTTAGAACCTGACAGGGGAGGTCAGCATGAAAATAATGAAAGAGCAGAGAAAGAATGGTGAAATATACACAGGTCAAAGTTTAAAATCATTTGATACCACAAGCGCCAAAACATAGCAAACGAGTTTCCTTAAAGCCAACTAAAATCAGTGCACCATCACCAACCAAATGCCTCGGCTGAAAGCCAAAAAAATACAGACTGATAACAGTGAAGCTTGATCATGGCAATAATAACCATCACTACTATATCAATGGGAGATCTTACAAAGAGGTTGCAGAGCCAGTCCAACGACCAGAATAAATAGGAATGTTTTTGTGAACTCAAAGGGTATTTTAAAAAATATATATATGTTTGAAAATGGTAAAAAAAAAAAAAAAGCTTGACATCATCAAACATAGTGAGATGTAGCACAGCTCCTCCCCCTATACCCACCACCATCTGTTTATCTCATCAAGCTATCCCAAACTCTATCTTCTTTTATATTACTTCGATTAGATTCCCTGGTCTCCAAAATAATTACACCATGTTGTTTGAGGGGATTTAAGGCCCGCGATACTTACGGAAGCATAGACAGCCCTGGGCTTGATCGCCGGGGATCATACCTCCACCTTTGGATGTGTCAATTGCCTCTAACATGGAAACTACATCTTCCATCTCCGGTCGCTTGTCAGGGTTGGCATCCCAGCATCGCTTCATTACATTTGCCAGGGAACTTGGGCAACATCTTGGTATCTCTGGTCTCAAATTCTTGGGTTTCAACATGAAAATATTGCCAAGAAATGGATTAATGATAGGAAGGTGAACTTGTTAAAGTCCTTGAGCAAAAAGACAACACTCCAAGGGTGCAATGACTGGGTATGGAGAAGATAAGTTACCTGCCGGACAACAGCTGAAGTAACTTCTGAGAAGCTAAGGTCTGGATATGGCATGTCACAGCAATATATCTCCCACAAACAGATGCCAAAACTGTACACATCACATTTCCTGTTATATGGATTGCCATTGAGAACCTGTAAACCAGTCAGTGAATATTCATTAAATGATTATTTCTGCTGTTTTCCGTAGTATAAGATAAAATGGGACAAATACGGGAACATTGTATGACACTTATCCCAGAATGTGGATTAACGGGGGTAACTCGTATAGATTGTATCATTAGTAGTTAAAAGTCGACAGGTTATCGTGAGACACAAATCTTAAAATTGTAGCTTAGTTTTGCCAAGTAAAAAGTAGCACAAAATTTTTCTGTGCCTCATAAAATTAGCATCAAATCAAATAGACTGTACCTCAGGAGCCATATAACCAAGTGTGCCTGTCTCCCCAGTCATATCATTAGGATTTGAAGCCTCAACGCGAGCAACCCCAAAATCAGCAATTTTTACTGTACGTGCCTTGTCCAATAGCATGTTCTCCGTCTTTACATCTCTGTGAACAATCTTCTGCGAGTGTAGGTAGCTCATCCTAAAAGATATAATACATATTAGCCTTGCAAATATATCATTTTTGAATGAGAACCACAAAGGTTAAGAAATCAAAAGGATAGCAAATGCAAACTGAGACACAGATAGTAGATACCCCCGAGCAAGATCAAGAGCAAGCTGGACAACGACCTTAAAAGCTAGCTTCCTTCTCCTGTTTTTTATGAGGTACGATTTCAGAGCACCCCCAGGAAGATATTCCACAGCAACACAACAGACACTATTAGGAATGCCAATTTGACTATTGTCAGTTTGTATTCGTAGTTCTGATGAGCCCATCGTTGCCCCTATGAACTGGAAATTCAAAAACAATAGTGTCAAGTAAGAGAAACTACAATGAAGGGTGACAGTAATATTAGTAAGTGCATACAATTTTCTGCAAAAATCTAAATCCATTGGAAAAATAAAAAGAACAATCATTAAATGTATGATTGAAGCAGTCAAAAATTCCAAAACATTCCAATTCATTTATTCTTCTACGCGATCACTGAATTCAATCAATCCAGAGTGCAAGGGTTATCAATTTCCGCTATTCCAATGGGAGGCAAGAGATGCAGCTCAGAATCTTAATGTGAAGAGAAATGAACATCAACAGGGGTATTTGAGGCTTCTATCAATAAGTCAAAACCTCATCGTTTGTGGTGGTCAAATTAACAAAATTGAAGGGGGGGGGGGGGGGGGAGGGGGGGGGGGGGGGGGGGGGGGGGTGGGGGCGGTGTGGGAGAACTTAGACAGCAGTAATTATATAAACAGGGCATTGTCACTCCCATTTTCATCCAACAGAGTTTTCAACAAGAATTGATATTTGTCTTTCATCCCTTTATTATGTTTTTTCAATGGTTGTGGGAAAGTTCAAGGGGAGCTCTCCTTCACTGGCTTCAGTTGCAGACTCCGACAAAGCCAATGGCTGATTAATTGTCAGCAACATGAGTTTCCACGCCCGCCACTTCCATGGAGGTTCCAAGCAGGTTTAGGTAGCTCAGCACACCTTATCCACTTCTTCGAGCAACTTTTATGACCTTTGGAAGCTTAATTACCGAATTTTTAAACAAATAGTGCAGCAATTTCAGCTTATGCCTGTGCTTTCAACATGGATGTTATGTACAAGGCAGCAATGCTAGAGTTTCTTTGATAACCAGTTCAAGTTTACCGAGATCATTTAACATTGAAATAACCTATCAGTGAAAATAGAATTTTGCTGCATGTATGTGAGATGATCTCATGGCAAGATCATTAGTAACACATAATCTCTATTACTAATCCATTGTGTAGTTTGGCTTCTCTAACCATCCACTTATTTTTGCTAAAGCCTCTGCTTTATGGTAATAAATCCAAAAGTTAGTGAAAACAAAATATGTTTAATTTTTTGAACCTGCTTCAAGCTAGGATGACATGATTAAGCAACCAATCCCGGGTAAAGGGTCTCTCTTTCTTTTGTTTATTAATGTTCTTCTGTTTTTCCCAAATGCCCATACTTTTTACCTCTGCATTCACCTATGTCCACTACAATCTTATCTGGCAATATTAAGCGAAAGCATCCTTGGTGTTAGGCGATTAGTTTCAAGGGCCATTCCATAATTCTTCCAAGATACAGAGCATGTGGGAAATAAATGAATGTTTTTGAAGCTTATTTTCATTAAGCATCCAGTTGTTGACTATGTTCAAATTGGCATCAGGTGTACAATTTAAAGCACTGGATTACTTGGGATCATAGTATGTACTACAAGAAAAGCAAAACTTCTGAACACAAACTGACTTTTACTCCTGAAGAAGAATCAATTTGGCTAGTGACAATTGGATTAAAGCACTGGGATGCAATCTTATTTCTTGATATGCAAATTGCTCTAAGACACATTAGGTAACATATGAAACTCATGTTCTTAAATGCTTATTTAAGCATCCAAAGCTGCGATAGTAAGGCCAAAGATGATGAACATAAATCCTTCTGTCAACTAATAGAATGAATAATGAGGCAACCAAGAAGAAATTACGAATTTCCAACCACTAATTTCATAAAAAGGTAAGGTGGAATTCAAAATTCCATATCCTGCACGCTGTAAGCTAGATACAGAGGCAGCCAAATATTCAAGCATATACTATGCAAATTTGATGGGAAATAAATGTCAATATATAAATATATATCATGTGTATGTGAAAAGAAGAGAGAAAAGCTGCAGAAATATAAAATAACCTTAGTCACATTAGGATGATCTAGCTTATGCCAGACAGCAACTTCTTGTGTAAAAGCTGCCCTTAATGAAGCAATCTCAGCTTCCGTCCTATGACCCTCCTCACCCCAGTCCAGCAATTTAACTGATAATCAAGAAAAGAATCAGAAAAATACTGTTCATCATTCTCTTTTCTGAGATTTCCTGGAGCGCAAATATCAGTGAATTCTAGCAAATGCAATCCACGCAGCATAAGAAGCCAATTGAAAATTGGCTAAGATAATATTGGACAGAAGCTAAGTAGAAAGTTATTATGTTTATTAAATTAAGATGCTGGGAACTTGTTTACGATGGAAAAACCGAGTCCTAATGTTAGATGCAGCACAGCTGCACTCCTTGCTGTTTTTCATAGCCGATAAAACTTTAACTCAGCTGTAATCACATGAAAGTTCAGAATCACCAACATCAACCAAGTAATTATTGTTATCAGCAAATTCACTCCGAACCCGTGTACCAGTCACGGATTTCATAGCAGTACATCTACAATGATTTCCAATCGCCAATGGCCAATCCCTCCACAGGAGTCGATTGATTTGTGCTACAACGTTTTAAAAAAATATTCCTTTAAATACAAAAGCGGCAAAAGTACCGAGATATTGCGTCACCTTGACGAAGTCCGAATGGTCCCCTACTTCGTTATGGGACCGACCAAACTAATATATGCCGTCAAAATCAACTAAATTTAACGAACTCAAGTGTGTTCATTTACCAAAACCAACCGGGTATTTGTTAAATTCTTCCATAGTTAAGGGAAGGGAAAAAAGAAAGAAAGAAAGGATAACATGTCATTTATGGAAGTAAAATATGAAAAATACTACCAGGAATCAATTCCGTAAGGCATCATATACGCTGGATATAACTGAGACTAATATCAACGAGAAAGTTTTTCTTAAAAAAAAATAAAATAAGAACGGAGGAGAAAATGGGTTTTTCTGATGAAAAAATAAACAGGAATTATGAGGATGGAGATTTCAAACAGAAACCAGCCAAGAAGTCCTCTTAAATCTGCAATTTTTGGCAGAATTTCATCAAACAAGTGGAGAACTATATCAAGGCAAAAAAATTTCAGGAAAAAAAAAAAAAAGGAAAGTTCCAAGTGGGTGAGGGAGAGAGACTGACTGGCAACATCCTGGCCGTCGTAGATACCACGGTGGACCGTGCCGAAGGTGCCACGGGCAATGACGCTCTTGATGATGAGCTTAGAGGGGTCGATCTCCCACTCCTGCCTCTCCTTCTTCACAGTCTTGGCAGCAGCCATGACGTTAATATTCTTGCCACTAACACTGATATTATTACTGCAAACCACATCCTCCTCTCTCTTCTTGTTCTTCTCCATGGTCCACGCCTTGTTGATGTGCCTCTCCAGCTGCTCGTCCAAGCTCTTCAGATCAATCTGATCCGCCCTCACGAACCCATCACTACTCTTCTCCATCTCCGCTTTCTTTTCCTGCAGTGCCCGTCACAGATCAGAAAACAGCAGGTTTCACTCCGTTGTCTCCGCTGTTGTGGGTTGTCTTCCTTCTGTTCCCCCCTGTAATAGTGAAGTTCTGCTGTGGTTGAGGATTTCTCTGCCGGTCATCGTCCATGTGGGCACATGGAACTGCCTCACCGTAACGTGTGCTTCTGACCCACTTCGTCCTCCTCCTTCCCTTCTATTTAATCATTTTCTTCTCTTTCTTTCACATCTTCTTTTTTATTAAGGGTTGACCATTTTACCTCAACTTTCATTTTCATCCCTTGATTTCTATCAAATTTAATGGTTTCCCCTGTATTTTTAAATATTTTTTCACTCCCATGATAAAAGTTGAGTTAAAGAAAATAGACTGATTTTCTTAAAATAAATAGAACAAAATACTTTAATCAAGTAAGGTGGAGTAAGATTCTTAACACGATAAAGCGGTTCTATTGAAGAAAGTAATTTTTAATAACTTAATAAAGTGTGAAACATCTTAATGAGATCAAGATTTTCTATGATTTTTGAGATAAAAATAAGAATACCGAGTTGATAAGGATAATAAACATGGATATGTTAGAATTTGATTATTTTATTCCAAAATAATTTTAGGATTTTAAAATGCTTATATGTTACAATAGCTTAAAAATTATGAATGATTTCTGTTTACATATAATATTTTATAGTCAAAATTTCATTAAATACCAAGTACATGGTGATTAGACAACTTAAGAATATTTTATCCCTTTTAGATTCTTTAACTTTTAAATTTATTAACTTTTTTTTCTTTTCACTTAACTTAATAAAAGGAAAATTAAAGAACTTATAATTTAAATATCCACAAAAACTCCTTGTTAACTTAATAATAAGCTAATTATGTCTGAAATTTCTTAGTTTCAAATTTGATATCAAATACATGAGTTTGAGTTTGAGTGCATATATATTAAAAAAGAAAAAGAAAAAAAAAACGTTGCTCTTTTTTCTAAGCTTGAATTGGAGCAATGGGCTCCAGATAATTATATGAATAACCAAATCCACCTGCCATTTGAGGAGTCTTCCTGTTTGGTATAATGGAAGTCAGAAAACAAAAACGTAAAGCCATTGAATTGAGCTTGGGTCGGGGAACTGTTACTATCCCACTTTGTCATTATCTGATCCTGTCCAATCATTTTATTTGGGCGGCCTCCGACAGACTTTCATAATTTACATATTTTTCTCTTTTTTGTTCAAAGTGTTTGATTACACCCGTTTCAAGGAACATAAAGGGCTTACAGTGTTTTTTCATATTCTGCGTGAATTAATGGTAAAAATTTGTTAAAAAACCTACAATCTTCTTAAAATCAACTATTAAGAGCGGGTGTAATTTATTATTATATAAAAAGTATTATAGAAAACTATAAGCAGCGTGAGACATTTTAATCTTCTCTCATTTTCACAACTATCACAAAAAATGGGTTCTATAATCATAACAAAAGAGATATCATGTAACTAAACTATTGGATGCAATAGGACTTTATAAATTCAATGCTATGTTAAAAAAAAATCAAAAAACCAATTTTAAAGAATAAAGACAATCTTTCGTAATGAAGAGTTTTTTTTGTGTGAATTGTCACGTATTTATATATCATAAAATTATATTACTATTACCTTAAAACAAGCATCCCTCATCCATACTACAAAATATACTTTAAAAATTTTAAAACTCCTAAAAATAGTTGTTACAATCTATAGGTCTTAGTCTTTTACTTAATGAGATATTTTTTCTCATGTTCTACTTGATCTTGACAATACTACCTTCAAGATTTTGATTACTAAATCTTCTTCATCAATTGTAAAACTCTTACTTTTCATGGTTTTGATCATTCGGTTCACTTCCTTATTCCCTTGTTTAACCCATCATGACAATCCATTTATAGCCAATAGCATCATTCACATACGCTTAGTGAACCTACAATTAATCCACTAAGTTGATTCTCATTATTGTTGACATAGATTGCAACAATAATGAGAAATTTTTTCTCATATCCTATTTGATCTTGACAATAATGATTATACTCTCAATGCTTTGATTAAAAAATCTTTTTCATAACTATAAAACTCTTACTTTTTATGATTTTGATAATTTAATTCACTTCCTTATTCCATTATTTAATCAGTCATGACAATCCATTTATAGCCAATATTATCATTCATATAAATTTAGTGAACTTGTAATTAATCCATTAAGTTGATTCTTATTATTGTTGACATAGATTACAATAATAATGAGAAATTTTTCTTCAAATCATCTTTGATCTTGACCATAATGGTTATACTCTCCATGCTTTGATTACTAAATTTTCTTCACCACCAATAAAACTCTTACTTTTAACGGTTTTAATCATCCAGTCAGCTTCCTTATTCTATGATTTAATATATCATGAAATTCCATATAGCCTATATTTTTATTCATTATAAATTTAGTGAACTTGCAATTAATTCACTAAGTTGATTCTTATTATTGTTGACATAAATTGCAACAATAATGAGATATTTTTCTTTGCATCCTACTTGATCTTGACAACAATAGTTATACTTTTGAGGCTTTGACTACTAAATCTTCTTCATCAACTGTAAAATTCTTACTTTTTATGATTTTGACCATTCAATTCACTTCCTTATTTCATTATTTAATTTGTTGTGAAAATACATTTATGGCCAGTATTATCATTTATACATTTAGTGAACCTGCAAATAATCTACTAAATGAATCTACTTAATGAGATATTTTTCCTCTCATCCTACTTGATTTAAACAATAATGATTATACTTTTGAGGCTTTGATTACTAAATCTTCTTCATAAACCATAAAACTCCTACTCCTCATGGTTTTGATTATTTAGTTCACTTATTCCCTTATTCCTTTATTTAATTTATCATGACATGATTTATAGCCAATATTGTCATTCATATACATTTAGTGAACCTGCAACTAATCCACTAAGTTGATTTTTATTATTATTGACATAGATTGTAGTATTACTCCACTAAGTTATACATATCTATTCCATCTATAATGATAAGTATATCTTTCATAGTAATTTAGCAAATAAAGTTGTTCTTAGGTATTCATCTTTTCCACTCAACTTCTTTTCTATTTAAATATGTTATACTTGTATGTAAGAAATTTTACATAAATGGTAAACAATATGAATCATTCTAACAAAACTCAACTTACCTTGCTATTAAATTGTGATATATGTGATTATGATGGATCTTTTGTCTATGGAGATGAATATCTCTCCATTTTAAGTCTCATGTTGGAGGATTAGAATTACAATAATTCTAATTTATAGGTAAAGCAAAATATAGGGCTGGTTGTGATAATTAATACACTAAATTGGTTTTGGATGTTAAGTATGTTAATGGAGGATGAAAAATGGAGTAGAAATAGGGTTGACATGTCCCACTAACTAGCCTACATGCAAGTGCATTACACTTAGTAGACATTGTTATGAACATAATCATTAAGCCAAAAGGCCTAAGCTTGCTAACATGGCAAGCTCATTTCAATTAGATCATAATATTCCATTATGCTTCCAAGTTAATGTCTTAGCCTACCACTTCTCCCTTACCCCTTACCTTGCCTACTTTTCATGGCCTCCTTGCCTACTTTCAGCAACTTTTGGGGGATCCCACAGCTTAGGAGCACTTGGCAAGACTTCATGCAATAAGTTAACATTGCAAGGACTCTAACTCATAAGGTAGGAAGGCTCTAATACTGATTGTTACAAACTCAACCATTAAGCCAAAAGGCCTAAACTTGTTACAAGCCTTTCAATAATTAGTTGGTTTAGAGTCTTGTATGGTCCAAGTATGAATCAAGCCTAAATCTTATTAAAGGTTATATGGTTGAGTAATTAAGAATTAAGGTTAGCTTTTTGTGTTGTTTATCTACTACAAACTTGCTAGTGATAGCTACGTGAGTTCAGTGTCCCCATTGTTAACGTATGGTTCATATGGGTGAGTTATGTATGCTTAAGAATCTTATTTAAAAATGTTGTATGGTTTTATTTTGTCAGAGTTTTTAAGATAGGTGGACATGTGTAGTATACTCACCATGCTAAAACAAAAAGGCACATGCTATACACACACCAAGCCAAAACAATCTAGGACATGCCACACTAAAATAGGACAATGTAGAGATGTGTATGACATGCACTTTGTCTTCAACCTCAAGCTTGATCTCTTCTTATCTCTTCTTTAATTTTGAACATTTTAGTAAATATTTTAAAGTGATTCATGAGGCATTTAACTCATAATAGAAAGAATAATTCATTGCAATGAAAAATGGGAAGAATCATTAACTCCACTGATTAAATTTCAATTTAAAAATTTTAAACATCTTAGGGTTATTATATCAAATGTTTTTAGAATAAATTTTGTATCAACTCTACATAACTATAAGTTTATTTTTGTTTTGTTTTCCATCACTATGAAAAGGTGATCCAATTGTACTCTCAATTCATCCAAAAAATGCAAGCTTTTCTCTTTATTCTTAATAGTGTTATGTGTTCATCACAATTTTATTTTATTTTTATTTTATTTTTTTATATAACTATGAATTTCTATAATATTTTGTAGAAGTTCTAAATTCAACTAGAGTGCTTACTTGTTTTTGTGATAGACCTTTGTAATTTGGCTTTTGCTTTGTCCTTTATAACTTGCTATCATAGAATGGTAATGGCCATTGATCCTTTGACCAAAAAGGAAGAAAAATTGGTTTCTTGGTTGGAAGCAAGATTAAAGGCTAAACAGGAAGCTCATTCAAATACTAGATGCAAGAAATTGAGCACAAGGCATAAGAGAGTGAGAAGCTCGATAGGAAACCCGATCACATGAAAGGGAAAATCAAATGGAAGCCTAATGGAAAGATTTGGCTTGGAAATCAAGCTTTCATGTGCTAAAGGTGAAGTCGTTATAGGAGAAGGGGGTCCTTGGAAAATTTGATGAGCTAAAAGTCAAAGGAAAAAGGAAATGGTGTAGGTTTGAGCAAGGAAGTGAAGATTTAACAAGATGAGGAATTCAATTTAGCTTGGAAAATGAAAAAAAAAAAAGAAGTTTATTTCAAGGTTTAGTTCTTACGAGGCAGAGGAGCATGAAAAGGGGGAAAAAGTGAAAAAGACGGAAGAAATTGAACATAGGGCCTAAGAAAGTGAGAAGCTTGATAGGAAACCCAATCATAGGAGAGGGAAAATCAAATGGAAGTCTAACAAAAAGATTTGGCTTGAAAAATAATGCTCCATTTGCTAGAGGTGAAGTTGTTGTTGGAGAAGTGGGTTCTTGGAAAATTTGATGGAGTTAAAAGTTAGAAGAAAAAAGGAATGGGTGTAGGTTTAAGCAAGGGAGTAAAGATTCAACAAGATGATAAATTCAATTTAACTTGGAAAATGAAGGAAAAGAAGTTAATTTTAAGGTTAAGTTCTAGCAAGATATGGGAGCATGAAAACAACGAAAAAGTGAAAGAGATGGAAAAGAGGAAGAATGGAATAAGCAAAGTTCTAGACATATTACTAGGGGTATTGTGTCAAGTGGACAACAAAGGAAAAATTGGGTAAGGTTTGATTTCCTAACATTCAAAGGTGGAGAGGACCTTACTGCTTGGATATGCCAAGCCAATAATTTCTTTAGATATAATAGAATACCCAAAGAACACAAGGCCTTAATCACATCATGACACTTTGAAGGAGGCACAATTTTAGTTCAAGGTGTACAATCTGTAACTTCAAGATTAATTGTTGACTTAGCCAATGCTAAGTAGAGTTTCACGAGCAAGGTATGGTCCTAACATTTATAAAGACTTCTTTAGTGATTTGTTGGAAGTATTCCAAACAAGAACAATGGATGAATCTAATGATTTAAATGATAGGTAGCAAATGGGGCCATTATCTAAAGGGCTTGCAATAAAAGTTAATGCATGAGGTGAAGCTAGAAAACCCATCTGATTAGATGAAGTAATGGGATTGGCTAAGTTGTTTGAAAATATATTGGATATGGATGAAGAAGATAAAATAGTTTTTTGTTTCCTAAGAAGTTACAATTCTCAAATCATGTTGGAATGAAGGATGTTTGCAATTCCAATTAAGGGAAGAGGTTAACTCCTAATAACATTAAAGAAAAAAGGGAAAGGAGTCTATGTCTCTATTATAATGAGTACTTCATGCCAACTCAAAAGTACAAGAAACTCCTATGATTTTGGGAGAAAAAGTGAAGGAGGATCTCATTAAAATTGTCCTTAAAAGGGGAGGTAGGTGACTAAGCACACAAAATGTTAATCTTGTAGCTAACTTTGAGGACAAGGTCCTTTTATAAAGGGAAGAAGTTTTTACAAGCCTTTCAGTAATTAGACGAGTTTAGAGTCTTGTATGTACTGGGTAGGAATTAGGCCTAAATCCTATTAAGGGTTATATGGTTATGTAGCTTAGAATTAGGATAAAATTTTGGTGTTCTTTTGTCTATTGTAGACTTGTCAATGATGGCTACTTGGGTTCATTGTCCCCATTATTGACATTGGATTTGTGTGTTTAAGAATCCTATTGAAAGAGGTTGTATGATTATGTTCTACTAGGGTGGTAAATTGTTTTGTAATAGACCTTTGTAATTGGAATTTCTCTTTGTCCCTAACAGACACTTGTGCCATTGTTAGATTATTGTGTAAAAGTATGTGGAAAGGACAATAGGTTTATCTTTTGCTTTCTTCATATGCATCTCATTTTTCAACTGCACACTTCTTCATTTCATCTCCCCATTCCCACCCCTCCTTTGTTCTTTTTGTTCTTCTTTTGGTTTGAGTTTGAAATATGTTTTTGATCTCCTTTAATTTTTAGTATAAGTTAAGGTATTTCACTATGTTAAATGATCATATTTAAGAAATTTATTTTTTACTATTTTAACATAATATCATAGCTTCTGTTCAAGTGCAACATTTCATAATAAATTGGGTTCTAATAAATTTTTTTTTTCATAACATTACATTCTATCAGTTAAAAACTGGCCTATGTTTAAGATAAGAGGTTATGTTAAAAAAATTAGTTTTTATATATAATTAATATTTTAACACGACCATTTAAAATTCTGCACTTTCCAACAAGATACCATTAACCAACTGATTTCATGAAAATCCGGGTATACGCATCGGTGCATCTGTTTGAGTGATTTTATATATAAATTGTATTCTACCAGCAAGAGCACTTGAAGAAGAAATGGAGTTTGCCATAAATTTAGGGAACTAAATTTTACTTTTCATCGTTCTCCTTCTCGTTTGCAGCAGAGAAAAGTACACACAATTTTATATTTTCAGATCTTAAGATTTAAGTATCGTTCGGTGTATCTCAAATAGGAACAATACACCGGTCAATTGACTGAATGACTGTGTTACCAACTCATTATTAGACATTATTCTGGTTTATAATGTTTTAAGTCCACATGGGCTGCATCACAGCTAGATGGAACATCCATTAAATTATGGTCCACGTCTGATGGGGATTATTAAGACTATCAAGTGTATTCAATGAAGATCATCAAGGTTGAAGTCATAAAATCCACCTAAAAAGTTACGCGTTCAATGATTTGTCTCCACCGACCACGGCTTTGCGACAAAGTGTAGTGCAGACGACTCCTGGATTGAAGTCACACTATGCCCCCTGGAGACCAAGCGACAAGGACTGTAATTGAATGAAATATTCAAGCTAAATGTATCTAATAAATATAGGATATTTCATACTATAATTATTTCTTTGCGTAATTCTACAAAATAGCTAGTTCAAAATAATGTGACATAAATTTCATATTACTTAAATATTGTTTAAAAATTATATTTGTGAGAAAAAATATTATTTACTTTTAAGTCAATTGTTAAATGTTATTAACCTTTTTAACATAGTGTTAGAATTGAGGTTCAAAAGTGGACACCTTTACTCAAGAATAAATATTTTTAAGAAAGTATTTTCACATATTCAGGGTGAGGAAACATATTAAAAACAGTGTAACATGAATTTCATCATTACTTATATATTGTTTGATAATATAATTGTTAAGGGAAAAAAATCTTATTCTTAAATCAATTTTTAAATAGAATTAAACTTTCATCGTGATATAAAACAAATAATCCAATTTCTTTCATAGTCTGATAACTTTTTCTACCTAATCAAAGCAAGCAATTCAACTGTATCACCTTTGTCATCATTATGTTCATTATATTGATCTGTAACTTTGTGTTTTGGAGGTGCAAACCTGAGATTATTGAAACTTCAAAAAGGATCCTTGAAGGTTCCGGGCAAGAAATAGAAAGAATCATTTCACAAATCATCACATCCCAGTGTATTGAGTAAGCTGATTTGTCATGATAGTTGAGGTGGGAAACTTGAAAGCCGTTCCAGTAAAATGTGTCTACAGAACTGCCAGATTGCTTGGTTTTGCATCAACTAATTGATAAGGTCAAAGGTGGCTTTGTGTATCTCCAAAGCAAATGAAGCTACTATAGTTCTCCTTCCAGGTTTCTTTCCTTCTAGATCCATGGACTGAGTTGATTTCTGTGTTAGTTTAGCCATGTTAAAATTACAAAAAAGTGAGTAGTGATATTAGAAACTAAGGAACAGCAGCAACTACTGGATAATATTATTATCGAAACCCGTGAAAAGCCGTATACGACAATTGTTCGAGTTATTTGCTCTTTAGGGTAATAGCGAGAAAGCCATTTTCTGTTCTTTCCATTTTAATCGTCGACTTATGCTAAACGTGGGCGGCCTAAGGGAGGCTCGAAATATGACCATGAAAGGTACTTCTTCTGTACAAAGGAAAACAATCCATGATCTTGGAAAGATTAAATAGTACATTTTAGGTCAAAAAAGTTCAGATTACGTATTCGGGTATTGAAGTACCGATCTCGTAATCAAATCAATCACGGTATTATATAAGAAGAATAAATTGCTTTCTTGGAAGGTTTGATATCGTCAGCGGATACGGTGGATATTATTTGTTTTTATTATAAAAGTTACAATAATAACAATAATACTGATCCGGTTCAGGCTCTTCCAGACCACAAAGATATGATTCATCGCCTTATTCTTCGTGGAAGGTGTTCTGGTCTTTCGTAAAGCAGATAAGGAACAAATGAGTTTCACAAGCTTCGTCAAAGGATTGAATTCAATGTAGTTACGTAAGGGAGTTTGGCATCCATCCTCCTAGGGTTTGTTGTTGCCTGTCTTTGAAGCACCGCACATGTTTCGTTTAAGAGGTGGACCAAACCATTTGCCAACCCTTTAGGACTAAGGACAGGTCCCTCGTTTAACACTTGGAAGAACTAGAATCATCAATGTCCTTGCATTTGTTGTATATGCCTGTATTACAAGATTCATATTCATTCATAAAAAATTTCATATCCAACCGAATTCATGATAGAAAGTTGGCCTTCCGAATTCATTATTTTGCACCTTTCGGTGGCTCCACTGCAACTCTACCCCTTTGCCTAACCGATTGTGACCACTTAGTTTTTGTGGGCTGAACGTATGGAATTTGAACTTGGAGATGGGGAAGGTTCTCCGCTGATTCCACTTCTCATGTCCTGGAGTTGGGAAAATTTCACATATAAGTTGAAACAAGTTCATCTTATCTTAGACCAACCAAGATCGAGACAGAATGTTGGACTTCTGAGAGCTATGTAGAGGACACGGTCAAGGCATTTAGAGACAATCAATATTGGCGTTTCAAAGCTTCGGAAAGATAGTTCTTGCTACCTGACTTTTTCGTGTAAGCACCAAACGTGTCACTTCTGTTGGGAGACTTATGTGGACCACTTGCAGCAACGATAAAATATGCATAAATCTACCAACATTGTTAGTTATAACTAACATAAAGGTAAAAGGATAATTTTTTTTTTAATTATGGATCTCTCAGTCTACTTATGGCTATGATACTTGAGAAATCCTACCTACAATGAGAAAAAGGCCAAGGAACTACATATCTTCCAATCGAGTTTTTCTTTTTAATATATTTTTTCACTTATCTTTCCAAGGGGCTTTGAAATGGAATGCATATATACCATTTCTTGTAGTTACTCAGTCAAGCCGTATTTTCAAGTCTCTTTTTCTTTCTTGATATCTTTTAAAATTTGATTTCACTTCTTTTTTCACATTTTCTCAATTCAAAAACCTAGATTTCTTACTTTTATTTTTTCTTCCTCTTTCTCTTCCAACACTGTCCAAGAAAAGAACACCATCATTTCATGGTGTTAAATTCTAACCCTATTCTTACGGCCTTAATGCCTTCTGGATGCCAGTTTAAAACAAAATAGCTTTCGAGTCAAAATCAACTGAAGACAGTCAAATTTGTCTTGCCCTCAACGTGCAGCTTCCAGGGGAAGAACCGAGACCGTGCACACGGTGCTGACAAGCGTCGGTAGACATGACAGGTGATGTCGCTGTTCACAATCCTGTCTTTTATGCTCTGTTCTTCTTCCCAGCAAATCAGTAACCCAGTCACACTTGCCTGCACCTTTTGCTCAAGCCCGTGCATGTGAATAATGCTGGTGTCGTGGAAGTGACATTTGATCACGTCGTTGACAGACCCGTCTCTCACGGGTTACTCTCTTCACCCAAAATAAACGATCGGCGTACTTGTTTGGCTGTATTTGTATCTGTTGATTAAGCGACTCTTAAGGAGAACTGCATAACTGTGATTACACTCCAGTTCTAAGCTGTTTGCGTAAGGTTTGTATTGTAATATTTAATATTAGATCTACTATCATATCTTAAGTTCAGATCTTAACGTGAGCAATATACGGTGTGAGTTCTGCTGGGTGAGAGCCGGTTTTTGTGAGGTCCTAAAAGGCTGATAAGGAGCCTAGGAGTGAACAGTCAAAATTGCAGGCTGCCTAGAAAGTGGACCGTCCAAGATATCAGCTCGGAAGCATATGAAATGTAATAATTTAAATAAAATATTTAATTACCCTTCAACTTTGAGACTTTTAAACTTTTAGTATAATGACATATGATACACATAACTTTTTCAAATAAAATAATCATTGATTAACTTTTAATTTTAAGACTTTTGAAACCTTTTGATTTTTGGTACAATGTCATACGATTGATATGACTTTATTTAAATAAAAATAATCATTGATTAGTTTTCAATTCTAAGATTTTTGAACTTTCTTGGAACTTTCAGATTTTTGGTACAGTTTGCTTTCAAACTATAAGACTTCTGAGAACATGTTATGATGGCATTTGATGGACGTGACTTTGCATACTTTGCGCAAACAGCCTCGTCTTTCAATCGTGGTTATCCTCTTCCAGCTAGCAGAAAGTGCTGGATAACCTTGCCCCGTGAACGGTGGCATTGTCAACATTCTTCTGTTTATTTTTTAGGTGGAGTTTTTGAGTTTTCAATTCCGTAGGTTTCTTTTAACTGGAAGAGGAAATGACTCACTAGTGATCTTACAAGGTATGATGGATTGCAATCACTTTCTGTGATAAAGAAAGTACTCATTACGACCTTTATAACTTTAAGAGGTGGGTGAGCATGAGTCATCTTGATTTTCTTTTTTATTCTTTGTTTTATGTTTTAGTGAGAAATACAGAATTTGTTTATACTATTTTTGTTAGTTTTTGACGGAAGAATAACTTGAGGTGTTAGATTTATCATATTGATAACTAAAATTATAAAGTGTGAGTTAAAAAAAAAAAATTTAAAACACTCCTCCGATTATATACAGAACTAAATACACTTTTGAACGTCAAATTCTTTTAGTCCTCTAAATTATATTGCCTAACAAAAATTTGTCAAAGGCATTGTTCACTAGAGTATTTTTTTTTTTTAACTTCTAAGTTTTATAGGAATTAATGAAATTAGAAGGGTAGTAGCTCTAGCTTGCTACTTCATGTTATGGTGAGAACAATGGGTTTACTTTACAAATTTAAACGATAACAATAGTTTTCTATTATCTAATGGGAAATTTTTGTTAAGCTAGGAACATATAGATTGAATTTTGAAATTTATGAAAAAAAAATCCAATAATATCTTGGTGACCTTCTATGATTGTCAAATTTCTTTGATGATTGAGAATTAATGTAATTAACGATTACAGTATTAATGAAAGCAAAGGATATGTCACATGATTCATCTGGAAATGCTCATACAATATCTCAAAAACTAACGTATCAAATATGGCACCGTTGAAATTGCTTTTACATAATGGGCTACTCTGCATTTGATTGCTGAATATAAATTACAGTTCTAGCTTAGACAACAGAAGCTAAAGGATCCGAGTAGTGCATTTGAACATGATCTGCAGCAACATATGGATTCAGAATACTAACTCCTGCAATCTCTGCCTTACCCTGGATGTTTCAACTCCAACTCTAGAAATTCTGACCTAGAAATATCCATCCAATGAAACTAAACCATATTAGCAAATTAACTTGATGCTGTACATTATCAACTTGAAATATGTATTTGCTTTATACCTGAGCATGAATTGTATGGAAAACCTTGTCACCCACAGTAGAAAAGCTAGCACTGACAACTTCAGCTCCTTCTTCTTGAAGAATAATCGCAACTTCGGACAACACGAAGTACTTCTGCAACCCAGTTATCAAACTCACTTCTATCGTGGAACCTATCTCTTTTAAATCAATTAGAGGCAACTTTGAGTCAATCATTGTCTTGTCAATCTCACCACTGCTAGTACCTAAACCCATTGCTTTTTCCTTAGTTTCATTTAAATCCTCTACTCTTTGCTTCAGTTCTTTTATGTAAGAGGTGGCGTAATCAAGCTGATCCAGCTGTGTGAGCATGCCCTGAAAAGGAAAGAAGAGGAAACTAAAAATAAAAATTAGGGAGATAGGGTTCATCTTAAGTTTGAATAACTGACAAGAATGAAAACAAAGTAGCCAAAACAAAGCAATTGATCGTGTGATTAATTATGAAAGCGTCGCTTTCAAGGGTTGCAAAATCGTAAGGGACTTGCATACCTGGGTGGTAGTTAAAAGTTCATTATATTTTTATGATGGCTGAAGAATGTGAAATTTAGGATACATTGCAATGCGAAAGCCGTTTAGCACGGGTAAGATTCTTTAGGACCACATGATGAATTTTGAAAGCTTCCAAACCCTGAATTGTCGACAAAGATTTGAGAGCTGAAAATGACCACAACTGTTTACCTCTTGCTGAGAAATTATATATGCAAAGTGATGATCAACATTCCCTGGAATTGTTAGGGTTTCTATCAAAAACAGTTACCCATGATTTAAATCGAATATCATCTTAGTAAGTAAACTGAAGATAGAAAGGAAGAGATGGATCAACTGAACTAATTATAAAAATATCTCAAAACAAATATTTTGTCTAAGATCGGATTTGTCAATAGATTTTTGTACTATTAATTAAGCATATAGCAAATAACTTAACAAAAAAAAAAAGGCATATAAGGTATATAGCCTGCAATTTCTCGCGCCTTGTGGGAAAGAAGGCCTTTGGATCTGTGGCCACGACAGCCTGCAATCACTTGCAAGATCAGAGAGAAAAAGTTTAGTAATCGTTTCCAACCATGGCACTATTTTGTAACACCCTCTTCCAGCCAAAAACGAGACAATACAAAGGCCTCGGGCATCAGCCAAGTCATCTTTACTGAAAGCATTTTCTTTCAATCCACACGAACTTGTTCGGACTTATGTACTGCAGCTTACCCTAATTGGTAAACCCAGAAAGAAAAATAAAAGGACAGAAAGAAAAAAGGTGAGTTTGCAGAAGTTTACGGGCATGATCTATGGAAGGATAGAGATGGAGTAGGATACCTTGGAGGGTTTGGTGAAGTGGGGAGGAACTAGAGAAGCTAGCTTAAAGCATAGGCCTTTCATCTCGATTCTCCGGTTTTTCTCCACCGTGTTTCTGTCAGGCTTCGATGCTTCACTGGTCGTCTTCTTCATCTTCCCTCTCGGCAGCGGAAAGCACGGAAGAAACAAACCCTTGAAATGTACTGATGAAACGCCGAAAATATAGAAAGAGGACCCTTGAAATGTTCAATATGAACGCGATTTTATTGATGACCTTCATGGTCGTGCGTTAATAAAGTAGATCTGAACTTGGAATTAGAGCCAGAGACGAGTATGGAGACCTAGTGGAACGTTCCGTCCTAAAACACAACAGGAATCAGGTACGATGCTGGCCCAACGACCTCATGTTTTGTGAATTACGGACTAGTGTTCCTGCTTTGACATGTTCAATCGTTTTTTGGTCTCCTTCTTCCAACATTAATTCAAGTCTGCCTAGTTTTCCACGAGTCAAAATCCCCCATCCACACTACTACCGACCAGCTTGTGTGTCTGTTGGTTCAGAATTTTTCCGGATGGCAAACACAATAGGAACCTCGTCTTTTTGGTATACCATATTATTGGGATATTAGGTCGATAGGCCTATTGGCTTGTATGTATTTAAGTAAATATTATTTACGTATGTTATGTTGTCATGTAAATAAGGAAACGATAGATAATTAATATACAGCCTACGTGCTTCTTCCAGAGTTCCATTCACTGTTTTTCATTATTGGATAATTGGTGCCTTTAGCCATACCTATGCAGTTCTTGCATTGTTTCAAATATCTTCAAATGATATCCATGCTTCTCTTAGTTTTAAACACTCATGCAGTAAGAATCTCTTATAGGATTGGGGTTAAACCACATGGAGGAAAGATTGGCTCTAATACCATCTTAAAGGCCCAAATTCACCTCAGTCTCAAAAAGTCTTATTAAGAAAGAAAGTTATCCAAGCTTATAATATACACTACAAATAAATTTCTTTCAAATGTGTGACTTTATTATCTAATAACAAACACTACAATATAATGAAACAGTCTTCTCAGACTCATTTTAACAACATTTTGTCTGCTTCCCCTTTCGTTTTAGATTAAACCAATTGCAATAGAATCTTCTCTCTCTCTCTCTCTCTCTCTCTCTCTCTCTCTCTCTCTCTCTCTCTCTCTCTCTCTCTCTCTCTCTCTCTCTCTCTCTCTCTCTCCCAATCCAAATTGATATTTCTTTATGATGAATGAAGTATAAAATGGAAATATCTATGAAGAAGGATAAAATTTTCCTTTGCTCCAGTGAAGCTATTGCCTACGGATTCACGGAACTGGATTTCCTGCTCTGTCGTATTGAAGGAAGAACAAAACGTGGTGTTATCACATTACAATATCATTATTTAGTTGGCAGCCGTAGTACCACTATCTGGACCCAAAGGAAAAAGACATCCGTTTTGTTATTATCAAATCCAAATGAACCAGCAAGTGGACCTTGTTCTTCTCCCTGTTGCAGCTTCCGGGAGAATGTCCAAGACAACAAAGCCGTTGACGCTGACAGGATCATCTTTCATGGGGCTGTTCGTTTGTGCATCACCTTCTATCGGTAAATTCGCTCGTGCTGTATTGACCCCAAGTCTAAGGCTGTATTTGACTGTGGCTGGTATTGCCTTGCGTCGTGTTGTTTATGAGGAACGTGATGGCTTGAAGCAGAAATATAAAATCGAGGCGGCCATGAGGGTTCCTGTCAGTAGCCAACTCCACGAGTCACACTGCCTGTACTTTTTGATGTACCTTCTTTTATAGAGCCTTCTTGGAAGCTTTGTTATTGTTGTTATTGCCTAAGAATTCTTATTTATTTTCTATTTTTTGTGTTTTTATGGTAGGCAATGAGGAGAGGAGGCTTAAGAATCCTTTATATAGGAAGAAAAAAATTATCTACTCTTAAAATAACTTATAAACAAGACAAATCTTTTCAATATAATATCAAAACCTATATTCAAGTATGACATTCTATTCCTTACATACGTAAAACTTCTTTGAAAGTGTTTTCTTTTTTATACTAAAGATGAGGAAGTATATTAAGAATGGTGTAATAAAGTCTTGCATTGTTTAAATGTTGTTTGATAATTTTCTATATATGAAGAGAAGTTTCTTATATTCCTAAGTCGATTTCCGGGTAGGATTGAATTTTTTAAAGAAACCATACTACAAAACTTAATCTACTTTCTCAATCCAATCTTAATGAGAGCTTCTTGTGGCCTGCGGGCACAAAAAGCTGTCAACGGGCATTGTTATTATTAAAATGTTTATTTGCACTTTAGAATTGGCTTATAAAGAGGTAGGCGTTTTTTTTTTAAAAGAATATTTTATAATAGATTACACGTAATATAAGCTATTTTGACAATTTTATTATAATTGTTCAGAGAAATTAACCACATTAGATATTTCAGCATACAGAGAAATTACAATTAGATATTGTATGAACAGGCTGACTGTTGATAAACATTGAGAATGATCGTCGATATTGAACTTCAATTCTGAATCTACAGCAAGACCTAAATGCAAATACACAGCAACTAATGCCGTTAGCTAAATCCTTGGATCGCCCCCCATTATCTGACGATCTTCGTCTCCGATCTTCAGAGAGAAAGTTTGATCTTTAGGTTTTGAAGGAAAGAAGAAAACTAACTTTGTTCTATCTTGGAGGTAGAAACTTAATAGAGAATTGCTAATAGTTACAGCAACAGATGGATTCAGTATACCAGCTCCTGCAATCTTTGCCACACCCGTGAAGTCTCAACTCCAACTCTGGAAATTTTGACCTAAAAAAGCGATAAAAAAATAAACCGAATTGTAAGAGCAAATTAGAGTTGCTATCCATATAAATTTGGATTGTGTTTTTTCTGCAAACCTGAGCATGAATTGTATGGAAAACCTTGTCACCCACAGCAGAGAAGCTAGCGCTGACAACTTCAGCTCCTTCTTCATGAAGAATACTTATAACTTCAGACAGCATGAAGTTCTTCTGTAACCCACTTATCAAACTCACTTCTATACCGGAGCCCATGTCCCTCAAATCAATTATAGGCAACCGTGACCCAGCCATCGTCGTGTCAATCTCGTTACTGCTACTACCTAAACCCATCGCTTGTTCTTTTCTGACCTTTAGGTTTTCCATTCTTTCCTTCATCTGTTTTATGTAGGAGGCTGCATAATCAAGCTGATCTAGCTGTGTAAGCATCCCCTAAGAAGAGGGAAAAGAGGAAAAAGGGAATTAGTAATGGATCATGCGAGCTGTAAGGAAATTATCTTTTTGCGGGTTGTGTTAATTAGAAAGAAAGAGATGACTCCCTTTCCAAATCACCAAAAAAGGAAGTATTTTGTCCCAAACCAAACATATCAGATAGGTTCCTAATTCAACGTCTACCACACGGTTTCCTCTTTTTATCTGTGGCTGTGAGAATGCAACCAATTACCGATTACATGCAGAAAAGAGACCAGGTGTAATAATTGGGCCAACCATCTCAAAAGATATCCAGAAGCAGCATCGGTGACAACGTTTTCCATCCACATGAACATGATCAAACAAATGCATGGCTGATAGCCTCTAAATTGAAGACCCAGAAAGAAATCTGACGAAAGAAGCCAGTGACCATGAGTACCTTAGAGGGTCTGTAGTGGGGAGGAATAAGAGAAGCCAGCTTGAAGCACAGGCCTTTCATTTGGATTCTCCGGTTTTTCTCCACCGTCTTCCGGTCAAGCTTGGACAGTTCGCTGCTGTTCGTCTTCATCTTCACTCGGGATTGCAGTTCCAAACATAAAGCGTAAAACCAGAGAGCCGCGTGCAGCATAAATATAGACTTTTGAGTCCTGGTAGAAGAAGTAGAAAGCAAGTGAAGGAACGAGCCGGAAAGGTCCAAGGCCCACAGTACAAGGTAAGAAAGCTGGGGACCATTTTTCACCTCCTTATCTGCTTCTCTGCCTGGCGTCCGAGGGATCACCGTGTGAATTCGCTGGCCGGTTGCTACGGCGGCTGACTTTTGACTTTTTCAGCGTCTAGCTCTTTGCTTCTGCATACTTCTGACCGCATCCACGTTTTCCCTACCCATCCCACTGAATCTACTCCAAACACGTCCTTTTTCTACTCTTTCTCCTTACCCTCCGTCCTTTTACCTAATTTTGTCAAAGCGGACGCTGCCTCAAAAAATCCACCTGATTCAAGCCAAATATGAATATGCCTTCAAAACGGTAGGGTAGAAATCTTATTTTACCGAGAAATCATCTTTGTAGGTTAAAGGACATGAAGAAAATGTTTTCAAAATGTTAATTAAGTGAATAAAATTTTGATCATCTTTTGTCATCAAAGTTAGGGACAATGTAATGTTGTGTTGATTCTTATTGGACCAAAATGTCAAGAGCCTTAGTAGATGTCTCCAAAATGGTCGGGTAAAAATGGCACCTGTTTTTTATGTGGGCTCTTGAGACCCCAAAGGGGTCGTTGAACTCACCTTCTTGCTGGTTTCGTTGTCCACCAGTACTTTGGACTGTTCCCCCAAAAATCCGCACGGTAGCTTGCAAGTTTACCACTTCGATTATGTGCAAGGAGGCCCGTAGCTTTCATATGCATCAAAAGAACTCCTTTTCTCATGGTCCCCCCCTCCTCCGCATGACGCCACTCTTTGCAAGTGTTTTATCTCTCATTTTTCACAAAATAAAGAAGATCGTAGTTCGTTGAACCTAGACCTAAACTCCGAGGAACTAAGAACAATATTACAAAAATCTTGCGAGAATCTTTTGTATAAAAAATAAAGATTTATACATTTTCTAGCATACTTTTATGTAAGATCAGGTTTCTTGTTACAACCATTATACACAAAACCTAGTACGAAGTTCACAAACTTATATAGACTATAAAATGACATGTTAAGAATAGTACAACAAAAATTTTATTTGCTTAACTCCTACCTATGAATCTTTTATATATGAAGGGAAAACTATTTACTCTTGAATTATTTTTAGAACAAAATTAAACTTTTTAACTATCCAATAGTCTACAATTAATTTTATCTAATTCGTAGTAAATTCTAGATTTTTTTTTACACAATTTCAAGTGTTTTATATCACCAAATAAAATATTAAATTATTCCGTTACAATATCATCATTTAAATTTAAAAATTACATTTAAAAAGTTTTAAAATTTTTGTATAAACTTATTAAAATTTATGTATTATACTTCCATGATTGATTCAAAATTCTAGATTCTAGAGTTTGGACCTTTATTTATGTCTTATTTGAAAGTTTGAATGACATCAGGACATGCTAACAATGATTAGTGGTGTTCTTTGAATAGACAAGCTTGGGGCAACAAAAGAATAACAAGCAACTACAACGCGCCCGTTGGCATCTATGTTGTCCTTGTCTTTGTTCGTTCTTCCCCGCTCAAACCATGCGAAAAAAATCAATGTTTCAAGGTTATCTTACATATCAGTTCTTAAGAGGAGTTTAAAACATTATTTGTACTTTGACCTTGAGATATCAGAATAATCGCACAACCTAAACGTGGAAAAAGCAAGTAAAAGAAAGAACATATGAATAATACTGTAAGACTACGACGTAAGGATGTATTTCTACTGTTATGACACACGGCGGCATGCGACGACAACTTGATGAATAAATATGAAGTGATGTGAAAAAACGGGATGTGGTCTGGCGGCCGTCCGATAGTGTTTGTTTCCGGTCAATCCGGGTGGATGCAGAAGGCAAACGTACTTTCAATTACGTATAGGAAAACCTAAGCCGCGACCTGAAACCATGAAACATGACCTTTCTCGTTTGTTTTGCTGGTGTTAGAAAAACATGGTGCCCTATTTTTTCAAAGGGCGGCTCTCCATCTCATCTCAGGCTGATTGGTACTTCATCCTTGACTCGAGATACTCCTATACATACGCCTTTATATCCGACCGCGGCTGATTGGTTCCTATGCAACGAATTGAAAATGATATTTTTTTATTATTAATATCTTAATTTGGTATCTTTCAAAGAGGTTGGTTTGTATATTTTCTATGTTTAGATGATATGATGCATTAAAAATGATATCTTAAAGCATTAATATCTTGAAAATGTCTATCTCTTTTAAAAGTTGATTTTAGAAAAACAAGTAAGTATTTCTAATAGAAGGAAAGGATAATATATAATGTTTCAATTTTTTTTTAAATAATGTAGGAATTTGGAATAAAGTCAATATATTTTACCAAAAAATTGCATATTGTTCAGTCTCATATTGCATAAATTTTGCCTTAAATTCTAATTCTAATTATAATGTAGAAGAATCTCTTACTCTTGAATCAATTGTTAAATAAGAATAAATTTGTCAACATAATATGAGAATCCAAATTCAAATGCAACACCCTTCACTTGTGGACATGATCCCTATAATGTTCTTTACAAGAAGAAAAAAAACAAAAAAAACAAAATTCATTCTTACCCTTGAACTAAATTTTGAAGTCCATGTTTTTCTCAAACCGTGTCTCCATTACTTTCCTTGACTTTTTACCTAGTTTTGTAAAATGAAAACGAAATGTCTGAGAGCCCATTGTAAATAAACAACAACGGTCGTCCAAGGTTTAGGAGATGAAGAAAACTTGCTGTAGACCGTAGATCCCAATGTATGTAACGTGTAATGCATGGCATTAAGTGTGTATGTTTGAAATGTCTCCTTGAGTAAAGTGGCTGCCCGCAATTGCTACAGAACGACGAATCCTCAAATTGAAGAAGAAAAACTCAAATGTGAAACGACGATGAAACCCAAGCATAACTTACACAACCTACAAAAAGGCCCACTTTCCTTAAAAGAAATAAAAACACTTCTCCATATAAGGAATACAAAATAAACACCTGCTCTTAACAAATGTTGCATATAAGAAACCTATTGAATCTGGAAAACCACAGTAAAAGCACACGGAAAGTGATGAAAACAGTAAAAAGACACCTGTTTACATCTGTTGCCGCATTAACAGGCATCGAAGTGTTGCGTGACAGACAGGTTTAGAGGGCTTTTTACAGGACCCACTAAGTGCCTGTCCTGATTTTTCCCGCACCTATTTCACGCTGTGTCCTTCTCCATCAATGGCTTTGATGGTGCATTTCTTTAGCTGCACTTAAAGCTGCGTCTTTGCATGCTGTTTTTGCTGTTGCTTTTGACTGCATAATAAAAGTTGAAACGACACGCTTACTTTCTTCTTTTTTCCCTTTACCAGCGTGGATTACTTGCTCAGAGAATACGATGTTGAAACTTCGGCGGTGACGTTGCCACGAAGACTTATATTGTTCCTTCAATATCAGAACCTTAACTTTTGCTTTTGTTTTTTGTTTTTTGTTTTTTTATGCTTTGTTTCTACCATTTTTTTATTCTATACTTCTCTGGCCACTTGTCTCCCAATTCATGGCTTATATTGATAAAAAAAAAAAAAAAAAAATTCTTTTATACATTATTTAAAAAATCATCTCCTACTCATAAGTCAATTTTAGTAAGGAAATGAACTTTCTTATATAGTATTAGATATAATATTCAAGTGTAAAATATTTTTTATCATAGATTAATAATCTTTATGGTGTCCTCTTGCTTGAAGTGAAAGAGCATATTAAAATAATGTGATTCACATTCTTGGGATACAACGTATTAATAATAATATCTTATATTTCTTAGATCTTATTCCTAACAGAGAAATTTGACTAAAACAATAGTCTTTCTTATCCCTATATTAACGAAAAAACTAGACAATGTTTCTTAAAAAGAGACAATAATCTCATCTCGTAATCATACTAAGCGGATCAACGAGGAAATAAGTGGATCAACGAGGAAAGAACAACAATCTCGTACTGTAATAAAGATAATTATTGGCACAAAATGCCCAATTACATCCAGTCCCTCCCAATGATAATCAAGCAATGATCAACTTTATGCAATTACTCAAAGCAAGTGGCATCTCAATCAGCAACCGCCCACGTCATGTCGTTCTCAAAGATCCAGTGGCACACTTCAATTTGTCCAGGGCTGGAACCCAGTGCAGCGAAAGCTCCGTGCTCTGGGGCCCAAGATGACGTGTCGATATGACAGATGGCGACACCGTGGTTGATCTTGGCCTTGCTCTCAGCATTAAGAATATCAGCCTCGTAGACCCGAACTTTAGGGACGGAGTGACAATAATACAGTAGATACGGGTACAGGCTCTGATGGCATGAAACTGATTTTGTCACTCTTCCACCGTTGATTCCCTTGACCATCCCGATCATCACCTTATGCTTTGAGCCGTTCACGTTGTCGGTGGTCCTCACGACCACATTCCGGCCCAGAACTGAGACGGCGAAGTCTATCATCCACTCCGCGGAACCGACGCACCGCTTGGTCTCACCCCGGCTCGGCGCCCTCTCGCATTCGGCAAGCGCGTTCACCAGCACCCGCTCCGTCGCCGAACCCTCTCGCACGTGGAATATTTCCCGGAGCTCGGACAGACGCGCGGTCGAGAATGGTAGTTTCGCCAGAATCCCCGGGGGCAGAAAGGATCTTCCGGGCATTCTGTCCCTGATGTCGGGCATCACGATGACATTCCCCTCCTTCAGCATGGACTCCCGGAAAAACTTGCCCGGTTCCACCCATCGATTTACAGAACTGTCGGCATCTGATAAAGTGCTGAAATTGTTATACGCGGAGAATGTGACACCCTTATTGTTATAATCTTTGAATGTGCGATCCATGCTGTAAGATCTGAAGTCTACCGTCGTCCGACCCTTTGATCCTTTGCCGTACTCCTTGAACGTGTCGTTTCCGTGGTTGAACGATCTTCCATAGCTTGCAAAGCTCACTTCTTCGGAGTTGGAATTCCTACCATAAGAAAGGAAAGAATCGTCGCCGACGTTTGCACCGTTTCTATAGTTTGAGAAGCTATCGATCCCCGCGTTCCCTCCATTGCCATAACTCTTGAAATTGTTATGCGGGTTATTGCCGGAGTGGCCATAAGCTTGAAACGTGTCGTTTGCACCGTTTCCTGACTGGCCGTAGCTGGTGAATGCCGACGCAATAATGTTAGAGTCGTCACCGTAGTTGTTGAACTCGCTAGGGCCACCGTTTCCGTTCTTGCCGTAGCTTGTGAATCCTTCAGCACCCGAGTTGGTTTCGGCACTATAGCTTGAGAAGCCGAGTTTGTGGTGGTTGGAGTCCGAGTTGTAGGTGGTGAACCGAAGATTGGGGACGTTGACAAGTTTGTCGTAGTTTTTGAATTCCCCGGAGCCACCCGTGGATCCGGAGCCATAGCTGGTGAAGTTGGAGTCAGCAACGTTTGCGTCGTCCGCGTAGTTTGAGAACGCTTCGCCGTGGCCCACTGATGTTTGACTGTATTTCTTGAACGAGTCACTTAAGCTGTTCAGCCCCTCCGAGTAGTTCTTGAACCAGTCAACCCCACCTCGCCTGGACGTGCCGTAGCTGGCGAAGTGTTTGTTAGAGTAGACTGCGAAGTTGGCGTCTCCTCCATTCTTGTTCAACTCTTGGCCCGAGTCCTCAAAGGAACAGTACAAGTTGGCTAAGGAACAGAAGGAATAGAGGTGGGAGGAAACAGAGTTCTGAACGGCGAGTTTGGTGAGAATGGCGGCGGTGGTGGCATTGAGCGGGGAGGCTTTGGAAAGAAGGAAAGCCGGCTTAGGCAGGTCATTCGAGACGTGCCTGTTCCAGTAGCGGATCAGGGAAGCTCTGGGTGTAAACGGATTTAGTTGACGTAAAGCCTCCCCATGAGAAACCTGCACAAATACGGGAATACAGCAGTGAGTTTTGTATGATACGAACAAGAAGAAGAAGAGGAAGAGACAGATGAACTTACATTAAAAGATGAGAATAGTACGAACAAGAAGAAGGGGAAATTCATCCTATGGATTACTCTGTCCCTGGAGAAAAAGACAGAGGAGAAGAGAGAGAGAGAGAGAGTTGTTCTTCGATAGCGCATATAGAAGTAGGCTGTCCTGGTCGGCTTGTTGTTTGCTTTCTCGTTGAGCAATTGCCATGTCTAAGAAAGGTAAATCGATCTGCCTGAGAAGCAATGCGGCATATTCTCTTTTACTCTTCCGAGAAACAATTATGTGTGTTTTCAGCTTTGTGGCGTGGGGGTAGACATGATGCTCTTCAGTTCTGCCATCAGCCATCAATTTTTACCTGAACCCTGCCCTCCTTTTAGAAAAAAGTCTCCCTCAACTAATAGTACCCAAGTCTATTGCCAGATGCATTATCTTCCTTAAACTAGACAATTAAAAGAATAACAGATTTAAGATTTATGATAAAATTTAAGGATGCAGTATCATAAAAATTCAATGTAATTTCTAATATCATAAATTTTTAAACATAATTTTTAAAGTTGCAACCTATTATATCTGAGATGAGATTGTTCGCCTTGTTTGCTTCTCTGTTGCGCATGGCTTTGCGATGATCAATTTTTAACTCAAAGCTAATTATCGGAATATGTGATATATGACACAAGAACAATTAAAAAATACCATTGTTGAAGTTCTACTTGAAATATCATAAAATAAGTAATGGATTAGTTAGTAGCAGGCAGGAAATGAATTTTTATTCAGTAAATCTCGGCATCGGGTTTCAGATCTATTTGTGGACGGCAGGAGACTTGAGATTTGAACATGTTTCAACGAGACACGAAAACCAAAAGAGGCAAACGACAAAGAAAAAAAGGAAAAAGAAGACGCAGTAGATGGGTGCCTCCTGCAGTACCGAGGAGGTCCACGCCGCATACGCGAACCAAAATGCAGTAAACTACTGTTCTACTCATGTTCCTGACTTTCTTATCCTGACATCTATGTAACTATGTCCAAGATTCTTGATAATAGTTTCAAGAAGATTGCTACCTAAACTGAGTTTGGAATCTCAAAACTATTTTTACGAGGCCGCCTTCGGTGCTTGACAATGAGCTTGGTAGAAAACCAAAACAAGGCTGGCTTTGCCTGGTATAAGAGGCATATGTAGAAAACCAAAATTGGGTTATCCTATTTCAATCAACGTTTAGATTATAGCTCTTGTTTGGGCCTTTTTCTTACTTTCAATTAACTATGCTAACTACATTCTTTAAATTAACCAACACATAGCTATATAAACATAAAATATATAATCACAATATATACATAATATAGAACTAAAAATTACACAAGTTAAAAGGATATTGATCAGTGTTACAATGCACAATATATGAATGAAGTGTTTGCAATGTTCAATTTCTTTCGTTGAATTTAGCTATAAATATTCAAGGAAATAGTTCAAAATCAAATTGGAATTTCAATTTTACATAAAACTTACATCACATGTAAGACATTCAATTTAAGTGATCATGTCTTCTTCATTTAACTCATCTCTTTTAGCAAACAACTAAGTATCCCTTATTTATTAATAAAACAAGAAAATCAGCAAGCAATCCCTTGTCTTTCCCAAACAAAGCCAAAACCCCACGGGTTGCAAGTTCAGTACAAGTTTACAGTTTTAGGTTTACCAATTCTCCGAATAATACAACAACAAATCCGAAGGAGTACACAATGACTCAAAACCCCCAAATGATATGGGTATTTACAACCTACGGATTCAAGTCTAAAAACCAATTTACAAGGATAATACAATAGAATGTTAATTGTAAAAAGAATCCTAATAACGATATTTAATTAAGCACATTAAGCACGAGAATCAACTAATCGCCGCAACTCTAACCTAAGAGAGTGGAGAATTTTTTACTGACTGTAATTTTTTTTTCTTTATTCCATAGAGCTTCCTCTTTCGCTATGTTCTGATCATTTTGCTTCTTTTACTCCTCTAGTTGTATGATCTAACTCTTTCAACTTCCAACCATTCGATCGTGTTTTGCATAATTTACATTGCCAAAATATTTGTGTAACATGTGGACCTAAGCATGCTACGATTTGCATCTTCCTGATAGACACATGAGCTCTTCACGTGTTTTCTTCTTCTCCACATTGTGCATGACCAATATTTAAAGCCTCTTGTTGGATACACCTAAGCCTCCCACTTAAGAACACAATTGTCAATCCTTGCGGCTCACTTTTGAATGCACTCTTCCCTTATGAGTTTCTTGACATATTGGCTGAAACTCTTCCTTTTTGATTTTTCTTCTTCACGAACAAGGTGGAGGTGTTGATTTTTCTTTTAGCTCATTCCTTAGATTAAGAGCGTGGGCTGGACTTTTCTTCAATCCAATCTCACGTTGGCTTGAGCCATCTTTCCACACACGAGCTGCAGCTTCTTTCATAGCGTGGGCTCTCCATTCAACTGCCCAGATCTCATGGCACAAGCCTCTTAATAGGTGGACCAAAATAAAAATATTCATCAAAGTACTTGGTCCATTGTATAATGCATGCATGAGGCTATAAATATTTTCAAAAGGTCTTAAAGAGAATATCTCAATCATATACCCTCATGAAGCCCATAAACAAATACTTCAACAAATATTTTCATGATGCTAAATAAATAATTAGTTCAATTAATATAATGATTAGATTAATCAATTTCTAGTAACCATACTAAACTCATCATAAAAATATCAAACTCATTACTCAACACTTTTTACCATAGTCCATTGCTTCGGAAAGGTAACATCTTTCCATCTCTTGGTATGAGACAACGTAGCCCTAAACAAATGGTGTCTTTTCTTTTGGGTTTGTATGTAAGGCCTTAGTATGAAATGCAGCTTTCATATCCTTATAATGGACTTGAAGGACCAATGTTATTGTAATCACCCCACTTTTAATATCATGATTGTGGATCTTAACCTAAAGCACCAAACCATCTAGGATAAATTTATTATGCAATGAGATGTGAAGTTTAAGTAAACTTTAAAACTTATTGACTCAACATAAAGGCTTGACTCTATTGCTCCTACTAAGGCATTCGCAAACGTATTCTGATATTTATCCCCAGGGATGAAGCAAATAAAGGTGTTTAATTCCTTCTTTGTGTGGGGCTTCATTCCTACTTGTAATAGTAACCCATATGTAAGTAACTATACTTCTTTTTATGAGGCTCTATGAATTTTTGAGACAATAATCTTATAATCTTAAATTCCTACGAAAAATATCTCTTTCTTCAATCTTTATGGTGTTGTATGATTTAAGACTCCATCGGGAAAAATCCCTATAGATGAGGTGCTTCTTTCCCTTTGGAATTATCCACTTATTTATAGACTTTTTAAAGTCTTCTACAATATTTTTATCCCAATTGACAACTTTATGGTTGCTATCACCGAGCTAGAGGTTTAAGACGATCATTCAAAGTTTATATCAATACCACCACTGGACCTATCACCTTACGTCCTACCAATCTTAGTATGATATACGTAGATCTTGCTGTGAGTAGATCCTAGCTTTGCGCATACCACCCTTCACGTCTTCACAAGACTACACAAGACTTACAAGCTAACAATGAACTCATTATGGCTCACTGCGCCAATTACTCTTTAACATACTTATATGACTAATGACAAGCACAATAAATAGCCACCTCTCCAAAGCAAAGCGGAACTTTAACCCCCCAAGGGACGATATAAGCTAAAGGACCTTCCTCTTTCCCTTTGGCTTTGACACTAAGCACATAATGAAACATTATATATATATATATATATATAATTTCATATGTTTGAAATATGTTCATAGTCTAATCTATGAATTAACGTATGGGTCAATAGATATTTTTTATTAAACATTAATTTTTTAAATGTGAAACTTTTATTTCCAATACTTTTGCATACCAAACATATTTTGAGTTTAATGTTAAATGGGTAGAATTGATACTTTTTCATACATCAAGTATATTTAAATGACCTAAAATTAAATGAGAATTCAAGTGAATTAACTTAAATTTTGATATCATGTTGAAAGGCATAAATGTCTAACCCTTTTTCATTCATTAGTTTATAAGATATTTTTTATATTTAAATATTACTTAAAAATCATATTTTTCAATATAAGACTTTCATCTATCATAATTAGTTGCATACCAATATCATAACCAGTTAGTTGTATATAACTCATAATTATATTAAGTTGAAATTTTAGCTCTCATAGATAATATTATGGAGAAATTCTACACCTAAACCATGCGTTACAACGTGATTTTATTCATTTTAACCTTGAATCTTAAAATTTAGCGTATAACAAAGGGGATAATTCCTTCATATATATATATATATATATATAAGAGTTGTAGTATTATATATTGTTATTAGGGGATTTAACTGAAAATATCTAACCCGTCTGAGGACACAAAGACGCAGACGGCAGTGTGGTCACATGTAAGGTCCTCAAAAATGCTCGTATCTTCCTCTTCCATTAGACCCCATCTACTCTGCTACTCATCATCTATTCCTCCATCTTCGACCTCCAAAACTCCGGACACTGCCTCCAGCATCACAGTTAGTCGTCGCCGGCGCCACCTCCTCACTGCACTCACCATCTCCATCTCAATTGCCCCTTTAACTGCTTCTCCCCAGCCCAATTCTGGAATCCCACTATTCGTGCCGGTCGCAGATGCTCGCGGGCTCTTCCAGATGCCTCCTTTTCGGCTCATCAATAGGTAACTTAGAAACCCAAAAACTGCTTCGTACTATGAGTAGCTCATCATATATGTAATTGTTGAGAAGAAACTTGGAGGAAGAAAAAGAAAGAATCTTAATGGGTTTTCTGGCTTGTGGGATGTGCGTGTATATTTTTCTTTTGAAAATTGAGAAAATTTAACCTCATCTAAGTGAGGCTGTTGTACTGAGGAAGAGTTGGTTGAATTCTATACGATGTTAATGTCTGAAAACTGAGCAATTGTGCTACTGTTATTGATTCTTATATCCGTTGGCAAATTGCTGTGGGTGCGGGAAGGTATTTTCTGGTAAGGGCTGGGGAGTCGGAATATGAGAGCTTGGGAATAATCAATACGAACCCAGTTGCAAAGACTTCGGTGGACAGCGGGTTGTCGGAGAAAGGGAAGAAGGAGACAGTGAGGGCTGCGTTTGAACTGAAGGCCAGGGGGGCTTGTGCAAATGGATGTTGGATTTGGCCTTCTATTACTCAGAGAGCTTACCAAGCGGCAGAGATCATTGCATCAGTTAATGGGGTCAGTCGAAGGTGAATGCGTTTATTCTTTTCTTTTCTTTTTTTAAGTTAGTCAATTGTTAGGAGAATAACTGGACGGGAATTTTTTAAAATAGTAGGGATTCGGAGTTGAATGGTGCTGGTTATGGAACTGTAGACTTTGATGATCTCTGCTCAGTGTATATTGGAAGAGAAATGATTAAAAAAACTCACTCTAATTTAAAAGCCAACTCAAGATTGAAGCAATTTTTTAATTTTTTTTATCTATAAGTAAAAGAGTATCTAGCATTTAAACTTGTAGTACTATCTTAAAAATTTTATCTAAAAGTTAGATTAAAATATTCCTTTTTTTATTTAAAGAGAATTTTTAGATGAGATAAAGATTTTTTTTTTTTTAACAATGTTTTAATGAGAAAAGAATTGGTACTTTGCCTACCTCGAGTATTTCATGATTATCAAAGTTGAATATTTCAACTTCTTCTTCATAAGTATCTTTGGTGGGTTCGAATTTATCATTTGAAAACCATTCTAGGATCATAATTTGCATTGCAGAGGGTTTATTTGATTTCATCGTGATCAATTCAGCCAAGAAGCTAGTTTGCTGATCGATTCCTTTGGTTTCAGCTACATAGTGCCTGAGTACAGCTTTCTAGATGCACGTGGATTGGGAGCTTATGAAGGCAAAAACCTGGAATCCGTTTCAGAAGTAGGATTTCTACCTGTCCTCTTTCTTGGAATTAATGGGAATCTGCTGCGTTATCTTCTTCAATAGGATTTTTTTCATTTTTTTTGGTTCTCCCTCTCATTTAGTGTTGCAAGAACTGCATATGTCACTGTCCTTGAAGATGCAAAATATGGCTTGAAAATGCTCCAATGCTTCAGGTATATGCGTCGGATAGTATTTCTATGGACATGAAACCTCCTCCAATCGATGATGGAACCCCGAATGAGAGTGTTGCAGATGTCTTTGTTCGTGTAACACAACTAATGTCCATTCTTGAGACCCAATATTCTGGTGATACAATCATTATCGTCTCCCCAGACTCAGACAACTTGTCGGTTCTACAAGCTGGTTTGATTGGACTTGATCTGCGAAGGTAACTTGGTCGTCTTAACTAATGTTAATAAATCCCTTTGTATCCATCCTTCTTATTAAACTTTTGTATATGAAACCCATAATTTACTTTGGCTATAAGGAGACATGTTAAAAAGAGTGTGAGTTGTTGCATGTTGCATTGACCTGTTGGAGATTATACTTAAAATAAAAGACATCTTTCATCTTTGTGAGTTAGTTTTAACAAAGATATCAAAACCCAAGTTCAGGGATGTTGCCTCCCATGTATAACGCCCATAGTCTACCTTGATTACAAGAGAATATATTATAAATTACTCTAGATTGCATAAATCTTGCTTAAAAATCATCTTGAGAATAAAAGATATGTATCTTCCTTATAAGTCGATTAATCATCTTGAAGTTATCCTTGTATGCTTTCTGATTTCAGGCACTCTGACCTATCTTTTGCTCATGGCGAGGTCCGCTTTGTTGACACCAGTAGCATCCCTGCTTACAAGCAACCCGCATCCGCTGTATATAAATGCTTTAATCCCCCAAATTGTAACTAATTGTATTCCCGCTGTTGTTATCAATGTACACAGGCAGAAGTAATAGATGTGGCAGATTTTCTTCCTCTGTAACTATTGTTTATCATTGTTGCCATCGGCATGAGAGCATCCCCTGCATTCCTTCATCAAGAAATCCATGTAATAGATTTTGAAAATGCGTTCATATACTTGTTTATGTACTCAAGCTGCGAGCGAGACTACCGAAGGTAGCCTCTTCCTACCAAAAAGATCATAAACATTACTATATTAAGTTTGCAAACGTCAGATTGAAAAAAGTATTAGAAGGCCATCTTCCTCTCCTGGAAGATGGCTGCTGGGAGAAGACAAGTTTGACTCAAAAGTTCGATTTTTTTATAAACTGGCATCCAGTAGGCATCAAAGGCCGTGAGAGGTGGGGTTAGCCTTTGACGCGATGAGACAATGTTGTTTATTTCTTGGACAACGTTTGAAGAAACACAAAAGCAGTCCTCTCATTGGATTGTCATTATCATAAGCCACCAAGATTTTCATTTTTTTTCCTGATTTGGTTGGCTTAACGATTAAGATTTCTGAACTTTCACAAATTTTTCTCCACACCTCGGATCTTAGGGCCGTGTGTTGGTCTTTGTCCTTTTCTTGTTCTTCTTAGATTTATCCAATCAAAACAACTCATTACAAGGGAAGACAAGTTTAGAAAATAATTATTGTTTATTGGTCAAGCAAAACCAAAATTAATTATGAGAGAAAACAAAGCCACGAAGAAAAGAACTTTTGCTATGTGACTATGGTAACTAACATTTTAACCTGAAAAGCTATATATAAGTATAAGTAAGGCTTATACAATGAAACTCTAGTATCTTACAATATAAAAAAGAAAATATTAAGTCTTATTTTAAGACTTAATATGTTGATATAAAGAGAAAATCGTCAATCTTCAACAAAAACAAAAGCCCTATCTCAATTTGATTGTTCAATCAATTTGGAATGGTCCATTGAAGCAAAGTGTGGGTTACAAAAAAGAACCAAGCATAAATTATATATACTAATTCAAATAAACTTCGACAAAATTCCAATTTGTGGACTCCAAACAATTCACCAATATGCTGCCTTTTACAGTTCTTTGGGAAAGATATTCTTTGCATTTCCCATACTTGTTTTCCTCTTTGGGCTTTCCAGGAGTATCCATAGAGGTTTTCTTGAAATTTCCCTTCCCAAGTAGCTATTAAAAAAAAAAAGAATTTGTGGGGTTGTTTTATGTGATAGGTGCTGGACTTGAGTTGTTAACTTTTGGTAGTTTCGACAAAACTAAACCAAAAAAAGCAACATGAGAAGGAGATGGGTGTAAGAGAGTTGAGAGCAATAGGTTGTAAATAGAATTGTGTAAATTGGTCTACCTCCCTAACAGGGAGATGGCTACTTATATATCAAAAGGTTTAGTACATCATTTATGACTCATTAACTCAATCATGACACATATATACTTTATGAACCCTTTTACATAATTACATTTATTACAACATGACACTTTTATATTCATAAATACACCATCATAAATGGCTTATGGCAAGTGTCATTGTTTATGATACGTGTCTATTCTTCGTCCACCATTTACGATACCAAAGTAATATTATAAAGTAGACTTAAAATAGTAGCATAACAACGGAGTAGTTTTTACAATGAAGTAACATAAGTAATAGTAGTGGATAGGCAATGGGTGTAAGAGAGTTGAGAGCAATAAGTCATATAGAGAATTGTGTGAATTGGTTATGTCTCCCCAGTGGAAAGATGCCTCTCTATTTATGTACCAAAAGGCATAGTACATTACTTTTTTCGTCCCCATTGTATGCCTTAAAAAGCATAACCTCTCCTTTTTTTTTTTTTTCCTGATTTGGTTTCCTTAGCAGTTAAGATTTCAGAACTCTCATAGATTTGTCTCCACACCTCGGATCTTAGTGAAGTGTGTTGGTCTTTGTCCTTTTCCTGTTCTCTTGTGCAGTCAAGACAACTGGGCAAGGAACAAAAAGGAGATAGAACAAGAGCCCGATCTCAATCAATTTGAAATGATCTATTGAAGCAAAGTGTGGGTTACAAAAAAGAACCAAGCGATTATATATACATGGACTTGAAAAGGTATTTTCTTCTTTAAGTATGCATATATATTATATATGTCTGAATTCTATCTGGCCCGTACTGTCTATAAATGGAACGCCAAAATACGAAGTGCATTAAGTATTTCTTCAAATTCAGTCATGGCTGTTTCTCTCATAATCCTGGCGATCATCATTCTTTTCCACATTTTCATGGCTTCTGCACAACTTGCAGACTCAAAGCCCCTGCCGAGTGGTGAAGGCAGGTTCCTCCGCGGATCCGCGCCTCCGTCCGGTCCCAATGCAAGCACTTACATACCTGGACCAGGTCCTGGTAAGAGCAGCTTGAAGCGAGCAGGGAATGCGGTGAAAGCACCATCCCCGCCGTCTCCTGGGAGCAAAGGCTAAACTTTAGATAAGGAGCCTACACGGAGACCGAGCTTTAAAAAACCATAGTGTAGGTTCACCATTTTTTGTCATTTGAATTACACCAACTCTGGACGTAACGTAATCTTAATTACATATGATGTATTCGAGTTTTTCTGTTTGGGTTCTACGGCTCAGAAAATAAGATTGCATTTTTTTATCTCTGTCTTCTTCTTGCATGACTGTGTCTTCTTGTTTCAAGTTTCATACGTACTTCGACCATTGAACGTCAATTACATACGTGAATGCCTAACAAAGAAAACAAGGTTCCCAAAATTAAAGGATGTGAAAGCCCAATAGGTTGGGCCTAAGGCCATGCTTTTCCTTGACAGTGGGGAAGAAAGGGGGAAGAACCAGTATACATGTTTTTCCAATCAAATCCAAGATTCGTTATTTAATGATTCATTGATCGGATACTCCAGTAGTCTCTTTGCGAATCGCTCTCTCTTCGTCTTCCATGTTCGACGACACCCAGACCCTGATTCTGCGCTTACCAGAGGCCGTCGTATAGTTGATTCTGTCGCTGTCACCTACTGCCACTGTGGCTGACGTGTATTCCCTTTTCGACAAGCGCTTGTTCCCGACAGACCGACCATCCGCCTCCTCCTCCGCCAGGCGCTTCGAGCTCGTCACTGGGTCTGGGACGTTCTCTCGCCAATGCCACAGCGGCGGTCCCTGAATCGGCCGCGACTTTAGTCGCCGGAGGCGGGTCTCGGCACTGCACATTCGGTGCGGCAGGAAGTAGGATAAGCTTGGTGGAGAGGTACGACGTTGAGCGGGATCAATGGGTGGAGATGGAGCACTAGCCGGGTTGCGAGACGGGTGCCTGGGGTTCGTGATGGATGAGAGAATGGAGTCTTGCGTGTTGGGTAGGTATTGTGAAAAGAGAACGATTCGTGAGGTTCTGCCAACAGATGACTATTGTAGGGACGCGGTGGTGATGGACTTGAGGAGTCGTGGTGATAGCGGAAGGTGGTGGGAAGTGTTAAGATAATGGGTTTAGTTGCTTATTCTGAGAAAGTGCACTGCCCGCCCTCAGATTAAGTGTTCTGTGCGCTACAAGGTAAAGTGCAGTTTGTTTGATAGATAAGTGATAAGAGCAGAAAAGCATGGGCAAGACCAACCTAGCCATTGTAGGGTGTTGATGTACCGTATCAAGCTCCATATCCCTTAACAGCTGGATCGAGGGGTTACACGCAAATGCTGCTCATTATATATCTGCAGAATATAGGAACTTCTTTTGTAATCGTTTTCTTGGAGGTCTGCCGCTTTCTTATGCACACCCTCTTCTTCTGAGCTTTTGTTATGCTTAAAAGAACTAGAACCACTGGTTCAAACGATCCTGTGTATTTCTCTCTTTTCAGTTTGGTTTCATTCCAAACACAGAGTACTCTGATTAAGGAGGTTCTGTTTCCACGTTTCTGAGTGCTTAATTCTCTTCAGGAAGTGGGGGATATGTGGGAGGAAAGGAAAGGATGAGAGTTGGGAAGATCGTGGTTGTGGAGGACGAGGAGGGGCTCCGTCGCCCTGGCTTGTTTATGCTCGATGGAAACCATATTTTAAGGTACTTTTGATTGTTTACTAGTTGTCTCTATTTTGCTGTCTAAGTTCATGTTTACAATGTTTTTGGTTGAAGCATTTGTAATTTTTATGCACTTCTTTTTAGGTTCAATATCAATTTAATTAATCTTTAGACAAAAATAAAGATTATGCTGTTGCTGAACATCAAACTTGGTTGAGCTCTTCCACTTGTCCATTTGTGGCAGGCCTTTTCCCTTCAGTTTCTGATGAGACAACCAAATCCTCCAAGTTCTCACCTATCGGTTCTAGTTTTAATGTATCTTCATTCCATTTCTTCTTGACAATAGTGGTGGATTTACGTCAGTAAATTATGTAACTGGAATGGAATTATTTTCATATATGACATCAAGTCAGTCGATACCATACTGCCGTGAAAGGTCAAACCTCGTGTTCTGACTTAATTGAGGCAGCTACAGTTGCACAATTGATGGATACACTAGTAGTAACCCAGGAATCAAGTGTAGAATAACGGAAGGAATTAGAAGGAACCTCATGGACTTCAGGACCCCTTCAACGGGTAATGATAATGTGACGCCCTCATGGACTTCAGAGCTGAAAATGACCTTATCCACTTTATCAAGATAGACTTCAACTTCTGAACCTATTGATGAGTCTTCATCCACCAACTCTGAGTTCTCTTTTCCAGCTTCACTAACAATCTCTGCCATTAAGCAAAGATCCTTCTAGCTGACAATTCAGGATTTCTTGGCATTAGAATTCTTAGGTCAGTCTTCCTTATGTATGTCATTGACAAAAAAATTAGACTAAGTTACTAAAAGGACAAATGAAACACAAAGGTTTGTGGGATCTAAGATTTTGATAGGTTTTCCTACCGTAGAATGAATATTCTTTTTTACAATGTTTTTGTATAACCGTATCATATTTGCTAAAAACATGTTTTCCTAACCTCAGAAAGCTCAATAGATCCATGTTCAACTTTTCATCTACTTCTCCAAGGAGAAGAGTTTTCACTCATGGAGTGGTTGCCTGGATTGCAAGCCGGGTGTGTGGGGTTGGTGATGAGGGAGAGAATGGATTTTTGGGTGATTGGTGGGATTCTGCCAGTTGATAGTATTGTTGGGATGCATTGGTGATGAACTTGAGAGTCACGGTGATGAGGAAAGCGGAGGGAAATGGGGATATGTGGGAGGAAAGGGAGAAGGTGAGAGTTGGGCAGATTAGGTTATGGAGGACAATAAGGGGGCCAGTCACCTCATCATGTTTATGCTCGACAGAAACCGTATTCTGAGGTACTTTTGATTGTTTACTGGTTGTCTCTGTTTTGCTGAAAATGACCTTGTCCACTTCATCGAGACAGACTCAAACTTCCGGTCCCATTGATGAGGATGAAAGGATTGTATCCAGTTCCAGTAACTCAGCGTCTTGATCCATTAACTCTGAGTTATCTTTTTCAGCTCCAATTCCTGCTTCACTAACCATCTCTGCCATTAAACCAAGTTCCTTCCAGCTGACAGTTCGGGATATTTCGACAGCAAAATTCTCAGGTCAGTCTTCTTTGTGTATTTAATTGACTGGAAGTTAAACCAAGTAATTAAAAGGACAAACCAAACACAGAGGTCCTTGATATTTAAGTTTTTGATAAGCGTTTCTACTGTAAACTGAATATTCTTTATGACAATGTTTTTATGGAGTCGTATAATATTTTGTTGAAAACATGTTTGTCCAATTTAGAAATCTCAATAGATTCCTTGTTGGTTTTTGGAGAAGTAATAGGTAGTAGTGCCTCTTTTAAGTTTTGAATAAGTAATCATTTTTGTTCAAAACGTAGCAGTAACATCTGCAATCCTATTATGCAGAACATACTCAAAATAATTACCCAAAAGCAATATGAACCTCTGAAGTCCAAATAATCAAAACCACTATGAGTTTGAAAAACAGGGTTATTAGTGGTTGGTTCCCTAACATAAAGAGATCCCAAGGGCAAAAGCCTCGTTCCTCAGGTCTAAAAGTGCATGCATTGCATTCCCTTAGTTTTGAATTTTAGGCTGCTCTTCCAAAGAGGAGTCTCGACACTCGTGATTTTAGTGTCTTATAGGAGCTCTTACTCTCCTGACTAGGTATAGGGCTTCAAGAAAGAAAACAAGGACTCTGTTCCCAATCCTGCACTGCTCTTAGAAATTTTGTTTCGTAACGAAAACTGCTACTTGTTTAGTCCAGGTATTTTGTCACTCTTGCATGTTGATCCCTTTTAATATGGCAAAGTTGTTTTATTTTTTTCCTGATTTGGTTGCCTTAATAGTTAAGATTTCAAAACTTTCATAATTTTTTTTCCACACATCGGATCTTACGGCCCTGTGTTGGTCTTTCTTATTTGCTTGTTCTTTTTAGATTTATCCAGTCAAAACAACTGGTCAAGGAACAAAAAGGTGATAGAACAAGAACCTTAAATAAATTTGATTGTTCTTTGAGAATGTTTGAACTGTGACAAGATACATTGCTTGAGTCCTGCTAGGTGAAAGATGCTCGTGTACTAAAGATGCGTTATCTATCATTGTGGCTGACTCGTCGACCTTGTTTAAGAATATTTGAGTTGTGACAAAGTACCTTGCTCGAGTCCTGTGGAGAAAAAGACGCGCTGTCTATTGAAGATGGGCTCTCTATTACCTCACGCTAGCTCTCAAGGATGGCTTTATTGAGTAGACAGTTACTAATTTTCTACTTCTTCTTCTGTCTCCTTTTCTTCTTCTTCTTTTTTTTGGGTTGTTGTTATATGTTTTCTTTCCTTTTTGGTTGTGGCCACCGTCCTGTTGAAAACTGAAAAGAAAAGGAAAAATTGGTTACCGTCTTTTATGTAGTTGGCTGAGGATGTGAATTTGTGATTTGAATGCGCGTCAAGATTGAAGGAGATTTGATTGTGTTATGACAAGCAGACAGAGTGATGATATTTAAGTGCTAATAGCCTTCAAGGGGATCTGGCGTTATAATTCGTGCTGTGTACAGGAGTGAAGGTGGCACTCAAAAACCGATATGGGCTTGATATATGTCAGCCACAATCGAAACCCAAGAGAAGGACTAACTTTTAAACACTGTTCAGTATTAGAATGTGGAGAAGTCCCTCGAAATAGCATCTTGCTTTGATAAGCAATCAGGATGCAGATTTACTCTTTAACGCTATCCTTGTTTCCAGAGAACATGGATCTGGAACAAGAGCCATAGAACAGATAATCCTAAAATGCAGAAGAGTAACCTTTAAAGTTAAGCTCTACTCTGATACTAAGCAGAAAATCAGAGTTCAAACAGTATGGGCTTGAGATTGTATCATTTGGTAGTTTGGACAAACTGAACCAAAGAAGCTGTATATGTATACAACAAAAGATTGTTTGGTGGCACGCACGCTTCCAACGACAAAAAGTCAAACTTATGAAAAAGGAAGCAGAAGACGAATGGGCACAAAAAGAGAGATTTATGCTGTTTGTGGTGTTTGTCATTTTGTGACTCAGATTTGGGCGGTGTGTGGTGACACGCACGCTTGCGAACAACACAAAGGTAATTTATAAAAAGGGAAACAAAACGAAAAGGGTGAAAACCGGAAGCAAAGGTACTTTCTTCTTTGAATATGGTCATTGATTATATATATGTCAAAGTTGTGGGGCCATAATGTTTGACCAGCCACACGTGCAGCCAGACAATCTGAGAGAGAGACAGAGAGAGACAGAGAGAAGATTAGATTCTATTTTCTTTAATGGAGCCATAGGATATGACACAAAGTGCCAGAGGGACATTGTCACTCCTTCCTGCTTAACTTGCCTTGCAAGCTCGATATGATAACTGCGGCAACCAAGCTGGATTCGTAAGGCATTTCGGGATATCCAGCAAAGGTTCAACTTCGACCCATCCTCCTAAGCCGACCTGACAGCCATCTGCAGTACAGCGGGGACGCACCTACAAACAAACATGCTCTCTTCCAGTGGCTTAGTATCCCCTTCAAAAAATAGAACACCAAAAAACGAAGTGCCTGTGTACAGTAGCAGGACTTCTATCTGTCCTCTTTCTTGGGATTAATAGGGTTTTCCGCTGCATTATCTTCTGAAACAGGATTTTTCTTTTCTCCCTCTCATTTAGTGTTGCATACATATATATACTTTTAGGGTAAAAGTTAAAAGTTACATACTTACATACAAATATATATTTTTAGGCTAGAAGTTAAAAATATTTTTGAACACGATGCTAAGCCAGGTTGTGAACAAGTAAGCTCGTCATTATTGTTTTTGCCGGTCCACCATGAAATTTCCACGAAAGTCCTCTGCACAGCCACGCTTTGAGATGGATTATCTTGTAGGACAGGTACTTGTGGACCAAATTTCTTTTAAAAGAGAACAGAATAAATAAAAGCAGATCTAGAATGATATAGGACCCCCTTATCAACAATGCTTAGCCTTCTTGTTGCATCGCTTTGCTTTATGGTTATCTTCCAAGAGCCGTTATTACATATATACTTTTGGGCTAAAAGTTAAAAATATTTTTGAACATGACGCCGTAAGAACCGGGACTTCTCGCAAAGAAAAAGATTGGCATAGCCCAACAAAGAGTAAAAACAACTTAATTGCTATGGCACACAAGACTCCGCAACTAGCAGAATGGAAATTGTTTCAGGCTCCTAAAGAAGCACCGAGTACCATCCGACGGGCCTATTTAAGAGATAAATAGGAAACCATGAACATCGACTTTAGGCTTGTTAAGGTAGCAACCACCCCATTGGTCAGCAACATCAACTTGGAGTTAGTGATGACGGGGGGAATAAAGAACGATACTGTACAAGATCTTACATTTTTACAAGGACAATGAAATTTTATATTGACGCAAATCTAGAAAGTATCACTAAAAAATGATTTGGGTAATTGAATACTATTTAATATTGTTGAAAGTTGAAGATTTTATATTTATGTTACCATATATTGCGCCTAGAATAAGGCCCAATATATTTTCCTATATTATGAGACATTAGGGTTTTCCTTGTATAAACCTCATTTATGTTTATATATAGCCTCTTAGGTTAACATGTAAATCATAATAGCCGCACATTAAGAGTTCTTCTCTCTACCGCTTTGTTTTCTCTTGTAACTAGTTTTGGTTTTGCTTGATCAATAAACAAGCTTTTGTTCCAAACATACAAGAGTTCATCAAATTCTTCATGGTATCGGAGTCAACGATTTTGTTGGATTCTTTGGTTAGTTTTTGTTCACGGTGCCAAGCAGACAATTTTGGATTTCTAGTGCTTTGTCTTTGTTATACGGCTTTCTCTCTCCAAACTAAAGAGAAGGGTGCCGTGAGTGAAGACTTGGCTGCCTTTATTTTTCTTCATACCTTTTCTCTCTCCGATTTCAAGAAAAGGTGCACTTGGTTTTCTCTCTCCACAATAAAGCAAAAGGTGCGGGATTGGCTTTCTCCAAAAAAAGGTACACTTGGTTTTCTCTCTCCAAAAGGGTACACTTTGCCGCCGCCTAGTTTTGTCTTTTGCTTTGTGGGTTTTCTGTCTCTTCGGCACTACACCGGATCAAACAAATTTGACTTTATCGACTACACCAAGTAGCCACACGATCTTTGGTATTTTTTCCTCCTTGCTTCCGCACTTTGTGACTATTTTGGTTTGCTGTTGTGGTTTGGATACTTTGTCAAATATTTGTTTTTCTCTTGGATATTTCCTGGTACGAGTAGTTTGGAGACTTCTTTGGTTTCATTATGGCTACTGAGTCAGATCCTCTTCAACCACCGGTTACTCCATATGTTGTTCCTCATGCTCGAAAAACTCACCAAGAGAAGGGGAATCAATCAGGTTCTAAATCGGATCATCATGAGGGTTATGTTTCCCCAATTCTGATCATCACAGACCCGAATGATCCCCTATATCTACCACCCAGTGATACTAGTGGAGCTCCTTTGGTTGGTTTTAAACTCAATGGCTCTAGTAATTATGTTGTTTGGAGTCGTGCTATGAAACTTGCTCTTCTCTCTAAGAACAAGTTGGTATTTGTGGATGGCAAATACCCTGCTCCGACTAAAAATTTACCTTATTTGCCTATTTGGGAGCGTTGTAATGCAATTTGTCTTTCTTGGATCCTTAACTCACTATCTGGGCAACTCCATGAGGGCTTAATCTACACAATTAGTGCTGCTAATCTTTAGAAGGAGCTCTGTACTTGTTACAGCCAGGTCAACTCGACCCGAATCTATGACCTTTTGAATGAATTAAGCTCCACGAAGCAATCGGGTGGATCAATTACTTTTTATTTTCATCGCTTGAGAGCACTATGGGATGAGTATGCAACATTGATGGCTTTGGATTCACCAGAAATGTCCAAAACTGACGGTTAGAAACTTCATCAAGAACGTATGAAGTTTTATCAATTCTTGAAAGGACTAGATGATCGTTTTTCTCATCTTAGAGACCAGATTTTGCTCATGAGGCCACTTCTTGACGTTTTACAAGCTTACTCCATCGCCAACAATGCTGAATACCGGTATGGAGGTCCAGAGAAGATGATTGGTAATTCTTAGGCTTTTACGTCGACATATGGGACCGACGCAACAAGCTGGTCCGCATTTGAGCCACTTGTTGCAACACTAGGGCCTAAGCGATCAACTGGGACAACACCTCTGCATAACGAAAATGACACATCGTTTTCGCTCAAAGTAGGGCAAAATGATACATCATCTAGGGTTTCTGGCAAACCCAAATGTGAGCATTGTGGACAAAAGGGGCACCGCAAGGAAAGTTGTTATCGTCTTAAAAGACCACAATGTGAGCATTGTCAACTTTTTGGACATAAGAAGGAAGCTTGTACAAGCTTAATGGCTATTCCCCAGGTCACAAGAATTTTACTAGTAATTCTACTGTCAATTTGGCCACTATTGAGCCTAATCATTGCACCTTTACACCAGAGCAGTATGAGTGCATTATCCATTTGATCAAGGAAGACTATGGTAGGACCTCTCATGCTAATGGAGCAGGTATTTCAGAATCTTTTCCTTACATTTGGATTATAGATAGTGGGGCCAGTAATCATATTACTACTGATTTTAATTGCTTAGAATTTCCTGTTAAATGCATGACTAAGTCTAAATCTGTTAAACTGCCAAATGGGAATTAACCCAAGTCACCCACACTGGTTCCATAACCCTAGTTGACGGTTTAAAATTACATACCGTTCTTTATTCTCGTGATTTCAAATATAATTTGTTGTCCGTAGCTAAATTCACTGCTGAGAATAACTGTTTAGTGGTTTTTTATGCTGATTTGTGTGTGTTTCAAAACCTCTCGACGGGTGATGTCAAGGGCATTGGTAGAATGCGACATGGACTTTATTTTTTCTTGCACCCTAGGAATAAGCATGTTAGTAAATTTTCCGGTACTGCACTGGCCCTTTCAATTACTTCAGCATGTAATGACCTTAATTTTCATTTATGGCATTCAAGACTTGGTCACATGTCTTTATCTAAATTTAAATTTTTGAATGATTTCAAAGATTTTCCGTCTTTTGATTTCCATTGCTCAGTTTGCCCTCTTGCTAAGAAAACACGTGATTCATTCACTGTTCGCACTGAGAATGTCAAAAATCTTTTTGATTTAATCCATGTGGACATTTGGGGACCATATCATGCCCCAAATTATGATGGTTCGAAATATTTTCTAACCATTGTTGATGATTTTTCACGAGGAACTTGGACTTTCCTCATGAAACTTAAGACTGAAACAATATCACATTTGGAATGTTTCTTTAACACAATTCAAAATCATTTTAGCATTGGAATCAAACGCATTCGTTCTGATAATGCAACTGATTTCTTTAATTCCTCATGTGACAAATTGTTTTCATCACGGGGTATAATGCATGAAAGTTCATGTGTATATACCCCATAACAGAATGGTGTGGTAGAACGTAAACATCGTCACTTATTAGATGTTGCACGGGCATTAAAATTTCAAAGTCACATGCCTACATGTTTTTGGGGTGAGTGTATACTCACTGCCACACACATTATCAATCGCATTCCTTCTTCAATCTTACATGGAAAATCTTCTTATGAGATGATTCATGGGAAAGCTCCTGACCTTTCTAGACTTCGAGTCTTCGGTTGTCTTTGCTATGCTTCAGTGGTGGGGCATAAAGACAAATTTGCCCCTCGAGCTATTCCTAGCATTTTTATGGGATACCCTTTTGGGCAAAAAGGGTATAAACTTTATGACATTGAAAGAAAGAAATTTTTTGTGAGTCGTGATGTTCATTTTCATGAAAATGTTTTCCCTTTTACAAACATAAAGAATGGGTCCCATTCCTCAGAATTCCCTATGATGTCATCTCAAGATGAGGAGCCTGCACAACAAGTTATCAGAGTTAACCCTAATTCAGATACTCAGGTAATCTCTCCTACCCAATCAAATTCCATTCCTAATACACCCATTCATACTACACCAGATATTACCACTTCCAATATCTCATGCAACCAACCCAATGATTCTACCTTGGAGATTATAGATCCTCCTTCTACATTACCTCCTGTTTTCACTTATGATGAGACAAAGGATGATCCTTTCTCACCAACCATGCATAATCCCACAATCCTTTCATCACCTCCTAGACGATCTACTAGAATTTCCAGGCCACCCATATGGACTCAAGATTATGTTTGCAACAATGTTGGCTCATCCATACAATACCCCATATCTGACTATGTATCTTATACACATTTACCCATTCCACATCAACACTTCATAGCAGCCATTTCACCGGAGATAGAACCCTTGTTCTACCATGAGGCAGTTAAGGATTCTAGATGGCGAGATGCCATGGATCAGGAAATGAAAGCATTAGAATCGAATGGAACATGGGAACTGGTAGACCTACCACCACGAAGAAAACCCGTAGGATGTAAATGGGTATACAAGATTAAGTATCATGCCGATGGGAGTATTGAGCGGTTTAAGGCTCGTCTAGTAGCGAAGGGTTATAGTCAGACAGAAGGCATCGATTATCATGAGACTTTCTCTCCTACAGTAAAATCTGTGACAGTTAGAAGTGCATTATCTATTGCTTCACAACGTAAATGGACTATTCGACAAATGGATGTCCATAATGCATTTCTACAGGGAGATTTAGATGAGGAAGTATATATGAAACCACCACCTAGGAGTCCTTTTGAAGGGTAGTCCAAAGTATGTCGATTGAAGAAATCTTTGTATGGGTTAAAGCAAGCTTCACGACAGTGGAATGAGAAGTTTACAGAAGCTTTAATATCTGCTGGCTATCAACAGTCACTGTATGACTATTCTCTTTTCACTAAAGGACAAGATAATAATATTGTTTTAGTGCTCATATATGTGGATGACATCTTAATTACTGGTGATGACACACAAGAAATTGAGGCTTTACAAGCCTATTTTCATTCTACATTTCGAATCAAGGATTTGGGAGAACTCAAGTATTTTCTTGGAGTTGAGATCCTTCGAGATTCAAATGGCATGCATCTTAGTCAACGTAAATATATCTTAGAATTGATCTCTGAATTAGGACTATCAGCTGTAAAGCTTGTTGGAAATCCTATGGAGACAAATGTCTTATTTACTAGCTTGAAATATGATGAGCAAGTTCGTCCACAAATAGATGATCCACCATTTGAGAACATCTTGAGTTATCAGCAATTGATTGGTAAGCTGAATTATCTTGATATGACACGCCCTGACATTGCTTTTCCCGTACACCTCTTAAGTCAATTCATGCATGCTCCCAAGCAATCCCATTGGGAGGCAGCTCTCCGCATTGTCAAGTATCTTAAAGGAACAATAGGGCTTGGTTTATTCTTTCCTTCAGATGGCGATTTTCTCTTGCAAGCTTTCTGTGATACTAGCTATGCAAAATGCCCTATGACACGTCGATCCACTACTAGCTTCTGTCTTACACTTGGACATTCAGTAATTTCTTGGAAAAGTAAAAAGCAACTAGTTATGACTCTTTCTTCAACAGAGGCTGAATACAAGACCATGGCAACCATTACTTGTGAGATCGTTTGGGTGGTTGGTCTATTAAAAGATATGGGAATTAATGTTTCACAGCCAATGCTGTTATATTGTGATAATGAAGCAGCGGAAAAATTGGCAGAAAACCTAGTCTTTCATCAGAAGACCAAGCATATAGATGTTTCTTGTCATTTTATTCGAGAAAAAATATGTCATGGTTTAATTAGCACAGCACATGTTGGGAGTGGTGACCAACCTGCAGATATTTTGACCAAGGCTTTAGGGACAAATCAACACTATCATCTCCTTAGCAAGCTTGGGGTCTTGGACTTCTTTCGACCCTCAGCTTGAAGGGGGATGTTGAAGGTTGAAGATTTTATATTTATGTTACCATATATTGCGCCTAGAATAAGGCCCAATATATTTTTCTATATTATGAGATATTAAGGTTTCCCTTGTATAAGCCTCATTTATGTTTATATATAGCCTCTTAAGTTAACATGTAAATCATAATAGCCGCACATTAAGAGTTCTTCTCTCTACGGCTTTATTTTCTCTTGTAACTAGTTTTGGTTTTGCTTGATCAGTAAACAAGCTTTTGTTCCAAACATACAAGAGTTCATCAAATTCTTCAAATATGCCTTCTTTTAGGGTGCTGAGTAGATAACTCTTTCACAGAAGTTTCGCCCTATCTTTCAAGGTGGTAGGCTTTAACCTCTTTTATAAATCGCCGAAGCACGACAAATTTTTCTTTCAACACAACCATGGGCGTTCCTTGCAGGATACTAGCGATCATCATGCTCTTCCACATTTTCATGGCTTCTGCACAACTTGGAGCCTCAAAGCCCCCACCGAGTGGTGTAGGCCAGTACCTCCGCGGACCCCTGCCACCGTCCGGTCCCGATCGAAGCACTTACATACCTGGACCAGGTCCTGGTAAGAGCAGCTTGAAGCTAGCTGGGGATGCCGTGGTAGCACCATGTCCGTCTCCTGGGAGCAAAGGCTAAACTTTCGATGAGGAGCCTACACAGAGACCAACTAAGCTTCACGTAATCTGAGTGTAGGTTCACCATTTGGTCATATGAATTAGACCAACTCTGGATGCAATCTTCATTACTTATGATGTACTCTGAAGTCCTATGAAATAAGATTGCATCTCTTATCTCTTGCTCTCTTCTTGTTGTATGACGTTGTATGTGTGTTTGGGTAACGGCGAGATCCCTACCTACTTCAACGGTTGAACAACAATTACATACGTAAATGCTTAATTGATTTAATTTCTCAAAACAAGGTCTTAACAAAGAAAACAGCTTACGGGCTCCCAAACTTGAGATTTGAAAGCCCAATATATTGGGCCTAAAGCCCATGCATTTCCCCAACAGTGGGGAAGAACAGGGAAAGAACCAGTTTACACCAGTAAAGGCGTTGCTAAAGATCTTAATGTCAAATCCAAGATTCATTGATTGAATACACCCACACATTCACTTTCTTTGTGAATCGCTTTTATCTTCATGTTCCATGTTCGACGTTACCCAGGACCCTGATTCTGTGCTTCCCAAAGGCCGTCGTGTCGTTGATTCTGTCGCTATCACCTACTGTCACCGTCACTGATATGTCTTCACTTTTCGACCAGCGCTTGTTCCCGACAGACCAACCATCCGCCTCCTCCGCCGCCAAGCGCTTCGACCTCGTTACTGGGCTCTTGGACCTTCTTTTGCCAATGGCACAGGGGTGGTCCCTCGATCAGCGGTGATTTTATCACCGGAGGTGGGTCTCGGCACTGCACATTAGGTGCGGCCGGGAGTAGGATAAGCTTGGTGGAGAGGTACGACGTTGAGCGGGATCAATGGGTGGAGATGGGGCACTTGCCAGGTTACGAGCCGAGTGCCTGCGGTTCGTGATGGGCGAGAGAATGGAGTCTTGGGTGATCGGTGGGTATTGTGAAAAGAGGATGATTCGTGAGGTTCTGCCGACAGATGACTATTGTAGGGACGCGGTGGTGACGAACTTGAGGCGTCGTGGTGATAGCGGAAGGTGGCGGGAAGTGTGAAGATGATGGGTTAAGTTGCTTATTCTGGGAAAGTGGACTGCCCTCAGATTAAGTGTTATGTACGCTACAAGGTGAAGTGCAGTTTGTCTTTTGACTGTCTGTTTGTTTGATAGATAAGTGGTAAGAGCAGAAGAGCATGGGCAAGACCAACCTAGCCATTGTGAAGTGTTGATGTACGGTATCAAGCTCCATATCCCTTAACAACTGGATCAAGGGATTACACGCAACTGCTGCTCGTTATATATCTGTAGAATATAGGAACTTCTTTTGTAATCGTTTTCTTGGAGGTCTGCGGCTTTCTTATGCACACCCTCTTCTTCTGAGCTTTTGTTATGCTCAAAAGAACTAGAACCATTGGTTCTAATGATCCTGAGTATTTCTCTCTTTTCAATTTTGTTTCATTCCAAACACAGCACTCTGATTAAGGAGGTTCTGTTTCCACGTTTCTAAGTGCCGAATTCTCTTTAGGAAGTGGGAGGAAAAGGAAAGGGTGAGAGTTGGGAAGATCGTGATTGTGGAGGATGATGGGGGGCCTTGTCGCCCTGGCCTGTTTATGCTCGATGGAAACCATATTTTAAGGTACTTTTGATTGTTTACTAGTTGTCTCTAATTTGCTGTCTAAGCTCATGTTTATGATGTTTTTGGTTGAAGCATTTTTAGTTTTTATGCACTTCTTTTTAGGTTCAATATCAGTTTAATTAATCTTTGGACAAAACTAAAGATTATGATGTTGCTGAACATCAAACTTTGTTGAGCTCTTCCACTTGTCCATTTGTGGCAAGCCTTTTCCCTTCAGTTTCTGATGAGACAGCCAAATCCTACAAGTTCTCATCTATCGGTTCTAGTTTTAATGTATCTTCATCCTATGTCTTCTCGACAATAGTGGTGGATTTACGTCAGTAAATTATGTAACTGGAATGGAATTATTTTTAAAGTTGCGATATATGACATCAAGTCAGTCAGTCCATACCATACTGTCATGACAGGTCAAACCTCATGTTCTGACTTAGTTGACGCAGCTGCAGTTGCATCAATTGATGGATACACTAGTAGTAGCCCAGGAATCCAGTGTAGAAGGACTGAAGAAATTAGAAAACTCATGGACTTCAGGACTCCTTTGACGGGTAACGATAATGTGACGCCCTTTGGGAATTTTATTGTCTCTGCAGTTGTTGATTAGTCTGTTCCTTTTTCGGGAATGTTAGATGTAGAATCTGACATAGTGCTTCCTTAACAAAGAAGCGAATAAATTGGGTCAAACAAGCTTGCAGACATAGTTTGGTGCTAATTTTTCTACAACATATTCCTGCAATTTAGTTCTAGTTTGGAAAAAATAGTAATGCATGGGAGTGTATTCTGCTTCTAATTGTTTTTTCATCTATAGGGAGTCGGGATGATTGCCCTGAAGTCCTCCAAGTTGAAGATGAAACCTTATCAAACTCTCTAGAGATTAACAATCGACCATTTTTTTATAACATGGAAAATATCACCACTTAGCTTACAGTCTTAACAATTTTCATTCTTATGGAGATTAACAGGTGCGAAATCAACCATTTAGAAACTTTTAAAGAGCTGATATAGTACTGTGACCCTTTAAAAGTTTTTTTCTTTTATTCCTTTGCCCACCCCTTTGATTCTGGCCTTGGTTCATTCTTTTCTTCAGTCCCAAGTGGGAAAATGGATCAAAAAATAAATGATTGTAAATTTTTATTGTTAAGGACAAGAAAAGATATTATTTGAGCGAAGATCATAGATCTTGCTGCTTGCTCTTATTTCAGGATACTTGAAAACTTGGTCAAAATAGAATGAATATTCCTGAGAGCATGAGAAAAAATGAAGAAGATACAAGCTACACAAAAAGAGTTGAAAACTAAAATCTTAAAACATAATTAGTATGTCTGAGGATGATGTATTGCATTTGAAATCAAGTGACGGAGCTGAAAATGACCTTATCCACTTCATTAAGATAGACTTCAACTTCTGTACCTATTGATGAGTCTTCATCCACCAACTCTGAGTTCTCTTTTTCAGCTTCACCAACAATCTGTCATTAAGCCAAGTTCCTTCTAGCTGACAATTTAGGATATCTTGGCGTTAGAATTCTTAGGTCAGTCTTCCTTATATATGTCATTGACAAAGAAAATTAGACCAAGTTACCAAAAGACAAATGAAACACAGAGGTTTTTGGGATCTAAGATTTTGATAGGTTTTCCTACTGTACAATGAATATTCTTTTTTACAATGTTTTTGTATAACCGTATCATATTTACTAAAAACATGTTTTCCTAACTTCAGATCGACTTCTCCAAGGAGAAGAGTTTTCACTCATGGAAGGGTAGCCTGGATTGCAAGCCGGGTGTGTGGGGTTGGTGATGAGGGAGAGAATGGATTTTTGGGTGATTGGTTGGAATGGGGAAGAGAGGATGATTGGTGGGATTCTGCCAGTTGATAGTATTGTTGGCATGCATTGGTGATGGACTTGAGGAGTCGCGGTGATGAGGAAAGCGGAGGGAAATGGGGATATGTGGGAGGAAAGGGAGAAGGTGAGAGTTGGGCGGATTTGGTTATGGAGGACAACGAGGGGGCCTTGTTTCCCCATCATGTTTATGCTTGACAGAAACCATATTCTGAGGTACTTCTGATTGTTTACTGGTTGCCTCTGTTTTACTGAAAATGAACTTGTCCACTTCATCGAGACAGACTCAAACTTCTGGTCCCATTGATGAGGATGAAAGGATTGTATTCAGTTCCAGTAACTTAGCGTCTTCATCCATTAACTCTGAGTTATCTTTTTCAGCTCCAATTCCTGCTTCACTAACCATCTTTGCCATTAAGCCAAGTTCCTTCCAGCTGACAGTTTAGGATATTTCGGTGGTAGAATTCTCAGGTCAATCTTCCTTGTGTATTTAAATGACTGGAAGTTAAACCAAGTAATTGAAAGGACAAACCAAACACAAAAGTCCTTGATATCTAAGTTTTTGATAAGCTTTTCTACTGTAAACTGAATATTCTTTTTGACAATGTTTTTATGTAGCCGTATCATATTTGTTGAAGACATGTTTGTCCAATTTAGAAATCTCAATAGGTCCCTTTTGCATGATTATGATCTCCTGCCTAAGTATAGGGCTTCAAGAAAGAAAACAAGGACTCTGTTCCCAACTGCACTACTCTAAGAAATTTTGGTTTCGAATGAAAACTGCTATTTGATTAGTCCATGTATTCTGTCACTATTGTATGTTGATCCCTTTCAATATGGCAAAGTTTTTTTTATATTTTTTTCCTGATTCGGTCGCCTTAACAGTTAAGATTTCAAAACTTTCATAAAATTTTTTCCACGCATCGGATCTTACGGTCGTGTGTTGATCTTTCTTCTCTTCTTGTTCTTTTTAGATTTATCCAGTCAGAACAACTGGTCAATGAACAAAAAGGTGATAGAACAAGAGCCCTAAATAAATTTGATTGTTCAATCAATTTGAAATGGTTGATTGAAGCAAAGTGTGGATTACAAAAAAGAACCAAGCGTAAACTAAATGGACTAATTCAAATAAACTTATTCAGAATTCCAATTTGTATAATCCAAACAGTTCACCGAGATGCTACCTTTTATAGTTCTTTCGAAAAGATCTAAATGCAGTTGAGCATGTTACGATGTTGAAAACATGTGGTTGACTCATCAACATTCTTGAAACTGTTTTGAGTTATGACGAGGTGCCTTGCTTGAGTTTTGCCAAGTAAAAGACGTTTGTGTGCTGCAGATGGGCTATTTATCGTTGTGGCTAAGTTGTTGACATTCTTTGAGAATGTTTGAATTGTGACGAGATACCTTGCTTGAGTCTTGCTAGGTGAAAGATGCTTGTGTACTGAAGATAAGTTGCCTATCGTTGTGGCTGAGTCATCCACATTGTTTAAGAATATTTGAGTTGTGACATGATGCCTTGCTCGAGTCATGTAGAGAAAAAGACACCCTGTTCATTGAAGATGGGCTGTCAATTATCTAATGCTAGCTCTCAAGGATGGGCTTTTGGTTTGTGACATCCTTTATGGCATAGACAGTTAGTAATTGTCTACTTCTTTTGTCTCTTTTTTTCCTTCTTCTTCTTTGTTTCTTTTCTTTTTCTTGTTCTTGTTTTTGGTTATTATTGTTGTTGTTGTTGTTGTTGTTGTATGTTTACTTTCTTTTTGGTTGTGGTCACCGTCCTGTTGAAAACTAAAAAGAAAAGGAAACATTGGTTACCATCTTTTATGCAATTGGCTAAATTTGTGATTTGAATGCATGTCGAGATTGAAGGAGATTTGATTGTGTTATGGCAAGCAGACAGAGTGATGATACTTACGTGCTAACAGCTTTCAAGGGGATCTGGCATTGTTGATTTATGAAGTCCTGAAGAGCTTATGTGTATTTCGTGCTGTGTACAGAAGTGAACTCGGTACTCAAAAACCGATCTTGGCTTGATATATGTTCGCCACAATCAAAACCCAAGGTAAGGACTAACTTAGGGGGACCCCTGGCTTAGTACCACTAAGCCAACCCTTGACTGGCGAATCCACCTGGTCAGGTTCAAGTCCCCTCCCCCTTCCCTTATGTGATTTAAAAATAATAATAAATAAATAAAGATAAGGACCAACTTCTCAACATGTTCAGTATTAGAATGTGGGGAAATCCCTCGAAATAGCATCTTGCTTTGATAAGTAATCGGGATTCAGATTTACTCTTTAATGCTATCCTTTGCTTCTAGATAATATGGATCTGGAACGAGAGCCATAGAATAGATAATCCTAAAATGCTGAAGATTAATCCTTAAAGTTAATCTCTACTCTGATACTAAGCAGAAGCTATATATCTATACAACAAAAGATTTGAAAAAGGAAACAGAAGACAGTCCAAAAAGAGAGATTTATGCTGGTTGTGGTGTTTGTCATTTTGTGACTCAGATTTGAGCGGTGTGTTGTGTAAACTGAAGTGTTTGAACACATGGATGAGAATAAAACTTTGATAAATGGAGAGAGAACTTGTTTACAATGAAATGGGATAAGTTGTTCCCTTGATAAAATTATGAACATAAAACAAAAGTATTTATAGACAACATGGAAGAATGAAACCCTAAACCTAAAATCCTTGTCCGAAGGTCTGAGATGTGTCTTCTTGCAAGTTGCGTGCTGTAGGCTGGACGGTGCAGGCGGCAGCAGAGAAGTCAGGCGCCTGCTTCTCTGCTGCCCCTCAGAGCTGGTGATGTGGCAGCCACGTGGACAATAGGAAAGAGACTTAAGATGGTAAATGCGGGGGTCACATAGATTCTGTTATCTTCAACTGGGCCAATCAGTGGATGGGATGGTATGTCATGTGATGTAAAATATGTTTTTCCTCGCCGTTCCCATAGGGCATGAGACAAAATGTGACTATTTCGACTCGTTGGACCAATCCTTCATTTTTACGTGTCGAGACGGCGATCAGTTCAGCCGTTTCTTGCTGGCAAAAAGTGCCAGACGCACATGTCACTCCGACGTGTTTAACTTGCTTTGCACGCTCGACAAGCTGCGAATCCGTCTTACTAGAATGCTATCTATCTTTCCAGGGAGCTGGATTCCTGTGGGTTCGTGCCATCTTCCAGTGTTCGAGGTTCCACGAGGACAAAAGGCGTCCCGGGATATCCGGCAAAGGTTTAACTTCCAACAGCCCATCCCCTTGCCGACCTGATAGCCGCCTGCAGTGCAGCTGGGACGCACCTACAAAACAAACATACTCTCTTCTAGCGGCTTAGTATTCCTGTCAATAAATAGAACACCAAAGAACGATGTGCGTTAAGTTTTTCTTCCGACTCAATCATGGGTGTTTCTCGCAGAATCCTGGCGATCATCATCCTTTTCCACATTTTTGTGGCTTCTGCACAACTTGCAGCCTCAAAGCCCCCGCCGAGTGCTGAAGGCCGGTCCCTCCGCGGATCCGTTCCGCCGTCCGGTCCCAATCCAAGCACTTACATACCTGGACCAGGTCCTGGTAAGAGCAGCTTGAAGCTAGCGGGGAATGCTGTGAAAACACCATCGCCGCCGTCTCCTGGGAGCAAAGGCTAAACTTTAGATGAGGAGCCTACACGGACACCGATCTTCAAATATTCATAGTGTAGGTTCACCATTTTTTGTCATTTGAATTAGATCAACTATGGATGTAACCTTTATTACATCTGATGTGCTTGAGTTTTTCTGTTTTCGGTTCCACCGCTAAAAAAAATAAGATTGTATCTCTTATCTCCATCTTCTTGTAACATGACTGTGTTTGTGTGTGTTAATGGCAAGATTCATACGTACTTCAACCGACGAACATCAATGACATACGTAAATGCTTAACAAAGAAAACAAGGTTCCCAAAATTAAAGGATGAGAAGCCCAATAGGTTGGCCCTAAAGCCCATGCTCTTCCTTGACAGCGGGTAAGAAAAGGGAAAGAACCAGTCTACACGTTTTTCACATCAAATCCAAGATTCGCGATTCAATGATTCATTGATCGGATACTCCCACAGTCTCTTTGCGAATAGCTTTCTCTTCATCTTCCGTGTTCGACGATACCAAGACCCTGATTCTGCGCTTCACCTACTGTCGCTGTCGTTGATTGTATCCTCTTTTCGACAAGCGTTTGTTCCCGATAGACCGACCATCTGCCTCCTCCGCAAGGCGCTTCGACCTCGTTACTAGGCTCTGGGACGTTCTCTCGCCAATGGCACAGCGGCGGTCCCTGAATCGGCGCCCGGAGGCGGGTCTCGGCACTGTACATTCGGTGCGGCCGGAAGTAGGATAAGCTCGGTGGAGAGGTACGACATGGAGCGGGATCAATGGGTGCAGATGAAGCGGTTTCCCGGGTTGCGATCCGGGTGCCTGAGGTTCGTGATGGAGGAGAGAATGGAGTCTTGGGTGATGGGTGGGTATTGTGAAGAAAGGACGATTCGTGAGGATCTGACGATAGATGACTGTCGTAGGGACACGGAGTCGTGTGATGGGGAAAGGTGGTAGGAAGTGGGGGATATGGGAGAGGAAAGGGAAAGGATGAGAGTTGGGAAGATCGTGATTGTGGAGGACGATGAAGGGCCCTGTCGCCCCGGCCTGTTTATGCCCGGGGTAAACCATGTTTTAATTTTACTTTAGATTGTTTACTAGTTGTCTCTATTTTGATGTCTAAGTTCATGTTTACGGAAGCATTTTTACTTTTTATGCACTTCTTTTCAGGTTCAGTAACAGTTTAATCAATCTTTAGACATAAATAAAGATTATGCTGTTGCTGAACATCAAACTTGGTTGAGCTCTTCCACTTGTCCGTTTGTGGCAAGCCTTTTCCCTTCAGTTTCCGATGAGACAGCCATATCCTCCAAGTTCTCTCATCTATCGGTTCTAGTTTTAATGTATGTTCTTTCCCATCCTCTTCTTGACAATAGTGGCGGATTTACATCAGTAAATTATGTAACTGGAATGGCATTATTTGCAAAGTTGTGAAATGATATATGACATCAGGTCAGTTGATACCATACTGCCGGAAATTTCAGAACTCATGTTCTGACTTAATTTATGCAGCTACAGTGGTAGCAATTGATGGATACACTGGTAGTAGCCCAGGAATCCAGTGTAGAAAGACTGAAGAAATTAGAAGAAACCTCATGGACTTCAGGACTCCTTCAACAGGTACCGTTAACACGACGGCCTTCGGGAATTTTATAGTGTCTGCAGTTATTGATTAATGTATTCCTTTTTCAGGGATGTTAGATGTAGAATCTGACGTAATGCTTCTCTAACAAAGAAGTGAAATAAATTAGGTCAAACAAGCTTGCAGACATAGTTTGGGGCTAAATTTTGTACAACCGATCCCTGTAATTTAGTTCCGGTTTGGAAAAGATAGTAGTGCACGGGAATTTTTTCTGCTTCTTATTGTTTTTTACCTTTAGAGAGTCAGGATGATTGCCCTGAAGTCCCCCAAGTTGAAGATGAAACCTTATCAAACTCTCTGGAGATTAATAAGCGACCATTATTTTATAACATGGAAAATATCACAACCTTACTGACAACCTTAAAGATTTTCATTCTTGTGGAGATTAACAGATAGGAAATCTACCATTTAGAAACTTTTAAAGAGCTGATATAGTAATGTGACCCTTTGACAGTCTTTTTCTTTTATTTCTTTGCCCTTCCCCTTAATTCTGGCCTTGGTTCATTCTTTTCTTTAGTTCCAAGCGGGAAAATGGATGAAGAAATAAATGATTGTACATTTTTATTGTTAAGGACAAGAGAAGATACTATTTGAGCCAAGATCATAGATCTTTCTGCCCGTTCTTATTTCAGGATACTTGAAAACTTGGTCAAAATAGAAGGAATATACTTGTGAGAATGAGAAAAAATGAAGAAGAAACAGGCTACACAGAAAAAGTTGAAAACTAAAAGTCTAAAAAACATAATTAGTATGTCTCAGGATGATGTATGCGTTTGAAATCAAGTGACAGAGCTAAAAATGACCTTATCCACTTCATCAAGATAGACTCCCCCTTCTGTACCCATGGATGAGTCTTCATCCCCCAACTCTGAGTTCTCTTTTCCAACTTCACCAACAATCTCTGCCATTGAGCCAGGTTCCTTCCAGTCGACAATTCAGGATCTTTTGACATTAGAATTCTTAGGTCAGTCTTCTTTATGTATATCATTGACAAAAAATTAGACCAAGTTACTGAAAGGATAATGAAACACAGAGTTCCATGGGATCTAAGATTTTGATGGGTTTTTCTACCGTAAATTGAATATTCTTTCTGGAAATGTTTTTTCATAACAGTATCATATTTCCTAAAAACATGTTTTCCTAACTTTAAAAACCTCAATAGATCCGTTTTCAACTTTTGATGTACTTCTTGAAGGGAAGGAGAAGAGTTTTCACTCTTAGAGCGGTATCCTGAATTGTGAGCCAGGTGTGTAGGGTTGGTGAGAAGGGAGAGAATGGATTTTTGGGTGATTGGTGGGTTCGGGGAAGAGAGGATGATTGGTGGGATTCTGCCCGAGTATTGTTGGGCTGCGTTGGTGATGGAGTTGAGGAGTCGCGGTGATGGGGAAAGCGGAGGGAAATGGTGATATGTGGGAGGAAAGGGAGAAGGTGAGCGTTGGAAAGATTGGATTATGTAGGACAATGAGGAGGCCGGTCGCCTCATCATGTTTATGCTCGATGGAAACTGTATTCTGAGGTACTTTTGATTGTTTACTGGTTGTCTCTGTTTCGCTGAAAATGATCTTGTTCACTTCATCGAGACAGACTCCAACTTCCGGACCCATTTATGTGGATGAAAGAGTTGTATTCAGTTCCAGTAACTCAGCGTCTTCATCCACTAACTCTGAGTTATCTTTTCCAGCTCCAATTCCAACTTTCACTAGCCATCTCTGCCATTAAGTCAAATTCCTTCCAGCTAACAGTTCAGGATACTTCTACAGCAGAATTCTCAGGTCAGTCTTCTTTGTGTATTTAATTGACTGGAAGTTAAAACAAAGTAATGGAAAGGAGAATTCAAACACAGAGGTCCTTGATATCTAAGTTTTTGATAAGCTTTTCTACTGTAAACTGAATATTCTTTCTGACAATGTTTTTACTTAGCCACATCATATTTGTTGAAGACGTGTTTGTCCAATTTAGAAATCTCAATAGATCCCTTGTTGGTTTTTGAGAAGTAATAGGCAGTAGTGCCACTTTTAAGTTTTTAATAAGTAGTCATTTTTGTTCAAAAAGTTACAGTAACATCTGCAATCCTACTATGCAGAACAAATAATTACCCAAAAGCAATATGAACATGTGAAGTCCAAATAATCAAAACCACTATGAGTTTGAAAAACAGGGTCAGTAGTATGAGTTTGAAAAACAGGATCGTTAGTCGTCGCTGGTGTCACCTCCTCACTACACTCACCATCTCCATCTCAATTGCCCCTTTGACAGCTTTTCCCCAGCCCAATTCTGGAATCCCAGTATTCTTGCCAGTCGCAGATGCTCGCGGGCTCTTCCAGATGTCTCCTTTTCGTTTCAGCAATAGGTAACTTAGCAGACCCAGAAACTGCTTCGTACTATGAGTTGCTCATCATATATGTATGTGTTGAGAAGAAAAGTGGAGGAAGAAAAGGAAAGAAATGTTAATGGGTTTTCTGGCTTCTGGGATGTGCGTGTATTTTTTCTTTTCCCCAGGAAATTGAGAAAATTTTAACATCATCAAAGTGAGGTTGTTGTACGGAGGAAGAGTTGGGTGAATTCTATACGATGTTAATGTCTGAAAACTGAGCAATTGTGCTACTGTTATTGATTCTTATATCTGTTGGCAAATTGCTGTGGGTGCGGGAAGGCATGTTCTGGTATTTTCTGGTAAGTTAAGATTTTTATCACATCATTTTTAACATATTTTATCATTTGAAGAACTAAAAAAAAAAAAAAGGCATATTTCATGAAAATTTTTATCAACATGTAAAAGAGTATTTAACATTTAAACTTGTAGTACTATCTTAGAGGTTTTATCTAAAAATTGGATTGAATTTTTAGATAAGATAAACAATATAAAATTTTTTTCACAATGTTTTTATGAGAAAAGAATACGTACTCTGCCAATGCTGAGTATTTCATGGTTATCAAAGTTGAATATTTCAACTTCTTCTTCATAAGTATCTTTGTTGGATTCGAATTTATCATTTGAAAACCATTCTAGGATCATAACTGCATTGCAGAGTGTTTATTTGATTTCATCGTGATCAATTCAGCCAAGAAGCTAGTTTGCTTATCGATTCCTTCGGTTTCAGTTATATAGTGCCAGAGTACAGCTTTCTTGATTACTAGAGAATATAATATAAATTATTCTATATTGCATAAATAAAAATTCATACCAGCATAACTAAAAAGTCATAAACATTGTTATTTTAAGCTTGCAAACGTCAAATTGGAAAAAGTCTTAGAAGGCCATCTTCCTCTCCTGGAAGATGTATAATGGGAGAAGACAAGTTTTGGTCGAAGGTTTTATGTTTTTTCTGAACTGGCATCCACAAGACATTCAAGGCGGTGAGAGGTGGGGTTTGCCTTTAGCGCGATGAGATAATGTTGTTTATTTCTTGGACAACGTTTGAAGAAGAAACACAAAAGCAGTACTCTCATTGGACTGTCATTATCATGAGCCACCAACCAAGTTGACTGATACAAATGGAAGCGAGGCCATGGGATTTGGCCTTGCTCACTTTATACAGTTCAACTTAGAACTATTCCACCCTAAGAAACAACGTTTTTTTTTTTTTTATTTTCCTGATTTGGTTGCCTTAACAGTTAAGATTTCGAAATCTTAATATGGGAACTTGAACATGCAATGCAAAGAAGATAACGCTAAGGAGCATAAACTAACTAATATTTCAATAAAGTTCGGATTTCAGGTCTCTGATAAGCACAAACGGGCATATGGTTCATCCTTCAGCCATGATTCTCACATATCCGCAAAGGAAACAAAACTTTCATAAATTTTACGTATTCTACGTACTCTTTGTACTTGAATAGTTTCGCCTGCATGTCTGTCAAAAGAGGACCACACACATCTTCTCAATGACGCATAAGGGACAGCCGGGGACAGCTTGGTCCACATGTCCCTTCAAAAGAGCTGCCCCACAGCAAAACAGAGTCTGTCCTGACAAAAAATATACTTTTTCCCGAATCAGATATCTTCGAGTTTTGACCAAAAAGCCTCTCCTCTCGATAAGATACTTTCTTTTATTTCTTATTTTTATGTCTGAATCAGAGATCTCTTTCGAGTTTTTCAACGGGCTAAAGAATTCTTTTGCGACCTCCAACGTTGGTAGCTTCCTCCACTTGCTCTCGCTTCCACGCCTAACCCCCCCCCCCCCCCCCCCCCTCTCTCTTCCTGTCTCTAATGGAGTTTATGGCAAAAAGCGTCGAGACAAAAGTTCCGGCCTAAGTCCTCCATAACAGAGCACCAGCATTGGTTCCGGCCTTTGAACTGAGTCCTCCCTCTTTCTTTTGACACTAAGCTCATACCACTTGGAAGAGTTGCTCTAACTGGCGTCAAATTCTTCCACTTATATTGCAGTTATAATACTTTTGATTGTTAATGATACGTATGATCTATTTCTAAATTGATAATTAGTCTTTAAACTTCCAGTTTTTGGAATTCAGTTGTTAATGTTGAGTTTAAATAATAAGTAAATATCTTAATGTTTCGCCCCTTGCTTCTTTTTTATTTTATTTTGAGCGGAATGTGGAAGGCACCATCGTGGGATGATATATCCCTGTTTTCGTTTTTTTAATATCACAGAATTGTCTGGTTCATGATACTCTAAGATCTCTTCCCAAAGCGGCAAGATTGAACTGTCAGCAGATAGAAATCCTAAAATATTAAAAGTACACACACACGCACGCACGCACGCACGCGCGCACGCACGCGCGCGCGCGCACACACACACATATATATATATGTCAAGTTGCATGGTCAAAAATGTTTGGCCAGCCCACATGCAAACCAGACAATCTGAAAGAGAGACAGTGAATGCAAATGTTCGACAGCAGGATTCTGTGATCATTGACCGCATTATCTTCAAGGATGCCCATAACTTGAGGGGATATCACAAGGTACATCAAGGGATGTAAAATATATCTTTTTTTCTCCATCCCCTGTATGAGACAAATGTACGCATTTCGACAGAGAGGATCAAACATTCTTTTTCCCCGGTCAAGATAGCGATGAATCAGTTCGCAAAGGGCCAAAAGCACACGTCTCGCCTTCGTGCTTGAGTTGCATTTCCCTCTCGATGTGCCGGGCGCTGGAAGGGGCCCGTCTTCCTAGAATGGCTGTCTTCTGCAGGAGATATCCTGAATTTATTCCGCAGCTATGTAGCTAGATACCTTCAAATGCGTGCTAAAAACCTTTTTAATGTTTACAGCAAGCTTTTTCGCCCTTTTTCTACGTCTCAGAAGCAAGGGGCAAAAGGTATCCAGTCCATGCAGTACCCACCTACCGCCTTCGGCACAGCTGGAGTCGACACCCTCTCTCAGCACTGATGTCATCATCCGCACCACAATTCTGCCTATAAATAGAATTTCAAAAAACGAAGTGTGTTCAAGTTTTTCTTCCAACTCAATCATGGGTGTTTCTTGCAGAATCCTAGTGATCATCATTCTCTCCCAAATTTTCATGGCTTCTGCACAACTTGAAGCCTCAAAGCTCCCGCCAAGCGTTGAAGGCCGGTCCCTCCGCGGACCCCTGCCACCGTCCGGTCCCAATCCAAGCACTTACATACCTGGACCAGGTCATGCTAAGAGCAGCTTGAAGCCAGCTGGGGATGCCGTCGAAGCACCATCCCCCCCGTCTCCCGGTAGCAAGGGCTAAACTTTCGACGGAGAGCCTACACAGAGACCAACTGAGCTTTACATAATCTGAGTGTAGTTTCATCATTATGATGCAATCTTTACTACTTACGATGTACTCAATTCCTATGAAATAAGATTGCATCTCTTATCTCTTATCTCTTACTCTCTTACTCTCTTACTCTTTTCTTGTGGTATGGCTCTTTTTGCGTGTTTTGCGTAATGGCAAGATCCCTACGGACTTCGATCGTTAAGCATCAATTACATGCCTAAATACTTAATTGATCTAATCTCTCGAAACAAGGCCTTAACAAAGACAACTGCTTACGGACTCCCAAATTAAAGGATGTGAAAGCCCAATAGGTTGGGCCTAAAGCCCATGCCTTTCCTTGACAGTGGGAAGAACAGGGGAAGAACCATTTTACACGTTTTTCACATCAAATCCAAGATCCGTGATTCAATGATTCATTGATTCATTGATTGGATACTTCCATACAGTCTCTTTGCAAATCGCTTTCTCTTCATCTTCCATGTTCGACGATACCCAGACCCTGGTTCTGCGCTTCCCAGAGGCCGTCGTATAGTTGATTCTGTCGCTATCACCTACTGCCGCTGTCGCTGATGTGTATTACCTTTTCGACAAGCCGCTCGTTCCAGACAGACCGACCATCTGTCTTCTCTGCCAGGCGTTTTGACCTCGTCACTGGGCTCTGGGACCTTCTCTCGGCAATGGCACAGTGGTGGTCTCTGGATCGGCGGTGATTTTAGTTGCCGGAGGCGGGTCTCGGCACTGCACATTCCGTGCAGTCCGGGAGTAGGATAAGTTCGGTGGTACGACATTGAGCGGGATCAATGGTTGCAGATGAAGCAGTTGCTAGGGTTGCGAGCCGGGTGCCTGGGGTTCGTGATGGACGAGAGAATGGAGTCTTGGGTGATGGATGGTAATTATGAAGAAAGGACGATTCGTAGGATCTGACGATAGATGACTATCGTAGGGACACGGTCGTGTTGGACTTGAGGAGTCGTGTGACAGGGAAAGGTGGTAGGAAGTGGGGGACGTGGGGGAGGGAAGGGAAAGGGTGAGAGTTGGGAAGATCGTGGTTGTGGAGGACGAATGAAGGGCCCTGCCGCCCCCCCCCTTTTTATGCTCGGGGTAAACCTTGTTTTAACGTAATTTAGATTGTTTACTAGTTGTCTCTATTTTGATGTCTAAGTTCATGTTTACGGAAGCATTTTTACTTTTTATGCACTTGTTTTTCAGATTCAGTAACAGTTTAATCAATCACTGGACAAAAATAAAGATTATGCTGTTGCTGAACATCAAACTTGGTTGAGCTCTTCCACTTGTCCATTTGAGGCAAGCCTTTTCCCTTCAGTTTCTGATGAGACAGCCAAATCCTCCAGGTTCTCATCTATAGGTTCTAGTTTTGATGTATCTTCTTTCCCACCCATCGTCTTCTTGACAATAGTGGTGGATTTACATCAGTAAATAATGTAACTGGAATGGCATTATTTGCGAAGTTGTGAAATGATATATGACATCAATTCAGTCGATACCATACTGCCGGGAAAGGTCAAATCTCATGTTCTGACTTAATTGACGCAGCTACAGTTGCAGCAATTGATGGATACCCTAGTAGCAGCCCAGGAATCCAGTGTAGAAAGACTTAAGAAATTAGAAGAAACCTTATGGACTTCGGGACTCCTTCAACAGGTACTGTTAATACGACGGCCTTTGGGAATTTTATAGTGTCTGCAGTTATTGATTGGTGTATTCCTTTTTCAGGGATGTTAGATGTAGAATCTGACATAGTGCTTCTCTAACAAAGAAGTGAAATAAATTAGGTCAAACAGGCTTGCAGACATAGTGCTGATATAGTACTGTGATCCTTTGACAGTCTTTTTCTTTTATTCCTTTGCCCTTCCCTTTGATTCTGGCCTTGGTTCATTCTTTTCTTCAGTTCCAAGTGAGAAAATGGATGAACTGGAAGTCATATACCAATGAACTAAGTTGTTATCATAGGAAACACGCCATAACAGCATGTCTAGTTTATTAGTTAGTTTCAAACTCACAAAAGCACTCTTATTTAAAAAGATAGATATTATTATCTTTAAATTTATGAGGATCCAATTTCAAACTGATAGCCTATTTACAATGCTTTTGAATATACTTAAATTATAACTCCATAAAAGAATTCAAATATATTTTATATAAAAAGGATAGATATTGAGTATCTTTGAATGTTGATACAATCTAATTATACACCGACAGATAATTTACAACACTTTCAAACATAATTAAACTATATTTCCATAAGAGAATTCAAATATGCTATCTCTTAAGTTATTATAAGTAATAAATAACATAAAGAGATCCCATGGGCAAAAGCTTCCTCCCTCGAGTCTAAAAGTACTTGCATTCAATTCCCTTAGTTTTGAATTTTGGGCTGCTCTTCGAAGGAGAAGAGTCGACACTCGTGATTTTAGTGCCTTATATAGTAGCTCTTGCTCTCAAAGTCATCGCTTTTAGCAGAAGTCCCTTTTACATGATCGTGCTCTCCTAACTAAGTATAAGGCTTCAAGAAAGAAAACAAGGACTCTGTTCCCAACCCTGCACTGCTCTAGGAAATTTTGGTTTCCAATGAAGACTGCTACTTGAATAGTCCATGTATTCTGTCACTGTTGCATGTTGATCCCTTTCAATATGGCAGAGTTGAGGAGATGCTTCTTTTAACGTAGTGTAACACAACCAAGGTCATGCCAAAACTGAAGTTAAGCACCATCTCCCACCTTGAATCTGATGAACCTGGAAAAATTCGCCCAAGCCTCAAATACTATATTTTAGAACAGCACCATTAGGTCCTCCAATCATGTACACCATGCTTTTCAAATAAACTGCAAACCTCTCGCACACCACCCTTTTTGTAAGGTTATCATCTCCTCCTCCATATAATGTCAGAGTCATTGGTCAAAGTAAATGTATATTAAAAGACCAAGGACTATTTAGCCTCCAAGCGCTCTTTTTGAAGGAAGCACAAAAAGTTTGCCCAAATCTCTATAGACAGTACCAACAGGTACTGATTCAAATTCAAATTTATCTAGTTTACCTTCAGCCCCACGAATTCCTAGAGACAAAGTCACTTCTTTAGAAGATGCTGCTCTGGCATCTGATCCATCAAACACATGAAGTTTCATTACCAAATAGGAGATGAGAAATCACCAAATAGTTACATTTGTGCTTTTTGTGCTGGAACTAAGCACATGGTGGATCTGTTTCTAGATTGACTACTTTACTTACCACGAGGGGGTAAGGGTCAAGTTTGCTGAAAATTCTCATTTTATTGGAACAAATTTTCTTGTCCATCTAAACCTGCCTTGGATTGTTGCACTGTGCATAGTTTGAAAGTGGTAAGGGTTGTTTGGTGTGTGTGTGTGTGGGGGGAGGGGGTGTGGAAGCAGCATTTGACGACTTCTTACTTTGGACCAGCAAAGGGAAGAATGAGGAATGAGTCGGTGGTCCAGTTAGAGGCTCTCGTAGTTCCAGAAACGTTCTTACTAAAATTAGTGGTGCTCTCTATGGGGAACTCGTGCAAGACATTTAGAGGAATGAGAGTAGGTGGTCCAGTTAGAAGCTCTGATAGTTCCAGAAACGTTCTTACTAAAATTGGTGGTGCTCTCTTACTACTTTCGAATAAAATTCTTTATCTCCCATGACAAGCAGTTGCCAATATGTATGGCCTAGTTGACAGCTGATGCTGCTCGGGACTAAAAGGTCCGAACTTTGATGCCTAAGTCTACCTTATCCCATTTTACCTAATTTTAAAAGGAAAAAAGAAGTAACATCTGCACGAATCACCCACTGATTGTTTTAAACAAATCAACAGATTGTCTGCTGTTTTTCATATTGTTCGGTCTTTGTCACAGATTAGCTCAGCCACTACATATGCCATGGATTTATACTCGGTCTAAACCACGAGCATATGTGCAATAAGAATCAGTTTCCATTATTCTAGTCATGAATCTTTCTGATTTTTAGTATTGATATGATTGAATTATAGGCCAGGATTCCTGGTATGTAAAAATTGTTATAATGTAAAAATTCCTGGTATGATTTTTAGTATTGATATGAGTGAACCAAGCTAAGTGACGGGTTATATGACTGGTGGAAGGAATTGATTTGGCTTTAAGCTTCCGAGCCTCACAGCTTGCCTGGGGAAATTAATGTCGTTCATACAGATTATCTGTCACAGGGGACAAATTCTAAACGCATATGAACAATTTGAGAGGCACATATGCTGGATTCTTAGCTGCTTTGCTACTGATCTTGAAATGCAGCTTTAATGTTGATGATGCTTAGGAGTGTATCCCCTGCATTCCTTCATCAAGAAGTCTATGTAATAGATTTCGAAAATGGGCTCATATTCTTATTTATGGTACTCAAGCTGCGAGCAAGGCTATGAAAACTTGTAAACCATCCACTCTTGACCAGAGGTAGCCTGTTCCTAACAATTTGTCGAGTCAAAATTAAAGATAAGGATAAAATAATAATTTTATCTCATGTTGCCTATAAATACAAAGTTTTGAAATTTTTTACCTAAGTTTGTTATTTGATGAACCATATAATGATTGAAGTGTGAGAGTTATCACAAAAAGAAGTTCTTTAATAGCTTCTTGGTATATGAAAGCCTTAAAGAGAGAGTAAATTATTTTTCAATAAACCAGGAATAATTTGTTTATCCCAGAAAATCATTAACGTATTTTGTTTTTACTAAATGATATTACTCTTCCGAAAGTTCTGGGGTATATGTGATATCCATAAACAATAAGGACATAGGATTTGGTCTTCTTTCTTCCTGTAGTCACGCTCCCATCGGATTTAATCTCAAGTGTGTGTATAAACTCCATTTGCGTCCTTGTTGCTTATCAAATCTAAAACCTTTTGATCTTGAGTTGCCAACTAAGCTAAATGCCCATACACAATTATTAAAAAAATAATAACTTTTTGATTAATCTCTTTGACTAGAATACTATTCTTAAGAACATTACGTGCATCACCAAGATAGCAAAGTGGGTGACCTAAATGCAAGGGTGGAGTTAGGTTTGATCATCTGTTCTGCTTGATAAGCTTCAGATTATCTACTTCCGTACTAGTTGTTGGGTTCGATTAAGATAGATTCACGCATAGAACATATCCTGGGAAAAGTATCACAACTGGCTTTCCTCGTTATCTTTTACAAAGTTTGATTAAGGATTCTTTCGTGTTGAAGAAGATTGCCCAGAATTTACAACTTAACAACTTTGCCGTTTGAGAAGATTTGGGTTCATCTTATAAAGTAGAAAGGCCTTGGATTCCTCTAGAATGCTACAGCGATGTTGCAATACACCATTACCACACTGTATGCTTCGAGGTCGTGACAATGAAAGTTACAGATATCTTCTTCCTGGAAGCTTCAGCGATGTTGCAATGCACCCTCCCCCCGGTAAATGCTTTGAGGTCAGGACAATGAAAGTTGTAGATATCGTCTTCCTGGAAGCTTCAGATGTAGTGATGGTATCCTGGCTGCATGTAACAAAGTTTTTTTTTTTTTTTTTTTGGTGGGAACATCGATTTTCCGTTTTTACAAATAATTATAAGGAGAAAATTAACCTTTTACCTAATAAAATAAAATAAAAAGTAACAAATAGCTCTTGTTTAAAACAATTCAAGAGATTGTCTGCTCTTTTTCATATTGTTTGGTCTTTGTCGCTGATTAGGTCAGCCACTACGATCCTATGGATATATACTGGGTCTAAACCATGAGCATATGTGCGATAAGGATCAGTTTCCTTTATTATAGTCATGAATCTTTCTGATTTTCATTACTGATGTGACTGAATTACAGGCCAGGATTCCTGGTATGTAAAAATTGTTGGAACCAAGCAAAGTAACGAACGGGTTATAAAAACGAAAGAAGTTAAATACCACAATATTCCCTTGATAAAAAGGGAGGTTATGCTATGGTCAAAACTGGTATCACCATATTCCCTAGATAAAAAGAGAGGCTATGCAATGGTCAAAATTGGTTCCCAAATTATAGTTTGTTGATGTTAACCCTTTTCGTATTGTTCTCACTGTGTTCTCTCAACGCTAACATGAGTTATGAACTTTATGTCGAAGTATGAGGGTTCATTTCATAATCAATTGACAATAAACGAGAAAACTCGCTAATATATAAAAGCATGGTGCTTATGTTCATATAATCAATGCATGATAATTATATTATTTTTAATATTCTTTTTTACTTACAAGTTGACATAAATACTTCAATATGGATAAATAGATACAACATAGGACAACCACAAGACTCAAATACCATGTGGGTCTTATCTCAAAACCACTTAACAATGAAGAAAAAAATTTACCATTATATGAAGTGTGGTGCCTTAGCTTTATGGAGCTTAATTCGCTGCCAAGAAATAAGCCAACCGGACAATACGAAAGTACATGCTTCGTGGACCAAGCCCCTTGATCCTCTGCAGAAAAGCACCATCAGGCAATTCTAATCCCGACACGTCGCCTTCGATTCCCTTGTACCCATGCACTTGCTTTTAGTACAAAATCTCACTTTATACTTCGCCGTTTTATGCCTCAGAATACATACCATCAGCAAGTTGTAATTCGATTACCAAGTTTGACCATTGCATAACCTTTCTTTTTATCAAAGGAATATTTGTGACAATTAATTTCTTCCGTTTTTACTTTATTTCCAAAGAATTTTCTGAAATGTCTTAGCAAATCTATTTCTTCAAATTTAGATTTTAGTTAAAAATAAATAAATTAAAACCAGCACAACTAAAAAGTCATAAACATTATTATATTAAGATTTAAAACATCAAATTGAAAAATAATGTTAATAGGATTCTCTTCCTCTTTTAGAGCTAATTATACAAGGTGTTAATATATCTTGTATAATGAATTTCATTACACTTTTAACAAAAAATGCAATGCATAATCAAAATATATTTTACTTAAAATTAAAAATTTGATATTATATTGGAATAATTAATTTTCCCCTTTAAATTCAATTATTAAGGATAAGGATAGATTAGGCAAGGAGCCATTAACTATAAGAGGAAGATTAGTAAATACTAAATACGATAGAATTTTGATCTTCCAAACAATATAGTTGTCATCATCAAGGATAGTACTTGTGGAGTATCTTAAATATTTTGAAGAATTTAATGTATCAAGCATGATCCAATTCTAATCAACAATTTATTGGGAAGATTAAGAGAAGAGATCGGGAAAGATGGACTTACAGATAAAATCGTCAATGTCAAACGGAAAAAGAGCCCGACAGTTGACGCCGAGAAGTAACGGCGTGAAAGTACCCCTCAGCGTTCGGTCCCGCTATTAGTCCTTCCCAGTGTTAGATCACGTTTTCCCATTACTCGCGTAGCTTTTGGCTTCGGTCACTCCGCAAATCTCATCTTCCTTGTTTTTTCTTCCCTGTTGTTTCGGTGTCTGAATGATTCGGCCAAATTTGAACCGTTTCGCTTCCGATCAGATTCCGATTTCGCTGTTGGACTCGAGCATCTCTGTCATCAGATGGGAGTAGCTGAATCTTGTGCGTCACTCTAGGGTTTCGATTTTGTTCCCACTCAATGGCCATGAGAGGCGTCGATTTCAAGTGGTTAGTTTTTACTTGAATGGTTTTCTATGTGAGAAATTTGGGGTTGTTGATGTGAAATTGTGGTTTTGCAGGTACGACGGATTCTTCCTGTCGATGTTGGCTACAAGTGTGTATCCTTTGATGCTAATAGTTAGGTATTGATTAGGTCTTGCAGTACTCTGTATTGGAGTAATTTTCGTTGTATTTTCTTGTCGATGTATTTCTGAGTAATGCATTCTTGTTATTTACTGAAGCATTTTTTACTGTTTCTAAACCAAAAGAACGGGAAAAAGGTCAAGACGCCCTTTTTTGGGATAAGTTTTTCTTTGACAATGTGGCTTACAGAGTAATTGTTGCGATCAATTGGAAGCGGTACCATTCTTGTACATTTCCATTGCACATATGGATAGTGGTAGGTTTTCTGAGTTTTCCAGAAATTCTGCAAGAAGTCTTATGTAATTTGTGTTTTTAATTCATCTCTTCGTTGGTTCAGGTTGATTATACTACCGTTTTTGTTTTTCGCCTACTGATGTTCGTAGATAATGGACTTGCTGCTGGAATGGGTTTGTAAGGCCTTCTCTCTTTCACTGTTGGTTTTTTTTAGACTTGTCATGGCGTCTTTTGCCACTTTTTTAATTTGATGGAGGTGCACATTGAAGAAGATGGATGCTCGTGAAATCAAGCATGCTAGAGGAATAGGAAGAATTTCGTTGTATGATTGAGCATATGAGACTGAGGAGAAAACTGAATAATAGATCAAAAAATTAGTCCTCAAAGCTAGCAGAAATGCGCAGAGCTAAAGAAAAACGTTGAAATGGATGATTATGGGGGTAGATCAATAAATAATGTGTGATTGAGACGGTCTTGACATCTGCTGTGAGCCTTCTGCCTGTGGCGCTTAAGTGAGTGTTATATTTCCAGATGAACCTGCTATAAGGATAAGGGTAGAAAAAATTACATTGGGGGAGGTTGTGGTGGAGAAGGCATGGTGGCCTATGCTTTAATACAAAAGATGAACTTGGATGTGTGTTATTTTGAAGAAAAGATTGGTGAGGTTGATTTGATATGGTTGACATGGGACTTTTTTTGGTGTCAGTTTAGCATTAGCAAGCCTAGAAGCAGAAGTTGCCTTAATATAGCATAAATATGTTTTCCTTAGCTGTCAACTTAGGTAGTCAAATATATTTTTCTTCAATCTTCTTTTGATGTGCCTATATGGTCCTTCTTCCTGTTTCTGTCATTGTTTTCCTAAGCCACCTCATGTAGCCAAATCTTACGTAACACATCTTCCTTTCTCCTATCAAATTATGGGCTTTCAGGGATTTTGGGTGGCAACAGAGATATGCCCGTTTCTGTGGAAGAGTAGTAGTGCTTTCAATTTTATCTTTGCTACTGTATCCATTCCTTTGGGCCTGGACAGTAATTGGTACTCTCTGGTTCAGACATGCAAAAGATTGTGTAAGTTGTTTCTAAATTTCATGCTTCATGCATTTTGCTATTGCTTTATTATCCAAGGTGCCCTCTAGGTTTATTATGGACCTAATGCGATAAATGCTTGCAGCTACCCGAAGAAGGTCAGAAATGGGGTTTCCTGATTTGGTTGCTTTTTAGCTACTGTGGACTATTTTGCATTGCTTGCATGTCATTAGGGAAGGTTAGTGTTGCTGTTTGTTCTTGCATTTTTCACATTTAACCATGATTTGGCACTATATCATTGGTAAGATCTTTCTTCGCTTTTCATTTTGCATTTGTTATTTCCCATGTTCTGGGGGGGCCCATTGTGCACTATTTTGTGCTATAGCTGCTTGCTTTTTCTGTTTCTGCTTGGCTTATCTAATTCCCATTTATTGAACTTCTCTGCTCCAGTGGCTGACACGACGACATGCACACTTACTACGTGCTCAACAGGGGATTCCTTTATCTGAATATGGGGTGAGCTCTTAAATCTTGCATCTTAAACTGGAGGATTAGCATCAATGGTGGAGGCATGGAACCTTTTGTACTTTTCACTGTTACAATTACGTCAGAATAGAAGGGTTTAACAGTTGTTGTGGAACAACTTATTAAAGAGTGATGTATGCTGTTTGAAGACAAAAGAGAGAGAAGACTTGAATTTGTTATACCCTAAACGAAGATTGTCTATTTGAGGGATGAAGCATCGCCATTATCCTCTTTTTGAGGCTAACATTTCCTTTAAGAACCTTAATTTAAACTGGCAAAAGGACAATTGGTACAGTACAATTTAAAGCAACCTTAATTTAACATGCCTGCTTAGTCGTTGCGTGAACTCATAACAACAGTACTTTCAGTAACATGAGATGCCGCTTGCGTAGCATTCCTGCTTAATGTTGATGGCTGATATAATATTCATTGCAAACTTATTTTCATGTTACTTAAGTTTGATGGTTATAAGAAGGATATCCCTTCCTGTCCTAGGTTCTGGTTGACATGATCCGTGTACCAGATTGGGCATTTGAAGCTGCTGGTCAGGAAACAAGGGGCATGGGCCAAGACACTGCTGCATACCACCCTGGACTTTACTTGACTCCTGCTCAGGTGAGTGTTCATTGGGCTAGAGTTGACATATTGCCATCACTCTAGAGTCTTTTAACTTGATATCCTTCAGTGACCTATTCCCTAGATAGCACGATGGTAAAAGCTTTTCAAGCCCTGATAGCTGTTTAAATAAACTCAAGGCATTTACATCCTAATAGCGGTTGATCGGAAATTAGGGAGGCATTCAAGGGCATTACCAATGCACTGTGTGCATGTGCTTATGTGTATATTCTGCAAGATGTAGGCAATAGATTAGGAGGATGTTATTGATATATTTCAAGAATACATCAATTCCCATTTACTTTTAGCATGATTCAAGGCTTTGTTAGCTATAATTCTCTCTAAACAATTTCTCGAATCTCTCTTCAAATTGAAATCATTTTACATTTATCAACTTTGGTCCTAATTTTAAGTTCTGAATCCTGACGGTTTAGTTTTTTTTGGGGTGTGGGGTTTTCACAGAGAGAAGCAGTAGAAGCACTGATTCAGGAACTTCCAAAGTTCAGACTAAAGGCTGTTCCAACAGATTGCAGTGAATGTCCCATATGCTTAGAAGAATTCCATGTAGGGAATGAGGTAATTCTTCACTTTTCTGGCTAGTACCTGCTCATCATGTTAAATAAACACCTTACCCTGGTCTTTTGAGAACAAAGAATATGTCACGCTAAAGTAAATGATTAAATGCTATTTTCAGAGGATTTCTTTCACAGCGAATTTTTTGGTTTATGTATATTTTGAAATAACTGTTGTCAAACCTGCGCTTGATTTTCAAAATCAATGGTGAACATGATACATTGTGGAAAGAGCGTTACAAAAACCATATGGTAGTGGCTGAATCAGATTGAATTCTCGTCAAATGTCTGTATGTGGGGCTTTATGAAGGGATTGCTTGTCATAAATTTTAGAATTAGGTTATATTTTGCAGGATCACATGGTTTATGGGGCTTTTTATTTATCTGTGGAATATTGGTTTTATTTATCTATGTTGAATACCGGTGGCCTGAAAATATCTAATAAGTTTGTTAAGTACTGGAAAGCATACAAATCCTTTAAGAAAAGGATAACGCAGATGCAAGACTATTACCATTAGGGGCTCTAGGGCACCGCTTATGCCTACCCAGTCGTTTCCAGAAATATCTGTGCCTTTTGGTAGTGGATCATTACAGGGCAATTAAACACAAGTTTCTTTGCCAACTTGCTGCAGGTTCGTGGCCTACCTTGTGCACACAATTTCCATGTTGAGTGCATTGACGAGTGGCTTCGTCTGAACGTGAAATGTCCTCGATGTCGTTGCTCCGTTTTCCCTAATCTTGACCTTAGTGCTTTATCTAATCTTCGTGCTGAGACTGAACGGTCAACTGCAAGTGTGGTGACAGCCAACCGATATGTAAGAGAACCTTCCAGCCAGAGCTACCTATTGAGATTGCAGGGTCTGCTCCGACCGGTGCGTACAGGGAATGGGGGGTCAGCTGATGATGCAGACACTTCTTTAGAAACTCTAGAGAATGGGGGTGTTGCTATGGTGATTCGGGAACCATCAAGCATTGAGCCTGTCCCCTCGGCTGAAAGAATGGTTTATAATCAGTCCACCCCACTGGATCACTAGATTGATGCTGTGACTTTTTTTCCCCAATTCTTACTTGACCTCCTAACCCCTCGCTAAGACAAGGTAAACAATACTTGTCCATATTTGGCCATCACTTTCTAATGTGTAGTGATGGTTGCTTACTGTAATGGACACAGATTTTTGATTGATCCAAATGTATGAAGGTCGTGGACTTAAAAAGTGTGAAAGATACCTTCTTCTTTTTGTTAACCAATGGAAGTCTAGAATTCCAGTAATTCTTTGCAGTTTGCTTTTGGTCTCATTTTCCGTTTGAGGGTGAATAAAACAGGGGGCCGTGCTGTGTCATAAGCTGGTCATGTTAGTTCAGAACTCAAGCTCTGTACCAGAATAAGCTATATTCTTAAAATAAAAAATAAGTAAAACGCCTAAATAGTATCCAAAATGTTGTTTGGGATATCCAACTTTTTTTTCTTCCTAAAACAGATTAGTAAGGGAGGAAAATACTTGGAGAATATATAAGAAATGTACATATTAAAGTTGTCAGTTGGCTGAGGGCTGATGGAACATGTCGAGACAATGGTGGTTGGAGGAAGGAGCTGTCGTCGAATCTACAACGAGTTGCTATAAAAGACAGAAAACTTAAGCGAAAAGATGAAACATAAGGACATGGCTACCATCTCATCCAAATGGCACAAATAATTTCCTCTTAATTTCCAACCATTCGTTGGGAATTGCAGAAGAGACAATAAAAGCTCCGAGTGACAAAAAAGGAGCCGTCAAGTTTCTCCACTTGATGTCCATGGAGCCAGTAACTTGATACGCGGCAGGAAGATTACGACATTCAAGTCACTGTGGATCATTGGAATGAAGAATCAATCTTAGCCATGCCCCCTTTTTTATCGCCCTTTGCCTCTACATCAAAGCCCCCACCAAGCATCTATCAAATGTTTGAGAGTTAGATTGTCCTTGGCATTGGTGATGCTTTCCTTTCCCTCCTTTCTTGGCTTCTAAAAAATAGCTAAATCAAGGACCCCCTAGATCATGACCATAATTAGCTTGGAAACTAGTCAATTTCTTATCTTATATGTAGTGTTTTGTTCTACATATTGTTGATATCTATTGTCACTCATGATTAATATATGTATATATTTTATACTCATGCACATAGGAAGGGGAAGGGGATTCAAAACACATGATTAATATATTGACTCTGTATTTTGTATATAAAAATATTCATTTTCTTACAAGTCAATTTTAAAAGAGAAAGTAAATTTTTTAATATGATATTAAAATAAAATTTGAAACAAAATAAATTATTATTTCCTCAACTAAATGTATTATTATAAGAAACAATATTATTGTTAAGATAAGATAAGAAAGAGTATTAAAACTTATCATGTTCATCACATTATAAATATGTTAATTTGTTATATTGTTTACGTTAATATTTTGGTCTTATATTTTTTATATTTAAAATTTTATTTCAATTAATAAGTAATTTCGAATAATAAAAATTAAATAAATTGAATAAAATATTAAAATCTATAATTTTAATATAACAGTTTATCTATATCTTTTTAAGGCCTAAAGAAGCCCAGCCCACGTCAACGCTTTGAAGTATGAAATTGAAGACCACATATATAGCAAAAGCTTGAATACATCCAGGGGTATACGTGGATTTAGTGGGTCTGAATATTCGGTCCGGGCTCGACTTATCCCTCGTTCCTATCCGTAGAATCAATCAGATTTCCTCCACCATGACAGCCTCTGCGGATTGAAGCCCTTCGGAAAACAGAATCTCAGGCAGGGAGGAGAGAGGGAGAGATGGCCCTGGCTAATGCATGGGGCGTGGGACAAGCAATCCCAATGCCCCAGTTGAGGCCCTTCGTCCACTGTTGTTCCAATTTTTCATCCAATAGATGGAAAACCAATCCCAATTTTGTTGTGGATTGGGGCTGCTCTGTTCATACCAAGCATGTTGTATCTTCCGGTAAGAGCCGCAAGGCCAGTTTTTGTTGCCGTTGCTCCAATAACGTGAACGGTGGCAACGTTAATTCGTCTTTGGAATGGGATTGGAACCGCTGGAACCGCCATTTTTCGGAGATTGAACAGGCCGAGAGCTTTGCCTCCGTTCTCAAGGTACACCCTGCTTCCTTCTCCCTGTCACTCTGTGTCAGCTGTGTCAGAGAGATAGAAGTTCGAATTTTCTCATTTTATCTGTTTTGCTCATCTTCTCCACGTGGATATTCCTGGTGCAGTGCTCTCGGTTTCTAATTCCCTGAAATTTCCATCCCTTAGTAGCTGTGGGATCACAGATCCTAAATTGGATATTGCTTATAGGAATTGGCTTCTTTTAGTGTTTCTGATTCGATTCATTTTACCTATGCTTAATTTGCACGATAGACCTGGGAACTGAGAAAAATGTTATTTTTGAGAGTGTGAAGCGTGAGACCTTAAGCTGGAAGAGCGTTATCACAACTGTTGCTGCTTTCCTTCACTTTTATGAAAGTATTGCTTTATATTAATTTTTTCATCTTAGCCAATAAAGAGAAGTTGAATGGAGGTATATTCTACTCGGATGCGATAGTTGCGGTTGGGTGGGAGAGAGGAAAGGTGGGTTGGGTGAGAGGAAAGGTGGGGCTTGTTGCTGATTTCTATGGGATGAATGTTGCACGTCTGTTATCAATCCTATCCTTTCTCGCTTTTTTGATTCTGGGTGTGATCCATATTCTACATTTAACTTGTTTCCTCGCCTGTGCCTTACTGACTACAACTTTAACAACTGATTATTTAATGTTTCTTTTCGGTATTATTGTTGATTTTTTAAGGGGAAAAGAAAGCAAATTTCATCTGCAGGAGCTGTTGAAGTAATTTTGGCATATCCATTTTTAGATGGAATATAGGGTTTTTTATCAAATGGTTGTCAACTTGGCATATTGTATCCCTTACTGGCCTTAAGGATGCGGATATAATGATCTTGAAATCCATTTCAGATAATCATGTCTACAATTCAGGAAAGATCTGAATTCTTTTCTGTTTTCGATTTACTTTATTATATCTGAAGACTGAGCAGATATTCTTGATGAATCAATGCACATTTTTTTAAAATTTGGTTTTTCCCTTGGAAAGCATAATATATAGGGCTTACATCAATATAAAGATGAAAGTACAGAAGGATGTAAAGTAAAGATTATCGCTCAGAAAGTGTCACTGGCCTTTGGCTTGATGGCAAAGGGTTGGGTTTGATTGTGGTACCTGTAGGTCCTAGTTTTTAAAACTATACAAGTATAACAAATAAATCAATGTGAGGATCTTATATACTAATCTATAACAAATAACAAACTGCTGATTCGATTCCGTGCTTTGCAGTTTCAACTGGAAGATGCAATTGAGAAGGAAGACTTCCAAGAAGCTGCAAAGTTGAAAATGGTTATTGCAGAAGCTACCTCAAAGGACACTGTTGCTGAAATCATGTCTCAGCTTAAGGTCTGATCTGCATTCTAATCACTAGATGTTGACTGGCGCAGGTTATAATTTGGCCATTGATCTGATCCATTGTTTATTTGCAGCATGCAATTGAAGAAGAGCGTTACCATGATGCTTCAAGGTTGTGTAGGTACACCGGAAGTGGACTGGTAATCTTTATAGAAGAATATATTTTAGTAGTTGCTGTATTCCACTCCTACTAACATGCTTTGTTATTTCGTTGAATTATGTCATCTTCCTGGCATTCATGAGCAGCTTCTCTCCTGTTATCTTCTTCTTTTTATTATGGTTTCAAGTAACTCGTTAAAAGTAAGAAAAAGTTGAGAAGAGACCATCATTGGGAAGAGTTTCATGTTCTTTATATTAATTGGGGCTAGGAGCATCTTGTGTGTTGGTTGAATTCATACTCTCTAAGTTTAATATTCTTAATGGAGAGAGCATTTGTGGAGATTTATTGATGCTGCTATTAGAGGGCATTTTTTCTTTTCAATTTGTTAGTCTCATCTAAATCATTATCTCTACATTTGTAGGTAGGTTGGTGGGTGGGCTACTCAAAAGATTCAGATGATCCCTTTGGCAGGCTAATTCGCATAACTCCTGGTGTGGGCAGATTTGTCGGCAGGAGTTACAGTCCAAGGCAAGAATTTTCTTTATTGCTTGTTTACTTCCTTTGTTCTCCTTTGTTCTCCTTCGTTCTCCTTCTTCTCCTTTTTTTTTTTTTGTTTAATAAATATCAAAAAATCTTTCTATAATGCCATATGGATTATTCGTTGTTGCAGACAGTTGGTGACTGCAGCACCTGGAACTCCATTGTTTGAAATATTTGTGGTTAAAGACGCTGATGAGACTTATGTCATGCAGGTGATTTACTGATACTCCTATTAGGATAATGAACATATGTGTTTTTACTTGAGTTAAAAGTCACAAGTAAGCTAATAAACGTGGGGCTAGATTTTGTGTTACTATTTAATTGATCTTCATTTTTTGTTCTTTTTTCCTGAAACAATGCTCACACTCATGCAATTCCAATGGTGTCCTAGATGATGGAACTTTTCAAGATTTGGAGTATTATTTTGCAACTACCAAGTCTTCAGCAGGGCAATTGAAAATAGTTTTCACGCTTTCTTGAGTTGGTTATATAGTCATTGGTACATACATGGGTACACACTAATTCATTAAGTTGCATATGGTAAGATCAATATAAGCTACTGATCTGGAAGTCCCATCTGGTACAAAGTAAGCATCTAAATGCTGAAACTATCATGCACACTTACTGGCTAGTTTGTAGTCTACATTTTTCCCCCTTAGTTCAACGGCAGTTCTTATATGTTGGATATGAGATATTAGCTCTTTCTTTCTCTTTGGTGTAGTCCTTTGAAAATTTTGGATAATTGTTCTAGAAAGGATTATGAGATTAACATCTGTGGTAGTTACTGTAACTTTCTTCTTGTCCGTTTTCTTTGAACTCAAAAATTGTAATTGCTTTGAAAAGACTTCTACTACTACATTTTAATGGTTGCATCATCATCATGATTAGACTGTCCATAGATGAACCACATATGGATGAAGCATTTATAGTGCACCTCGCTTGGGTCCATACACTATACATCTATCAGTCCCTTGAGATGGCTTAAGTGGGGTTCTTCTTCTGTTGGATCTATCAGGTTCTCTTAGTTTCTAGAGCAGTTTTTGTGAAATGCTCCTGACATTTATCTGTTGGTAGGTGGTATACTTGCAACGAGCCAAAGGAAATTCTACAACTTCTAGTTCACCTATCAAACTCGCTAAAGACCCCTCTACTTCTGAAGTTGGTAATGAAACCGTAGTGGACATTCAGGAAAATGAAGGAAAGTCTGAGAGAACTGAGGAGAAGGGCACTAACATTGAGGGAGCCACTGAGGAGGGGATCAAGAGTGTGATCAATTTTCTCAAAGAAAAAATTCCAGGATTGAAAGTTAAAGTCATGAATATCAATGTCAATGAAGAAGTGATACAGGATAGTGACTCTGTGAAGCAGTTGATGCAAGACAATGAAAAGACAGGATCTACTGAGAATTCTGAAGAAGACGGGGCTGGTAATTTGGATGAGATTCAGCCTGATGGAGTCACTCTCGGACGAGATAGTGATGCTTCTGAAGATGAAAAGGATTTGGATATGAAGCTTTTTATTGGGGGGGTTGTACATAATAATGAGGATGTTCCTGCTAAGGATGAGTATGTACGTCTTCCTGCTGAAATTAGAGCTATGGAGAGAGATTCTTTCGTGTTACACATCCCTGGGAGAGCCTTAGATCAAGATGCGGGAGAAAGTAAAGTGTCCAGAGTCAAAGTGGCAGCTCTAGCAGCTCAGGGTGTCTCTGAGCTTATGCCTCCTGATGTTGCAAAGGCTTTTTGGAGCGCTGACAAAGTTTCTTCAAAGGTGAGATTGAGATTTAGAATATTAGATATTAGTCGGGATTAATATATTATCTATAGTCATTACCTGTTCTTGTTTTACTATTTATCTTGAACTTGGAAATTCCCACCCTGGTGTCATTGAGGTTTTGAGAAGCAATTGCTGCCTCTATATGTTCCGGATTGAAATTAAACAAAAGTAATGAAATTCCGTTGAATAATGGGAATGTCAGACTTTCTTTTTTGGGGTTCAAATATAAAATCTAATTAGTTAGTATTTGAAGCTGAATAGTGTGGTTCAATGTTAAAGTGCTTATAGCATCACCCTCCCTTTGTTTTTCTCTCCCTTAGTTTCCATCCAATGGTATGCTTTTGTTAACAAATAAGTAATAATTGTTAACTTTTAGGTTTCCAAAAATGTGCGTGAAATTGTCAAGCTTGCTGTTAGTCAAGCACAGAAGCGCTGCAGATTATCTGAGTATACAACTTTTAATCGGATTACCACTTCCAGAGGAGATTTAGATCCCTTCTCAGGTGATTTTGCTTAGCAGTTCATTTTCTCTCCTTTATTACCCCTTAAAATTCAAGTTTGTCCTCTTGATAGCAAAACCTACCGGTTGAATTTTAGGCCTGTATGTTGGTGCGTTTGGCCCTTACGGGACAGAGGTGGTACAATTACAGCGTAAATTTGGTCACTGGAATGATGGCAATGACGAAGACAAGTCTTCAGATGTGGAGTTTTTTGAATATGTTGAAGCAGTAAAGTTGACTGGCGATCTTAACGTCCCTGCTGGCCAGGTTTGTTTTATTCTTGATAGCTGTGCTGGCCTACTTTTATGTAACTCTATCTATAGAGGCATTAAGGGAGATTGTGATTCTAAACCTTGTAGTTTTTGGTACATAGGTGACATTTCGTGCTAAAATTGGGAAAGGAAATCGCTTGTCCAGCCGTGCAATGTATCCAGATGAATTGGGAGTGGTAATTTTACTTGCAAGTGTATAGCTATGTATTTGTACGTGTTCATGTGCATGAAATGTATTCCTTTTAGTCGTTTCTGCAACTGTATCCTCAGCCATGTATTTGGTGTAGTGAAAACATATAGCTTCTGGGAAATGTGTTTCGGACTTGACACCCATATAATGCTTACACTGCTCAAAACAATTTCGTGGCATGAATAATTGCGTATAAATATTTTAAGCTGTGCCAAATTTGGTCACCTTGGACTTTTCGGACGTGACACTGATTGTAAAAAGCTTATTTAACCAGGTTTCAAGTTACAAAGGTCAAGGAAGAATAGCAGAATTTGGGTTCAAAAATCCGCAGTGGGTTGATGGAGAACTTCTCCAACTAAATGGCAAGGTACTGAAGCGGTTCACTTCTGTGATAACATTTCTTTTCAGTATAACCCTGACAACTTATTTCAGCTCGAATTCAGCTGTGTTTTCTTTATCATCTTTTTGTATTTCTTGTTCTTATGCAGGGCATCGGTCCCTATGTCAAAGGCGCAGATCTCGGTTTCCTATATGTCGTACCCCAGCAGAGTTTTCTTGTGCTTTTCAACAGGTTAAAGCTACCAGAGTGAACCATTACACCAAAGCTTTCGACCCGGAGGATTCCTATCTGTGCTATGGTAGAGCAAAGAAAGAAGTTTCACCTTTCTTTGCTTTCTCTTTTGTTTCTTTTAGGATGTTTTCTTTTCAACTTTCTCCTCCTCTTTAAGGTTTCTCCTCTGAGCTGTATATCATTTTTGCTGACCTACCAAATAGTGACAAAAGATCTCACCGATACAGCCCCTGTGCCAGAGGAAGATTTTCTTCTGGGTGCTGAGTTGTGTATCAAGGATTGGCCTCCAATTAGCTTTGAAGAGTTATTTTTTGGTAGGAGTCCAACCAAATCCGTGTGACACGCTTTTTGGGCCCTAATATTGTGCAGAACATATTTATATGAAAAAGTAGACTGTGAAATGTCGTTGCAGGTCCTTAAAGCAAAAGAGAGAGAGGAGTTGGGGCTTCCTGTTTATTAATTAAATCGTAAAGGTAATATACTTAAGAAATTGCTAAGGATTTGGTGGTGGGAAAGATTGTTAGGATTTCGGATGCTGCAAATCACAAGGAAACAAGGAATCACACAATTTACACTTAGGAATAAGGTGGTTCGAGCATAGTAAATGAGGGGGGTGATTGATCTAGGCCAGGATAAGTGCATTCTTGGTGGGGTAAATCTTGTGGGGTCAATGGTTGTTTACCTACACCCACCGTAGCCCGTATCCTTACTCATTGTTTTTCTCTCTCTCTCATCATTTTGGCTTACTGATGAAGCTCATACCAAAACAGTGTCGACAGTGCATAGTTGTTACCTGGAGTGGGCAATGACCTGATTCTTACAACATATCTCAACAGTGTGTATGAATGGGTAGGCTGGTAGGTGATTCTTTTCTTGTTTGGTTTAGGTATATACTCTGAACTCTGTTGGGGTATCTGTAAAAGAAGTGTCTTGCTTGAATCCTTCCTATTGTTGGTCTCCTGCTAACACCAGAAGGCAGAGAAGGAGAATCTGTTTACTTGAAGAAAGTGAACAAAAGATAGGGAAGAATGTGGTGCTCTTTATAGCTTTGTCTCTCAAAGGAATACCCCACTCCTAAAGCAATGCCAAACAACTTTGTTGCTTTTTCGGCCACATAAAGCCTCCACTAAAACCTTCACTTGGGTTGAACTTTGATCTGAAATTATACCACTTTGTTAGCAAAATTAAACCACTTATTTAGATCCTTGTTGAACCAATTTATTAAAATTTTAGTGAGTATGTTAGAAAATGTTAATGATTGATTTGTGATGAATTGAATGAATATCCTCGAGATATTAAATAATTGTTTAGATGAAATAAAGCTGAAACCACGCGCAACGTGGCGGCGGGCGATTGGTCAGCCTAGCTTTACCAAACAGGAGTACACAATCATATATTTCTGTGTCCGCTTACTTCATTGACTAAACTTAAGAAACAAGACACGTGGATTGGGCCCCACAAGCGAAACATGAAAGCTAAAAGGGCTTCTAATGCTTTTTCTTTTTCTTGGTTCCCAAACAGTCGTCTTTTCGTGGCACGTTATAACCGGGAAAGTGAAGTAAAACCTCAAACCCAAAGCGAGCGCCAAGCAAGCATGAAGAAATCTTCGTCGAGGAACTCCGAGTCTTCGCCGACTCATATGGATTCGCCGCTGTCGCCGCTCCGGTACCACTCGCCACTACGATCCGAGCTTGGGGACCCGATGGAGTCCCCGCCATACAAGTCCCCGGAGAACTCGCCGGAGAAGTCACCCGACAACTCTAGGGCAATTGTCGCTACAGAGAAGTCCACCCAGTTCTCGCCGCAACTCCAGTCGGCGGGGGACCGCCAGAAACCGCCGGAGAACGCGAAGCCGCCGTCCCCGTCGCCGGTCGTGATATTGAACAGGGCGCAGAAGGAGGAGCCACCGCGGTCGGTGATGAAGGTGGGGCCGGGAAGCGGCGATAGAGGCCGGAGATCGGGGACAGTGGCATCGATTCTGAGGAGGTCGGAGAAGGAAGTGATGGTGAGGAAGGCTGCTCTGGGGTTTAGGCTGAGCGAGTTTGTGCTCTGCTTGATTTCCTTTTCGGTCATGGCCGCCGATAAGACACAGGGTTGGACCGGAGACTCCTTTGATCGCTACAAGGAATACAGGTCCCTCTCTGTCTATGTTATTGCTGTGAATTTTTCGTTAATTTATGATGGGTAGCCACAATTTATGAACTTCTCTTACTATTATATAATATTAATGGCAAAGTTGAGACTCACCGCCATAGATGAAGGCACTTGAGGTGACGATTAGTTCTATAGTCTCTCTCTTTGGTTAAGAAAGTTAATTAATTTGATCTTGCTGGCTTTGAGACTATGGTTTAGTGGGTTTTAGCAACTTCCAAGTATGTCAGTGGCAGATTTCAACAACTTCTATTTCTTATCATTCCTTTCTGGCCTATCTTTATGTCATAGATTAAGCGTCGGAGTTTTAAAACATTCATGGAGATCAGTTCTCCTGGTCCTTAGCTTAGGCTAGCTTTTTCTTGAGCTTGCTAGGACCCAGTCACCCAGTCAGACACTTATCCTTTTAATAATTTGTGGTTGTAAGCATCCATTTGACTAAATAATTAATGTAGGAGCTCTTTACTTACTCTAAAATCATGACCCGCATACATCTTTTGAATTTGCTGGAAAATTTGTTGATATTTGCCGATTGTTTCATTTCCTTGTTTTTATTTTCAAATTTTAGTGATCTTTCTTTGTTCTTTCTCCATCGTTTTCTCTCCTTATTTCCTTCTTTGGATATTTTGATGTGATGTTAAAGGTAATTTGATGGCAGGTATTGTTTGTCTGTGAATGTAATCGCATTTGTATATTCGGGGTTTCAAGCATATGATCTAACTCTTCATCTGATGACGGGGAGACATGTGATCCGCCACTACCTACGCCCCCATTTTGATTTCTTCATGGACCAGGCAAGTTCTGTGACTTTGGAATCCATCTTACATGCAAAATGCTGATGATTTCCATACCAATTCTGTCATGTTTTCTGCAAAATGGCAACCCTCAATCTTTAGGTTCAGGTTTTTCAGTTCGGTTCCCTTGATATATTTTACTTGGTATGGCTTTTGTAGAAATACGGTTCAGTCTGTTGAAGTTGGTGTGTGCCCAATATTGCTAAAATCTTGTCCTGATGTCCTCTTTGTATAGAAAAAAATGGCCCCTTTTTACAACTTGGTTTTAAGAATAAACTGAGCTTCTTGATATGTTATTAGAGTTAAGGTTTAAGTACGTGACACCCTTTTGCTCATGGAGAAAAAAAAAATCATGCGGTGTCTCTAAGCTTGAGGTGAAAGGGCATCTTGTTTAAAAAATGGTGTGCGCTCCCACTTTGTTTAAAAAATTGTCGTCCTACTTAAAAGTTGGTTTTGAGGAAAAAAAAAAAAAAAAAACTTTCTGGCAGTCAATAATCATAATTTGATGCCCATTATTGCTGTTGGTTACACACTTTTATGGTGTTTTGCTTGTGTAATGCAGGGTGTTCACAACTTATAATATGATGGAAATAGTCGGTAGGTTTGCATATTAAGCCAATCACTGGTACCATTAGGAAATGCTGGTGTTTAAACAGATTGTTCTTATGAATTTGATAGAAGTACACCTGAGTAGAAGCTGTTTGTTTTTGTTGATTTCAATTGTAGCCATCCCTTGACATCTTCCTCCAATGTGCTTCAACCACGAGCCATATGTTTATGCACTGAAAGTAATACTTGGCTTGTCTATTGCAGATATTAGCATATCTTCTCATATCGGCATCCTCATCGGCCGCTACCCGGGTGGACGATTGGCAATCAAACTGGGGGAAGGACGAATTCACAGAGATGGCCAGTGCCTCTGTTGGAATGGCCTTCCTGGCCTTTATTGCCTTCGCCATTAGTTCCCTCATATCCGGTTACAACCTGTGTAGCCAGGAAGCCGCCTAATCTCGGAATCAGCTTTATGTTTCTACAATTTTTGTGTTGTGAATGGGGTTGATAGAATATCACATATTTTATATGTACAGAGACAAATCCAGTGGAATTTATTTCTTAATAAGATGAATAACAAAATTCAAAGAGTTGCTTCCTCTTACCTATCGATTAACCTATTACCTTATTTGGCGACTTATTCCTAGTCTTAAAATTTGTGGGGAGTGCTTAACGTGATCAATGGAGCAAACGCATAAAACGATCATGATTGAAGATCTATTTCTTACTTTAAAATTGAACATAAAAGATTTATAAGATGGTCTTTTATTTTCCCCTCTTTCATAATCATTTTAGGTTTGTAAATCTCAGACTTCCCACTTATTTCAAAAAATTAATTAATAAGAATAAATTACCTACTTTTATTCTTAATTTTGATTCTATAATTAACAAAAATATATCAGTTATAAATAGAGTGGGATAAGAGTTGCCATGACTGCATATGGACAAGGCCTACTGGGTCATTGCTGGATCACCTCTGCCTCAGAAGCTTGGACAAGGCCCAATAAGTTTCCATCAGGCGATCAGAATGGTGGAAGTGATTCGCTTTCCTTTTATTTCTACTGATTAGGGAACCTCAAGGCTTCGTCCGGACCAGTCCCCTAATAACTACAGAGCCCATCGCCATGTTCCACATATGCAGGATGATGGAGATAATCTCCAACTGTTATCTGATTAATAATAAAAACATCAGTCGACATATGATTTAATGTGACTCACGAAAATAATTTGTAAGAAGGAGACTTGTATTTCATTTTATATTAATTTTTAAGTAACATGAAATTTTCTACATTATTCTTAACATGTCCTGTTATAATTAGTAGGTGTCATCTTTAAATTTTAAGTTCTAATATCATATTAAAAAAATTAATTTCTTTCTTACCGATATATCAATTATGTAAAAAACAAAAAAGTCCAAAACCAAATGCGAAAACTGGGCAGGTGAGGAAACTTTAACCGGGAAAAATTATTGTTTTAAACCCACTACTAATTTGTTTTTAGCTTAAATCTAACACATCAAACAGGTCAATGGACGTGACACAACCTACTAGCTGATGCTTATCCAAAACCAGTGATAATTCAAAAGAGAGGTCATTGTGAAAAATGCAATGTGGTTGCTGCGTTACCCTTATCCGAAGTAAACGTACGGATTCTTTTACAATCAAGCTGTTTTGGAGTTGAGACAAATTAGAGAAGTGCATCTGGCTTTGCACTTATGTTCAATCAATTAGAAGTTGCTTGTTACAGTTGCAATAATACGACCACACATGAAATAAGCCCCCCGCAATCATCTCTCAAACTTGTCCAGTACCCTCTCGTTTGCCGCGTGTAAAGAAGACTTTGTTATCCTATCATGGTCGTGTTGGATTCCAAATCAAGAATAGAGGTCAAATAGTATTTCCAACATTAAATAAAATGAAATTTTTTCTCTTTTAGGGTCTATATCATTTGGTGAGTTTGCATAATAATAATAATAAAATAGAATAATAATATTAAAAAGTTGTTAAGATATCAAAATTGGCATACTCGATATAAAACTTTTGTCGTGTATATACATCTTTATATACCAAACGACATTAGATTCAAAGTCACGTAAGATGAAGTAAATTTAATTTGAGCACAAATATAATATTAGAATATTTAAAGACCAAATCTAAATGTTAACTTAATAATTATAATAGAATTTCTTAATGAAAAATTGTAATAAATAATTAAGCAACTAAAGAAAATGATTTGATTATAAGCTTTTAAAGATATATTTTTTAATTTACATTTATTATATATGGATAAAATAAAATATAAAATGATTTCATAACATAATAATTGACATTCTAATCAAGTTGACTAAATTAAAAAAAATTATATAAGAAAAAACTTATTTATTTTAAAATATTAAATATTTATAAAAAAATATTATTTTGAGTAAGATTTTAAGACTTTTAATTTTAATTTTAATTTTTTTAATTTTCATAATTTTTAAAATATTAGGTATGACATTATATTTTTATATATTACATTTTATTTATGTAAACTTTTATTTCTACCCAAAAAAAAAAAAAAAATCTTATATTTAACATGTAAACTTCGTTCTTACTTTTATATTGAGAATAATGTTTCATTCAAGTACTCAAAGAATGACTTTTATACCGTGCACAATTACATTATTGACGTTGTTTGCATATGTATGGTTTATGTTAATCTTCCAAAAACTAATATGAAAGTTTGGTTTGTTACTCGTTAACTTAAATCAAGATTTTCTCTCACAGTCGTTTGCAGCCTGGTTTTCCTTTTATGATACGAAGACGAGGCGATAAGAAAGTAAAGCCAGAAAATAATCAAGGAAGGACCAGAGCTACACTCATCTGAATCCATCAAATCGAAGAGAAAAGGATTCTTTCCCATGAAATCACAAGGGGTTCACGTGGGTGCCGTCGACCAGCCATGTTCACGAGCACAAACGTGGACTAGGTGACAAACATTCCCAGTCAGACGAATCTTTTCTCAGGACAGCAACCGTCAAATTCTTAAATCTTTTCGGCTTCACTTTCTGTGATTCGCCTTTTTCCAACGTCCCTCGCCTGCAAACCCAGCTCCGCTCCGATGAAGACCAAACTTGCAGGCCGGTCCATGTTTTACCAAACAAGTAGGTCGATGACTCGTAAAAAGAAAGCTTTTGGGTGGTGGTTGGGGGTTGTAGGCGTAGCTCCTAGACCATACACCAACCACCGTCCAGTACGGCCACCCGTTGCATCATGGACCAAAAGCTTATCTTATATTATTGAGCCCTACCTCACCATAGACGTCCATATGGCATTTTGTCCAACATTACGTACCGTTGCATGTGCATGTTTCCTCTAATCACGGCTTCTCTTTTGGGGATGCGAAACCAACAAATTTCATGAATTATCTCATTTGGTTTATTATATGGCTATATTTATGAATAAGTTAAAAGTGATTAAGTTGTATTTTTTTTTTTTTTGACATTATAAAATTCGAAACTCAAAATAATCTGTCGTAATCTCGTCTTATTTTAAAGAAACCGCACCCATCATTCTGGTTCGAGTTTCACGTGTAAGTCTATGTTTTTCTTGCATTCATCAGGGTGGAACCGAAACGCACGCCCTTACATGCCATATTTGGTGGGCAGGGGCGTAGAAAAAGGTTAAAAGGCTCTTCTGTAAAGCACTCCAGATAATATTAGATAATCTAACAAGTGACTAAGACTGCACGTACGGTCGATAATATGAAAGACCGAATGCTGTACCTTTCCCTCCGAGGTGCATTGAGATACTGTTCACTTTTTGGCACATCTACCATGTTGTCAACCCAGGCTGGATCTGTGGACGGACCTACTTGGAACCAACCCATTAAACTTTTGAAGAAATTGCTTCTTCATTTTTTCCCTAATTTCTTAAGAAATTTCACACAATTTAGTTATGAAATCTCAATTACTATTTTTTTTAATAATTTTTAAAAAATTATAATCTAATTCAAAAATTATTTATTTTTGACTGAATAAACTCGTCAATTAATGATCTTGAATTAATATTCTAAACAAATAAAAAAATTTTCTTAAGAGTAAGTAATATTTGTAACTTCAAAAATAATTTTACAAACTCATATGTTAATGATGTGAGACAAATGTCACACTGTAATATTTTTTCACATTTTAAGAAATAATTATCGAATTATTATAATATCTTATTATCATATTCTTGTAGTGTTAAAAGAGTTATCATGTCTTTACAATGTAACACAATCTACCACATTTTAAGGAAAATACTTATACCCTTGATTCCCTCTCCTCTTCATTATATTAAAATTGAATTGAGCTCATGATTCTTACTTGATATTATTCTTTCAATAATCAAATTTTGATTAACTTGTGGGGTAACGGAAGGTAGGAGGGTGGGAAGGTTGATATAATTATTGCTTGGACAGCTTTTGGCATGATGAAAGAAGAAAAGGTTGAAGAGATGAAGAAGATCATCGAGAGTAGTAAAAAGGAGGAAAGAGAGTGACCGTATACGGACGAGGACCATACGGCATGTCCGACACACGCGGATACTCCTCCGCTGTCCCCCAAAGGGCCCCACCTGTCCTTCCTCTGAACACCGCCGTTACCAAACTGCGAACCCACGACCCCTTGTTTCAATTCCCGTTTTCCCTTGGACCTAACTACCCCTCTTCACCCTCTCCAAATTTTTAACATGGTTGTTGAACTGAAAGGCTAATAATAATCATCGAAATCGCAGTAGCACTCCATCTGTTTGATCTGAAAATGCTTCACTTTTCTGGATTGACCTTCCACAAGTGCCTTCCATTTCTGTATCAGCAGGCCTAACCCACGAGCAAAAAATCTGCAGTGTCGTTCATGTTTTACCAAACTCCAAACTTTACAGCAACGAAAACCGGAGAGTGGGAAGGGATATTCCGGTCAAATCAGGGGGAAACAGGAAGGGCACGGTGGGGAGAGAGGTAGGGGTCATTATCAAACAGGACCCCATTTGTCTCCTCAGAAGTGGATCTTCCCACGTTATGAATGTAGAGATTGTGAGAGAAAACCGCCAGTTCCTTGCATAATGCTTCACTGCACACCAGAAACACCAACTACAACATCCCAACCCAAACCCATCTCGACCCACTTGCTTTCTCTTTGTTCTTGGTTTTCGTTCTCAGCTTCAAAGGCTGACAGGCTTTAAACCTTCATCTGTAGGTGGGTCTGTGTGCAGTTATCATGTAGTGGCTTTCGGTTGGGGAAAGCAAAGGCCTTTTTTTCCTTTCGTTTCCGGCTACGCCTCACCCCATGTGCTGGTTTCACCATCTAGTCTGTGTTTCTTTTGCTCTGCTTTAGGCGACTGTATCTGAACTACGTCTTGTCATTTCCTTCCGAAACGTGTTGTTGTAGTTGGAAACGGAACTTAGTGCTCTGACGTGAATTTGGTAGTTTTTTTTTTTTTTTTTCAAGATTTACGAGCACGAGACAGTTTTGCTTAGATTTTGTGTTCATATATGTGAAAAAAATTGGAGTTCTGGATTTGAGAGAGGATGTGCGAGCCTGAATCACGTTTATAAGTGCTTGGTGATGTTGGAAATTTCGAAATGTAGTGGGACGGGAAACTGTTTGAAGATAGCAAGCTTCTTTTTTGGTTGTTTTTCCCTTCTGGGTCTTTGTCAAATCAAGTATTTAGAAGACATTTGCGTCTTTTTGGAAGGTGATTAGATTCAAGACTCTGAACGGGCTGCTGATTTGGCGGTTTTGATGAGTTTTGGCTCAGACTTATGAAGAATTTCTACTGGTTTAAGCAGATTTCCCACAATGGGAAACCTGAGAGGAAGCTTTCGCTCGGAGAGTACAGGCGGGCGGTGTCGTGGTCCAAGTACTTGGTGTCGTCAGGAGCGGAGATAAAAGGGGAGGGAGAGGAGGAGTGGAGTGCCGATATGTCTCAGTTATTCATTGGGAGCAAATTTGCATCCGGGAGGCATAGTAGGATCTATAGGGGCGTGTATAAGCAGAGGGACGTGGCTATTAAGCTGATAAGCCAGCCGGAGGAGGACGAGAACTTGGCTGCTATGCTTGAGAAGCAGTTCATTTCGGAGGTTGCTTTGCTGTTTCGGTTGGAACATCCGAATATCATCACTGTAAGTTATGTTTCTTGAATGGAATTTTCCCTTACCTGTCTTTGTACAAGTTCTCTGGTCCTGCACCAGAGTAATGGTGATCTGAACTTCTATGTAGTTGCCATTGTTCTTGGCTTCTGAATGGTATGATTTGTTGTTACAAACCAGAGAAATTTGGTGCTGCAATTGGGAATTTGTATTCGTAGTAGTTGGTGATGCCAACTTGCGAAAAACCCAAACTTAGAACCTATCATCAGTGGGCTTCCACTTGATCTTTGGGGTATGAGGCGTAGGTGCAAAGAAAGGTAAAAGTCCTTTCTTTAGCAGCTGCGATGTTGCGTTAACTCACTTATAACAGTGATGGAAAGTAGTTGCATCCATTGTACTTCTGTCTGAGTCAGTCACGGAGGGACGCAAACAAGTTGGAGCAAGGGATTTGAATGCGGATCCCATGTAGAAGTTACTCTATTTCCTGAGTCTTGTTAAAAGTAACTCATCATCTAATGAGATGTTACCAGTGGACTGCCCTGTCTTCTTCTCTTCGGGTTCTGTTTGTTTTAATAACTCCTATTGTCCGTTTTTTCAGATCATTTTTTTATTAAAAAAAAAATTGCTCTTTTGATGCAAAGAGCGCCCATGGGAGAAATAACCTTCCCTTTTTGGCCGATTCTGGGAGGATGGATTAGCTATGTTCTTTGATCCCGTAGCTTATCTCAATTCATCTCATCGACTCCTCCTACAAACCTGAAGTCTCAAGTCCTTTCTTTCTGGGGCCAGCCACTTTTCCCTACTGTCTCTTACCTATTTGGTTTGCCAGCTTCCTTGAATTAGCAAGTGGAATGCACGTTCAAAAATAGGGGCCTGTTTAGATACTTGTGGCAGCTAAACGCAGTGGAGCCATGAGAGTAATTTGCGAACTCCCAAATTTTGGATAACAAAAAACTCTTTTCAATGTATCAAGTCTTCCAAAATTATTCAAAGACAATATTTGTATAGACTTTCATTAGCACAACCTAAAGAGGGTGATTAGATGGCATTCACTGCTGCATCTCTTGCCCTGTGATCAACGGCAATAGATAGCCTCATGATTCCTGGTATCTTTTCTTTCTGTTGTTTGAGAGGCGTGAACACTAGGTCTTGTAATTTAAATGGCTGAACATAATTAGGCGTTGATCACTCTTTCTAATCACTTCGTACCTTTTCCTTTCTTCGTGAAGTTCTTCGCAGCTTGTAAGAAACCTCCTGTATTCTGTATCATCACCGAGTATTTGGCTGGGGGATCGTTGAGGAAGTACCTCCATCACCAAGAGCCTCATTCTGTTCCACTCAACCTAGTTCTGAAATTATCCCTTGACATTGCTCGTGGGATGCAATATCTTCATTCTCAGGGTATACTTCACAGGGATCTGAAATCAGAAAATCTACTGCTGGGGGAAGATATGTGTGTGAAGGTAGCCGATTTTGGTATTTCATGCTTAGAGTCTCAGTGTGGTAATACAAAGGGTTTCACGGGCACTTACCGTTGGATGGCTCCTGAAATGATAAAAGAAAAGCAACACACAAAAAAGGTTGATGTTTACAGTTTTGGCATTGTCCTGTGGGAGCTTTTAACTGCACTGACGCCTTTTGACAACATGACCCCAGAACAGGCTGCATATGCAGTCTCCCATAAGGTACGTTCCAGTAATTATTGTCACATTTATTTCAGGATTCCCCAGCGTATAACCTATGTGGCTCTTCAAAGTCTTTAGTGATGATTAAATACCAGTTGATCTCCCATATTTAGTAGAAAGTGATTCACCCGACCTGTGCTGCAGTTCTTGAGTGAGCCACAGAAACTTGACAGCTTTAACACTGAAATCATCAAAAACTTGTCATTTTGGAAACTTTTAGAAATTCCACTTTCATTCTTTAAGTTAGATGGTCGTAAGTTAAATTTCTCACAAGCTTATGACCTTGGCATATTCTTGAGACTCCATGTTGATTGTTGTTTACAATGCGGTTCCAGTTGTATCAACTAGAATGAGGATAATTCCTATGTTACAAAACATTTACGTAATGAAAAAGACTATTAAATTAGTAAGAAATTGATGCTGGGCATAAGATCCAGCATCAAGTCTCTCTCTTCGGTGGTAAGTATGCATTTGTTATGATGGCTTTAGGTTTTGAAATGTGCCTTTGGAGTTATAAGATTTACTCAAGTTGAAATCTCTGCAAAGAAAAAGCTATTATTTCGTTCTCCTTTCCTATTTCTCATTTTCTCGATCTCCTGGAGTGGTTTAGTCTGGCAACAGAGGATGAAATTTTATTCTATACATACAGAGTTGCTAACCATATGTTGTAGTCCAGATATTGAACCAGAAGGAAGATACTATAACGAGGAAGGCTAACTAAAAAGGGCTTTTCATATCCTCTCAACAGTTGGTTTTGATCCTCTTTTGCAGAAGTATGGAAAAAAAAAATGATAGGCTTCCAGATTAATCTAGCTTACTCAAGGTATCTGTAGAAGGAAAGAAATGGTAATAAGCTGCAAATTAACGGATAATACTTTGACAGACTTAAGTTTCTTATGTAAGAATGTGCGACACTCTAACCACTCATTAATTAATATGATCGCAATTTTCTCTATGTTTGCTATTCGCTAGCAGCTTTTTGCTTATCATGTTTTCTTTTTTTTTTTTTATATAATAAATGATATGAATGGGGTTTTTTTATAATGAAAAGTATATCAAATAACTTTGGGTGTAGCGCACTTTATGATGGAGTATGTATCCTTATCTCCGGGATGTATTCACAAATCAATATCTTCCCCACATACGATATGCTTGGACTTGAGTTTTGTCCAGATCATTTGGGACTGCCGTTATGGCCATTCTTATCCAAGCAAGAGACAACATCTCCAAATTGTCATAACCAGTAATATATTCTAAGTGTTATGCACACAGTAACATCCTATATCTATTTCATCTTTTATAGTTCATCGTCAGTAGATTATGACTCCAACAAGCTTTTGTTTGAGAACCATGAAATTTGGCAGGAATAACGTCTCCTAGAAAGCTACCGAAGTCGCTGGATCAGTTACTACTCCTTGGTTTGGACTATTTGCCTTCTGGTCCTGTGCTGTCTGTCCCATCCCCCTCTAGAAAATATAGATCTCTCGTTTATGAGGATCTTAATACTCCAATTAAAAAGAATTCAAAATTTTCTGGTTTATTTTATCATAGCCGTATTAGGTCATATCTTATTTCATTTGCTTTCTATTTGGTCTCCTGACGAGTTTTTTTTTTTTTTTTTGGATGCAAATTTCATCAGTTTCTTGGTTTTGTGCAGAATGCAAGACCACCATTACCACCCTCATGTCCTATGGCATTGGGTCATCTCATCAACAGATGCTGGTCAAGCAATCCGGATAAAAGACCACATTTTGATGAGATCGTTTCTATCTTGGAAAGTTACGGGGAATCATTTGAGCAGGATCCTGAATTTTTCTCATCCTTCAAACCTTCCTCTAATCATACTTTCTTCCGATGCTTACCAAAATGTATTGCCGGTCATAAATCTGCTTCTTTGAAAGCTTAGAGCCTCTTCTTTAACTATCGGTACTGTGATTCAAAAGTGTATCATATAGTCAAGGCTTTTATGGTCGGTTATTATTGCAAACTGTTCAAAACATTTCCCATTCTGGTTCCTTGTATGTTGTTAGGTATGTTGGAACTTGAAGCAGTTCCTTCCATTGATATCATAGTGCTTTTCTTTGGCTCGTTCTCACTTATCCCGAAAAGATGACATCGGAAATTTGGAACTTTTCATGCACTGGAAATGTCTACATCTATATTTTATTATTCTCAGCTAAGTAGTCAAATCTCTCAATCAAAGCTCACAACAGCTAAGTAGTTAAATCATTTTCCACCTTGCTCCTCGGAGGAGTATGAGTCCTAAATTGATGGAGCCATCGATGCCTTGGATAATGTTAAGTGATTTAAGCTTCTTTGGAAACGTGAAACCACAAAAATGGAGAAAGGGACAGGAACAATACCCCTGATCATACAATAGGTATGAAGCAATGATATTATCACGACCCCATGTAACATTGAAAAGGAGTCCTTATGGATCACATGACATATGACTCAACTAGATAATTATGGAATATCTAATCATGTAGAGAGGCTTATCCTACTCATGTTATGCATGTACGCAAATAGACCTCAAGTGGGTGTGTACTGAAGAAAGCCAAAGGTGAAGCAATCTCTAAAATCCAATGTGGGTACGTTATTTAATCTAGATTGATTGGATTAATCTAGTTTTAGAGAATGAAACAAGTTTTCTAATTAGTATTAATCTAGGTTTCAAGTGCGACATCCCATCACTTGTTGATGGGGTTTTTATAGGTAGTGTTTTTCCATGTTTGGAATGAATAGGTATGTTGAAAATAATGTTTAGGTATCTTATACTATATATATCTTAATATAATATCTGTATTATATGCAAAAGATGTCTCTTTTTTGAACAATCAGTTTCAAAAACAAGAATGAGTTTTTCTTTAACATACAAAAAGAAGGGCTAGACGCCCGCAAGAGAGGTGAAGAATTCCCTCCATTCCTATCTTTAACAAATTTCGATTTCGTACCTTATTAAAGGTTAACTCGCACGTTTATAGGAGAATATGATAATGAAATAAGCATGAAACCTTAAAAACTACAATTTCCTCAAAACCCAGTCTCCCAAACTGTCAATGGACTATGGGTCTTGGTTTTTATTTACCTTAACCTTACGAACCCAAGATATTGTAAGTCTCCACAGTCCTCTGTTATTATATTATATGGCCAAACACTACTACAAAGGGTGGCCATATTCATAAGATAGTACCAATTAGGAGATTCGTATACAAGTGGTCCACTCTATTGAATAGTTCTTATCTCATGGGCAGAGGCCTCTCAACTGAAGAAGGGATTATTTTAATAATTCTAGACCCAATTGGGAGGATTGTTATGAGATAAATTATGGGTGATTTCATACTTTAATAGCGTATCATTGGATGCCCCATCTGTCCAACCTTGAGTATTGCAAACTTACTTACCCCAATAATTATTCAAAAAAGTTGGCATCTTTGCTTTCCAATTTGGCTCTTTCTTTATTAGCTGGGTCTCGTTGATGGGCGTATAAAGGCGGAGGTCCTGACTATTGAATGCTTAATCAATGGCTCACATGCATCCTTAACCTAAAATGATAATGCACGTGTAATTGATTGATTTGTTGCACGAGTCAAGTGTGTAAACAATTCTAGATTGATTGGATTGCCCATGTTCTTCATAATCTGGCTGGCTCTTTGAGGTTGCTTGTAGTTGTTTGCCTAAGCAGTTTAGTAATGTGTAAATTGTATTCTTTTTTTATCAATCAATTTTGTATTTAAGGTTAATTTAAGATGTACAACTCTTTTAAACTAACGCCAAAATTAACAAATTATTGGATATAAATGAGATGTTAGAAAACACAGTTCTACACAAAAAATTATTTTCTTTATAAATAGAGGACTGTTTACCTGATGAGTGTTCCTAACACACCTCTTTCATGGCTAACTAAGCTGTAAGTTTTTTATTGGTTAAACATGAAGTGTTGTTTTATATATTTGAGTTTTTACATTATATTAAAATATTTAATCTCACTTAAAAGTTAATTAAAAAGAACATATATCTACATATATATTCATATAAAAACATTTTTCATGCAAAATCTAAGTAATAAAAGACTTCGATCACATTGTTCATGACATAAGAATCAAGAATAGGACATCAAATGAACAGATTGGAGTCACCCCAATTAAGTGGACAGTTTGTCGATAGTCGTATCTGCAATTAACTCTTGAGAATTCCTACCTTTTGCCCACTTCTGGTCGGAGAAGTCTGTAAACCAAGTCTCATCAGTGGGAATCAGACAACGTACGAAGTCACAGGATTTGCATTGGATACCCTACTCTGCAGGGAACTGCTTTATGTGCTCCATTAAATGCACCATTCACCATCGAAGTAAATGGCACAAAATGTCAGTTTCATGCACTTAAGTGCAAGTATTAGAAAGCACGTTTTGTTTTTTAATCTTAAAGGAACTTACAGACCCTTTTTGTAGCAAGACTTATATAAATTGCAGAAATAGGGGACTTAAGTACCCTTTTTGTAGCGAGACAGATATAAATTGCAGAAACATGGTCACATTGTGGTCTCCTTCTGGACACAATAAGTGCCCCACTTGTGTCCAAACAAGGTCAAGGAAAAGGAGAAAGAACTTAATAATGAAGACTGACGGGAGGTCAGTAACTTCATGAGGAGGACCTTTTGTCTATAAAACCTAACAATCCCCACCAAATGCCGAAAGAAAGAAGTAACCCAGATGATGAAAAACACCCCCGAAGGATAAATATTCCGCGACAATCATCATTAAAAAACAGATTTTTAAGAACAAAGTTAAGGCTAGTTTCTTCCTACCTTGTGCTGTGAAAGGTCGATCCAAGAGAGAAAAAAGAAAAAAAAAAGAAAAAGAAAAAAAATGGAGAAAACAAATTCCAGTGCCACAGATTTCGTTGAAAAGTACAACCACATTAGCGTTACCACGCCAGGTGGACGAGTTACAAGGAAAGACAAAACAAGAGAAAAGGCAAATGGCAGTTTGCAGGCCGCTCGCGGGGAGAAAGTGAGAAGTCGCCCTCTGACCTCTCGCTTCTCGCTGACATTCTATCTCTGCAAAGACCGCCCCATGCTTCTATATATTTTGTTAATTTCAGCCCGGTTTTAGATATTTTATTCTTCAAGTTCCCATTTTGCACCAACCCCCTCTGTCAAAATCTCTCCTTCCTGTCTCCTCGGCACCCATAGGCTTGTATATATTCCACCACCGAAAGAGGTTTTCTTCAGCATATATGTCCGTGTTTCTGGACACCAAGAGAACAGAACGCTTTTTTCTGAACGTTGGTGGGTGATTTTCGAAGGTTTGCCATTCACCTGCACTCCTATTTGATTTGTATCTTCATTAGTATTTGAACCCAATTCTGTTTCTTCTTCTTCTTCTTCTTCTTCTTCTTCTTCTTCTTCTTCCTGTATGTATATTTTGTGGTGTTGAGTACGGACTTGTGTTCTTATTTCATTTTCTTTATTGGCTGTTTTCCAATTTGTTTTCCGTTCATATCTCGGTGAGTTTCTTCTGGTTTTATGACGATCTGATGAGAAACATGCAAGTAAAGCTCGAGTTTTTGTTGTATTTGAAGTTTTACTTTTTTGTTTATGTGTGTGGGTTAAATAATCGAGGGTTATACCAGCACTTTCTGCACGAGTTGAAATCTTTGATGTTAGAGGCATTCATTTCTTGTGCAATTCACTTCTCTAACATCTGTTTAAGTGAAGTATTGATTTGTCCAGTTTCTGTGTTATTGGTAATTTATAGTAGTGTGAGTGTATACAAGTGGAAATTTTTGTAAGAGTATATGCTTTCCTAGGTTAGATCTGCTGTTTCTGTTGTTTTGTGTAATGACTTCAGTATGTGTAACTTCTGATGTAGATAATCTATCAGATAGTGGAGTTCTCATCAATTTGGGCACGTAAAGATGCCTGGGATTGTTACGGATGAAATTACTGAAGAAGGCGCTGTGAATGAACTGAATGGGAATTTTGCGCCTTTCAAGGAGAATTCTGTTGTACATAATCCTCCGGAGGTTGCTCCGCATCCACAAAGCCCTAAGAATGCGGGTGTTGATCTCCCCGCTAATGGGGCGGCAGAGACTTCAATTGAGCAGCTCTATGAAAATGTATGTGACATGCAAAGTTCTGATCAGTCACCCTCTAGGCGAAGCTTTGCATCTGATGGTGAAGAGTCTAGGATTGATTCAGAGTTGCGCCATCTTGTAGAAGGGGAGATGAAGGAGGTGGAGATAATGGAGGAAGAAGTGGTCGATAAGCCAGAATGTGATTCTCGTGGTGATTCTTCCCCAAAGAAGGGAAGTCCATCTGTTGGTAAGAAGTCAGGAAAGGTGGAAGATTCAGTGAGTACAAAGTCAGTTTCTCCAGGGCATTTAAAGAAAGCTTCTCAGTTGCAGTTCGATGGTGAAGCACCCTCAAAATCTAGTCCTAAGGGGAAAAGTCCTTCCGAGAAACCTCCCACCAGTAAGCGGAATGACAAGGGTTTGAAAAAACAAAATGGGGGTGTCACTCATGTGAAGAAGCAGAGAAATTTTCCTTTGGGAGGGTCTAAGTTACAGAATGGTTCTCAGGGTTCAACCGAATCAGACTTATTAAGTCCAGATCTGGGCCCCTTTTTACTTAGGCAAGCGAGGGATTTGATTTCTACAGGGGATAATCCCCAGAAAGCACTTGAATTGGCGCTCCGAGCAGCAAAATCATTTGAAATATGTGCAAATGGGAAGCCAAGTTTAGAACTGGTCATGTGTTTGCATGTTACAGCGGCCATATATTGCAGCTTAGGTCAGTACAATGAGGCAATTCCAGTTCTTGAGCGTTCAATTGAGATTCCAGCTATTGAGGAAGGTCAAGAACATGCACTTGCTAAATTTGCTGGTCACATGCAACTAGGTGATACCTATGCAATGCTTGGGCAGCTTGAGAATTCAATAATGTGTTACACAACTGGGTTTGAAGTCCAGAGACAAGTTCTGGGAGAGACTGATCCAAGAGTTGGTGAGACTTGTAGGTATTTGGCTGAAGCTCATGTTCAAGCTCTGCAGTTTGATGAGGCTGAGAAGCTCTGCCAGATGGCACTTAACATTCATAAAGAGAATGGCTCACCTGTCTCTCTTGAAGAGGCAGCAGATAGAAGGCTCATGGGTCTTATATGTGAAACAAAGGGAGACCATGAAGCTGCTCTTGAGCACCTTGTTTTGGCCAGCATGGCCATGGTGGCAAATGGTCAGGAAATGGAAGTCGCTGCTGTTGACTGCAGCATTGGTGATACATACCTATCTTTGTCTCGGTATGATGAGGCTGTTTTTGCTTATCAGAAAGCACTCACAGTTTTCAAGACCACTAAAGGAGAGAATCATCCAGCTGTTGCCTCAGTCTTTGTTCGGCTGGCTGATGTGTATAATAAGACAGGTAAAACAAAGGAATCAAAATCATACTGTGAAAGTGCCCTCCGGATCTATGAAAAGCCTGTGCCTGGGGTCCCTCCTGAGGAGATTGCCAGTGGACTCACTGATGTTTCTGCTATCTATGAATCAATAGATGAGCTTGAGCAGGCTCTCAAATTGCTACAGAAGGCATTAAAGATATATAACGATGCCCCCGGTCAGCAAAGCACAATAGCCAGCATTGAAGCCCAGATGGGAGTCATGTACTACATGCTGGGGAATTATTCTGAGTCTTACAACTCCTTAAAGAATGCCATCACAAAACTCCGTGCAAATGGAGAGAAGAAATCTGCCTTCTTTGGAATTGCTCTCAACCAAATGGGCCTCGCTTGTGTGCAGCGGTATGCCATTAATGAGGCTTTGGAGTTATTTGAAGAAGCCAAGAGTGTTTTGGAACAAGAGTACGGGCCATGTCATATTGATACACTTGGGGTGTATAGCAATCTCGCTGGCACTTATGATGCAGTTGGCAGGTACGCGCCCCTTCAATTCTTGTAATCATCTTCTTGTGTTGTATTTGTTATGCAAAGGTTAGAAGTTTTCTTCTCCTTTGTGTTTCCCTTTTGCTTAGTGTGCCTGATTTGTAACTGGGTTTTCATGCTAGCTTATTTGACGAGGCCATCTTAATTAGTACCAAACCGACATGAATACGATTTGTTTCACTCTCTTAATCTTCAGTGGAATCGACGTAGCAGGGCTTCAATGGCTTGAGATATACCTGTTGTCCCTAGACAAAATTTGAATATATTCGGGGGGTGAATCATTAAATTACAATTGTGGTTTATGTTATCAGAAAAGGCTGAAGTAGGTAAATGGATTGTCTGTAGAAATACTTGTTATTCACTGCATCTTTTGAAATTAGGACTCATACCTTAGGATCTTGAAATTGTAGCTAGTTGTTCATGCGTAGCTCTACATCGTATCTGTTTATCAGTAGCTCTACACGCAGGTTGGATGATGCGATTGAAATTTTGGAGCTTGTTGTTGGAATGAGGGAGGAAAAGCTTGGGACAGCAAATCCTGATGTTGATGATGAGAAAAGGAGATTGGCTGAGTTATTAAAAGAAGCAGGCAGAGCTCGGAACAGAAAGGCCAGATCACTAGAGAACCTTCTTGATGCCAACTCTCATTGTGTGGACAATGACGGCATCAATGTATGATGGGAATGTTTACAGGTTCAGGAAGGGATCTGATGTACTATATAGGAACTTATTTATGTGTAAAAAGAAAGGAAAGAAAGGAAAGAAAGAAAGGAAAGAGAAGACGGGAGTGAAAAAAGAAGGCTGTGGGGGGCTGGTGTTTACCAGATTCTTGTAGGGGGTTGAAGTCATTACAGGGTGGGGAGTTTAGTTTTATTACCGTTTCACAGATTGTCTTGGTTAAAGGTTATATTGTTTTGTGATGCACTATTGAATGTTTTATTATTTTGTAATACACTATTGAAGTTATTATGATATTCTGTAACAATCATCTCTTTTCCATTATACAACGATTGTAGATTTGTTTTCATGCAGATTCTTCTTATGTATCTACTGTAATTTCGAAGGAAATCAAGTGGAAAAGCAAGTGCTGCCTTTTATTGGTGTTTTAAGTTATTGAGATGAGAGGCACGACCTAAGCTGTTGCATCCATCTGTGATGAATGGGATAAGGATTATTCATGCTGCGTTTTTGCATGTGATGCAAAGCCTTGGTTTCTTTGTTTGAGGTTTATGGATTAATAACTTTTGATGATCCTAAGTTGCACAATATAATGGAACAATTATGAACTGAGGGAATTATGGAGGTTGGCTACTGTCAATGCTAGTGTCCATTGTAAATATTCCTTAGATATATGTTCCTCTTCGTACAAATTAGTTTTAAGAGAAAAAAAAAATACACAATTAAGGTAAACAAGATCTTACTTTGTCAAGTACAAAATTTCTCGCCTGATACTACTCAAGAAGTTTATAATCTCATCTTACAATGGTTATTAGCATGTATTGAAATGTATTACACGCTCCTTTCTTTTTTGTAAACAAGTTTTAAGAAGGAAATCAATTTAGACTAGTAAAACATTCAAATATAATTTTGACTTGACGCCTATTTTTCACCAGCAAACTTGGCTTAGAGACATTCTTCCCCTTGTGGCTTTGGGTGGTTATAGTTTGGTAGACTACTCCTTGATGTTAAAACTCAGACTCTTCATGATTGTGGGTAGTAGGTGTTGCAAAAAAATCTATGTCCAGAACAATAGTGGGGTTGATTGTTTATTCACAGCATTAGGTAGAAGTTGTAGAAGTTGGGAGAATAGTGCATTCTCTACCCAACCATTACATGGTCATTTGATGTGTTGCAACAAATTATTTGGTCTGACGAGACCAGTCAGATAAAAAGGTCAAAAAGTCACCAACACTTTTTCAGAGATCTTTTGCTCAAATGAGCTTTTTGTTTGTTTTGTCCTTTTAGTGTTGGCCAGACATCCTGTCGATATCTTTTGAAGTGGTCAATGAATGCGACAAGATCTCCACCTTTTACACTAGAAAGTTTTATATTGTTTGAAACCTCCTTTCAAAATAAAAAATATATCTATTTCTTTACAAGTCAAATTTAACGAGGATATGAATTTTCTAACATAAAGTTCACGATTTAGATGAACAAAAACATGTAATAGTTCATGCTTTATGTGTAGGGCTTTTCCCTTGATCTTATTCGCAAAACTTGAAATTTTCTTCACAATAGTTGCAAGGCAATATTAGAATATCCAATATTACTTATCATATATTGTAAACTTCTTTTCAAAATATGTCCACTTCCTAGCAAGCCAGCTTTGAAAATGAAATAAACGTTTTCATACATATTGTGATCTTGTATTTCTTCAAATTTTTCGATCTAGTTTGTCTTCCAGAACACAACTGGGAATAACAAAGACACCACAGGGTCCCAAAGTAGCTCAAATGTCTTAAAATCATTATATTCAGACCAGAACACACTGGGAAGAACAAAGAAACCACCTAACGCTTTAACAATGCAGCAGGGTCCCAAAGTAGCTCAAGTGTCTTAAAATCATCATACTGATCTGGTAGTAGGCCACCATATCAACAGCATTTCTGTCCCACCACAGTTGCAGTAAAATTTTGAAAAGGAATAACTACATGCTTGCAAGGCAAATCCGGTCAAGAAGTTGTCTTCATGTATTCATTACCTACCATGCACAGTATCGACAGTGTCTCTGCTCCACCGCAGTAGGCGGTAAAAATTTGAAAAGGAATGAACTGCATGTTTACAAGGACATAGCCGGCCAACAGGTTGTCCTGAATCATTTCATTGCCTACCTTCTAAATTGTGCAGACATGGTGAACCATAAAAAGTGCTTACCTGCTGAAACAGTCATCATTCAAGAGTGGAAAGTTCTAGAACAAAAGAAGTGTTCTTTAGCTGGGAGCCGGAATTGATGCAGAAAGATGGAAGAGAAAAGATGATCTACGATAAGAAGTAGACTCCATAGTTCCAAGATTAGCAACAAAATTTTCAACTAAGCGCTCAATTTGTGCTCAGGCAATGCGCTTAAAATTCAATGTGTTTGCAGAAGTGAATTTTTCAAAATAATTACACAAGCAATACAGAAGTTATTCTCTTTATTGTATAACATATGAATAAAACACATGCATGGTACAAGTTCTTTAAAATAAGGACAAGATGAAAGTGATTCCGTGGAACTGCTAAATCTTTGACATGGTCGTTTGATGAATTGCTTCTGTGCACTCTTATTGAATCCGATCTATAACATAATGCCAATTTGGGTCCGAAATAAGAAAAGAGGTTTCCGTCGCCATATAAATAACTTGTAATTTCCACTTACGGTAAGAAATTAGAACACCTAATGCAGAAAGCAACCCCCGTGCTACTGCTTCGATATTCTTTTGCCTTATTTCTACCAAGCTGATGGGAACCACATTAACACTCCGCATCATACATAACATTTCCCACATTCTGTTCTTGAATTACAGCCATCATAACCAGGAACCTGAAGCTTTCCCAATTTTCTTAAGCTGCGATAAATTGCCCTGTGCTAAGTAATCAAATGCATGCGGAATTATTGAAATACAAGAAGATAATCACAAAGGTATCATGAACCATCAAAGAGGTTATGATGAAGCACCACTTACCATCTGAATTGAGAAAACATCATCAGCCGGCCCAAGCGTGATCAGATAATGATATAGCCCTCATCAAGGAACAGAAAATTCAAAAACCACCCGATTTTCCAGTTCCCTTTATGTATCCCTCATTTTAGCTATCCTCAAACTCCATTTAACTTAAACTTCGGTAAAGCTTTTAGTTAACAAAATTTCTCTGACTCCTTTGTAACCTCAAAACCAAATTTGACATCAGTGACCTGCTGAAGTGGGAAAACTTCATGAGTCATTCCAGTAGTGATCATGTGATTAAATAACCATCATACATTAGTAGACTCTACCTTCTTTCCTCTTCCATTTATGAATCTCAATAAAAAGAAATCAGCAATCCATGCTTAGAATCACTGAAAACATTCTTGGGGAAAAAAAAGTGCATTTGTTAACAAGAACAACATAGGCATCAGAATTAAGTTCCTGCTTGCGTCCTATATCGTGTGAGTGTCATCTTTCTTTCAGTCACTAAGCATGGTACCTACAAGCCATAGTCTTGCCATTAAGCATCGGTTCATTACTATGAACAGACACTTTAGTTATACAATGGCCGCAGCAGCATAGCTACATTTTGTGCACCCATCAATAGCAAATCTCATAATTTACTAGGCTTTTTACCTTTAGCTTCAGTCTCAACAGGTCTAACAACTTATTTTATTTGGGGGTTATATCCTGCCCTTTTCATCTCTATAGTTAGATTTTCTATTGCAACATATATTTCCTTTGACTGACATTGTGATCGATCACCTGCAATAAATACATGGATTTTATTTTCAACTTCAATCCAACTGCACCCAGGCTGCTTTTTGAGTCCCATATCTTTGATTTCTGATCTAACTCTAGTAACTTCATTCTGTTTTCCAAAACCTTCATATATGTTAGAAAGGAGGACACGGTAACCAATGCTGGTAGAATCAAGATTGAAAATGTGGTTAGCCACAAGTTCCGCCAGCTTTTCACAACTGTGAGTTTTGCATGATGCAAGCAATGAACCCCATATGCGATCGTCTGGGTCCCATGGCATAGCCACAATCAGATCATATGCTTGCTGTAGATGGCCAGCTCGACCCAGAAGATCAACCATGCAAGTATAGTGTTCAAGTTGAGGTTCAAGTTTGTGATCTTCAGGCATGCTTTTGAAGTATTTCCATCCCATATCAGCCCTCCCTGCATGGCTACATGCAGAAAGAAGAGCTATAAAAGTTGCATTGTCAGGCTTCATGCCTGTTCCTATCATTTTTTCAAATAAAATGAACAGTTCATCTGTATAGCCATGCATACCAAGCCCAAGAATAATTGAATTCCATGATACTTCATTTCTTTCAAGCATCTCCTCAAATATATTTCTTGCGCTAAATATGTCCCCACACTTTGAGTAGGCCGCTATTAGAGAATTGCTCACAAGAACATTAGACACAAGTCCTTGCCGTAATAGGTAACAGTGCACCTCTTTACAAAGGGTCATGACAGACAAATGAGCACAGACAGAGAGAATATAAGAAGCAGTCACACTGTTGGGTGCAACCAGTTCAGATTGCATTTCGTGAAAAGCATTCAAAGCTTCATTCGCCTGCTCATTTTGGGCATAACCAGATAATAAAGAATTCCATGAAACAACATCCCTCACTGGCAATCTCTGGAAAACCTTTTGAGCAGCTTCCATATCTCGGCATTTTGCATACAAATCAACAAGGGCACCACCAATAAAATTATCATCACTAAACCCAGTTTTTATTGCCAAACCATGGACTTCCATGCCTCGTGACTTGAGAGTCATTGATGAACATGCTCGCAGCACAGCCAGAAGTATGACTGAATCAGCGAAGGCAGGCTTTGATATGAAGGTATAGAACAATTCCAACGCCTCAGCAGGATAACCACTCTGAGCACAATTTGCTATTATTGCACCCCACATGACCAAGTTATGATTATCAGACCTTCTGAAGAGTTTCAAACCAGTTTCAGGCTCACCACATTTGAAGTACATGTCTATAAGAGCTGTTTCAACTCTGACATTGTTATCCAGTCCACAGCTGACAATGAACCCATGGGTTTGTTTCCCTACTCCTATGTTTGACAACTGGGAGCACAAAACTAAAACAGGCACTAAAGTAGAAGAATCTGGCGTAATTCCCCAATCCAACATCCCAAGGAAACAATCCAATCCCAGCGTCAAAAACCCGTTAGAGATATAGCCCAAAATCATTACATTCCATATTACCGTATTTCTTCTGTTCGACTCCTTATCAAGAATTCCCTTGAAAATATTTTCTGCGGTCCTGATATCCCCACACTTCATGTACATGTCAATCAATCCACTGATCAAAAACTCATCAACACTCAATCCACTTTTCACAACAAACCCATGAATCTCTCGCCCGTGAAGCAAAAACTCGATCGAAGAACATGCAGAGAGAGCGGAGAGGCAACCTACCCGGTTTGGGTATACACCACGCTCCTTAATCATCCTGCTAAAAGTTAACAATGAACCCATGTAATCCCCCAATTGGCAAAACCCAGATATCATGGCATTCCACGTAACCGAGTCCTTCTCGCACATTTTCTCAAACATTTGGACTGCATCTTGGACCGCACCACAGTTCCAGTAAGCACTCAAAAGCGAATTTGTAACATAAACATCATCTAAAACACCTAACTTCAACACATGCCCGTGAACTTGTTTAACCATGCCTACATCAGAAAGCCCACCGAACGCCTTAATCAAAAACGGAAAGAATCTAAATTGCTCAGCTGGGAAACCACATTCAATCATCCTAAGATAAACCCTTATTGCATTTTCAAATAGACCTTCATCTACATACACCCTAATCAACTTGTTATCCGATGAAACACTATCGAAAGGCTTATTATCCAAACACTCGGATGTAACATCTGATTTCTGAGATGGGTTTCTTTGGAACCGTATCGAAGTGCTACAATTCCGAAAATTGGAGGCGTAACACACGGAAGAAGCTCTTGCCCCATTACGAACACGACCGGTAGAGCAGTGCGACACCGTAGAAAGTCTATGCAGGTGGTTTTGGTCCGTAAAACGATAACTAGATGAGGCTACTGGTCCCACTGCCATCCTCGCCGAGCTCCTCTTTGAGTTGTACAATATTTTCATACTTTATCAGGCCCACGTTCTTTATCTGACCCAATCAGATCGGGTCATGTCAAACTCATATCTTTTGTTTTTAGTCTTCTATGAAATTTTCAAAATAATCTATGGTAAATCATGCATAGATGATTTTGGTTTCCTTTATGCCGTCAGAACTTTTTTTTTTTTCCTTTGAATTTGTTAAATCAAGAAGACTTCGCAAGACTGTAAAAAATCTACTGTTCGGTGAAATTTATATGCAAGTGAACATGTCGAACAAGTAATATAATGATAAAAAAAGTATCGTCTCACGAAGATTGGTAAATACTAAACTAATTAAGTACTAATGATGAATTAATCCTAAAATTTATCTAGCAAACCAAATTGATAGATGATAAATTAACTAACTAAGTCTAAGAAAACTAAATGCAAGAAATATGTTAGAGCATCCGATTTTACTATAATTACTAAGTATTAATATTGATTATTTATGTTTGCAAGAAAGACAATATCTATGTGATGGCGGAACTTCCTAATTTATTTACTATCCTATGTCTAGGTATAGCAAACCTACTTAGTTCATTAATTCACTATATCTCTATATGTGAATTGAAACAAACCAAATGCATTAGGATCTATGAACATTCCCAGTTTACACCGAAAGCCACACAAATAATATGATATATGCCTATCCATATTTAATCTATGGTTGCATATTACAAGAAGCAACTGCATGCTATTTCCTGTCGGTCTCTAACATGCAAATCAAGTCATCTAAGTGGTAGCTAATCACCTAAAAGCATTAAACTCCGTAATATGTAACTTCACATAAATAAAATATCTTGCAAAACATAATAATCATAAGATTCATACCATCATAATTAGGTTACATCGTAGCTCTAACAAAGATAAACTAAAACATAAAGAAATAATGAGGAAGAATGGTAATAAGAAATAAAGAAGGCATCTTGAATCCAAGAACAAGAAGTCTGTCACCCTTTTTGTCTTCTCTTCAAGAAAACCTTGAATTCTTGGCTTCTTTCTTGAGTTGTGCTCAATTTCCTCCTCTTCCCTTCTTTTGCCTCTTCTCTTCTCTTAAATAGGGTTTAGGTTTAGACCTATCTCCTATCCTAGTAGAATTGGGTTTTAGAGACCTAAAACAATTGAGTTTTGAACTCTTAAATTAATTGAGACTTGAATTCCTAACATGAATGGGTTTTCTATTTATTTAGAAAACCCAACAACAATAGAAAATCTAATAACAATCATCCAAAGCCCAAGCCCATCTTGACTCTCTTAATCTTGATATTACAATTTTGCCACACAATAAGCATTAGGTTCTTCATGTTCATCCCTTTTCTCCTTACCTTCTTGTGCTACAAAAACAAGACAAATTCAAATAAATAAGAGGAGTTCAAATATTTTCTCATAAGCATTGTATTATTTATTACCTAAAAAATAGGTAAAATAACTCTATAAAAATAGAGTTATCATCTACATACTTCATTGCACTTGTTTCTCGTAGGATTTTAATTCCAAAAAAATATTTCAACTCTTCTAAATCCCTAATATGAAAAGTGGAGTATAAATAAGACTATAAAACATTGATCCCTTTTACATCGTCTCTAATGATTAAGATACTAATCATGCTAAATCTTAGTAAAGAACGAATAATCATATAATGACTACCTATGGCTAATGGATACTAAGGCTTTCATGAATTTTTCATTCCATTGCCATGAGATTTACTTTAATCCATTAAATGATTTCCTCATCTTGCATATTTTAGTCCTTCCATCAAATGCAAGTAGTGGTTGTCCAAGCCCTTCAAAAACTGGTAGAATTTATCATTTCTTAATAGAGCTTCCAACATCATTGGAATTAATGGAAATAGGAATCAATGAAGCCTCTTACTTGCTTCGTGTTGCTTAACTCATTCAATAGATCATATATTCGAGTTGGCTCCACTTGACTATACCAAGAACATAATTTATACCAAAGATCTGTGACATTAATAATTTGAATCCAACCTTTACAGAGTTAAGAAGAAAGATAATTGAAAATCTAAGACAAGCAAATGGCATTGTATCACTCCTAAATCAGCAAGCAAGGAGAATCTTTGGTAGGTGCAAGTATTTACCATCCACAAATACTAGTATGTTCTTGGATAGAAGAGTTAATTTTGTGGCTTTTCTTCAGATGGTATCATTATTGGTGCCATTAAGTTAAAATTTGATTAAAGGAACATTATTTATGTCACCTTCTGATAGACAAAATGAATCATTAGGGTCTATAATGATTGAAATAAAGGAGGTAAAGCTCTCAATCCATTGACTCAACTTAGAAGTCTGACTTGTGACCTAAAATGTTTTATCCATTTAATGGCATCCTTTTTATTTGGGATAATACATAAGCAACAAATAGAGTAAAGGTAATAGTTATCTAGGATTTAACTCCCTGATACCATGTAAAGTTTCCAATCTAGTAGAACATTATGCAAATCAGTGTGATTACATTAAATGGATAAAACGTTCTTACAAGAGATAATAAAAACCTAAAAACAATAGTTACAAAATTGTATACAACTTTGCTTACTATTCTACACAAAACAATGGGAAAATGTTACTACTAAAGATACCAAAGACATCAAAATATGCTTCTATTACTAACAAACTAGCCATTAATTATATGGCCATTGGCAGGAAGTAATGTGAATCATGTTACCCTCCCCATGAGCTATTCGATGCGATGAGTTGTTTGATTTTTTGAAGCTTTAAGAATTATGCTAGCTCCGATAGTCCTTAACACATCCCAACATTGCAAAGGCCATCTCCTTTTACAACTTAACCCATGAAGTATGCATAATACTTCAGAGATACACTACAAGCTTACTAGAACATAATGAGACAAATTGAGCTGTAAATCACCTAGACCAAATAGCAATAAAAAGAGCTAGTTGCAAAATACTTCACCAAACTCTTAACCTTTGGTTAGAGCTTCAAAATGCCTCCCCATCATGATGTGCAAGTGCGCTAAGTGTTGCTATGACATCAATGCTCAATTGATTGTTAAACACAATACTTGGAAGGTGATGCACTTCCTACTTGGATGGCTACCTATCTATGTGATGGTTTATTCCGATATCACCTTTAGATCATCAGTTCCCTTGGACAAAGTTTGTTTAATGGTTTGCTACAAAGAGCACTAAAGAATGTTGTAAGATCATAGTGTCCAATGTCTTGATGGCATTGCTTTCATCAATTGGTTATTTGCTTGTGGTGCTACATCATTTAATAATGTCAAAAGAAGAAAACGATCAAGGGGGTAAGTTTGGCTCTCAAGGGAGTGGGTTAAACTTTAACCTATCCAACCTATCCAAGTAGTTAGTATTAGGACCAACCATGGTAGATGAAGGCCTTTATGTGACCATTGCAAAATGCGAAGTTACTTTTTTTTTTTTTAAATAAAAAGGGTACCAATTAGTGTGCTTTCCTAACATGCTCAAGAATTAGAAGAAGGAACTTGGTGGAGTTGCTAATGTTGTCAATTCCCCATTTGTTATTTATAATGTGCCACTTGAGACCAATATAAATGTGGCATAGATGGCCATCACTCCTAGGCTCACTTTCACACTTAAGCAATTTTATTAGGTTATGTAGTTCTTAAGTCATCTTGGGCTTATAAAACCCATGGCTAATTTTGTAAGTGTGTCACAATCTCATAACAAAAGAATGAAAAAAAGGAATCCACTTTGTAAAATCTATTTTTAGCTAATAATTACTTCTTAATATAAGAGATAATGATTACTTTACTTTTGATCACACAAGCAAGGGAAACTTTAGGTTATATATGTATAGTCCTGTTTTGGTCAAACAACTAAATGGTAATTTAATAGTAGTTCACCTATGTTGGGATAGTTCATTTTTCTTTTTTCATCATACTTTATAATATCCATAATGTCCTAGATTTTAAATGGCATCTTTTGTTAGTACCCAAATTTTCATTGGTAGTTTTTGTTGGACTTTGTTTAATCTATAATTATCACCTTTTTTAAGACCTTTTGATTGGAAGAATCCTAGGCATGGACAGAGTTAAGCATTGCCTTCACCCTTTAATGTTGTTGACAGATTTTCCATGAAAGAGAGTTATATAATTATTTTATGAAATCTTTCAATGCAATGCTCTTAAGAGAGCACATTGTTATTTTGGTTATTCTTCATATTATGAGTCTTTAGGTTAATTTTTTTGTCCTATTTTCCTTTTAGCAGAATAAACACACCATATACGAGTACCATATTTAAGCTCATTTTTGTAGACATATAGGGTCTTCATTGAACACCCAATCATGATTGAGTTAGACATCTTTTAACTATAGTTGATGACTTTTCATGTGATACTTGAGTGTGCCTTGTACAATATAAGAACTAGGCTCTTAATTTTATGTAATCTTACATTGTCATGATGGATGCTCAATTTTGCATGTGCATTTAAAGAATTCATTTTGACATGGTTGCACATCATTCTCTTAACTTCATGACATCTATTATTATACTTCTTATGCTTAGATGCTTAAGCAAAACAAGGTGGTAGAATGCAAGCATTAGCAAAATTCTTGATGTGGCATGAGTCCTTCATTATCATGCTCACATTTTAAATTATTATTGGGGTAAATGCATCCTTACAACCACTCATATCACAAATTGACCCTCTATTTGAGTTATTAATGGTAAAATACCATTTAATATTCTTTTTGGGAAGCCACCTTCTTTGTTACATTTATAAGTTTTTGGTTGTTTATGCTATGTCATCATGGTCCTTTGTAGTGACAAGATTCCACCATTGGTTATTCTTTATATTTTCATGAGATATTCTTCCATTTAGAAAGGTTATAGAGTCTTCAATCTAATTATATATACTTTTTCTGTCACACACGATGTAGTCTTATATTATTATTATTATTATTATTATTTTATTTTATTTTATTTTATTTTTTTGCTTAGCTACACTCTTCCCCTTTAGTTTTCTTAGTCATTCCTAGATTTGCTAATTAGTCTTCCTCTGCTATATAGTCTAACCTCTTCAAACCTACTTTATATAATTCTTCTAAAGGGAACACTTATATTGCTTTAGTTAAGCTAATACCATCAATTATCTTCCTTTTCGAGACCCACTTGCCTAATCATATTTGTTACCATTTTCTATTCCACTTCCCATGAATTCTTTTATTATGAATTCATCTTGAGATTTACTTCTAGTATATCCACCCATTGTGGATCCATCTTAGATGGCTTCTTCACCCATTTTGTTCTCATAACCACCAATCCAATGGGTAGCATATGTTCCCCAACCTTTTATTGGGAGTATCATTCCAATTTTCTTAGATGTCCTAAAGGACCTTAGTAGGAGTAAGCATTATCATTTTCCCATTATGCATACTACTTCACAACGTCCATCATCCACAAATTTCACACCTTGATGTTGTGATATACAACATCATATCTCAAACTTTGTCTTACTTGATCAATGGTTTGACTTTTACCAAGACTTTATTGCCTCCATTTTTTCTATTGGAAAGTCATTTGGTTACTATAAGTCACTTTGTTACCTTAGATGGGTTAAAGTTTTTACCAATTAGATTTGTGCATCAAAGGCTAGTCAAATATAAGTGTTGGTTGATCTTTCCTTTAAGTGTAAGCCCATTTGTTGTTGATAATTTTACAAGGTGTAATATTACAATGATGGGATAGTGGAGATGTTCTCCCCTATGGTGAAAATGGTTAATATCATATATGCCATTATTTTGGCATTCATGTTTTGTTGGTTACTTCATCAAATGGACATTCATAATTTTTTTCACATGAAAACTGTCATCAGGAACTATATATGTCATTACCTTTAGGGATTTACAACCCAGTAAAGAGTAAGCCAAAGGCTTTTTGGTTACTTAAGTCATGGTTTGATTTGAAACATGCATCATAACAATGATATGCCAAGTCTAAAAATGTGTTTATTTATGTTGGACTCAAATAATAATTACATAATTACACACTTTTTGCATTTCAAAGTGGTTTCATGATAATAGAATTTTTAATTTAATTGGATGATATGTTTATTACTAGAAACAGTAAGACAACTATTGAGAAGGTGAAATCTCATCTTAATTTTGTATTTCACATGAAAGACTTGACCAAGTGTTTTTTTTTTTTTTTGGATTGAGATTGCATGCTTTAAGGCTAGGATATATTTGAGCTAGTACAAGTTTGCACTCAAGGTTTTTTTCTTAGGATGGACTTTTTAAAGTTAATTTATTTTGTCACTTAGCTAGCTAGCTTTGTGATGAGCTAGTATGGATTCTTATCATGAGGTATAGGGTTTAACACCCTATGTGCGTAAATTGGATCTGTGCATTATTATATTAAAAAAGCACAAAACTTTCTAGAGTCAAGTCATGCAAGATTCTCGTGGACTAACATATCAAGATTGTTTCTTTAGAATATAATGTAAATGCATATACTCAAATTCATTAGTAGAACTTACTCCCCATTTGAGGCTCCATAGATGGCTCATTTGCCTTACATGTACCAAAGTCATACATTAATTATTTTGTCTAGGTATTTGGTTAATTTATATATGCTCCTATGCATTCTTACATGAGTTGCTTCTAAGATTGTTAAGTATTTGAAAGGTTTTCTGGGATTGGGCCTATTCATGTCATTTAAGAAATTTTTTTAACAATAAGTTGTTATGATTATAATCAGGTTTATGTGTCCTATGACTTGAAGATCCCTCACAACCTTTTGCATTTTAAATGTAGTGATTCTTTAATTTCTAGAAATACCAAGAAACAAGTAACAATTTCTTATTCTTAAACTAAAGTTAACTCTAAAGTCATGACCCTTGTTGCTTATAAGATTGTTTGGTTGCACAATATTCTTGGGAAATTATGGTAGGCATTCTACGGACCATCCCATTGCTTTACAATAATGAGGCGGCCAATTATATGGTTAACAATCCTATTTTTCATGAGTAAATTAAGTACATTGTGATCAACTACCACTTCATTAAGAAGAAATAGTAGTGAGGTTTAATTTAGACTCATGACATTTAAACTCATGAGTAGCCTCTAAACTTGATGACTAAAGCTTTCCCAAGCAAGTAACATATTTAATTTGTACAAATCACTAGTTTGAGGGGTATATTAATTTAGATAATATTTTCATTTTTTTTATTGGGCTTGAAGCATTGTTAGGCCCACATTCTTTCCCTTGCCTAATCGAATCGAGTTGTGTCAAACTCGTGTTTTTGGTTTTTAGTCTTCTTGTAAATCTTTTTTTTTTTTTTTTGAGATTTTAGCCTTCTCAAAATGGTCTATGGGTAAATCATGCGTAGATAATTCTAGTTTTCTTTATTCCCTTTCTCAAAACACTAAAACGACAACGTAGGTGAAAACTAGGGTTGAACTCTCCTTAATTACCAAAATAGCCTCCAGCGGCACTACTGAGATTCAAGGTAGAAACGGCATTGCCGACGTATCCTTCTCTTTCCCGCGACATTCTTCGTCCAACTCGCTGTAGCACCGCGCCGATTTTCCGACGTAATGGAGACCAAACCTTCTGTTACTTCGCCAGCGGGCTTCATCGACCAGTTAGTCGTGAGTACAGTCCTTTGTGTCTAGTCTTTCTGCGTGTCCAGTTCGATCCACTGCAGTGATGGCGACAAGACCGGATTGAGCTGATATTTCATTCCTGATTGGTTAATTTAGGTCCCTGGGGACGTGGTTTTGGATCTCTCAAGCATGACAAACCAAACAATAAAGCTCGGCAGCGGTCTCCGTCAGGTTTCTGCGCCTAGGGTTTCTTTTTCTTTTTACTCTCTAATTAGCAATTATCTCCTATAATTTTTGAAATTCTTGGTATTGTTTAAATGGCTGGTTTTGACAGGAATCTGATTCTATTGTCGTCGTGAAGGCCGGGATTCTCCGGTTTACGAGGCCAAACAAATATTGGGTTGAGAGCTCCCAGAAAAGGGTGAGTGTGATTATGGATGATGAATGAATCACGGCAAGCCCTGTTATTGTTAGCGTTGTTCTAGTTCTGGGTATCACTAATGTTGAGTGCACTGCAGAAGGCAGAGAAAATTAACCTGTTGTGAATGTCATTCCCGCTTTTCTTCTGATACTGATGTGAATTGCAATTTAAATCAGGATGAACACATGTTAAGTTACATTGTTCTCTTGAATATTTCTTGTAGTTTTTTCTGTTACCAAGCCTCTTCTTTTTTCGGTGGGTGGGCGTGTGGGGTGGAGGTTATTACGTTGTAGAGATTTTGTATCGGGTGACATGCTGGTTATTGTTCTGACATCATAGTGAATGTTGATCGATCTTTCTATTGAAAATAAATATTTTATTTCTGTAGAGCTGTGTATTTCAGTGGTAGTATGTTTGGTTTTGTCACATGATTTCAACAGTTTTCAGTTGTTCTTATGCTTTTCTCTTCTTTTAATGTCTCAGTTTGTTCCTTTTTACAGTATGAGCCTCATGCGGGCGATTCTGTTCTTGGAATTGTGGTAGACTCTAAAGCAGATGTAAGAAATTTTACTTTTATCAGAGAATTTAGTTCGTTGTTATTGCTTCTGTAATGCTTGTCCGTATTGCATCCAATTTCTGCTTTGTATCTTTTTTAAATCAGACCTGTTGTACATTTAAGCCTTATGAATTTGTTCCTCAATGGTTACCAATAAATATGCTGTACATTTAGGCTCAATTTATCTTCGAGTTTCTTGAACTTCATAGGTCTAGTTCTTTTCTGTAGGAGCTGAAATTGGAGTTCTAAGGGTTAGGAAAAGACTTCTTTTTAATGCCCGTGCGTCTGTGTTTGTTTATATGCATGCGTGTAATTCCTTTGTGGATAAATTGTAGTTTTCTGCCCAAAACTATGAGGTTAATTGCAAAAAGTTCCGATGATGGGGGACAATAGAGGACAGAAATTAGAGGTTGGGGGTAATAATTTGTAGGTCTGAGAGACGGGCATGGGAGGTGGAAGATTAATGCAATCTTCAACTTAGTTAGAAGAATGTTACTGCTTGGGAGGTGATGCTACCTGTAACTATGCACTTCCGTAGTATCATCTTTTTGGAAATATTTTTTAATGACGCTCTTGGTTGTCTTCCTCCCAGCTTGAAATACTCTCTCATGTAAATTACTGGTTTTTTGTATTCAATGTCTTTGAATCACATAATGTCAAGAATGTTTCTGTGCTTTAGTGAAATTTAAGCTACCTTTCTATGATCTTTTTTCTGTCACTCGCAGAATTTCCTTGTGGACATAAAAGGACCGGCAGTGGCATTTTTGCCTGTGCTAGCATTTGAAGGAGGAACGAGGAGAAATATACCAAAGTTTGAGGTGTGTAGAAGCTGAGTGTCATGTTTTATGTGTCAATTGTGAACAAAGTTTCTTCTTTAAGTTGTTATCATTAGGATAGAAGGATGTAAACTCAGAGATGCTTTCTCTCGTAAAACTTGTTCCAATGAAGCTTACTTGCGTAGCTGGTCATGATTTTGCAGTTGGTACCAGTATTGCTACCCACGTCATATGGATGATGTTAAGGATCTTCTTGAACAGTTTAAAGCAAAAATACCAAGTCCCTCAGCAAATTGTTGAGAAATGGTTGTAGATTCATCTTCTAAATACTGGAAATGGGGTTCAACTTATTTGGTCTTTTTGGTTTCAGAGAATACTTTTTCACTCAGATAGGATAACTAGGCTGTATACTAGAAGTTGCTAATTATGCATCTGTTGCTTGCTTGGTGCATTCCTGTTCACAACAATTTGTTTCCTTCGAGAAATAAGACTCTCATTAATACAGCCATTAAAGCCTTTAGATAACTTGGAGCTGATAAATGCCTATATGAGTTGATAGTATGAACCTTCTGTTTTTCTTTTTTGAATGCACTGCGCGCCAGCCACACATCGTTGTCGGCTTTATGTTAGGAATAATGATATAGTCTTTCAAAAATTTGAACCTTTAAGGAAGTTGAAGTTTTAGTGTAATCATTGGCAGTTTTTATTCTTGAAAACTGGCTATTTATTCTAATATTTTCTTACTCAGAACCTGAGACTGGTTAAAATAATTATTTATTCGACTTTAATTATCTTTCTGCAATATTTCCTCTCTGTTAATGCATCATTCTGCAGGTGGGAACTTTGATCTATGTTCGGGTTGTGAAGGCAAATCCTGGCATGAATCCAGAGCTTTCATGCACTGATGGTTTGTTTTTATCCATTTTTTTATTTTTGTTTGTGTGCCCCTTAAATAAGTCATATTTTCTAGTTTTTTTTTTTTTTTGGCTCTGTCTTGACTTTTTCATTATCTTGTTTTGCATCATACAGCCAGTGGAAAAGCAGCAGAATTTGGCCAGCTTAAAGATGGCTACATGTTTGAATCCTCAACTGGTCTATCAAGAATGTGAGAATTATGCTTCCCGTTCGATTCATACTTGATGTATGATAAAATTTTTTAGTACAAAATGGTCCCGCACCTGAGGACATGTCTTTTTGTTGCACTTCTTTTTACTCCCTCTCTCTCTCCTGCTTTTCCTTTATTTTGATAGGCAACCGTAATCAGCATCATTACGAGGCTTTTTAGATTTTTTTTCCTGCAATGATGACGTAACTTGTATTGTTTTTAGGCTCCTGAGCTCGCCAACATGTCCAGTTCTCGACACTCTAGGGAATAAGCTTTCCTTTGAGATAGCAGTTGGGTTAAATGGCCGAGTTTGGGTATAGTTCTTGAGGCTCATCATTGTATCTGAAGACACTTCTTTGAAATATCTTATCTCATCTTATTGCATTGTAGGTCAATGCGGCCTCTCCATCCACAGTTATTGTTGTTTCCAACGCGATACTGAACTCGGAAACTTTGAGTGGGGTGCAGCAGAGGATTATGGTGGAGAAATTGCTTCAGAATTTAAAGCTATCAAGTCCGTCCTATATACATTATGATTCCAACCTTCATATTTATTGGCTGCTCGAACTTAGGTCATTTTTTCATCACTCTTGTTTGTGTGAGACTAAATTCTTTACTGTTTCATTTGCAGCGTGACAAAAGGGAATACATGCTTCCCAGCTGTCTGTCATATTTACTTACTGTGTCCATGATGGAAGGAGCATGGTCCTTTGGGGTTGCAAAAACAACAAATTCTACACAGGACGAACCTCAAGGACGGGCCTTCTGTTCATTCGCAGAACCCAGGTGACAACTGTGTCAATACCAGAGTGGTTGTAATTTATTATTATTTTCTTTTGCTGTTTCTAGAATTCAGAAGCTTGATATGTTTTGCTTATTTTGTGTTATATCGAGAGTTGTGGATAGAGCTATCCTGTGAATAATAACTTTAGGTGGATTAAACTTTTTAAGGGCAGGCTCCGTCAAAAATAGGCTTTATTTTTCGAACATCTGTGGTTAGCAGTTATGAAGACACATCGGAACCATATTCGTTTGTTGTCATCACCACCGTCATCATCATCATCATCATCGTCTTTTTCGTCTATTGTCATGTACCTTCCTTGCCTGGGCAACTCATCAGAACTACGATGTACGGCTGCTTTCTGCGGTCTACTGGTGATTGAAGGAACCGTAATTACTCCGGTGGTCCTCGCTGGTAAGTCGTACAAGGCCTCGTACAGACAATACTACTTTTTGTCCTAGTCAACATTATTTAACGGGTTGAAATGCATTGCATTGGAAGTGATTGAGCAGGGCACGGCAAGGTCGTACTGATGAATAGACCAATTGGCCTCCTAATTTACCTGAGTTTAGTTCCTATCTTATCTGGTTTTTGTCGGAAAAGATCGGACTCTTAAACACGTAATTAGTAGAAAAAGACACCGAAATATACAAGAAAGATATCAAATATTAGCAACTTAAAACCTAGTATTTTAGCGAATATTATGAAGAACTGGGGTGGGGGAAAGGTACACCAATCATGGCATTTCTGCTCAGAGTACGCGAGAAACAACTGTTTATCAGAATAAATGTCTGCTAAGACTTTTCTTGCGACAGCTAATGATGTTGGAAGATCCCAATGGTGTGAAATAAATATGCCAAAGGTGATCAGGAAACACAAGAAAGAAGAAAAACGTAGCCGGGTATGGTGCTGCCATGCTTCTTCTGAGTTACCCCCTGCAGTGGAGAAGAGCATGATAGTCCAGGCAAATGGCACCGTGTCAGTAAGGGCCGTGAGCTTCTGACATCCTCTTTCCCTTTGCTTGTTCGGAAAAACCGAGTGCTCCTGTACAATGAATTTCACTTTTCACGTTTTACCCTCTCTCAATTGTGAAGGTTTTACTCAGGAAATTTTAATTTAAAATATTGATAATATAAAATTATTTTTATTTTTATTTTTTATATATAGATCCTTTCACTTTGAGTGAGAAAATCAAGAGATTCTGTACAATTGTAATGGTATAATCCAAGAACATAATTATGAACAAATTAATAATAAAATATCACATTTGAAACTAAACTTTGATATTTCACACTTGAGTAATGAAATAATACAAGAAGATTACTGTAATTCAGTTAGTAATAAAATATTATATTTTAACTTGAATTTAGATATTCTATTTATATATTTTAAATTCACATACCTTCTTGTGTCAAATTTTGAACAAAGTGGTTTCAAATAATATCTATTTTCAATTGAGTTAAGGTTTGAAGACAAATATATACGAGTACTGTACTTAAATTTTGACATCAAGAATGAATTAATTTCTTCTACATATAAAGATGGTACCTAGTTAAAGTGTACAAAAAATAAAAAATGACCTTGTCCTGATTGTCGGGAGAGCTCGCTATGGGTGGTGACATGAAATAACAGGATAGACCAGCAGGCTCTGCGTCTGTGCATTCAGCAGGAGGTTACTGAGTCACATGCATGAATTAATTTCATGCACAGCCTACGAACAGTTAAGCCTCTGCTTGAGCCCCCTGCACGCCTAATAAATGTTTCTGCTTGCTCCTGTGTCGTGAAATCCATTACTATTTCAAGAGCAGACCTAGGCTTTGTGCGAATGCCGGGTGAGATGCCCTGATGCCGGTCGGTATCATCTCGCTGGTTTCCTCTTCGTACTGCCATGTATCTAGTCACTGACCCTACCTAATTACTATTTTGTTGTGGATTTAGACAAGAATATGATTTGGGTAGAATGATAAAAGATGCTCTTTCAATAAGAAAGTGGGACTCTGGTGAAAACACTCAGGATAAAGTAATTATATTTTAAAGATAAAAGAGAATCATATCTTTTTATAAGAAAAAGACCTAAAATCCTATATTAACTCGACTTATCTTAAAAAATCTTATCTTATCAAAGAAAATTTTCAGAATTCTAAGTGAGTCCTATTAGCCCAAATTTATAACATGCCGACTCAGGCTTGAATTCTTTGACTTCTCAAAGGCCTGTTTTGGACTTTGCCCCGCTCTTCTTCCGTTTCATTTCTCCAAAACATTCTCACAAAAGTAGAAGTATTCAGTAACTTAATCCATGATGAGATATGATAGAAAGAATATAATTCCAGAAACCAATGTAACCTGAACTTAGGTCATGATATATGATAGAAAGAATATCATTTTCTTTCTCAGGAAAGTTACAGAATTGATGGAGTCAACCAGTTTTTGGCAAGTGATAAATGCTTAGGTACGGGCTGCGAGGTCAGGAGGTTGTCCAGGTACTGTATTGCATGTGAAAGCCTGTCCCTTTCTCTAAGCAGTGAAAGACGATGTCACAAGGCATCAAGCTCTATCTTCGGAAGCTCAAATCCAACTCAAAGGACAAGACAACTGCGTAAGGCTCCATCACAGATGAAATACGAGATGAACATGGAAGAAAGGTAACAAAACAAAAGGAGATAAACGTCAAAGAACTCCCCTTCGTCTCGAAACCTGCAAACTGATTACATCTTGCTATTCAACACCCTTGTCAATATATGTGGGGCGGGTAGGACACAACCAAATTTGGGCCTGTGTGTATACCCAACAATGTGGAAACATACCATTGGCGTTCCTGTCGAACTTGAGATACGTAGAAGCTGCACATCGATGTCTGTAGCAGCGATAGACATCATTTTCCGAAGAGGGTTTGGCTAAAAAGTAACAAAGATTGCCCAAATCCCCAAGAACATGTGATGACAGGTTCATTTTTGACAGATACTTCTCTTCTGTTGATTAAGGCAGTTCACCTCGATGGCATAGACCCAATTTGTTGTCATCTTTCAGCTTTATATTATTATAGTTTATTATACAATTTTTGCATAAGAATAAGTTATTTTTTAATAAGTTGATTTTAAAAAAGAAATAATTTTTTTAACATGATATTATAATTTATAATTCAAGTAAATAAAAATTTTCTATTTTAACTAATGTTTCACATAAAAGACTTCTCACACTGAGAATGTTAGATATCTTCTACTATTACCACTTCTTATCAAATTCTGTACATACAAATAAATTACTTCATCTTTAAAAATCGATTTGTTTTTTTTTTTTTCTTTCTACATTCAATTCTCGCATCCTTTCCTTTTTTTTAGGAGTACAAAGATAACAGTAGAATTATTTGATTGTACACTCAAAACTGAGCTTGAAAACGAAAGGCAAAGATTCTGCCTTTAAGCAAAGAACAAGGACAATTGTTCTCAGAAGTAGTTGTCTTGAACAAAGACGGTACCATTACGCAGTGGCCTACAACGCAGCTCGTCCCTCACCCATCGAGTTTTTTCGTCGCTTTCTTCTTCCACTGATAGATGGCCCGAGCTAGACTCACCAATTGCTTTCGACTTTCAAGGAAAAGATGTACTGGGCGTATCCTGAGGGATTTGGAGCCCGATAATAGACGAAACAAGAACAATAAGTGGAGAGATTCTCCTTGTTTACACTACAATCTAGTGCCCAAAACTCCGGCTTTTTCATTCTTGCACCCTTCGGTTAAAACCATCACGTCGAGTGCATCCGATAGCATGAGCCCCAATAGTACGTACATACTCACAGAGGAGAAAGGTACTATGTACGAGTTCTTCTCTGCTTTAGCTTTGCAAGAATCTAGGGCCCCCTAATTAATGCCTTACCCTGACATTTGTGCCCAACATTTGACGTTCTAAAAATCCAATCATGCAAAAACCACAGGGAAAAAACCTTTTTCATGTATTGCGTTGTGCCATTAATGGTACAACTTTTTTTGAGAAATAGAATACCTAAATATGTCAAAAAGATATTATGTTAGAATAATAATAATAATATAAGCTAATTATTTATTAGTATATTCTTTTGTATTGAATTCATCTTGGATGTCCCTAATTCCCTTAAACTGGACATGGAGGAAATGTGCTGCGGCTTCCCAAGAGGGGTGTGGGTTATCAATGCTGTTTGTCAGAAATTGGTGACCTGAAAGGCCCAGCGTACGTCTAATAATGAGTCGCAAGATTGTCTGTCATAAAATGCTTGGAAGCTGGAGATGATGTTATAATTTCCTAGCAGATTTAAGCTCGAGTCTCCGATCATTGTCATTGTTTGTCTGTACATGGACGGGCATAAAGGTATGGAGGCAGCGGTGACCACCATAGGGCTCGATCCCACATCTGTCAGTGCATCAAAAAAATGGTATCTGCTTTATCCATGCAACAAGGCAGCTTTACCATTCATTCAAGAATGGCTATGGCTTCCATCTTAAATGTCAGCTTTTTATTTTTTTTCCCTTGCTTGCAAAATGAGATCGTTGAGAGTGGCGACTCTAGCCCCCAAGTTTTCAATTTTTTTTCTACTAATAAAGTTTTAAAAAAATTTAATATAATGTTAAAATTTAAATTTAACATCATAAGTTGAGTTTTGGTAATTTTGATTAATTATTCATAGGCTAAAGTCTCGTAATTTTTCTATACTCAAATAAAAGATATGTTAAAAATAAATAGAAGGGTTAAATCAAAACTAGACTTAAATTAATGCTTTACCAACCACTTCTACTCGCGTAGATTTGGGTTTTGGAAAGTTCTCCAAGTGAGATCTTTTCTAGTATGCATTTAATAAATCACTTTAGGCCACAAGTCCAACACATGGTTGCGGTTCATAGGTATCATGTCAATCACTTCTTCTTACCCTTTTTTTTTTTTTGCAATAATAGGGTTTTCCAACACATCAATACTCTGACAATAGTCTTTGACAAAACAGAAGAGGGGCCCTCCTGATATACTCGTGAATTATTGTCTATGTACTTGGCAACAATATATAAAAATCATAAATGTAGAAATGAAACATACCCATCGAAAGGTGCACCTCCGGTACTAAAATTTGTCCAGTGAGTTTTATCAGTGTCCTTTGAGTGTACTTGCTCCAAGAACATTTATTAATTTATCATAAATATTTGTCTGTAATTATCTTGAAAAGAACATATATCATTAAGAAAGTTGTATATGTTTGTATTAAAGAATTTTTTATCATTTAAAAATTAATTTAAGAGTAAAGAATCTTTCTTTTCTACAAAGAAATTTTTTAGATAAATTTAAATAATATAAAATTTATATCATATCAGTTTCAATATGTCTCCACACTTTGAATGTGAAAAAACACTTACACAATGATGTTTGATAATGAATAAAAAAGTGTTGAATTTGAATATACATTTGAATATCATATTAAAAGTTTATTATATTAAAAAAATAAACTCTTCCAATTGTGGATTTGTTTTTTCTATTTATTATTTTTGAATTTTTAAATTTTTAGGGTTCTAGATAAATAAGATACCTATCCTCTTTTAAGTGCCGCGTCATTTTCAACAATACACGTTTGAGATGAAGTTGTACTATGCTCTTTATATGAGTTAGTAGTTATTGCATATTACACAAGAATGGAGATATTATTGGCAAGTGGTAGTACCGATCAACCACTCGAGATAAAGTGAGACGACCATGCTTAACGCTTCCCACACTCCTCTTTCAAAGCTCGGAGTGCTTCTATAAGTGTACGCAATAGGAGGCGGTGAACATCCAAGACACCTAAGTCCAACTGTAGAACTTCAAGGCCACCCATCTCTCCTTCTCTCTTTCTTCGAGACCTGCTTTGTTGCAAGAAGAATGGAAGGTGGGAATGACTACAAAAAGGGATTGTGGACAGCAGAGGAGGACACAATGCTAATGGATTACGTAAGGGTCCATGGAAAAGGGAAGTGGAGTCGCATCGCAAAAATGTCAGGTTTGTAGTTTCATTTCCCATGGTTAGATAAAGGGGTTGTAGTTCAAGATATGGTAGCGGGCTTTTCACTAAACTATTTGAAAGGCTTGATCGGTTGCATCTGATCTTCCTCTCCTTTCTCTCAAAAAACCAAAAAAAACTGGTGCAGGTTTGAAGAGATGTGGCAAAAGTTGCAGACTGCGGTGGATGAACTATCTGAGTCCCAGTGTGAAGCGGGGTGACTTCTCAGAGGAAGAAGAAGATCTCATAATTCGGCTCCATAAGCTCCTGGGAAACAGGTCTTCCTTAATTTTAAGATCTCGTTTAGTTTTCTGAGTTTCAGTTCATCGAGGTCTTGAAATTCTGAACTTTCCGTTGCCATGCGTATTTTTGTCCTTCATCTTTTCTCCAAACAACAAAACTTAGATGTATTCTGCCCCAAGTAATTACTAGTTATTCATCATAATCTTAAGAAAACGTGAGGTACCAAGCTTCAACTTGTTCTTCTATGGCGGATGCAGCTTTCTCATTAATCCAAGTCGTAATGATTGTGCTTTGACCATTATTTTTCTCACTAAACAACATAACAGGACCATCTATTTTCTTATCACACTTTTGAGAAAACGCCAGGGCACAATGGATCAAAGCTGTAATGATTGTCCTTTTCCTTCATTTTAATCCTTATTCTTCTTCTCATTCTCATTATGGCAGTATTTGATGCTACAGCCATTAGCGGTAGATGATTTGTGTTACTTTAAATCTATTCACCAATTTTCAAACCACAATCATTGTTAGCACTAATGATACAGTTGCTCAAGACCTTTTTGTTACAAAGATACTAAAAAGGATTTCATCTTTAGGTGGTCATTGATTGCTGGCCGGGTACCTGGGAGAACTGACAATCAAGTTAAGAACCACTGGAACACTCATTTGAGCAAGAAGCTCGGGATCAAGAAGGGAAAGACCAAAGATCGTGTTAGCTCGAAGTCACTCTTTAATGGGTCAGAGAAGATTTACAACACTCCCTTCGAGTCAACTTTCGAGCCACCTTTCAATTACAATAGTGAAGTTGCTGACAAGACAATGGATGAAGCAGCAGGCGGGACAGTAATTGAAGATGGCTCACAAAGTATCATCGCAGGCGACTCCCAGAGTGTGTTGAGGCTTTCTAACACACAAAACCTTACCGTCGATGAAAATTATGAGTATTCCTTTTGGTTTTCTCATGATGAGTTGAACTTACATTCTCCTTTCATGGAGCCTTTGTATGGACATTATCTTGACTTCGTATGGGATGGTTTGTAGACTTCTTTTTATTTCGATAAGCAGATGGTTTGTAGAGATCCCATCATGCAGTGTTGATAACTTATTATAAATGATTTGTCCTTCTTTTGTCCGAATTCTTCTCTCATACTACTTTTTTTTTTTTTAATACAATGGTGTACTACATATGTAAACACAAAGCCAAAGCTGTCGGCATTTTCCATATTCTGCACAAAGAGGATGATGAAATCAATTGAGCTACACGGGAATATTCGTTAACCTCATTTGTCTGGTTGTGTTTTGCGTTGAATGCCCTTGTTCTTAGCTCCGTCCATTTGACTGCTACAAAACAAACATGCCCTAGAACCCGCAGGTTTTATTGATATATTCTTTAATGTAAGATAATACCTACCTTTAACAAAAATAATGTGACAAGTTTTGTATTATCCAAGTTTTTGAATTCTTTTTATATGGAAGAAAATTTTAATTATTCTTAAGCTTATTTTTGTTTAATTTTTAATATAACATTAAAGTGTAAATTCAAGTGTGACACTCCTTATTTATGGATAAATATTCTTATAAAAATTATTCCTCTTACTCATATAAAGAAGAGGTGTAAAAATGATATAATATAATTTTCATATTTCTTAAGTTTTTGAGAATTCTTTTTATAATGAAATTTTTTTCCTACTCTTAAGTCAATATTTACGTAGAATTAAACTTCATGACGTAATATGTAGAGGCTGCTTTATTGTCTATGAAAAGGACGCAAAAGCTTAGTTGCCTAAAAGAAAAAGCCCCAGCACTTTGCTTCCTGAGTTGGTCCTATTATTACGAAAAAATGATGTAGGCATCATTTGTAATCCGAGGTTACATTATCAGCTAGCAAATGTAAGTGGTGGGTCAAATGACTTTAATGATGGAATGATAGTCTCGTAGTGCAACACAGCAAAACAGAATCAAGTTCAATCACCAGGAGTAGAGTGGAACATGAAGGACACATAGAGGCGTGGTGCTGGTTGTTGTCGTTTTTGTTTTTCTTTTCTCTTTTTCTTCTTAAGTTCCATCTAAAGCTAAGCTCAGCAGCTAAAACACGAATATCCTGAGATGGGTGACTGCATCAAGATTAAACAGTCACAGCTGGGAAAGAGACAAGGAGAAAGTTCAAAAGTTTCAGAAAATTATTAAAGCCAAAAGATGCTTGCCGGTGAATTTGGAACAGTGGAGTAATAAGGCCACTGAAGCTGCAGCGTGAGAGTGCACAAAGCTGGAAAACTACAGTATCCTCCCGATTAACGTTTTCCAATGAAGGTTCTCACGTGAATGGATCTACCTTTTACTTTTCTGTTCCTGGCAGTAAATATTCAAATCCGTTTTTTACTGGTATTTTTATCTCTTATAAGTCAACTTCATTTAAAAAAAAAGTCTTTGTTTTGTATATCGAGTTGCTTATTCTTTCCGTTTATGGTCACTGTTGGGTGCCGAATACCTAGGGTTCTCTTTGCTAAGCGTCCCATGATCATTGTATATCAGGTTCTTTTCTTCAAACATTCATCATTATTGTGATGATATCTCCAGATGTGGGCATATGGAAAATGGCAGAAAAGAGGTGGGGGTAATGGACAGGAAATCTCGGGGGGGTGGGGGGGGGGGTGAATCTCTGGTTCCTGAAACGATTTTGGGAATCGTGACGGGAAGCGCGAGAGGGCAATGGGGATCATGTTAGAAAAGGTAGGGTTTTGACCCCTGTCCTAAACAAAGTGGCCAACCCAGCACTTCAGAAGTTAGCCCTTGTATGTAGTGGATGTTCCCTGCAAATAATTTCCTTTTTGAAAGCTTGAAAGGCCCTTTTCCCCCATCTCTCACGTCTATCTTTTTAGCTAGCGTTGCGACATGTACTCAAATCACTTTGAGAAAACTAGAATAGGAAAAAGTTTTTTTGTTTGCTGCTGCAAAGTTTCTGTTCACATGTGGATGGCTCTTCCCCTAAACATTTTTCTCCACTGTACTCCTTCGCAGATGACAATATGAGTTCATAAAAAGACAAATCATACTAGGGACGCCATTGTCTTTACTTTCCTAAACAAAAAATTAGGACATTATGGTAATGATAATGATGACAAGAATCTCTTTTGTTATGGATTAAATAAGTATTATTTTGTCCATTTCAACCACTACAATTCTTCATATCAAACTAACACTTGTCAAATTATAAAATTATCATTGAAACGATGAATAATGGTAATTTGGAAAGATTTTCTACTTTTAACTCCAATTTCCTATAGAACTAAGCTTTTTACTACTGTATCATAATTTAAATTTAAGTATTGACACTTGTTTTTTTCACTCATACATAAATATTTCTGTGGGAAGTTTTTTTTTTTTTCCTATGCTTACGATAAGGCATGTGTTTAAAAATAGTGTAACATTTATTTAGAAATTTTTATAATGAAGAGAGACCTGGGTCAACTTTTGAATATAATTGAACTTTTTGACAAATTGAATGAACAATACAATTTCTATTAGGTCCTGTTTCTGTATAAAAAAAAAATATTCAAATTGTTCTATTTACAATTGAATTTATAGAAACAATGACATTGGAGGCACACCTTGAAATCATTCACTGGTATCTTGGTTCTGTCATCAACAGACAAATGATTCAAGATATTTTTTCTTCTAGAATGATCTTACGGCATGCATAAAAGGCAAGTTTTGGACATCAGAATCATTGTCTTCTTCCTCTTATTTTCTCTGAAGTTCTTCTTCTTTAATACCAATAAATTTTCGGAATTAGAATTTCACAATGTCCTAAAAGAATCCAGCTACAGAAAAAGTTAATTTGAAAAGATATGCTATGGTCCTGTTTTGATATTCCTTTGAAGGACATGCACGTAAACTGTTTGAGATATGAACTTAGGATTTGGTAAAAGTTGGGACGTGTTACTCGTTCAATATTAAACAAATAACTGGCATGACGTTGGTGCTCGTGACTCCTTAATCTCTGCTTGTGTTTGTCTGAAGGATCCTCAGGTGATTGACATCGAAAGAATTTACTTGACAGAGACACTCACTTTTGTCGGTGGCAATGCCGGAATCAGAACTTCACTTTATTTGTTATTTTATTTATTTAAAGAAAGAAACTAGATATCAAACTAAATAAATAGATATAATTTTTTTTGAATCAGAGTTTCAAGAGAGATAAGGGATACTTTCAAATTTTTTTCAGGGACCGAGTGGATTGCACCATGAGTTCTAATTTCTTTCTTTTGTTAGGGAGGAATATGAGTGTTGAAATTTGATACGCCTTTCATATGATTAATACATTAATTTGTTGTGATTCTTAAATTCATAAGTGTTCCCCCTCTCCCCCTCTCCCCCCTCTCTTATAAGCAAAAGCTAGTCTTATAATATAATATTGAAACTTAAATTTCAAATAATATGTATCTCTTTTTGTGGACTAAGATTATAAATTGACTAAGTTTATGTGAATATCATAAGCTGGTTTTAGAAGAGTTACGCCTTGTAACAAGAAGAATAAGGACATACGACTTGATACTGTTCATGTAGTTACCTGCGATGTATGTTTATTGGTAATGCAGAAGGAATCCGCTCTCATCCATTACTTCATCTGCTGGAAGGATTTCAGGGTCGTCTTCTCCCATACCTTGTTGATGATTTCAAGTAGGGTTCTTTCGTGGAATCTTTATTTTATCTTTTTTAGTTTTTTCTTTCTGAACAGTGCAGAATTTCCAAAAGAATAAAACAAGGGATATATAACGAAGAATATTTTTCATGATATGAGAATCACAACTGTACTAACCTGCCTCATAATAACACTTGAGACTTCTTTTTCTCTGTGTCTTCCGCATGGCTGGTTGGTTTGTCAAAGTTAATCAATTACTTGTTTATTCTTTTCTGTGAGGTGTTTTCTTGGTCAATGTTGGATAATGATTTCTTAGGATTTTTAAGTCAGTTCTAACTCGTCTTTGAATTTTTTTCTTCAAACACACATGACTCACGTTTTGAAGTCTTCGGTTTTGATCATTTTAAAAAATGGCCCAAAATGGGTCCAAAAACTTGACAGAACTTCGTTTGGCTTCCATGGTTTTCTCTGCAGATGATGCTTGGCTCGTCTTCCCGAAAACTTTTCTTCTTTGTATTTGCTATCATGTAACTCACATTAGCTGACAGAAGCTGTGCCGCCATTTTTGCGTTTGGAAGAGAGTTTCAGAGATGTCGAGGAGTTTGGTGCAAAAGAATACTAAGTTCCTATAAATTTATCACTCAAACACCAAGAATTACAAAAAACAAACTGTGATTTCTGTCTTTCATGTCACTGTCATTGCTATAAGATAGATGTTGGATGTGCGGGATCCAAAAAGAGTTTCAGGTGACACTGTGGTCCATGACAATCGTTTTTGAGATTTATCATCTTTACCTACCGCTAAGACAGGGGAACATACAACAAAATGCGCTTGACATGTCAAGACTCTTGTGGCCTGGATGCTCATATGCTTCAGTGCTTGACAGATCATTGCGCTGTAAGCTGCATTTTGGGGCTTAGCAATCTAGCATATGCCCGTCATGGAAAAAAGGGCCTACCGATAAAGGCAATCACTTTCAAGGATTTACATACCAAGAAAAAGGTCGGTTCTCATGATAACGATTACTCGGCACTCCCCAAAAGACATTGTGCTTTATACCGAACAAAGATCAAGTAATCATTGTTTCACGCTGCTTCTTTTCATACCAATATTTGTAAAATATTTATTTACTCCTTAGAATTAACTTATAATATGCATATGGATATGTATTTCAACTGAAAAGAAATTATACATCAGATTGAAAAAAACACAATACATTTGCAGTCATTTGGAGCATAACAAGCAGGCAGAGAGGTTCTCTGCTTTATTCGGCGGATGCTACAGTCCACAAAAGCAAATACAGTACATCATAAGTAAAAGAACAAGGGAAACAGCAATTTGACAAGCTACAGAGGAAAATCATATGTGGATGGGAGGTATAAAGCGACACTCGAACTCCCAGAGATCAAATTTTCCATTCACGAAATCATAGTAGCCACCCATCAACCGCAGACCCTCATTTGCCACCGCGTTCTTCACATATGGGTAGCTCAGTAAGTTGATGAGTGAGAAGTTCACTGCCTCCTGCATAATAAACGTTAACAATTACGATTAGCTTCTTTATAGGTTATACAAGACAAACATGTATGGGTAAGCCTTCTTTCTAGCTGAGACCAAAGGAAAGCCAACCTTTTCACATTTTTCGCATTGTTCCTCAAATGTCAAATTGCTGAACTCTGCTTTCACCTTGATCTTGGCCGGAGTACCGATTTTCACCCAGTCGTCGATGAAGTCACTGCACATCACAATTAGGCGGATTTCTTTGTCAAATGGCTGTTTATTAAAGTAAGTAATTAGAATTTGGTGCAGCAGAGTTGATGTAGAAAGCCTTACTAGGGAGCAGAACCATCCTCAGGATGACTCATGAGCCTTTCTATCCCACCGCAACGGCTATGTCCAAAGACCAGGATGTTCGGTACCTGTGGGATTTTATTGCTTTTAACACTCAGGAAACAACAAAGGAATTGTTGACGCAAAGAGATAATTGTTACAAGCCAATTTGTAAGGAAGAGCTAGCATTCCTCCTAGCATGGTACAGATGATGTCTTATATTACTTTAAACTTTGTTATAAAAGCAACTTTAAAATAAAATGTATGTCTTTTCATTATATATTGGGTTTGACGAAAAACGGGCTTTCTTTAAAAAACAGAAGAAGAAAAAAAAAAAATTTGTGCCGGGAATGACAATTCACCTTAAGAGCTTTGATGGCATATTCAATGGCCGCGCCAACGCAAGAGTATCTTAGCTGTGCATGCAGTAGCGACTAGATTAGCAATCTAATTCTTTAACTTGAACAAGAATTGCGACGGTGGAGCTAAAGAAATTGAATAGGGAGGACTTGTATGGGAAACCTGGTTAAATGCAGGAACCAAGTTAGCAATGTTGCGGACTTGGAAGGCATCCCCAGGTTTGAAGTTCAGGACATGAGAGGGGCAAACTCGAGAGTCTGAGCACCCGAATACCAGAAACTGCAAATCACACCCATTAGTCCTGCTTAACTCTTACACACAATCTTGATTTATTTATGGTTATCGTAGAATCACTTATTAACTTTGGGGCTTAGTTTTCTCATTTAAAATAAGTTGTTAAAAGAAAAGAAAATATAAACATGTCTTGTAAACTAGTTTTATGTTGTAAATAAGTATTTTAATATGGTATTAAAGTTCATTTTGTAAGTAACACATAGCTTAGCTTACGGATTTAGTGGTTTCTCATGAAAAATATTTCCATAAAAGGAAATCCTATGGATGCCTAAACGGTACCTGAGGAGACTGGCCTTCCGCAAGACATTTGAAAAATTCGGGGTAAACGCTGCAAAAAACCAGACCAAAGAGAGCATTAGAAGAAGATGTTGGTGTGTAAGTTGGTCCTGCAACTGCATCTCTTTTATGTTGCCCCCGTTTTTGTAATTTTCGACAACAAATGCAAGCAAGGTTTGGTTTTTAAAGGAAGAACAACAGTTCGAAACTGCCAGACGGGGCATGACTATGATCTAGTACTTATAACCAGTTGTGTCGTACTCGAATTTCTGGGTCTTAAAGTATATGAACCCATCTTTAATCATCTCAATAGGGTCTTCCTGAACCGTGTCAAAGCCATCGAGATTTGTCCCCTGCAGCTCCTCGCCAGTTTCTCAATCTTTGCCGCCGTCGCTTCGTCGAGTTCATTGTTCTCTCTGCAGCCAAGTTTGTACCATGGTTAAGCAACTTAAACGTTATCTTCTGTTCTTATGTTTCAAATATGGAGTTACTGGAACGAGTAAAACGGAACCTGATAAACTTCTTCAGTCCTTGAACTGCCACCTTCAGTGACTGGCTAGCCATGTGTGAACCTCCTCTGCAAGTTCAAAAATGTAAAAAATTAAAGAATGAAAGTATACAAAATCTAGTGTAAAATTCAAACAATCACGAATCTCTAAAAGGCCGTAATGCAAACAAAAAAATATTCAACAATTTACGTAAGGAATATGTTTGCAATTTGGAATTCCAGCATTCCAATGAATCACCTTTTGATTATGGCTGTGAACGATAAATGATTTTTGCAATAAGATATTTTTAGGAGTCTAAATGAATTAACCATTATTGAATCTTAGAATCCAAATTAGGAATACTTACAGAATTGTAACTTCGTCAATTTTTGTTCTAAATTATCTATAAATTTGAGATTTTGATAAATATATTACTGTAGACTTGTCAAAAATTTTCTAATAGCTACTTGGTGCATGAAAACCCAAAATAAATAGTCAATTGTTTATCTACAAATATGAAAAAAAAAAAAGTTGGTCCGAGTTATATAAATTCTTGACATTCTTGTGTGTTTGTAGGTGTATTTGCTGCACAATCCTTATTGTTTACTTGACAATCATATGAAATCTAGAAAATATATACCTCAAAGAAATTTATAACAAAGTTCTATGCACTATAAACTTGCACAAGCATTTAAGAATATAAGCAAAAAGCAATGAAGACGACGATATGCTTCAGCTTGTAGAACATCTATGGTGAACCCAACGTTTGCAGGGACTCTTGCTCGAGAGTTTGCTTAATGGATCACTGCATCTTGCACAGAGAGAACATCTCTATTTATAGCGGTTTCGCAACGCTTCTAACATGCTTTGATTCCTCAGAACCAGAAATTTAACACGAGAAAAACACAACTTGGGGTAATTTTAAGAGTCAAAACAACTGTTCCTATCTCTTTCATGGCAGTAAACAAACAACACACGTCTCTATGTTCCTGTGTCGTTCACCACCACCATGTTTTAAACATTTGCCTTGTCTAGTCATGTCGTGCATGAACAAGCTGAGATGTGTTGATCCTATCAGTAGGAAAATAGATATAAATTGAGAGAAAATATCTCTCTTCGTTGTCGCACAACTGCTCCTTTGTTGTATACTCATTTATTATCAAGATAAAAGGGAAGATTCCTCAGTCACGAAAAAGAAAGGGAATATTTTAACATTTGGCAAACTGATTCATCAGTAGAACCTTCAGAAAAGATGATTGGTCGGACTGGGGGAGGTGAAGTTGAAGAAGGACAAATGAATGTCAAAGAAAAATTCTTTTTTAGCTAAGTTTAAGTGAAAAAAAAGTGTTCTTCAACTTCTACATTAATTCTTAAGTTGAACTTTAGCCTACGGGTTGTTATCAAGATGACTTTAGCTATGCAAGGAGTGTTATAGGCCACGAGTCCTATAAGAAAGAGAAAAAAAAAAATCTATCATTAAGTCATATGAAAAAAGTTTCTTCAACTAGTTGTTAGGTTGAGGTAAAAAAACTTATTCTTCCACCATTTGAGAAGGAAAATTTGTTGAGGTTAAGATAGACAGCATGTAAGCCATGGTGTTCAAACTCTTTCATACCATCTTCTTGTTATTCCTTTTTCTTAAGCAAACACCATGCATTTAGTAAACAAGAAAAGTTACAGAAACCTGCTTTAGTCCTGAGAGAGAGAGAGGAAAAAGACAACATTTTTACAGAAACCTATCCACGTCGATCGTTGGCAGGTATGAACAATGAGGTAGCTTGCGGACTGTTAAGAGTTTGAATTACAGGAGGTTAGGTGAGTGCACGTGGTGTTTGGCCGGAATAACCATGGAGTTAGGTGAGAACTACTGGATATATATCACCGACAGTCTGGAAGGCATCCGTATAAAGCATGTGATTCATATATGAATTCAGTGCCTGACATGGACAAAACATCCACGACATTTTCTTGCTTTGGCGTGAGAGGAAACTTTTATTAGTCTTGAGAAACCTACTTACTCCTTAAATTTGATTTTATTAGCGCCACAGACGGAGGCACATGTGATTCATGTCCTTTTGTAGTCCAACATGTAGAAAAATTAAAGAGGATATAGAGATAAAAGATGGCTGAGGATTATGTTTGAATTATTTAACCATATTGTTGCATCGGTATTTTTTATTTTTTGTTTTGTCAACGAATCAAAACTTTTACTTGAATAAATTTGGATCTAAATTATTTGTTTTCTAAAACTTCTTATATGGGTCTTCCTTACCATCTCAACTACATTATAAGAGGTTTATGTTAGTACTTTTTATTTATATAGGTGATTTATAGAGTTATTTGTAGTAAAAAATTCAAGCATTTTTCTCTAATATTTTCATAGTTAATATCCTCCATGCATGATACATTGAAGAGTTTTCAAACATTGTTTTCCTTTTCTATGCTTAATAGGTGTGAAAATGGTTGATGTTCTTGTAGATAGAGACAAAGATGACTAAGAACTATGTTTGAATTGTTTAACTGCATTGTTGTATTGATACTTTTTACTTTTTGAGGATTCAACTTCTACCAAAATAAATTTGAACCTAGATTATTTGTTTTGTAGGACTTCTTACACAAGTCCTTTTAACATCTCGATTACATCTTAAGAGCTCATATTAGTAGTTTTTATTTATGCAGGAAATTTATAAGTTATTTATAGTAAAAAATTCAAGCATTTTTTTCTAATATTTTCATAGTTAGTCTCCACCATGCTTGAGACATTAAAGAGCCTTTCAAAATTTTCAAACTTTGTTTCCTTTTTCTACGCTTAGTGGGTGTAAAAATGGTTGATGTGCCTGAAGGACATTAAAGAAGAGATAAAGACAAGTTTAGAACTATGTTCAAATTGTTTAACTCTATTGTTGCATTGATACTTGTTGGATCCTATATATATTCCAACATTACTTTTTATTTTTCATTTTTCAATGATTCTAAACTTCTACTTAAAATAAATTTGAATTCAATTATTTTTTTTGTAAGATTTTCTAAAAAGTCCTCTTTACTATCTTGGCTTCATCTCAAAAGGTTCATGTTAGAAATTTTTATTTATGCATGTAATTTATAAAGTTATTTATAATAAAAATTTAAGCCTTTTTCTCTAATATTGTCATAGTTAATGTCCTCCATACTTGATATATTAAAGAGATTTTCAAAATTTTCAAACATATTTCCTTATTCTACACTTAGTAGGCGTGAAAATATTGATGTGCATGGAGAACATTAAAGAAGAGATAGAAACAAAGTTGATTGAGGATTATGTTTGAATTATTGAACTGTATTTTTACATCGACATTTTTTGTTCTTTATTTTTTTGATGATTCAAAACTTCTATGAGTAAATTTGAACCCAAATTATTTGTTGTGTAAGATTTCTTGCATGAGTCCTCCTTACCATCTTGACTGCATCTCAAGAGACTCATGTGAGTACTTTATAGCAAAAAAGTCAAGCAGTTTTCTTTAACATTTTTAGAGTTAATGTTTTCCATGCTTGAGACATTGAAGAGATTTTCAAAATTTTCAACCGTTATTTCCTTTTTCTTCTCTTAATAGGTGTGAAAATGATTGATGGCTTTCATGTTAGGAGACAAACAAGAATCTACTGAAATGGAACAAAAGGACAAATCACAATCAAACCACGACTGATGTAGAATCCCAACTAAGTCAGGATTAAAGCACCAACTCTACAATCCAAATTGGGTTAGGATTCTTATCCTACCCGCTCAACTCACAACTAAAACCCAAAACACATAAAGCCCACAAGCTCACCCAAAAGAAAGAAAGAAAGAAAGAAAGAAAGAAAAAACAAAAAAAACAGCCCGGAACATTTCTTCTAATGGTTGCACTTTCATTTACTAGAAATCCCTTCATAGGCACTTTCCCGCTCATTAGAAAGATGTTATCCGTTCACCTTTATCATTTTTCTTTCTCATTCTACTGCATCACACATTCTATATGTGCTTCACAAATACTTTATATAGATACTTTTTAGTTTGTATATATATATATATATATATATACACCCAATAAGTTGCAAATAATGTGAGATATTCTAATTACTCCATGTCTTATAATTGGTTATCATAAATTTATAATGATGAATTAAAATAATACCTCAAATGATTTAATAGTAAATTTAATTAAATCAGATTATAAAGAGAAGAACAAACTTTTGCAATAGGCTTTGAACCATTCTGATAGACAAGCAATCAAGCAAACGGAACATCTAAAAATGGGCCAAAGGTTCTTTTAGGCTCATAAAGACGAGAGGATGTGTGTTGAGGGACCAGAAAAGTCCACAGTCTTAACAGAGAAGGAGGCCCAGGAGCCTGAGAAGTGAAATTTGGGTCCGGAGAACACATATGGAAAGCAGTGGATGTGGATAATGGGACAGAGCAAGCAGCCCCGAGTCTCAGAGCACTTACATTATCTGCACAGCTTTTTTTGGTCTGTCGACTTCTGCCAATGCCAACAATAATTTTCCGCTTTGGAATCGGCACAGCCGGCCTCTGAGCATCGGCTTCACGCTCTCAGCTTCTGTTGCCGCTGATCTCATCGTCTGTAAGCACTTCTACCATGGGCCCTGCTTTATTGCTATCGTTATTATTTGTATCTATTTCGAGTTCCAACATTTCCTTTGGTTGTTGCTTCTGTAGTCAGCCATGGCGAGCGAGCCCGCCGCTCCTCCCAATTCAGCTGACGGGAATCCGCCCAATCCAGGTCTGATTTTTCAATCTTTTTCCTTTTCCTCTACCTGATTCCATGTATTTTTGGTCAATTGCGTTTGGGTTTTCTCTTTGTTTTAGAATCGCTTTCTCTTTTGTGCTGTTCTTTGCTTTTCGCGTCGCTGGCCTTGTGATGTTGCGGTTCATCCATTGAAGCCACTCTTTTGTTGTAGTTTCTGAATTTTATTCTCACAACCTCTATGAAAAGGTGGATAGGGAAATGGTAATGGGAAAAGCTATGTTATGCATGCTATATGAGTAGCCTTTGTTGGGGTTCCTTGGAGCTCGAAGCATCATGTGTTGATGTATGAACTTGCTTTTCTAGAGTGTCCTATAGTACTTGTGCTTCCAACTGTTTTAGAGTTTTAGTTAATATTTGGTGAATTTAGAAAAAGCTATATGTTCAAGTTCAAAAAGTTGGTTTTTCTAAACTCAGCAACAGAACCTGCGGCACCGATGAGTCAGGATCAGCAAGAGTCCGTTGTTGAGGCTCCCAAGCCTAAGTCTACACCGTCGGTGTTTGTAAACTCTGAGCCCATGCGAGAGGAACAAGTTCAGAATGCGGTGAAGTTTCTTTCGCACCCAAAAGTTAGGGGCTCACCTGTTGTCTACAGAAGATCATTTCTTGAGAAGAAGGGCCTCACAAAGGAGGAGATAGATGAGGCCTTTAGTCGTGTGCCTGTAAGTGGGTTTACTTGATCTTTTGTTTAAGTTAGTTTCGGCTATGGCACATCATTGAATTGTCATCTAGTGCATTCCAGGATATGCTATTTACCAGTCTTTGTTCCTTTCTTTATGCCTGACTTTCTTTTGAAATTGCAGGATCCACCACCAAGTGCACAACCAGCAACTGTTAATCAAGGTAATTAGTATTATTGTGGGGATGTGATTTAGATTTGGCCACAGTTAACTAAAACTTCAATGGTAATCTGTAAATTGTGGTAACTCTACCAGAGGGGCAGGTGAAGTCATCACCAAGCATTCAAGCACAGGCCCCTGCACAAACTTTGCAGCCAGCAGCTGCTCCTCCTGCTGCTGCCAGTTCCTCAGTGGGTACTTTAACACGCTACCGCTTTCACTGGTCACATGCTATTCTTGCTGTTGGATTACTAGCTGCATCAGGTGCTGGAACAGCTGTACTAGTTAAGGTATCAACCTTAACCTGTCTCCTATTACGCCATCCATAACTCAGACATGCTAATAGCTATCCTTTTTCCTTTCTTTTATTTTCTCATGCTGTCTTGGTACTGCCTTCATTTGTATGGTTCTCACAACCAACATCACTTCTGGCCCACTAGTTGTGTGGCATACTTTTGCTATTGGGTTTCTCATGCTTGCTTGTGATCATTGATAAAATGTTCCTGTTGCAGAATGCTATTGTACCTAGACTGAAGTCATGGATACGAAAGGTTGTATTAGAGGAAGAAAACAACCTTGCCGAAAAGAAAGATTCAAAACCAAGTTTGGCAGAAGAAGCCGCAGCTGCTGCAAAAGCTGCTGCTGCCGCGGCTGCTGATGTTGCAAAAGCAAGCCAAGATCTTTTACATTCAAGAAACGAAGGTGGGTTTTACCTTATTTTGTCTAAAGAGATTCTTGTCTTCTTGTTTTGTCGTTTTTAATCTTTACTATTTAGTTTTCATTTTGGATAGTTTTCTGATCAGTATCTATCTTTTGATCTCTGCACCTTGTTCTACAAATGACCAGAGAGGAGATATTTTGAAGCATTTACAAATCTCTTAGATGTGCAAGTACAGGAGATGAAGTCAATGAATAATGCTATTAGGCAATTGGAAGGTACTGAGGAGTTGCTTTCTGATTATACAAGCAGAAACTTGTTGCATCATTTCTAATTTCAATTCTGCAAAGAGTTTCATTTTTCATTTGCTGCCGGAGTTTGAAAATCTTATTGTGACTGTATGTCTGAGAGACACTATCTTTGACTTTACACTATACATAGCCTTCTGACTTGCTATTGTACGCACATCTTGCTATTAAACACTGAAAACTTGATCAGTGGATAGCATAATTGGGGCTTGTGATTCATTTTGGTGAGTCATCATTCTACTGACAAAGAAGGTCTAACACTTGCCAATAAGTATGAAACAATGAAGATAGCTCTTTTTAAGGTCTTAGGGTTGGAACTTTGAAATCTAAAACCCTTGTTGATACCAACTTTAGGATATTTGTAGAAAGTTGGGTTCTTAATATATCTTTAGTAGTTTCAATTGTTTTCTTTTAGAGTGCATAGAGATGATGTGGCCTCACATGCTTAGTTGAAAGGAAGAAGAAAAAGGAAAGAACTTAAAAAAAAAAATTAAAATGCTGTGCTTGACCAAATCTTGTGATTGGCTAGATTTTGGAAGTGAGAAAATATGTGAATTCTGAGAAGTAGAAAAATGTCACCGATCAGGAATGCATGTTATATATGGGTCCTACACTAGACTATAGAACTCCATGGTCACCTAGTTTAGTGCCTGAGCAATCTGTCAAGTTATCCTGGTTCTTAGACGGTTACTTGATCGACAATGTTGTGGTATTAGGTCTGCTTAGCTAGTCTAAAGCTATACTGAATAATTTCTTAGCTTGTTGTTGGTGGCACAAGTGTGTGCTTGACTAGCTTTGCTCATTGAGAAAATATCTGTGTCCTTGTGCCACTTTTCTTCGCAAGAAGTTTGAGGAAATATCATAAAATTATGTCTAATTGGTTAGTTGTAATCTGCTAACCTTATTACTAGCATTCTTTCTTTCTGCTTAATCATCAGGAAACACAAATACCCAAGGGAGAGCCTCTTTTGTTGATCCAGAAGATCACCGAGTTGCTGTATCCAGTTCAAAGGTTTGAAGCATACATTCTGACATACACATTTGACCTGTCCAAATTTTAAGTATTTACTGATCTAAACTGTGCTGCAGCAATCGTATGTGCATGACAAGACAGAGTATGACTCACGCTCAGGTTGTTATTCAGGGATCAAGTGCCAATTCTTTATCGTGTAACTTTGTCTAGGGCTGTTTACCTTTCATTGTTTTCTAATCGGAATTTCCTGTACAGTGAGATCATCCTCGCCTCCCACATCTACAGAACCATCAGTTGCCCCTCACCCTAAATCATATATGGAGGTAAGTGATTAACCAAACCATTCTGCTGTTGAGAAATCATCCTGAGGATAAATGTTTAGTGTGTGCCTGTATTCTTGAGTGTGGTCCACCTTTGAATGTAACATTAATCGTTGTAATGAGTAAAGGAATGTGGTTTAGTATTAAAATTAATGCATGTAAATACCTAGTTATGAAGTGTTAGAATATCTTGGTGGGTGGATCGCATTTTCTGGAACTACTCCATTTGGGAGTGCCTATGTAATGCAACGGAGAGCATGAAACTGCTATTTAGATTTTTATGGTCATCTCTGAGTACTAGTAGACTGTATAGTCAACTGTATAGTATCCAATTTGTTTTGTGTTATCAAAAACTTCAGTAGAAACATTAGTGCAAATAAATAATGGAAAGGAAGAGTAAAGCATGAATTGAAATGACTGTCAAAAATTATCATTTATTTGAATTTGTCTGACCAGATATTGAACTTAGATCTGTGGTTAATGTGTCGACGATGATGCCTGTAATAAGATTATGTTACTGTTAGTCTTTACTATTGATTCAGGTGCTTACTGCCTCTAAATGGTTCTGATTTTCTTCATGTCTGATCAATTGTTAAAATGATGTGGGCCTTTGTACATATTGTATAGATAGATTTGTAATGAGAAACCAGCCCACTTGTTAGATACCCGACCAGCTCAATTAGTTAGTGACCCGGTTCTGTATGGCAACCCTAGGCTAGCTCACTCGCTCGGTTACTGCTGTATCCCGATGCTATTGCCATGCACGTGTTCTTCATGCCTGTATATTCACACTGATAAATCTAAGCTGTTTTTCACGTTTTCAGCTCATTCTGGTGCTTATCAAATTGTAAAGTCATAGGCATTTTACCACCGATGTTCCTTTTTTTATTTTTATAATTCTGCTGCAGATTATGGCCATGATCCAAAGAGGGGAGAGACCTTCAAATATCAGAGTAAACTGTTTGTAAATTGTATGTTGAGATCAGTTTCTTTGTGAGGTTGATGCTAATACTTTATTTTTTAAAATTAATGTGCAGGACATAAATGATCTACCCCCAAACCCTAATCAGCAACCATCACATCCTCGTTTAGCACCTAGACTTAAGGTTTGATTTTTAGCATTTTTCCTAAATAGATTTTACCTTGAAAAGACCTACGTTTTCTATTTGAAAAGAAAGACACTGATTGTACCTGTCTTTTTGAGTAGCCATGGGAAGTTAGTCAAGCACCAAATAATTCAAGCCAAGCATTTCAGTCTCCATTAAACGGTGAAGGTTCGAGATCGAATGACCGAGAGAGTGGGCTAATATATCAATCCAATGCGGACAATTCAGCTCGTTGGTGGCAACAAAAAAATGTAAAAATCACAGAGATCGAAAATGGAGATGAAACCAAGGCGGGATCTTCTGGGGTGAGAGCCACTGAACCACCAGTTCAGCGTAGGTGGGTCCCTCCTCAGCCACCCCCAGTTGCAATGCCAGAAGCAGCTGAGGCCATCCGACGACCAAAGTCGGTTCCAAGAGAACAGACGGCTGATGATCAGTCAGTGGCACGTCCTTCAGATGATACTGATGAGTTGCAGAGGATTACAAAGATATCTGAAGGTGGAGGCGCACTGGAAGTTAATGGTGGGAGCTCAGGGTTGAACTCAAGCGAGATACAAGAAGATGACCACAGTTTCGAGCAGAAACAAAATGGGATAGAATCTGTTTAATCAGCTTGATCCAAGGCACCTTCATATATGATAATAAGTTTCTTCTTGTAGCACATGGGTATGTTTTGGATTCGCTTGAATGAATAATTGGACCTGACTCTGATTCGGTGCTTTTGATAGGATTTGGATTCCTGGTATCTTTTGTTTTTATGAAGAAATAATGTTTCAAAGAAGAGAAAATATGATACAACGTACAAAAAATATTCATGGGTCTTATGCTAAAAACAGCTCATGTTTAACGCTAAAAGGACATCTAAGGTAAAGCATAATGGTTTACTTTGGGAAATCTAAAGTTTGATGGCATGTTTTGTAGCCTTTTAATTTGAAATATAATCATAATATATGGGAAGTAGGTATAACAAAAGCAAGACGTCGACTAGGCAAAAATATGATTATATTGTGACTCTGGAGGGAGGCGGCACTTGGAATCACAATATATCGGCAGCCATGTTTATTTGTTTCTCTGCAGGATCAACTGCAGCCATCTTCAGCTCTCTTACTTTACCATATCAAAGTTTGATAATTTGTCATTTACCATCCGAACCTTAGATTTAGAAAACATGTCCTGATGAAGTGGTACAAAATTATTAACTCAATTTGGAAGGATTCTACCTTTTGCGTTGAAAGAGAAAGGGATTCTCGTGAGTGTACAGTTGGAACATAATTATCAAATAAACGTTCTTGGATTGCTTAGATAGGGCATACTTAAATTCATTGGATTTTAGATGTTGATTTTCAACTTGGTTTGATCAAGAAAAAGGAAAGAACAGTATTAAGATGAGTAGACATTAAGAAAATCCGAACTAAACTAAAGATTTAAAAAAGAAAGAAGCATATATAAGGACAACTAGACCTTTGGAAAAACTTGAAGCGAGAAACTAATTATCTACATGCTGTTGGGATATGTATTTCTATAGCTAGATCATGATTGTTTAACTTAACTTGATAAATGGAAAAAGAAGTAAAGAAAATGAGAGATGGTTTGTATTAGAAGATTTAAAAGGTTCAACTAAAAAGTTAGTTTTTAAGTTGGAAGGACACTTCTTTTATTTAATCTTAGTACTAGGGATCATACTTTGGTATAAGACTTTCATTTTGCACATATGCTCTCATATATTAAATGACATTTTAGATTCAAGATTACATGGGGTAGAGTAGATTCAATTTGGGTTTTGATATTAAATTAAAAGGCATAAAAGTTTAATTTAAAAGCTAAATTTCGAGATGTAAGAGCACTCCTTTTATTCAAACTCTATTATAGAAAATTATACTTTTGGTATGAGACTTTTGTCTCACACAGTTTGAAAATACAAAGAAACAACAACCTTTGTTTATAAAAGATGATACTTGGTCTTTCTACCACATGGCAATTGAGATTTTTGCAATACCAATTTGCACTTTTGTAAGGTTTGATCGTGAAGTAAATCATACTTCCAACAACTTCTTTGGTGTAGATTACCAATTTTTAATTTTACATATTTATTTGAGATTTTCAAGAGAGTTATTGTAAGTGGATTCAAAATCAAGAGTCTTAAAATCTAGCTTAAAATATATGAAATTTAAGACCGGTAATCTACACTAAAGAAGTTGTTGGAAGTGTGATTTACTATATTTAAGAATAAAAATAAATAAAAATATATTTATATTAAAGCAATTGAGATGGAGAAAGGAACAAAATCGAGTCAAGTTAAGAATCTTGCATCATCCTTTACCAAGAATCAAGACCCTTGCCATATTGTCTCCGAGTCAACCACCAATCAATTCTCTCTTGGAAATCAAGACTCAAACCGCCCCTATAATTGACCCTAGCGGAGAGGGAGACAACCAAAGCCTTGAGGATGAACAGTGTTGACATGATGCCACTGTCTCATCAACCATAATCCTATCCTACTTGCCGATGGAAGTTTCCTATGAAGTTGCTATGTGATGAGCACCGCCCAATTTTGAAGACCTTATCTTGAACTTAATGTAAACTTCTTGGAAGGTCATGAGATATGTAAAAAGGGCAGCATCTCTTGTTTTCCACTTGGGTCCACTGTCCCCTCATCTACGTTGAATGACTACACGGTTACAGAGTCTATGAGGAGGCACTAACCAATTGATTCTATTCTCACTGTAATTTCCTTATAGTTTCCTTGTCAAATGGTCAAGATTACTTTTTGATAGACTACCTTCAGATGCACTTGGTCTGGACCTTATTAATGCGTGGTTTTATCCTTCCTTTGAGGTGCCATCCAGAGTCACAAAATTGTCGAGGAATGATTGCTGTCTATCTTCTTGTGAATTTTGTACATTTTGATTTATTGTTGAATTTTCTTTCATTCAATAACGAAAATAAAAGAAAATACATTTAATATATATACCCATGGAAATAAAAGGAAAAACAAAAGAAAAATCAATAAATATCACAACCTAATTCAACCCCCTACATGAAAAAAAAAAAATCAATCCCCTTCTTAGGTTTTCTGTAGACTTACATTCACATATTATAAGCACAAAAGACCAATATGTTGGCACAATGAGACATACATTGGATTTCAACATGCCTAATCTCAAGCGTGGGAAAGCATTTCTCATGGGAACTTGCAACGTGGTGGATTTTGAGCAGCTGATGTCACGAGCATTGACAACGAGGGTAAAGGAAGATCGAAAAGGTAATTGCAACTCGTTAAAGGGGGAAGCGAACCTCTAGGATAAAAGGTAAATGGGTTTGTACTCAATTCTCTGCCTATTTCAGTCGCCGAGGGTGGAATTTAGACAAATCCAGATGAGCTTTTAGCCAATCTGATTCTCTACTGAAACAACTTATTCTAACGGACAAAACCACCTGACAGAAAAGGAAAACACCTAACTAAATTACAAAATAATAATAACAGGCAGAATTTTCGAGAACCCCTTCAATTCTTTAGTCTACCCTCGTTTACCCACTGCGGAATAACGTGGCTTTTGTAGCCACGTTACCGAACTCAGTCCATAAGCGAAGGAGACTTGAAACTTTAATTCTAATATTAAATTATAAGATCCACTTATATCATTAAAATTGGTTTATAAGAGGTAGAACCATCTTTGTATATAAAGAGTACAAAACAAAGTAAGACACACATCGGATTTCAATTATTTGGAAAACACATGGTAATGAAATGGTAGAAAATTACCAGCTCATTTTGAAAGTAGTCCGCCTATTGCATCGAGGGAGAAAGGGATAGAAAATTACCATCCCGTTGATGGATTGTGAAAGATAGTGTTTGAGGCACTAGAAAAAAGCACATATCAAGAAAAATAGACTTTTGCAAAAATTTAAAATGGTTTTCTATACATAGACTGATTTTCAACTTGACTTGCTGAAATAAAAGGAAAGGAAAGAAAATAAGAGATGGCCAGAAATGCAAAGAAATCACAACCTCTTGCAGGTCTGATCGTGAAGTTATTCACATTTTCAACAACTCCTATGGTGTAGATCTTTGACTAATCCAACTCTAAATGGCCAATTTTACATCTTTGATCCAATAAAGGAAAACGATGTTTGAAACTGGATGGCATCATTCAAACAAGAGTGGCTATACATTGACTATGACATTTATTATCTCTTTCATATGGTAATAGGACTTTTGAGGTTAGGAAATGCTTCCCCCTTTATCTTATTATCCTTTCCTACCCTGCTTCTTGAAACTAGTGGCATCATTCAAACAAGAGTGCCCATATATTTACAGTAATATTTACTATCTCTTCATAAAGCAACATGAATTTTGAGGTCAGAAGATGCTTCATCCTTGATTTTCTTATCCTTACTACCTTGAAACTGGATGGCACCATTCAACCAAGAGTTCCTATATCTTGATTGTGATATTCATTGTCTCTTTCATAAGACAACATGAGTTTTGAGGTCAAGAGATGCTTCCTCGATTTTCTTATCCTTATTACCTTGCTCCTTGAAACTGGATGGTATCATTCAAACAAGAGTGCCTATTGAAAAAGAAGTCCTTTCTACTAGCTACTTGGACTTACATGCACTCCATGCATCACAACAACAGTGTACTGATGAAAGTTCAGCTCTTGGTTCACAACTCAGAGCCAAACATGTGTGCCGCCCAGTCATGCAGAGGGGAGATTGCTGGTTGTACAATGGACTGCCACCACGTGTACTTTAGGTGGCCTCTCATCCAACTAATCGGCCTCAAAGCAACAATGATCCACCTGATGAAGAAATGGAGGACGTGGAGTGCAACAACCTTGATCTTAACCTCAGACTGACAACTGAGAGAGTTGATAAACACAAGCTGACACATACAGTCCATGTGTTGTCACAACGTGCCCTCATTACCCATCAGAAGGTTATAGAATATCCGAATACTCCCACTAGTTATTGCTACACTTTGGGTGCTGTGAAGTTTACGTTTGGCAAGTTTAAGCATTAGGAAGTAGAGCCACATTAGCAGTACGGCTTGTATGAGACAACCACAGTTTGAAAACCATGCACCAGCCAACAAGTCATGAACTGCAGTAGAAGTACAGACGTGTGGAAAATGGAGGCAAAGAAGATGTTGGAGATACGTTAATATATTTGGGGATTATTTCCTCAAATTGTTACGTTTATTCTTTCCTTATTATTCTATTTATTTGGGAAAGTATTATTGTATATAGGAGGTTATTTCCTTTCTTTATTTGTATATTGTTTCCTTTATAGTTTGTTCCTTACACTATATAAGGATCCTCATATGTACAATTTCACATAAGAAAGCAATACAAGAATTCTCACAAATCTATGCCTTTCTTCCTCCTTTGTGACATGGTATCACGAGCCTAGTTTTTTTTTTTTCCTGACCTCAAGCTTCCGCCCTTTTTTTTTCTCCCTTCCTTTATGATCATGTCTTCTCCACTTGACCCCGATGCTCCCATCATCAAAGATGTCCCCCTTTCCTTTCCTCCATCTCCTACTCTCCCTGGCCTTGCCCTCTTTTCTGGGTTCCCTGAGTCTTTACCCATCTTTGGACCCCCTCTCTCCTGGGCTCCCTATTCTCTCCCTAGCCAACCATGCCCTACCCTCTCCCAGGCCTTACCTCTCGGCCCAACTTCCTATTCTCAAGGCCCCAACTCTTCTCCCCTCCCCGGCCCGTCTCACACCTCTGCCCCGACCCACCCACCCGTGGGTGGCTCGCCCTTATCTGGATCTTCGGGTATGCTTTTAGACCCTAACTCGTACCCTTATGCCAGATTCGGGTTTAATCCCTACCCGAATTTACCCTTAATTTTTTTGCCCTATTCGGCCACTCGCAACCTGGCAATCCTCTCTACACCGCCGCCTCTAACGGGCTTGAATTGCGGCTTATCACCTAACCTCTTATCGGCATGGTCACTTTTACGGTTTGGTCCCGCGAGCTCCGTCGCACCTTTATCACCAAAGATAAGGATGGGTTCCTCGACGGCGCTATCTTGGCTCCCGCCACCGACCGCCTTGCGCGACAGTGGCGCAAATGTTCCCAATTGGTCTGTACCTAGATTGGGAACATTCTCACCCCGAAAGTTGTCGCTGCTCTTCCGCCCATCGATGACCCAAAAGTTCTTTGGGATGCCCTCCACGAGTTCTACGGCTGCCCTGATCACATCCGCCTATTCCAAATCGAGTAGAAGCTTTCTGAATTAAAGTAGGGTAACCTTGCCATCGCCATTGTCTTCAACCGATTCATGGCTCTCTGCCATGAATTCAACCATATGGTCGAACCTCTCGAAAGCCCCGACACCACTCTCTGCCAATTTCACTGGCTGACGGAGGAGCACGCCTCACTCATTTTCTCCTAATCCTAAATGAGTCGTTTTCCTCCTTCCAATCCCAAATCCTCGCTATGGATCCGCCACCGTCTCTACACCGCATTCTTTTCCTCACCGTCCAAGAGGAGAACCACCGTCTCACCTTCGCCGAGTATTTATGTGTCGGAGATTTAGTTATTTTGGCCGCTTGAGCCACTTTTGCTTCAAAAGCTCTCGTTGGTCACGACGGTGGCGGCGGAGTGCTTGGAGTAGGCGGTGGCGTTGGCTCTCTGGCGCGTATGCGCTCTTTAGGGTTTTTTGAGGGCGACCCTTCAATCCCTCCTGGATCGGACGACTCCCTTCAATACCCTAGATCATACGGTCCTTCCTTCATTGTGGGCGTGCCTCCATTTGATGGTCTCTATTCGATCTCGGCCTTGCAAATCGATGCCTCTCAGCACAACTTTAGTGCACTTGTCCACAGAGGATCAGCCGGGCCATGCAGTGTAAATGGGTCACATTTTCGTCGGTCTAATGGGCCTAATAACAACTTCAACAACCCAATTTCTTCACAGACTCGGCCCAATCATTTATTTTGTGACCACTGCAAGCGGACTAACCATACGAATGCCACATGTTGGAAATTACATGGCAGATTGGGGGACTTCAACTCTAAAGAAAATCATAATATTTTAACTAATTTTGTTTCTTCTCAAGATGAGCCCAATTCACCTCCCAGTGAGGCCCAACTTCAGCAGATCATCCAGGCCTTCAATCAGATGGCCCAACCTAATAAGATTGCCACTTTTGGAGGTACTTCCTTTTGTTTTATGAGCTTCATTTTACCCTCTGATTTGCTTATTGATTTAGGTACTAGTGACCACATTATTTGTGACCAATTTTTTTTTCTAAAATTCATACTACCAAATCTTCCATGTTTGTACGTCTCCCCACTAGAAGCGTTACTTCCGTCACCAAAATTGGTGATGTCCAACTTAGCCCTAATTTTATTCTAAAAAATGTTCTTTATGTTCCATAATTTCAATTTAATCTCATCCCTATTTCCAAAGCTTGTGAAAATAATCATTGTCAAGCCATTTTGGATTCTAATTTTTGTTTCTTTTAGGCCTGTTCGACTAGCAAATTGATGAGCTTGGGTAATACTTAACAAGGACTTTATTTTTGGATTTTTATTCCCATAAATTTCAATTTAAATTCATGTATTTCTCCCAATACGGGCTCCTTTTGTAATTTCCATTTTAGTAATAATATTTTACTTTCTCACCAACGTTTGGGTCATAGTGCCTCTTACTCTCATCCAAAATGTCCAATTTGTCCATTGGCGAAACAACCTCGCCCTTCCTTCCCTACCAGCTCTTCTCGAGCTCCTTCCTTTTTCTCCCTCCTTCATATTGACATTTAGGGGCCTTATCACACCCCACATCATGATGGGTCCCACTTCTTCCCCACTCTTGTTGATGATTTTTCTCGTGGTACTTGGGTATTCTTAATGCAATCTAAAACCCATGTCCCTTCTCATCTCACCCATTTCTTTGCACTTATTCACACTCAATTTCACACCTCTATTCAACGTGTTCGCACCGATAATGCCCGTGCTTTCTTTAATCATCATTGCTCTTCCTTTTTTTCTACTCATGACATCCTCCATGAAAGTTCTTGTCCCTACACTCCTCAGCAAAATGGGGTTGTAGAGCGTAAGCACCGCCATCTTCTTGAGGTTGCTAGAGCCTTAAAATTCCAAGCCTTCATTCCTGAAAATTTTTGGGACAATTGTGTGGTCACTGTAGCTTATCTGATCAATCAGATGCCTACTCGGGTCTTTCATGGGAAGACACCTTTTGAGCTCCTCTTTGGCAAGCCACTGGATATTGGTCATCTTTGAGTTTTTGGTTGTTTGTGTTTTGCTACTACTGTGGGCCATCATGACAAGCTCACACCTTAGGCCACCCGTTGCATCTTCATGGGTTATCCTTCCCTTCAAAAAGGCTACTGTCTTTATGACTCGACCACAGGTACCTTTTTTATCAGCCGTGATGTTGTTTTCCATGAAGACGTATTTCCTTTTCAGGATGTGCCTTTGTCGGAGGCTGACACTGTGCCCCCTTGGGCTCTCGACCATTTCTCCCTAATAATTCAGATCCTTTACCACCACCTGTGGTCCTTATTGCGCCCCCAACTCCTCCCTTAGCTCCTCCATCAGTCTCTGTGGATCCATTCCAATGCCTCCCTCTGCACTGCCTTCTCCATTGCAGGCCTCCGTTGATGACTCATTGGCCATTGTCCCTTATGTCCCACCTCCTACTGTGGTCTTGGCTCCTCCTCCTGCTTTGGTATTGGCTCCTCCTCTTCGCCATTCTGGTCGTGCTACTCAGCCCCTTACTTGGACCAAGGACTACATTTGTTCCGACGCTAAACACATTGGGTCTCATTATCCCATCATGTCCTATGTCAGCTTTGCCTGTCTATTTCTAGACCATCTTTGCTGCATTAGTAAGATTTCTGTTGCCACCGAACCTTCTTGTTACCAAGAGGCCTCCACTGATCCCTGTTGGCAACAAGCCATGGAGGCTGAACTCCGTGCCCTTGTCGATAATCACACTTGGGATATTGTTCCCCGACTTGCTCATCAATGTCCTATTGGTTGCAAGTGGGTATACAAGATCAAACATCGAGTCGATGGTTTAGTTGAGCGGTATAAGACCCATCTTGTTGCAAAAGGTTACACCCAAAAAGAAGGTTTTGACTATCAGGACAGTTTTTCATCTATCGCCAAGGCAGGCACTATTCGTTCCTTCCTCGTCGTTGCTGCCTTCCTTGATTGGCCTCTATGCTAGTCCTTTAGCAAAAGCAATAAACAATATATGTTTTAGACAAAACCCCTTCATGATATTCTCCCATAATTGCTCAACTTAAAAATTCAAAGAAAAATATAGCTTTCATCCAAACACCACAATTGTTTCATAAGATAAGATAGACTCTTAACTATGTTGACCACATGTGTGTGTGTGAGTCTTCATCTTTTCAACTATATGCACTCCAAATAAATTCACATTAATATGCAACCTCTCAAAATCTTTAATCAAACCTCATAGGTTTGCTTTTCATTCCTCTCTCCACTAATGTAGGCCAATCATTTAACCAAGAATCAATAGGACTTTTATAAGCTTGTAATGTAAGGCTGGGCTAGGGGTAAGATGAAAGTCATTTAGGCTTAATTTACTCATGAACACATTACTTTCTAAGATCTCATAAAAAACTCTTGTCATTTTCTACCATTACTTTTTTTTTTTTCTGCAAATGGTCTTTCTATCACCACTTCTCTCATTCTTTTCTTCCCAAAAATACTTGATTTCACTTAGATTTTGACACTCACAAAAGTCACAATCATGCTTGCAATAATAAAGCAAGTAGTAGGACTAGAAATGTAACCATTATAATCTTATCTTGCTGATGATATCCAACTACTATGCAAAAGTCAATTTCTGAACTTTGAGTGGCTTGAATTTGACAATAAGCAATAAGAGAATTCCAATTTTGGACAGATGTTGCATTTCCCTTTTCTTTTCTTTTTTCTTTTTTTGCATCCACAAAAGCAACATATTATACTACATAATCATTGCAATCAACATTCTTCCCATAAACATCCTTCCCCTCATCTTCTCTTCACTCAAATAGACTTATATCCTAAAAATCAATATGTTCAAGGGTGTGGGACGAAAATATGATTTGTTAAAGGCTCAAAGGTATATATATATGTGGGTGTCATAAAGAAAATGGATAAGAATCAAGGCTTAGTGGGGTGATTGATGATAAATAAATAAGGTTGGCTTGAAAAGCTCAAACGATCCAAAGAATAGTCTAAATCATTTTCTCAATTAGATGTAGCCTAGGATTTTGCCTCAAGAGAAAATCAAACAAATTCTAAGATCCAGGTGAGATCTAAGAAAATCACATACTTCACATAAATGTTCTCTAGAGATACATATAATTTCAAAAATAAAGGACTTTTAGTGCTTAATAGGTGGATCAACATAATCAAAATCACACTTAACTCACATTACAATTGCAGGTTTGAAGAAAATCTATATCTTCCAAAGAATCACCAAGAATTCACAACATGAGAAGTAATCATGACATAAAAATTTTTTAATCAAATTTAGCACAAAGGTTCTTTCCCTACCCCTAAACTTGAATGAAGCATTGTCCTTAATGTAGAAACAAAAGAAATCAATAACAAAAAAGGAATAAGAAAACTCCTTTGATTGCAGGTTGTCAAAATGGAGCTGTGATGAGCGTGACAACCTTCTAACCAAACTGCTAACAAAATACTTGGGTTGCCTCCCAAGAAGCGCTTGCTTTATAGTTTTCAGCCAAACTATCCTCCACATGTTGCTCAAGGAAGATGAAATTCCAATAGTTTAAGAGACAGCTTGTGTCGTTTGATTGTTAAACATTCTTCAATAAGCACAACTGTCTCATATACTTCCAACTTCCTTTTGTTCTCTAGTATCTCATTCAACAATTTTGCACAACTAGATATTTGAACTAGAACATCTATAAAAGGAATGTTAATGTGCAATTTTAAAGATATATCAAGGAATTCCAAAAATTACTTATCTTTATGCGTTGTTGGAATCTCTGGGTAGATGGAGTTGGAGGCATAAAGGACATAGGATTTTCTGGAACAAGCTTGCTCCTAGGTGCCTCCTTAAGTTGCATGCTGACATCTTTATCATTATCTTTGAGACTCTCTTTGTCAACATAAACTTCTCCTACTTGCTTGCCACATGTTAGGGTTATTGCCTCTATGGTATTTTCAAGACTTTTCTCTATATCACTAGGCAAAAGACCCTCCTAATTCTCTGAGATCATACTGATAAGCTGACTCATCTGCAACTCTAATTTTCAGATTGAAGCTTCTTGTCTCTAAAAACTCGCTTATTAATTCTGAAATCTTGCTTCAATCCTCTTTGTAAAGTTCTGTGTGGTGCTGGCTAGCTCACTAATCATGTTCTCGTAGTTAGGTTTCACCTCTTTTGTTTGCCAAAATGTTGGTTACAGTCTTATCTCACTTGGGTTACTCCATGAAAAAGTTTGATGGTTGTGCCATCCTAGATTGTACGTATTTGAGTAATAATTATTTTGTGACCTGCTAGGAATTTTAACAAAATTAGCATAATCATTATAATGAGTATTAGGGTTACCTACTTGACATTCTGTGTTCTCATGTGCTCCACCATAAAATTCACATGATCTACTTTGATGTCTCACAACTGGAGTATTTAAGTTGTCTATCTTCTCATTGAGCACTTTCAATTGTGCAGACATTATGGTGAATATATATTCTTTATGGACTCTACTTGCTTGATGCATTAGTAGTCTTTCAGTAGACCATTGATAGCTATTGAATGCCATCTCCTCTAGGAGGTTAAATGCCTCTTCTGGTGTTCTACTATGTAAGTCCCCTCTTGCAGCTGTATCAATTACACAACGAAGATTCATACTACATCCATCATAAAAAGTTTGTACTTGTAGCCACGTGGGTAATCCATGATTTGGACATATCCTCAAAAGTTCCTTAAATCTCTCCCAAGCTTCATATAATAATTTATCATTCATTTGCTCAAAAGTGAAAATATCGTTACGCAATTTAGTAGATCTTGCAAAAGGAAAGAACTTACCAAGAAATTTTTGAGCCAAATCATCCCATGTAGTAATTAATCCTGCAGGAAGTGAAAAGAACCACTTTTTAGTTGTATCTCTAAGAGAAAATGGAAATAGTTTCAACCTGATAACATCTTCTATAACTCCATGATCTCCAATCATGTCACAAAATTCAAGGAATGTTTCAATGTGAGCTTTTGGATCCTCATTTGGTAGCCCACTATATTGCACAGATTTTTGAAGCATCTTGATGAGCACAAGCTTGATCTCAAAGTTATTTGCCTGAATTGCAGGCCTAATGCTTGATGTGGCATTACAAAATGTTGGTGCAACATAGTCTTTTAAAAGTCTATATGTACCATCATATGTTTCCATCCTTATTACTTAATCTTTCACAATAACAACTTAACAAGGAATTTTTTTTTCAAAATAAAAATAATGAAGCAAAATAAAAATAAAACAAAAAAAAATGATTTTTTTTAAGAACTAGAGAATTTTTTTTCAAGAATTAAAAGAAACAATTTTTATTTAAAAAAATTTAAAAGAAAATAAAAGCTAGATTAAACCTAGAAATCATTCGGTATTAATATTAATTAGTAGTAAAACAACCAATCCCCGGCAACGGCGCCGAAAACTTGTTCGATGAAATCTAAATGCAAGTGAACATGTCGAACAAGTAATATAATGATAAGAAAGATATTATCCCATAGAGATTGGTGATTACTAAACCAATTAATTACTAACAGTGAACAACTCCTAGAATTTATCTAGCAAATCAAATTGATAGATGATAAATTAACTAACTAAATCTAAGAAAACTAAATACAATAAATATGTTAGAGCATATGATTTCACCATAATTACTAGGTATTAATATTGATTATTTATGCTTGCAAGAGGGATAATATCTATGTGATAGCGAAATCTCCTAATTTATTTACTATCCTATGTCTAGGTATAGCAAACCTACTTAGTTCATTAACTTACTATGTCTCTATATGTGAATTGAAACAAACCAAATGCATTAAGATCTATGAACATTCCTAGTTTACACCGAAAGCCACACAAACAATATGGTATATGTCTATCCATATTTAATTTATGATTACACATTACAAGAAACAATTGCATATCATCTCCTGTCGGTCTCAAACATGCAAATCAGATCATTCAAGTGGTAGGTAATTACTTAAAAGCATTAAACACAATAATATATAACTTCACATAAATAAAATATCTTGCAAAACATAATAATCATAAGATTCATATCATCATAATTAGGTTACATCATAACTTTAACAAAAATAAACTAAAATATAAAGAAATAATGAGGAAGAATGGTAATAAGAAATAAAGAAAGCATATTGAATCCAAGAACAAGAAGTCTGTCACCCTTTTTGTCTTCTCTTTAAGAAAATCTTGAATTCTTGACCTCTTTCTTGAGTTGTGCTCAATTTCCTCCTCCTCTTTCTTTTGCCTTTTCTCTTCTCTTAAATAAGGTTTAGGTTTAGACCTACTCTTATCCTAGTAGATGGGTCTTAGAGATCTAAAACAATTAGTTTTTGAACTTTTAATTTAATTAGGTTTTGAACTCCTAATTTAGTTAGGCTTTGAACTCCTAATATGATTAGGTTTTCTAATTATTTAAAAAACCCAATAATAATAAAATTTAATAACAATCATTTAAAGCCTAAGCCCATCTTGACTCTCTTGATCTTGATATTACGATTTTGTTACACAATAAGCATCAGGCTCTCCATGTTCATCTCTTTTCTCCTTGCCTTCTTGTGCTACATAAATAAGATAAATTTAAGTAAATAAAGAGGAAACAAATGTTTTCTCACAATTCTTAAAGTTATTTATTGCCTAAAATAGGTAAAATAACTCTATAAAAATAGAGTTATCACTCTACATCATATGGATGTCAATAATGTCTTTTTCCATGGTGATTTAGACGAAGAAATCTACATGGATCTTTCTTCGGGCCTTTGCAGACAGGGGGAGTCTTGGGTTTGTCATCTCCGCAAGTCCCTTTATGGTCTCAAGCAAGCTTCTCGGCAATGTTATGCAAAATTCACATCAGCCCTTCTCTCAGCCCAGTTTCACCAATCTCGTCATGACTATGCCTTTTTCACATGGCGCCAATCTCGTCACCAAGGTACTTCCTCTATCTACCTACTTATATATATGGATGATATCTTGATTATGGGTAGCGATGCTTTAGCGATTGCCTGTTTTAAGTCATACATTCACTCTACCTTCCACATCAAGGACTTAGGCTCCCCTAAGTACGACTTGGGTATCGAGATTGCTTGTTTGGACAATGGCATTTATCTCAGTCAATGAAAATTTGTCTTGGAAATTATTTCTAAGGCTGGACTATCTAGTTGCAAGCATGTTATCATTCCCTTTAAATAGAACTTGAGTCTCACTACGCTAGAATTTGATGTGGGAATGTCGTCCTTAGAAGAAGATTAACCACTTAAGGATCCTTCTAAGTATCAACGCTTAGTTGGAAAGTTTATATACCTTACTATGACAAGACCATATATCTGTTATGCTGTTTACATTCTTAGGCAATTTGGGCATGCCCCGAAAAAGTCCTATATGAATGCAACTTTAAAGGTTATAAAATATCTGAAGGGATGCCTAGGTCTTGGCTTGCACCTTTTTAGAGATTGCAACATGGAAATGAAGGGGTATTGTGACATTGATTATGCCACATGTCCTATGAGTTGATGATCGACAACTAGTTTTGCAATAAAACTTGAAAATTCTCTTTTATCTTGGAAGACCAAGAAACAGTCAACTATATCATTATCTTTTGCTGAATCCAAATATCATGCTATGACTAAAACCACCTGTGAAATTATTTGGTTGAGGGGCTTACTATGTGACCTTGGAGTATGGATACGGGGTCCTACCTTACTCTTCTGCGACAATGATGCGGCTTTAAAACTTGAGGCAAATCCAATCGTTCATGAAATAACCAAACACATTGAAGTGGATTGTCATTTTACAAGGGACTAAATTCAGGAAGGCATTATCAAGACACATGAGATTAACACTACAGAACAACCTGCAGACATCTTCACCAAAGTACTCTGTCATCGACAACACACGTATCTATTGAACAAGCTTGGTGTGTTTGATGTTTACAAGCTACCTAAACCACTAGCTTGAGGGGGAGTGTTGGAGATACGTTAATATATTTGGGGATTATTTCCTCAAATTGTTACGTTTATTCTTTCCTTATTATTCTATTTATTTGGGAAAGTATTATTGTATATAGGAGGTTATTTCCTTTTTTTATTTGTATATTGTTTTCTTTGTACTTTGTTTCTTACACTATATAAGGACCCTCATATGTACAATTTTACATAAGAAAGCAATACAAGAATTCCCAAAAATCTATGCCTTTCTTCCTCCTTTGTGATAGAAGAAAGCAAAAGGTAGCTTGCACCATACAACAAGTTACTAGAATGATTAGAGTACTTGAGGAAGCTTCGTAGAAAGCTACATGTAGAAAGTAAGTGGACGTTGAATGCCTATAAAGAGGCATTGCTGCCTATGAGAAAAGCAAGCAATACCTATCTTTTATTTTCCACTTCTGTAATCAGTTTGCACAATCAATACATAAGCAGCTTCCGCATTTTGCTTCGGTACTTTGTACACCAACTCTGATTTTTCTTCTTCTATATATTTACTGTGATATTGACTCTATTTCATAAAGCAACATGAGTTTTGAGGCAAGGAAACACTTCCTCCTTGATTTTCTTATCCTTACTACCCTATTCCTTGCATGGAGCTTGCTCATCCCTGGTAAGAGGAGTACTTTTTTCTCTTTAAGCTTTGTACATATCCATAGGTTATTGCTTTAATTTTTTTTTTGTTGTTTATTTATGGGTGTGTGCGCAAAGAGTAGGGGAAAGGAAAGTCTCCAAGCAGGAATATTTTGAAGGGAAAGTTTTCAAACGACATTTTACAGGAAGAGAGGAAGGGAAAAATCTTTTTGAATTGCTCTCTGTGAAGTTCCATAAGAGACAAAAGTTGTAAGATCAACATAAATAGGAAATAGAAAAACGCTACTCTTTACTCCTACTTTTCTTGTAAAGTTAACATATCAGACCTTAATATATAAATAGTTAGATTTTGACTTAACAATATAAAATGTCAGAAAACGTGTAATTGCTTGGTATTTATCATCTTTCAACACGGTTGATACTGCCTTTCCTTACCATTTTCTTGTCAAAAACTGTGGATGAAATTATGTCGATTAGGCGAGAAAGTGGTGAACGTAGTTCAGGCAAGAGCTGCAGAAGAATTGCCTGGAGATCCTACTGAAGAACAAGGGAACTGTTCTTTTGTCCCGGCAAGACTAACGCCATATCGACATGCTGGACCTCCACCTCCACCTTCACCTCCACCTCCAGAGCCACGACCTCCTGAACCTCCACCGCCAAGTCCTCGTGGACCTGGAGGGTCAATCCCCTAATAGGCATTTCCTTCTTTGTCCCAGCAAGACTACCAGCGCGGCGACCTGCTGAACTTCCACCGCCACCTCCTAGTGGACCCCGAGGGCCAATCCTCTAATACGTATTTCCTGTATTTCATGTAGTAATATCTCTTAATGTATTTTGTATGTTGTAAACATGAAGATATCAAAATAAGAACAATATATACCGTGAATGTTTCAGTTGAGCATCATCTATTAAATGAGTCTAATGGCAAAAGACTCGTGATTTTTCTTTGCATTGCAAAAGAACTATTTATTGAATGCAATGAGTACCGCTATGTTACAAATAGTCATCCTTCTTGTAAATGAATTATACCATAGCTCCCTTAGGCAAACATATATTATGATTTTTTGTTAATTTCAAGTACAAAATAAGAGTAATTTATTTTTTTGAATGTGTATGAAAGATAATGATTTTGAGAAGTATTCTTGCTCATAATGAAATCCAATATGACATTGGATAATGGAATGAAGAACCAAAATAGATAATTAAAGCAATTAAAGGAAGAGATTTAGTTGTCAAATTGCTTAATATATTTTTTTAACTTACATTTATTGTATATGAACTGAACATAATAAAAGATACTTTTAGGAGAAAAGAGCTTATATTCCTATTATCTTAACAAAAATAAATAAAGTAATATGAGAAAGAGTTTTTTTGTTTAGAAATATAAAATTTTCTAAACAAATGTTATTTTGAGCAAAATTTGAAAAAATTTAAATTCTAATCTTTTCATATATAGTGACTTTTGTAATACTAAAGTATACTAATGTACTTATGTATTTTAATATTTATTAATATAATTTATCTTTTTACCAAAAAATATTACTTTTAACATGTTTCTTTTCTTTGAGCTAAATGATTCCATGACATTTTTTTTTTATCTAAGAGTAAAAAAATGTCACGCTTAAACATAAATTTTGATGTTATGCCATAAAACTTGTTTTCTCCTTCAAATCAATATTGTAAGGAAAAAAGTCGTCCTTTTCCTATATAAAAAATTAAGACATATTTAAGCAATATAAACAAGTTTTCTAAGGAAAGGCTAAGTCGTAAGTTTGAAACTATTGTAGCATTAATACCGCCATGAAAACTCATAACAAAAGTCAACAGAAATGTGGTTCATCTAGGACCAAGAGCTCATATTCAATTGTCCCACAGCCCATTTTCCTATTTAAAAAAAAAAAATTACAGAAACAATCTTAACAATCAACCCCGGGTGAAACTGCGGCCGATTTTGTCTAGATCATGAAAATTCTTGCTTTAAAATAAGATCTTCTTCGGATATACAAGGTTTGTGCTTATCAACTGCCTTGAATTTTCAAAGGCCGGAGGTTTCAGGAAATTTCACGCGCCAAATCCACGCATTAACCTGTCACTCCTACTTGCACTTAAATCAGGTGAAGTTTTTGAAAGTTTGTTCAGAGTTCTTCAGGTGAAGTTTTTCTTTGTGGTGGAGAAACATTCATTGCACTTAAATCAAGAATATGAATCTTCTCCTCAGAAGACTCAAGAAAATGAGCTTAATAAATACTTCAGTCTTAAAAGATGAATAATTTCTTTTTATTTTACTTTACGATGATGGAGATTGTCAATCTTCTTATTCTAAGTATATAGTAGTAGCTTCAATTTTCTTAAGAGATAGTAGTTTCGTTCTTTGAAATTTCTTAAAAATAATTTTAAGATTTTTTTTTTGTGTTCTTCTATTGTTTTAAAAAACATAAGAATATTATCTATATAAGTTACACTAAACTTAAGGTTTTTTGTTTTTTATTTTTTATTTTTATTTAGTATGGTTCTTCGGGCCAAATCTTAAAAAGGTTATTTTTGACTTGAAATAGTTTTGTTGTGTAATTACAAATTCTTTTTTTTTTTTTTTAACGACGAGAATCTCTCATCAAGTTTTATTTAATGCCTTGAACTGAAAAACCAACAACCCGTTTTAAAGTATGCTCAAATTTAGTTAAAAATGCAGCGGAAGAGTGAGTGGTTAGAAATCCTAGGCGGGTGAGCAATTAATCCAAAAAAAAAAAAAGAAGTTAAAAGTTGAAATGTTCTTGAAAATATGGTAGTGTTTGTCCCATACCAGATGAGAGCCTTGACGGGTTTATAACGACGGCTTATTGCAAAGATGCTCTTTGCTCCTCACGAGGCATTTTTGAGTGTTTGCCAAGAACTTAATTCCTAACTTTTAAGCAACATGAACACACCATTTTCAGAGGAAAGTCCGACCTTTCTAAATCACTAGTTTGAAACTATCGTAGCATCAATACTGCCAAAAAAGCGATAGCATGGACGAGCTTAACAATCCATCTCCTTTACTTCCTTGGAAGGCATCCCCGGTACGTCCTGCATTAGTCGTCTAAGTGACTTGACTCAGCAATCTACGGTGAAACTGCAGCCGATTTTTTCCTGAAACATGAAATCTTTCCCCAAAAATTAAGATATTCTTCGGACATTAGGGATCTATGCTCATGAGCTGGCTTGAAATTTGAGGCCGCAGGTTCCATGAAATATCATGTACCAAATCCACGCGTTTAATAGTCATTCCTAGTCGTGTGTTGAAAGTTTGTTCAAAATTCTTCGCGTAAAGGTTTTCTTTGTGGTGGGGATACATTTGTTGCATCCAAAACAAGAATCCTAGCCAAACTTGGAGTTGACATCTAGCTAACTTTTAGCTCTTCCAATCTTGAGTTGCCATAAGTTGGTATAAAAGTGTGAGATTGTTTATTTTTTACCTTAAAAGAATTATATTTATTAAATATATAAGTTAGTATATTAATATTGCATAACGCATATCGATTTTCAACACATCTTGTTACTTTAGATGGACTAATAGATTAATAATATAAAACACATTAAATTTTGACCAAAAAAAAGTATTAAGTCTTTGTTTTGAGTCTGTTCAGAATCATATATCAAAATGAGAGTTGTTTTCATACTACATGAAATCAGAAGCTTTTGACTTTTCACGGTTTGTCTGGCGGCATTTTTAGTTTTGCAAGGCAAATTTTCCACCTTTGACCCAGTAAGGAAAAGGACTAAATTGGGTAATTTAAAGTTCTATATTAACAATCAACAAGAGTGTCTATATATAGATTTTGATGGTCATTGATCTCTTTCATAAGACAATATGAGGTTTAAAGTCACGAGACGCTCCCTCCTTTTTCTTTTGCTCTCTACCCTACTCCTTTCTTGGAGCCTGCTCGTTACCAGTAAGAGGCTCTCTTTTTCTCTCCAAGTTTCATCTTGTTTGACATGTTTATATCCATAGGCTATTGCTTCACATGTTTGTTTTCTTACTTGTGGGTGTGTGCGTGTGTGTTCATAGAGAGAGAGAGGAAGGAGAGTCTTCTCCTTGGACATCTGTATGAACCTCCATACTAGACATAAATGGTAAGAAATGACTTGATTCGAGAAAACATGATCAAATATTTTCTCCTAATTTTTCTGTACAATAAGAAAGTGAGACAACTTCAAAGAAAAATGATTTAACGACACTACTCCATAAATATTCGGCAAGAATTTCTCTTCTTGATATATTTGTCTATCCTCCATAACTTGATAGCAGGTGTGGAAAGTTATGCAATATAACACAAGGATACATGCGCTTTGAAAGCTAGTTGAAGTTTTAAAAGATGTTAGTTTCACTTTGTAATGGCATGGTAACTATAATCTTTACCACAATCGGTACTGTCCTTACTATTTTCTTGTTTCAAACTGTGGGTTAAAATTATGCTAATTAGGTGAGAAGATGAAGATATTAGTTCATGCAAGGGATACCGAGGAATTGCCTAGATATGATACCCAAGAAGAAGTGAACTCTCTTTCGGTCCACAAAAGACTAGAGAAGCGACGAGAACCAGAACCTCCACCGCCCCCTCCTAGTGGACTCAATGGGCCAACCCCCTACTAGATATTTCCCGTATCTCTTGCGGTTTGGATGTAATTTAGATGTTATAAACATGAAGATGTCAAAATCAGAACAATATGTACTGCAAAATTTTCAGTTTAGCATCATCTATTAAATAAGGATGTTGGCAAAAGACTCTTGATTCTTCTTTACATTATCAAAGAATTGCTTATTGATCGCAATGAGTTATGTTATGAATAGTTATCTTTCTTATTGTGCCCCTTCTTTAATATAGATATCAACATAAAATTTAAGTTATATAAAAAAAATTACTTTAAAATGTTTCTTTTCTCTAAACTTAAAAATACCACAAGAATTTTTTTTTTTTTTTTTAAGAATGAAAGAATGTCACAGTTAAACATAATTTTGATGTTATGTTGTAAAACTTGTTTCCTCTTTAGAATAAATTTGTAAGGAAAAAATTACTTTCAAAGGAAAGGTCAAATCATAAGTTTGAAACTATTGAAGCATCAATATTATCATGAAATATCATTATAAAAGTCAATAAGTATATGATTCAATTGGTAACTAAAACTGAGAGGTCCAAATTTGACACCTATTTTCCTTACACCCCATTTACCTTTAAAAAAAAAATGTCATTATAGAAACAACCTTAACAATCTTGTAACTACAGGGATTTTGTCTAGACCATGAAAACTCTTGTTTTAAAATAAGATTTTCTTCGGATATACAAGATCTATGCTCATGATCTGGCTTGAATTTTGGGGCCGGACGTTCCTGAAATTTCATGTACCAAATCCACACATTAACGAGTCATTCCTAGTTGTGTTGAAAATTTGTTAAAATTTCTTTGGGTAAAGTTTTACTTTTGGTGGGGATACATTCATTGTACTTAAATCAAGAATACGAATCTTCTCCTCAAGATGACTCAAGAAAATGAGCTTCATAAATGCTTCCACCTTAAGAAATAAACAGTTTTTTTTAATTGATGATGTTGAAGATTATCAATCTTTTGATTCTAAATGCACAATATAGGTGGCCAATAAAAATGAGGATAGTAAATTTAATTTCAATTTTCTTAAAAGAATAATATCGTTTATTTGAAATTTTTTACAAGTAATTTTAAGATATTTTTTGTGCTCTTCTAGAGTTTTAGAAAATACAAGAATACTATCTATATAAACTACACCAAAAATTTCAAGGTTAATTTCTTTTTAAGTATGGTTCTTCGAGCCAAATCTTGGTAAGATTTTTTGAGCTGTAACAAATTTGTTGTGTAGTAAGAAATTCCATTAGTAAGACTACTTATCTTATTAAATTTGGAAATTAAAAGTTACCGAAAGAGAAGAATTTGAATGGCTGACTAGATACAGAGGCATAGGATGAAGGAAAAGTAGCAATGAGACCCACGGAAGAGAAAAGGTCTCCTAAGACATAATTAAGATGATAAAAGGGCTCATATAAGAAATCTCATAAAACAAGTATTTTGATTTAAATTTTCTTGATTACATTTGTGATTGACAAAAATACATTGGGGGCAAATTGCTACTTAGTTTAAGTTATTAGATAAAATTTAATGGGAGTTTGGGTTATAAATAAATAAATAAAAGAAGAAAAAAAGAAAAGAAAATCAAGAATAAAGGTTCATGGGAATAAAAGCCTTGTTTTCGCAAGAATTCATAAAATTATTTGTAAAAAATTTCAAAAAGATGAAATTATTTTCTCTCCTTTATCTAAAAAAACCAAAATTTATATTTCAATTAGGGCTATTTAAATGTATTTATTTTTGGATATTTATTTTTCCATCTTACTACGTTGTTTTTTGAACAGGATAATAAAATATTTAATGATCCAATTCAAACTTGTGACGTTTTCTACACCATTGCTACACACCTTACGATGCAAATTGTAGGGACGGAACTTGTAGATGATGTCTTTTTGCCCATATGTACTACTACGGCCTAGACCAGTACATATTGGGTTATTTGATTAGTTGGGGCATGATCCAATCACGTCCTGGTTTCGCGAGTCCGATGCGTGCGGATTGGTGCCCGTTCCCACCACCCTACGTCCCATCACAAAGGGGAGTACATGTCTCACATCGGATGTAGGGAACATCATTCATAGAAAAGAAGACCCTTGTTTTTTATAGGGAGGACATTAAGGGCCCAAGACATTTTTTTTCCTTGAAGATTGAATCTACCAATATTAGCCGTGGTACCATTAACTAATTTGTCCAAAAATCAATTTGTTCAAACTTTAAACTTTTTGCTTACATATTTTTTGATTCAAATTCCCTTAAGCTTGAACGTAGTTTTCTCTATTGAGAAGCTGCACACTGTAGAGTAGTAATTCAGTTCTGGCTAAAAGGGTGTTAGCTTCATACTCAGTTGTCTGTATTAAACACAGCAACCACAATTCATCTTGACCCAATTACAACAATCAAAATCATCCCAAGGATTACCTCGATGCAGTACAGGCTCGTTAAGCAACCAGCATTCTCCAAAATGAAGATCTCTCGATGCTTGTTTGCAGAATTGTCTTGGCTTCAAATTCTATTTTGCTAGAGTACGACATGAATGAATGGAACATGCATCGCAAGCTTCATGTATCTTTGTCTTTTTCACAAAATGATACAAAATGTTTTGCATTGTCTATAATTGGTTATAGAATCCTTTCTAAAATAAAAGATATATTTACCTTTTTACTCTGATTTTAAGAAAAGAAAACGTATTAAGAACATAATATCGAAGTTAATGATATACATAAACAAAATCTTACTAAAACTCATAATTAGATACAAAATTTCCTCATAATATTTCTTAAAAAATCTGGTAATTTCATCTCACAATGACTACCATAGATATTGACATTTTTTTATATAATTTATAATATTATCAAATATTTTTAAGAATGAAAGACAAACAAATCTTTTTTTTTAAGATAACTCAGTAATTTGACAAAATTTTTCAATAATCTATCATCAATGAACAAACTTAATTAAACCGTGAAAACGAAACACTATCCCATTAATTACTTTTGTATTGGAGTTGACGTGATTATATTTAGGCCTGTTTCCTTCAGTATTTCTATTTATTTAAGTCTTGCTTTTCTTGATAGTCATGAGTGTATTCTATCTAATCTTCATGCCTTGTCCTAGGTGTGCTTTTCAAGGAGAAGTCCTAGATGCCTCTAAATTGCAAAGTATTCTATTAAATTTCGCCCATATCCACCTTAGACCTTGTACATTTTTACACCATGTACAAGGAAAACCCAAAAATCCATAATCATTCAATCCTTGTTGATAGAGAAAGTTTTTGAATTCTCTACTTTCCACTACCAAATAATGTCTTCCCTTTCATTTTTCTTCCAAACAAACTATGAAATTGAAGTCATCTCCTATTATGCATGATTTGCCTATTGTTTGAAGTCCTTCTAAGTGATGCCATAATTGTTGCCTTGTGATATGATTTGTATTAGCATATACTATTGTCACTAAGAACTGTTTCCCGTCCATTTGCATGTCATTGTGATACTTTGATTGCAACAAGCAACTGTTAACATTCTTGCATATGTTTTCTACATTAACTATATATGCATGTTTTTTGGGTTACAATATAGAAAATTGAGAACACCCAACCTTCAACTATTTTAAGTATTTACTTATCTAAACTATGCTGTAGCAATCGTATGTGCATGACAAGATAGAGTATGACTCACGCTCAGGTTGTTATTTAAGGATCAAGTGCCAATTCTTTATTGTGTAACTTTTTCTAGGGCTGTTTACCTTCCATTGTTTTCTAATAAGAATTTCCTATACAATGAGATCATCCTCGCCTCCTACATCTGCAGAACCATCAGTTGCCTCTCACCCTAAATCATATATGGAGGTGAGTGATTAACCAAATCATTCTGCTGTTGAGAAATCCTCCTAAGGATAAATGTTAAGTGTGCATTTGTATTCTTGAGTGTTGTCCACCTTTGAATGTAACATTAATCGTTCTAATGAGTAAAGAAATGCAGTTTAGTATTAAAATTAATGCATGTAAATACCTAGTTATGAAGTATTAGAATATCTTGGTGGGTGAATCACATTTTCTGGAACTACTCCATTTAGGAGTGCCTATGTGATGCATCTGAGGGCATGAAGCTACTATTTAGATTTTTATGGTCATCTCTGAGTACTAGTAGAATACCCCCTACTATTGTATAGTTAACTATATAGTATCCAATTTGTTTTGTGTTATCAAAAACTTCAATACAAACATTAGTGCAAACAAATAATGGAAAGGAAGAGTAAAGCATGAATTGAAATGACTATAAAAAATTACCATTTATTTGAATTTGTCTTACCAAATATTGAACTTAGATCTGTGGTTAATGTGTCAACAATGATGCCTGTAATAAAATCATGTTACTGTTAGTCTTTGCTATTATGATTCAGAACTGCTTACTGCCTATAAATGGTTGTGATTTTCTTCATGTTTGATCAATTGTTAAAATAATGTGGGCCTTTGTACATCTTGTATAGATAGAATTGTAATGGGCTGGTCTCTAAGAAACCGGTCCACCTGTTAGAGACCCGATTGGCTCAATTAGTTAGTGAACTTTGAAGGCTAGTTGAAGTTTTTACGAATGCTTGTTTTACTTTGTCTGAAAATGTGGGTGAAAATTTACGCCGATCAGGTTAGAAAATGGAGAAGTTAGTTAGTGCAAGAGATGCAGTAGAATTACTTGGAAACAACGGCGAAGAACGAGGGAACTCTCTTTTGGTCCCGCCAACACAAGAACGACGACGTGCTGAACAACCACCGCCAGCTCCTCATGGACACCAAGGCCAATTCCCTAATATGCATCTTTCTTTTATTTCAGGAAATAAAATTTCTTGATGTAGCTTGGATGTCATAAACAAGAAAGTTTCGAAACAAGTACAGTTTTCTTCGTAAATGTCAATTCAGGTGAACTATTGAATGAGTATTGGCAGAAGATAGGTGATTTTTCTATACATTGTGAAAGCATCACTTAATGAATGCAATGAGTTCCCCCATGTTACAAATAGTCATCTTTCCTATTGATCCATTTTTTTATAGTATATAAATAGATGTCAGTTTAAGATTTAAGCAATATAAAAAGTTTTACTTTTGTTTTGATGTCACACCTGGGCACGGATTCTGATGTTATATAAAAGGCTTTTTTCTTTAAATCAACTTGTGAAGGGAAAAGTGATTTTTTTTCCTTATATTAAAACAATAAGATAGACTTAAGCAATATAAATACATCATTTTGAACATACTACTGTACCATCAATACCGTCGTAGAAAGACATTGCGGAAACGACCTTAACAATCCACCGACTTTAGCTCCTATAAGGCATTTCCTATGCATCCTGCGTTAGTCGTCTCAGTGACTTGATTTGGCAATCGAGGGAAACAGCAGCCAATTTTGTCCAGATCATGAAATCTTACGTTAAAGTAAGATGTTCTTCCGATGTTCAAGATGCGTGCACATGGTCTGGCTTGAGCTTTGGGTTCAAAGGTTCCACAAAATTTCATGTAATAAATCCATGCATCAGTGTAGTCATTCCTAGTTGTGTGTTGAAATTTTGTTCAAAATTCTTTGACTAAAGGTTTTCTTTGTGGTGAGGATACATTCTTTACCTAAATCGAGAAGACGAAGCTTGAAACGAACGCCTAAGCCTCCGTCCTCAGTCTTCTTATGTTGTGGGTCAACAATGGTATATAGAGTAGAGTTTTACATGGAAGAAAACGCATGTTGCAATAATATTTTAAGGGTCTTCTTTCACTCCAATGTCGGGTTATCATGGTTCCTTAATATTAAAGAGCAATTAATCCAAAAAAAACAAAAAAAGTTAACAATTGCAAGTGTTCTTGAAAATATGTTAAATGTTCGTCCCATACTAGATGCGAGACCTTGATGAGTTTATAAGGAAGATGCTCGTTGATTCTCACGAGGGATTTTTTAGGGAGTGTCCGCCAAGAACCTAACAAAATGCTATAAAAGGCGTCAACTTTGTCCCCCGCCAGTGTGGCTGGAATGCTGAATTCTTATGGTAGGCATTAACTTTCAAGTGTTCTAGCTAACCACCATGAATTTTCATTCAATAGTGTCAAAACATGTTCTTAAATTGTTAGAAAGGATTGGATTTTTTTAATTAGTCATTAAAGAAAAAAATTTAAAATATATTAGGAAAAATACCAAACAATCATATTAATTATGTAAGATAATGCTATTTTTACCTCACCCCCTAACCTCAAGCATATGCATTTACCCACTTCTTGATAAGTTGTTATAATTGTATTTGAATTTAACATCATGTTAAAAAAATTATAGCTTTCTTTTTTAAAACTAATTTTAAGATAAAGAAACACATACATAAAAACAAGATACCAAATCAAAATATTGAGAGGAGGTTGGGTGAGGTAAGATAACTTCTACTTTAAATTAAATGCATCAAAACGGCCAAATTTTCATCCTTTCCATGTTTCTTAAGTTGCAAGCATACTGTTGTAAAGTTTTATATTTTATATATTCCGTTGGCTAAAGCTTGGCATTGCTAAGCATATGAAATCTACAATTGATGTCCCTTACTTTTCAAATTTTGATAGGACGGGCAAAAGAATTTCACAAACCATCTCACTTGCTTGAGAGGCCATTGTTGTTTGAACCACTAAACCACCAATTCAGCGTAGGTGGGTCCTTCTTTAGCCGCCCCCAATTGCATTGCCAGAAGCAGCTAAGGCCATCTGATGACCAAAGTTGGTTCCAAGAGACCAAATGGCTGATGATCAGTCAATGGCATGTCCTTTAGATGAAACTAATGAGTTACAAAGGATTACAAAGATATTTGAAGCAGGAGGGGCATTGGAAATTAATGGTGGGAGGTCAGGGTTGAGCTCAAGTGAGATACTCTAAGAAAGGGAAATGCTTTTGAGCGAACGAGATTGAGGCATAAATATGGGAGAAAGCTCCTTTGTGATTTCTTAATTAGGATTTAAAAAATAGTATTACAAAATATACATAGGGTTAATTACCCTAAGTTTAGGTTTGAGTTTATTAAGCCCAAACCTGATAATGAACGAACTGATTAGGGCCTAATAATGTACTTAGCCCAATAATAATGTAATACTTTTACACTTTAACAACCCCCTCAAGTTGGTGATTTGTACAAATCAAATACACCAAGCTTGTGAAGAAGATAATTATGTTGCTAACTACATAAAGCATTAGTTAATAGATTTGTAAGTTGCTCGTGTGTATGACTACCATGAGTTTGAATTAAACCCTTCTGTTGTTTCTTGTGAATGAAGTAATAGTCAATCTTGATATGCTTAGTATGCTCATGAGAGATGAGATTGTTTACAATATGGATGGTGGTCTCATTATCATAATACAAAGAGATAGGCTAAAGAACGATTACCCATAAGTTGCCAAGAAGATCATGTAATCAAACAATTTCACAAACATCAGTGGCCATAGCTCGATACTCGTCCTTAAAGGATGAGCGGACAACAATAACTTATTTCTTATTCTTCTAAGAAATCAAGGAATCGCCTAACTTGATACAAAAACTTGTAAGAGAGCATCATGACATGGGGTAAATCACCCAATCAGAATCATAAGAACCATGCAGTTGAAAATCCTTGTTAGAAGGAATAAAGATTCATAATCCTGAAATACCCTTTAAATATTTAATGACCTTTATAGCCATATCCATGTGAGAAGTTTTCAGAGAATGCATGAATTAACTAAGTACCTTAACAGGATAGTTGATGTTAGGTTGACTGTGAGTAAGATAAATTAAGCATCCAAGAAGACACTAATAGGGGGTTGGGCCTGATAATAGAGGATCATTTACAGTTACTGATGCATTGACATCATATTCCAAAAGTGATCTTCAGATTTTGATCCATGGGAATCTTGCATGGGCGAGCTCTAGATAAACTTACTTCTGAAATGAACTCTAATGCATATTTGCGTTGATTGAAACAAATACCACTATTTGACTAAGCAATCTTGATGCCAAGAAATAATTTAGCTTGCCCTAAGTCATTTATGTGAAATCTAGAGCATAGATGAGACTTGACCTGTGCTATAACCTTATCATTGTTGTTAGTAATAAACATGTCATCAACATAAATTACAATAACAATCACAGTTGACCCATATCGAAGTGTAAATAAAGCATAGTTATGTTAAGATTACTTAAACCTATCCTTAATGAGAGTAGTAGTAAATTTGGCGTATCATTGCCATGAAACTTACTTAAGTCTATAGGTGGACTTAAGTAGACAAAAAACTTTTAGTGGGCTTGTGGAGGAAGTTTGAATCCCTAAAGGCAAAGATATATGTACCTCATTGTACAAGTCTTATGGAGGAATGCATTATGAACATCCATATGATGAAGGGGCCAACAAAACATGGAGGCCAAGGCCATGATACATATGATAGTTACCATATTGGACAATGGTGAAAAAGTTTTCTCATAATTAATCTCATATTGCTAAGAGCAACCTTTAGCCATAAGATGAGCTTTTTATTGCTCAGTAGAACCATTAACATGATACTTGACTTTGTAAACCTATTGACACTTGGTTGGCTTATGACTTGGCGGCAAATTAACCAACTTCCATGTATGATTGGCTTCTAATACATGGAGTTCATTGGCCATAGCATCCACATAGTAAAGGTCATTAAATGCCTCATGACAGTAGAATGGTTTATAGATGGAAGAAATGAAAGTGATGAAGGCTCGATGTGTGGAAGATAAGTTGTTAAGGGTCACAAATTAAGAGATAGAATATGGTATGGCTTGAGGATCTATTGAGCGGTGGGCATCGGTCTTAGAAGTAATATGATTACAATGATAATCTTAAGTCCATTTGGGAGGTTTGGACACATGTTGGGAACGTCTAACGACAAGAGTAATGACTATGAGAACTAACTCAGAAGGTGGATCCATAGTGGGTGGATCCGTAATAGGTGAAATCACAGTGGGTAAATCAAGGGTTTAATAGCGGATGTGGGAGAAAAAGATGAATCCTTAGATGGTGAAGGAGGTAAGGATGCGACATGGATATTAGGTGAAGAAAAGATATCAAGAATGGTAGGCTTTGACATTGATGATGGAGAAGAATGCTTAGTCGATTTATGCACAAAATATGGATCAAGATCTATAAGAACAAAAGGCTGGTCTTTGTTGAGGTGGAGGACAAGGGGAGAGGACTGGGTCTGAGCAAAGAGAAAAACTGACTCATGGAACACAACATCTTAGACAATAGAAAATGTGTGTGTGGTAAGGTCAAGGACATGATAATCCTTTTGGGATGAAGGGTATCCCATAAACACACATGGTTTGGCATGGAGCATAAATTTGTCCTTACATGGAATAATTGTGACACAACATAAACATCCAAAAACTTGAAGATGTGAGACACATGGGGATTTATCAAAGAGAATGTCAAAGAGAGTTTTTCCATCTAAGATTAGTGTAAGAAAACGATTAATAATGTGAGTGGCAGTTAAGACACATTCACCCCAATAATGATAAGGAATAATAGCTTAGAATTGTAAAGCTTGTGCCACATTAAAGATATGTCAATGTTTGCGCTTTACGACACCATTTTGGTGTGGAGTGTGAATGCACAAGCTCTCATTATGAACCCCACAAAGTTAAAGGAAGGTTATACACTCATAACTAAAGAACTTAGATCCATTATCAGAGTGTAATCTACAAATAGGAGTTTGAAACTGAGTATTAACATGGTGAAAAAGGAACATAAGAAGTGTGTTGGGTTTTAGCCTCCCTAGCAATCAAGAAAAGGGGGTTGAATTGATTTAATGTTGATGTTTTTTACAATTTAAATATAGTAGAAAATAAAGAATCAAACAAGTAAGCAAGATAGAACACAAGAATTTTTAAGAGATTCGGCCACACCAACAATTGCCTACTTCCCCTGTTACCCTTTAACCAATGTGGTTAAAAGGCCTCTTCCATTATTCTTTGGAACCTTTATAAGAGTTAACCACTCTTACAACCAATTTCTACTCCAAAAGATTGAATCTGTCCCACCAACAATCTTAATGTTGAATGTATACAATATTACAATAAACTTGCTATAAAAATAAGAATCAAGCAAGCTATAACATCAAATAGTAATTGAGTAGTATAGTTAAGAGATGCTTAGTAATGCATAAGCTTAATGAACATGATGCAGCAGTAGCAAACAAATTTGATATAGTAATATGATCTCAACAATGTGCGCGATCTCTTTTCAAAATGTCTCAATAAGCTCATAAATGGTGTGTTCTTTTCTTGTTATACTTTCTTGCTTTTCACGGATGTCTCCCTTTTTATCTTGTTTCCTTACTTGGTTCTCTTCATAGCCATTACCACACCATTTCCTTACTTAATGAGAAATGTATCTAGTTTTGCTTTTAGTCTTCATTCCCACATATTGAAAAATGCCTAGAAAGGAATTCTTCATTTCTAAAGATAACAACCAAAAATGAATATATATGCCAAAAATCCTTTATTCTTCAATATTGACTCGTATCCAAGAAATTGCCATAACTTTAAGTAAAAAAACTTCCTTTCATAAACCCAAATATCTCATTAAGCTTTAACCTTAATTTCCTTCACGAGATCATATCAAAAAACTTAAACCGAGACTTTCCTTCTTGCAAACCCTAATAAGATTATCTCAAGATTCCTTTATAAGATTGCATAGTGGAAGAAATTAACTCCAAATAGGAATTTCAAACCTGATGCCCAAGAATGATGCTTCTAGGTTTGATCTTTGTACCCACAAGTAGTGAATTGCATTTCTAGGTCACAACTTGCATTCCATAATTAGGGCTTCTCACACTTTTGAGTATATTTCTCCAATAAGGGCTTGAATAAGCTTTTTCCATCTTTGTAGCAGCTAGGTAAGAGAAATTTTAAGGTAATAATCGAATGTAGATAGAAGGTGATGTACATCAGCAGTTGTTGCATTCTAGGGTAGATGCGGGCATGAACTCAAGTGAAGCTTGTCCTAAGTGTTTTGCAGAGTTAGGTACACAGACTGGCTTAAGTGGCTTGTTGGGTTAAGTCAACGTGTTGATCAAAGGGCCTACTGAATTACTTAGGCCATGGACTGCTAGATTAATAAAGGCTTTCTCGGTAAGAGCTTTGAAAGCTTATTTAGAAGGGTCTTTTTGGTGGACCAAGACTAAGCTTACACAATACACAAAAACACCTTTCCAAGCATAATAACCTTAAAAAATATTTAATAAAATTGTATTTTGTCACATCAAAACAATAACAAAAACATTATGATGATGAATCCACAAAGTGTAATGCTTGACTTTTATATTGCATGATATATACCCAAGTTCCATGTGAAAAATCATCAACAATGGTTAGAAAGTAATATGAACCATTATGATGTGGAGTCTAATGAGGACCTCATATGTTAACGTGTACCAACTTAAAAATGGAGTTTGTACCTTAAGTATGAGATGGAAATGGAAGGCAGTTTTGATTGGCGAAGGGAAAAATTAAACAAAATGCGTTAAGAGATGCATAGCAAGAAGAATGACCAAAACGATAATGCCATAGCATCTGTATATTACTCAAAAAATTATTCTGAAACACAACACTTTTACACACATTTGCCCTTTTAGGTGCATTACATTCAAAAGTTTTAACAATTGTAGAAAAAATATCTGTTGTGGTAGCCATTGGAGACATTAGATGATATAACTGACGTTTATCCATGCCTAGCCCTAGTACTGTTCTAATCAAACTGTTTTGGAAGAAACAAAAGTGTGGGTAGAGTATGATAGAAAGAGAAATGTGAATGGTCCTAATGTGGGTGACAACCACATTACTATTATTAGGTAGTTTAACCCAAATGGGATCAGATATGTATGACCTAACATTCCTTATGCATGTGAGATCACATGTAATGTCGTCACTTGTCCCTGAATCAATAAGCTAATTAGATAAAGATGAATTTTGCAAGGAAGAAATCGTACCTACGAAGTTTGCCATGGGCCCATTGAGAAGCTAACTGCATGTTGATACTACTTAGGTGTGAGAGTCTGGCCAGTAGGGGCAACTATTTGAATTAATGCTACATTAGTCACAGAAGGTGTGAGTGGATTGCCAAATTCAACACTGACTGCATAGGTTGAACTAATGTTATTGCATTTCTTCTTCTGATTCTTGGGCTTATTAGGAAACCTAATCAACTGAAAGCATTTATCCTTGGTATGTCTTATCCTACAACAATGCTCATAAAAAGGCCTCGATCTTCCTTGTCTAGATCCAACATCGAAATAGTGTCTTAAATTACCAACCTTAGAGGAATGATTGTTCGTTGACTAGTTTCAAATCCCCCTCCAAAGGACATGAGGGATTTCATAGTAAAGGCAAATAAATTGGTCCTCTTATTATCAACTTATATATTATGTTGATGTTCCTCATTAGTAACCAACGTAAAGACCTCATCAAGAGACGGAATAGGGTTGTGTGAAGTGATGTTGCTCCTCATTGTAGCATACACGAGCTAAAGTCCAAGAAGAAAATGAATAACCCATCCATATTCTTTTTCAACTGTCAACAAAGCTGAAAAATCGTAAATTCAATTATTACACTTGCACTTGATTGTTGGCAAACACTTATCCAATTCTACTTAAAGATTAGAAAGCCAAGAAAAGTACTTGGCTACAAACTCATTCAGCTACTATTTAACCTCACCAATATGCTATTCCAAATCATACCAATGAGTACCAAAGACTTTAGAATACTGTGTCTCTAACTTTTTCCAAGTAGTACAAACAATAGGACATAAAGAAATAACATTCCCTATCTAAGGAGAGACGGAGTTCATCAACCAAGAAAGCATAACTAGGTTACATTTTTCCCAAAGACTTACATGTTGACCATTATTAGTAGGTTTTGGTAGCTTCCCATTCATAAAATCAAGTTTGTCCCTTGAACCAAGTATAATAAGCATCTTACGTCTCTAATGAAAATAGTTAGCAGATCCCGTAAGAAGTTAGGCAACGAATAGTGGATCTGACATCTTTGCTAGATTGCAACCTTAAATGGGTTAGATATTCCATTCATCATTGTAGAAACGGTCGGCAAAGAGGATGGCGGCGGCGGCAGTGTCAAAAATAAGGTTTTCACCAGAATATGCGACCTAGGTCATTTAATCAGGTAGGTATCCAATTAAAAGACTTGAACCTATCGAATTGAATATGTGCCTACAACCAAGTCAAAACATGCATTTAGACCGTTTAATGAAATGGTGTGCATCAAACGAATGAGCAAAACGCGTGTTTAGGCTGTTTATTGAAATGATGCATGCCGATAGGAGTAAAATGGTGCGGGTTGGCTAAGGAATTAAAATGGGCATTTAGGCTGTTTAATGAAACAATGTGCATCGGTAAGAAGGAAAATGATGCAGTTTGACTGAGGGATCAAAATGCGCATTTAGGCCATTTAATGAAATGGTTTGTGTTGAAGGTTAAGTGAAACAATGTGTTTGGAATTCGTGAGAAAACGGGTTACAAATTGGGTGACGCACATAGGTAGAGACTCGATTATATGACTCGAAAAATAAATAGAACGATGCATTCCTAAGACAAAATGCACCGTTTTGAACAATGGTTGTGCTCCCAAATGAAATCACAGTGGAAGATGGTGACGATGACAATGATGGTGACTAACAATTGAACAGGAAAAATTGGTCGGAAAAGGATTGGAAGACACCAAAAGAACTAGATTGGGACACAAATCCGTTCTATGAATAAGGAATCAAGAAAGGAAATACAACCTTAGCTCTAAATAAGCAGAGGACGAAAAAGAAAACAAGGAGGAAAAAATACTAGATTTAGCACAAAATCCTCATGTTGGGTCTCGATACCATCTAAGAAAGGGAAACACTTCTGAGGGAATGAGATTGAGGCATAAATATAGGAGAAAGCTCCTTTGTGATTTCTTGATTAGGATTTGAAAATAGTATTATAGAATGTACATAGGGTTAATTACCCTAATTCCAAGTTCGGGTTTATTAAGCCCAAACCCGATAATGAATGGATTGACTGAGGCCCAATAATGTATACAACCCAATGATAACGTAGCACTTTTACACTTTAATAGATACAAGAAGATGACCATGATTTTGAGCAGAAACAAATGCGATAGAATTTGTTTAATTAGCTTGATCCAAGGCACCTACATATATGATAATAAGTTTCTTATTGTAGCACATGGTATGTTTTGGATTTGCTTGAATGAATAATACAACCTGACTCTGATTCGGTACTTTTGATAGGATTGGATTCCAGATAGGTTTTGTTTTTATGAAGAAATAATGTTTCCAAGAAGAGAAAATATGATACAACGTACAAAAAATATTCATGGGTCATATGATAAAAACAGCTCATGTTTAACGCTGAAAGGACATCTAAAGTAAAGCATAACGGTTTACTTCGGGAAATCTTATGTGTTGTGTGATTTGGCGAGTGGCAACAATTTTCAAGGACAAAAAAAATCGTCAGCCATGAGAAATTTTCAGGCAATTTTGAAGTGTTTGAAAGCTCCAAAACAATGAGAGAATTGTTTCTTTATGGACTTGGCATTTAGCTTATCTTTGAATCAGGGAAAATCTTCAATTTCTTTAATATTTTTCCATGCATATCTTTGTTATACGAAATGCATATTTTAGAACAAGAAGACCGTTTCTCAGCTGGTTTTATCGAGTCCAGATATTGACGTTTCATTTGTTTCAATGTAAAACAGTGCTTCTTCATCCCTCGCATCCCTTGCTTTGTGTTGGGACAACATGCAATTTTACTAAGACAAGCTACCACTTCCAAAATTTTGATCTCGAAATCATTCGTGCTTCCAACAGCTGCCGTCTGTTCCTTTGGTAACAGAACTATTAAATGTTTATCATCGTTTAATACATCCAACAACTCTTGGTCTTGTGTGCAAACCCCTTTAACCAAAGATGATCAAGTTTTGCAGTATGCCAAAAACTCGCATTAATTTAAGAGTGCAACTATTTCTTTCGTACGACGTGGACTTTTTGTTTGCTTTTGGTACTTCTTAGATTAGGAATGGGACCGACATAAAGAAATGAGGGTTGTTTTCAACAGCATATACTGTCCCATAACTTACATGATAGCTTCCTGTTGGTCCTGGTTCTGAAACAGAACAAGGTACTCTTGGTTCCCAGAGGTTGATGGCATGTTTTATAGCCTTTTAATTTGAAATACGATCATAATATATGGGAAGTAGGTATGATTATATGATTATATTGTGACCCCGAAGGGAGGCGGCACTTGGAATCACAATATCGGCAGCCTTGTTTATTTGTTTCTCTGCAGGATCAACTACAGCCATCTTCAGCACTCTTACTTTGCCATATCAAAGCTTGATAATTTATAATTTATAATTTACCATTTACCATCCGAACCTTAGATTTAGAAAACATGTCCTGATGAAGCGGTACAAAATTTTTAACTAAATTTGGAAGGATTCTACCTTTTTCGTTGAAAGAGAAAGGGATTCTCGTGAGTGTACAGTTGGAAGATAATTATCAAATAAACGTTCTTAGATTGCTTAGATAGGGCACACTTAAATTCATTGGATTTTAGATGTTGATTTTCAACTTGGTTTGGTCAAGAAAAGGGAAAGAACAGTAAATTAAGATGAGTAGACATTAAGAAAATCCAAACTAAACTGAAGATTTGAAAAAGAAAGAAGCATATATAAGGACAACTAGACCTTTGGAAAAATTTGAAGCGAGAAACTGATTATCTATATGCTGTTGGGATATGTTTTTCTATAGCTAGACCATGATTGTTTAACTTAACTTGATGAAGGAAAAAAGAAGGAAGGATAATGAAGGATAGTTTGTATTAGAAGGTTTAAATATTCAACTCAAAAGTTAGCTTTTAAGTTGGAAAGACACTTTTTTTATTTAATCTTAGCACTAAGGATCATACTTTTGGTATAAGCTTTCATCTTGTACATATGCTCTCAATCATACTTTTGGTATAAGATTTTCATTTTATACATATGCTCTCATACATTAAACGACATTGGACTTAAGATTGCTTGGGTAGAGTAGATTCAAGTTGGGTTTTGATACCATATTAAAAGGTGTAAAAGCTCAGTTTAAAAGCTAAATTTCGAGATAGAAGGACACTTCTTTTATTTAAAATTCATTACAAAAAATCATACTTTCAGTATGAGACTTTTATCTCACACTAATTTGAAAATACAAAGAAACAACAACCTTTGTTTATAAAAGATGATACTTGGTCCTTCTACCACATGGCAACTGAGATTTTGGCAATACTATTTTGCACTTTTGTAAGGTCTAATCGGGAAGTAAATCACACTTCCAACAACTTCTTTGGTGTGGATTAGGGGTCTCTAATTACACATATTTTATTTAAGATTATCAAAAGAGTTATTGTAAGTGGATTTAAAATCTAGCTTAACAAGTAGCTCATGAATAAAAAAAAAACAAATCTATATTTATACTAAAGCAATTGAGATGGAGAAAGGAACAAAATCAAGTCAAGTTAAGAATCTTGCATCATCCTTTACCAAGAATCAAGACCCTTGCTATATTGTCTCCAAGTCAACCACCAATCAGTTCTCTCTCTTGGAAATCAAGCCTCAAACCGCCCCTATAATTGACCCTAGCGGAGAGGGAGACAACCAAAGTCTTGAGGATGAACAATGTTACGCGTTGCCACTGTCTCATCAACCATAATCCTATCCTAGTTGTTGATGGAAGCTTCCTATGAAGTTGCTATGTTATGAGCACCGCCCAATTTTGAAGACTTTATCTTGAACTTAATGTAAACTTCTTGTATGGTCATGAGATACGTAAAAAGGACAGCATCTTCTTGTTTTCCACTTGGGTCCACTGTCCGCTCATCTACGTTGAATGACTACACGATGTAGTCATGTGGAAAACAAGAAGATGGTCAAGACCTTCCACTTGTTTTCCACTTGGGTCCACTGTCCCCTCATCTACGTTGATTCTATTCTCACTGCAATTTCCATATAGTTTCCTTGACAAATGGTCAAGATAGTTTTGATAGATTGCCTTCAGAAAGAAATTGCTTTGCAACATTAAAACTAGAGTGCCTATATATTGACTGCTATTCGCTAATTTCTTCCGTAAGGCAACATGGGGTTTGATGTCAAGAAACGGTTCCTCCTTGTTTTTCTGATCCTTGCTACCCTGCTCCTTTCTTGCAGCTTGCTCGTCACAAGTGAGATGACCACTTTCTCTTTAAACTTTGCATATGTCTATAGGCTACTGCTTTACGTTGCGTTTTGTTTACTTCTGGGTAACAGCTCTGTGTAAATTGTTATAGGAGATAAAAAAAAGGTAAGATTAACATAAATCGGAAAACAAAAAAAATTCAACTTCTTGCTCCTAGTTTTCTTGTGCTAAATGACACAGCGTCAAAGTAGCTTTGAAGTATCAGACATGTAGATAGTTAGATTTTGACTTGATAGCCTAAAATGCTAGAAAATATCTAAGTTCTTCATTTATTAAGAGAGGAAAATACTTGAATATATAATAAAAATATCAGGTTAAAATATTGACAATATGTAACGACTAGTATGTGATGGAATAGTGAGATGAAATCATAATAAGTTAGTATATGATGAGATGTCAAACTAAAATTCGGTTTTAATATTATGTCAGAAATAGCTCAACTTCCTAACATAATATCATAACTTAATTTAATTGTGACACTTTATCATGAATTGAGTTTTGTAATTTCATTTTATTGCTCTATATTATTCATAAATTGAGTCTCCATAATCATCTTCAGCCCTCTTCCTTTACCATGTCAAAGCTTCATAATTTATCATTTACCATACGTCAAATGTAGAAAACACATCCTAACGACAGGATACAGAATTATCAACTCAATTTGGAAGGAGTCGAAAAATAGAAATACCTGCAGTAGTTGTTGGGATTATCGTGAGTGTACAGCGAACGCATAATTATCAAATATATTTTCTTGGATTATGTAGATAGGACATATTTTCTTTTTTTTGGTGGGGTGGGGCGGGGGTGCGGGGATGGGGAGCGGGGGGGTGTGGGGAAGAGGAGGAAGGAGTGTCTTCTCCTTGAATTTCTCTCTGTGAACCGTCATACCAGACGTAAATGGTAAGAAATAACGTGACTTGAGAAAAGATAATGAAAATTTCTCTCCTAATTTTCCTGCACGAGAAGTGAGATGGCTTCAAAGCAATATTATTTAACGACACTACATAAATATTCAGCGAGAATTTCTCTTCTTAATATATCAGTTTAGCCTCCATAACTTGATAGCAACAGTAGAACACAAGGATACATGAACTTTGAAGGCTAGTTGAAGTTTTTACGAATGCTTGTTTTACTTTGTCTGAAAATGTGGCTGAAAATGTTGGTGAAAATTTACGACGATCAGGTGAGAAAATGGAGAAGTTAGTTCGTCCAAGAGATGCAGTAGAATTGCCAGGAAACGACGCCGAAGAACGAGGGAACTCTCTTGTGGGCCCGTCAACACGAGAGCGACGACGTGCTGAACGACCACCGCCACCTCCTCACGGAGCCGCAGGGTCAAGTCCCTAATATGCATCTTTCTTGTATTTCAGAAATAAAATCTCTTGATGTAGCTTGTATGTCATGAACAAGAAAATATCAAAATAAGAACAGCTTTCTCCGTAAATGTCAATTTAGGTGAACTATTGAATGAGTATTGGCAGAAGATAGGTGATTTTTCTATACATTGTGAAAGCATCACTTAATGAATGTAACGAGTTCCCCCATGTTACAAATAGTCATCTTTCCTATTGAGCCATTTTTTTTTTTATATATAAATAGATATCAGTTTAAGATTTGAGCAATATAAAAAGTTTTACTTTTGTTTTGATATCACACTTGGCATGAATTCTGATATTATATTAAAAGCTTTTTTCTTCCTTTAAATCAACTTAAAAGGGGAAAAGTGATTTTTTTTCCTTATATTAAAACAATAAGATAGATTTAAGCAATATAAATACATCATTTTGAACATACTACTGTACCATCAATACCTTCGTAGAAAGACATTGCGGAAACGACCTTAACAATCCACCCACTTTAGCTCCTATAAGGCATTTCCTATGCATCCTGCGTTAGTCGTCTCAGTGACTTGACTTGGCAATCGAGGGAAACAGCAGCCAATTTTGTCCAGATCATGAAATCTTACGTTAAAGTAAGATGTTCTTCCGATATTCAAGATGCGTGCACATGGTCTGGCTTGAGCTCTGGGTTCAAAGGTTCCACGAAATTTCATGTAATAAATCCATGCATCAGTGCAGTCATTCCTAGTTGTGTGTTGAAAGTTTGTTCAAAATTCTTTGACTACACGGTTTCTTTTGGGTGAGGATACATTCTTTACCTAAATCGAGAATACGAAGTTTGAGTTTTACATGGAAGAAAACGCGTGGTGCAATAATATTTTGAGGGTCTTCTTTCACTCCAATGTCGGGTTATTATGGTTCCTTAATATTAGAGAGCAATTAATCCTAAAAAACAAACAAAAGTTAACAGTTGCAAGTGTTCTTGAAAATATGTTAAATGTTTGTCCCATACCAGATGCGAGACCTTGATGAGTTTATAAGAAAGATGCTCTTTGCTTATCACGAGGGATTTTTTAGGGGGTGTTCGCCAAGAACCTAACAAAATGCAATAAAAGGCGTCAACTTTGTCCCCCGCCAGTGTGGCTGGAATGCTGAATTCTTATGGCAGGCGTTAACTTTCAAGTGTTCTAGCTAACCACCATGAATTTTGATTCGACAGTGTCAAAACATGTTCTTAAATTGTTAGAAAGGAATGACTTTTTTTTAATTAGTCATTAAAAGAAGAAAATATTAAAATATATTAGGAAAAATACCAAACAATCATATTAATAATGTAAGATAATGATATTTTTACCACACCCCCTAACCTCAAGTATATGCAAATCATGAGAATTCAACTTAAAATTAATAAAATGATAGAAAAAATCATATTAACCCACTTCTTGATAAGTTGTTACAATTGTATCTGAATTTAACATCATGGATATGAATTTAACAACTTCTTTGGTGTGGATTACGGGTCTCTAATTACACATTTTATTTAAGATTGTCAAGAGAGTTATTGTAAGTGGATTTAAAATGTAGCTTAACAACTAGCTCATGAATAAAAAAAACAAATCTATATTTATACTAAAGCAATTGAGATGGAGAAAGGAACAAAATCAAGTCAAGTTAAGAATCTTGCATCATCCTTTACAAAGAATCAAGACCCTTGCTATATTGTCTCCAAGTCAACCACCAATCAATTCTCTCTCTTGGAAATCAAGCCTCAAACCGCCCCTACAATTGACCCTAGCGGAGAGGGAAACAACCAAAGTCTCGAGGATGAACAATGTTGACGTGTTACCACTGTCTCATGAACCATAATCCTATCCTAGTTGCTGATGGAAGCTTCCTATGAAGTTGCTATGCTATGAGCACCGCCCAATTTTGAAGACCTTATCTCGAACTTAATGTAAACTTCTTGGAAGGTCATGAGATATGTAAAAAGGACAGCATCTTCTTGTTTTCCACTTGGGTCCATTGTCCCCTCAGCTACGTTCTATTCTCACTGCAATTTCCATATAGTTTCCTTGACAAATGGTCAAGATAGTTTTGATAGATTGCCTTCAGAAAGAAATTGCCTTGCAACATTAAAACTAGAGTGCCTATATATTGACTGCTATTCGCTAATTTTTTTTTACTTGAATAGTTTTGTTGTGTAGTTACAAATTCTCCCTTTTTTTTTTTTTTTCCTTTTAACGACCGGAATCTCTCATCAAGTTTTATTTAATGGCTTGTACTGAAAAAAAAAACCGTTTTAAATTATGCTCATGTTTAGTTAAAAATGCAGCGGAAGAGTGAGTCGTTAGAAATCCTCGGCGGGTGAGCAATTAATCCAAAAAAAAAAAAGAAGTTAAAAGTTGAAATGTTCTTGAAAATATGGTAGTGTTTGTCCAATACCAGATGCGAGACTTGACGGGTTTATAACGACGGCTTATAACAAAGATGCTCTTTACTCCTCACGAGGCATTTTTTAGGGAGTGTTTGCCAAGAACCTAATTCCTAACATTTAAGCCACATGAACGCACCTTTTTCAGAGGAAAGTCCGACCTTTCTAAATCACTAGTTTGAAACTATTGTGGCTTTAATACTGCCACAAAAAGCCATGGCATAGACGAGCTTAACAATCCATCTCCTTTACTTCCTTGGAAGGCATCCCTTGTACGTCCTGCGTTAGTCGTCTAAATGACTTGACTCGGCAGTCGACGGTGAAACTGCAGCCGATTTTTCCTGAAACATGAAATCTTTCCCTAAAAATTAAGATACTCTTCGGACATTCGGGATCTATGCTCATGAGCTGGCTTGAAATTTGAGGCCGGAGGTTCCATGAAATATCATGTACCAAATCACGCGTTTAACAGTCATTCCTAGTTGTGTGTTGAAAGTTTGCTCAAAATTCTCCGCGTAAAGGTTTTCTTTGTGGTGGGGATACATTTATTGCATCTAAAACAAGGATCCTAGCCAAACTTGAAGTTGACACCTAGCTAATTTTGAGCTCTTCCAATCTTGAGTTGCCATATAAAAGTGTGAGATTGTTTATTTTCTACCTTAAAAAAATTCATAGTTATTAAATATTTAGGTTAGTATATCAATATTGTATAACACATATCGATTTTCAACATATCTCTTAGAATAATATGAAACACATTAAATTTTGACCAAAAAAAAGAGTAATAAGTGTTTGTTTTGAGTTTGTTTAGAATTATACACCAAAATGAGAGTTGTTTTCAATACCACACGGAATCAAAAGCTTTTGACTTTCCACGGTTTGTCTGGTGGCGTTTTTAGTTTTGCATGGAAAATTTTCCACCTTTGACCCAGTAAAGGAAAAGGACTGAATTGGATAATTTAAAGTTCTATGTTAACAATCGACAAGAGTGTCTATATATAGATTTTGATATTCATTGATCTCTTCCATATGACAATATGAGGTTTGAAGTGACGAGACGCTCCCTCCTTCCTTTTCTTTTGCTTTCTACCTTACTCCTTTCTTGGAGCCTGCTTGTTACCAGTAAGAGGCTCTCTTTTTCTCGCCAAGTTTCATCTTGTTTGACATGTTTATATCCATAGGCTATTGCTTCACATGTTTGTTTGCTTACTTGTGGGTGGGTGGGTGGGTGTGTTCACAAGAAAACATGATCAAATATTTTCTCCTAATTTTCTTGTACAAGCAGAAAGTGAGACAACTTCAAAGAAAAATGATTTAACGACACTACTCCATAAATATTCGGCAAGAATTTCTCTTCTTGATATATCTGTCTAGTCTCCATAACTTGATAGCAGGTGTGGAAAATTATGCAATATAACTCAAGGATACATGAACTTTGAAGGCGAGTTGAAGTTTTAACGGATGCTATTTTTACTTTTCAATTGCATGGTATCTATAATCTTTTACCACAATCGGTACTGTCTTACTATTTTCTTGTTTGAAACTGTGGGTAAAAATTACGCTAATTAGGTGAGAAAGTGAAGAAGTAAGTTCATGCAAGAAATACCAGAGAATTGCCTGGAGATGATACCAAAGAACAAGAGAACTCTCTTTTGGTCAACAGAAGCCCACCGCCACCGCCAGCACTACGACCACCAGAACATCCACCGCCATCTCCTAGGGGACCCAATGGGCCACCCCCCTAGTAGATATTTCCTATATTTCATGTAGTTGGATGTAATTTGGATGTTATAAACATGAAGATGTCAAAATCGGAACAATATATACTGCAAATGCTTCAGTTTAGCATCATCTATTAAATAAGGATGTTGGCGAAAGACTCGTGATTCTTCTTTACACTATGAAAGAATTGCTTATTGAATGCAATGAGTTATAGTATGTTACAAACAGTCATCTTTCTTATTGTACCCTTTCTTTAATATAGATATCAACATGAAATTTAAGTAATATTAAAAAAAATACTTTTAACATGTTTCTTTTCTCTAAACTTAAAGATACCACTATTTTTTTTTTAATATTTGGGAGTAAAAGAATGTCAAAGTTAAACATAATTTTGATGTAATGTTGTAAAACTTGTTTCCTCTTTAGAATCAATTTGTAAGGAAAAATTTGTTTTCAAAGGAAAGGTCAAATCATAAGTTTGAAACTATTGGAGCATCAATATTATCATGAAATGTTATTATAAAAGTAAATAAGTACATGATTCAGTTGGTAACTCATGTCATCTAAAACTAAAAGGTCCAAATTTGACACCTAATTTCCTCACACCCCATTTACCTTTTTTTTTTAAAAAAATGTCATTATAGGACCAACCTTAACAATCTTGCAACTACAGCCGATTTTGTCTAGATCATAAAAACTCTTGTTTTAAAATAAGATTTTCTTCGGATATACAAGATCTATGGTCATGAATTGGCTTGAATTTTGGAGCCGGGCGTTCCTGAAATTTCATGTACCAAATCCACACATTAACGAGTCATTCGTAGTTGTTTTGAAAATTTGTTAAAAGTTCTTCGGGTAAAGGTTTACTTTTGGTGGGGATACATTTATTGCACTTAAATCAACAATACGAATCTACTCCTCAAGATGACTCAAGAAAATGAGCTCAATAAATGTTTCTGTCTTAAGAAATGAATAGTTTTTTTTTTAATTAATGATGTTGAAGATTATCAATCTTTTGATTCTAAACGCATAGTATAGGTGGCCAGCAAAAATGAGGATAGTAAATTCAATTTCAATTTTCTTAAAAAGATAATTTCATTTATTTGAAACATTTTACAAATAATTTTAGGATATTTTTTGTGCTCTTCTAGAGGTTTAGAAAATACAAGAATATTATCTAATATAAACTACACCAAAAATTTCATGGTTTGTTTCTTTTGAGTATGGTTCTTCGAGCCAAATCTACATAAGATTTTTTGAGTTGTAACAATTTTGCTGTGTAGTGAGAAATTCCGTTAGTAAGACTACTCATCTTATTAAATTTGGAAATTAAAAGTTATCAAAAGAGAAGAATTTGAATGGCTGATTAGATACAAAGGCATAAGAAGAAGGAAGAATAGCAATGGGACTCATGGAAGAGAAAAGGCCTCCTAAGATATAATTAAGATGATAAAAAAGGCTCATATAAGAAATCTCATAAAACAAGTATTTTGACTTTAAATTTTCTTGATTACATTTGTGATTGACAAAAATATGTTGGGGGCAAATTGCTACTTAGTTTAAGCTATTAGATAAAATTTAATGGAAGTTTGGGTTATAAATAAATAAATAAAAGAACAAGGAAAAGAAAGTCAAGAATAGAGGTTCATGGGAATAAAAGCCTTGTCTTTGCAAGAATTCATAAAATTATTTGTAAAAAATTTCAAAAACATGAATTTTTTTCTCTCCTTTATCTAAAAATTCCAAAATTAGGGCTATATAAATGTATTTATTTTTCCATCTTACTACTTTTTTTTTTAAACAGGATAATAAAAGACTTAATGATCCAATTCTAACATGTGACGTTTTCTCTACCATTGCTACACACCTTACGATGCAAATTGTAGGGACGGAACTTGTAGATGATGTCTCTTTGCCCATATGTATTACTTTGGCCTAGACCGGTACCTATTGGGTTATTTGCTTAGTTGGGGCATGATCCAATCACGTCCTGGTTTCGCGAGTCCGATGCATGTGGATTGGGGGCCCGTTCCCACCACCCTACGTCCCATCGCAAAGGGGAGTACATGTCTCACATCGGATGTAGGGAACATCATTCATAGAAAAGGAGACCCTTGTTTCTTACAAGACATTTTTGTCCAAAAATTAGCACTGTTACCATTAACTAATTTGTCCAAAAATCAATTTGTTCAAACTTTAAACTTTTTGCTTACGTACTTTTTGATTCAAATTTCCCTTAAGGTTGAACATAGTTGTCTCTATTGAGAAGCTGCACCCTGTAGAGTAGTAATTCAGTTCTGGCTAAAAGGGTGTTAGCCTCATACTCAGTTGTCTGTATTAAACACAGCAACCACAATTCATCTTGCCCCAATTTCAACAATCAAAATTATCCAAGGATTACCTCGACGCAGTACAGGCTCGTTAAGCAACCAGCATTCTCCAAAATGAAGATCTCTCGATGCTTGTTTGCAGAATTGTCTCGGCTTCAAATTCTATTTTGTTAGAGTACGACATGAATGAATGGAACATGCATCGCAAGCTTCATGCATCTTTATCTTTTTCACAAAATGGTACAAAATGTTTTGCATTGTCTATAATTTGTTATAGAATCCTTTTTAAAATAAAAGATATATTTACCCTTTTACTCTGATTTTAAGAAAAGAAAAAATATTTAAGAACATAATATTGAAGTTAATGATATACATAAACAAAATCTTACTAAAACTTATAATTAGATACAAAATTTCCTCATAATATTAGTTAAAAAATCTAGTAATCTCGTCTCACAATGACTACCATAGATATTGACATTTTTTTTTATATAATTTATAATGTTATAAAATATTTTAAGAATGAAAGACAAACACACCTTTTTTTTAAAGATAACTTAGTAATTTGACAAAAATGTTCAATAATCTATCACTAATGAATGAACTTAATTGAACCATGAAAACGGAACACTATCCCATTAACTACTTTCGTACTGGGGCCACCATGATTATATTTATGCATGTTTCCTTCAGTGTTTCTCTTTATTTAAGTCTTGCTTTTCTTGATAGTCATGGGTGTATTCTATCTAATCTTCACGCCTTGTCCTCGGTGTGCTTTTCAAGGAAAAGTCCTAGATGCCTCTAAATTGCAAAGTATTATATTTAATCTTGCTTATATCCACCTTAGAGCATATATGTTGTTACACCACGTATAAGAAAAACCTAAAAATCCATAATCATTCAATCCTTGTTGACAGATAAAGTTTTTGAATTCTCTACTTGCCATTGCTAAATACTGTTTGCCCCTTTGTTTTTCTTTTTGACAAACCATGGAATTAAAGGTCATCTCCTATTATCCATGATTTGCCTATTGTTTGAAGTCCCTCTAAGTGATGCCATAATTGTTTCCTTGGGATATGATTTGTATTAGCATATACTATTGTCACTAGGAACTATTTTCGGTCCATTTGTATGTCCACTGTGGTACTCTGATTGCAACAAGCAACTAATGACACCTTTGCATCTATTTTCCACATTAACCATATATGCATATTTTTTGGGTTACAATATAGAAAATTGAGAAAACCCAACCTCCTCACTATTTTAAGTATTTACTTATCTAAATTATGCTGCTACAATCGTATGTTCATGACAAGATAGAGTATGACTTATGCTCAGGTTCTTATTTAGGGATCAAGTGCCAATTCTTTATCGTGTAACCTTTTCTAGGGTTGTTTACCTTTCATTGTTTTCTAATCGGAATTTCCTATATAGTGAGATCATCCTTGCCTCCCACATCTACAAAACCATCAATTGTCCCTCACCTTAAATCATATATCAAGGTAAGTGATTAACTAAATTATTCTGCGATTGAGAAATCATCCTAAGGATATATGTTAAGTGTGTGCTTGTATTCTTGAGTGTGGTCCACCTATGAATGTAACATTAATCATTGCAATGAGAAAAGGAATGTGGTTTGGTATTAAAATTAATGCATGTGAATACCTAGTTATGAAGTACTAGAGTATCTTGGTGAGTGGATCACATTTTTTGGAACTGCTCCATTTGGAAGTGCCTATGTAATGCAAGTAAGAACATGAAACTACTATTTAGATTTTTATGGTCATCTCTGAGTACTAGTAGAATACCCCATATTATTGTACAGTCAACTATATAGTATCCAATTTGTTTTGTGTTATCAGAAACTTCAATACAAACATTAGTGCAAATAAATAATGGAAAGGAAGAGTAAAGCATGAACTGAAATGACTATAAAAAATTATCATTTATTTGATTTTGTCTTACCAGATATTGAACTTTGATATGTGGTTGATGTGTCGATAATGATGCTTGTAATAAGATCATGTCACTCTTAGTCTTTACTATTATGATTCAGAATTGCTTATTGCCTATAAATGGTTATGATTTTCTTCATGTTTGATCAATTGTTAAAATGATGTGGGCCTTTGTACATCTTTTATAGATAGATTTATGATGGGTTGGTCTCTAAGAAACCAACCCACTTGTTAGTGACCCTACTAACTCAATTAGTTAATGACTTGGTTCTATATAGCAACCTTAGGCTAGCTCACTTACTCAGTTACTGTTGTATCCGGATGCTATGGCCATGCCCATGTTCTTCATGCTTATATATTCACACTAATAAATCTAAGTTTTTTTTTTTTCATGTTTTTAACTCATTCTAGTGTTTATCAATTTGTAAAGCCATAAGCATTTTACCACTGATGAAATTTTTTCTTTCTAATTTTTTTATAATTCTGCTACAAACTATGACCATGATCCAAAGAGGGGATAGACCTTTAAATATCAGAGTAAACTGTTTGTAAATTGTATGTTAAGATTAGTTTCTTTGTGAGGTTGATGCTAATACTTTGTTTTTCTAAATTAATGTGTAAGACATAAATGATCCACCCCCAAACTTTAATCAGTAACCATCAAATCCTTGTTTAGCACCTAGACGTAAGGTTTAATTTTTAGCATTTTTCCTAAATAGATTTTACCTTGAAAAGACCTAAGTCTTCTCTTTGGAAAGAAAGACATTGATTGTACTCGTTTTTTTGAGTTGCCATAGGAAGTTAGTAAGGCACCAAACAATTCAAGCCAAGCATTTCAAGCTCTAGTAAACGGTGAAGGTTGGAGATTGAATGACCAAGAGAATGGGCTAATATATCAATCCAATGCGGATAGTTCAACACCCTAGTGACAACAAAAAATGTAAAAATCATAGAGTTTGAAAATGGAGATGAAACCAAGGTGGGATCTTCTAGGGTGAGAATCATTGAACCACTAATTTAGCGTAGGTGGGTCCTTCCTTAGCTACTCGAGTTGCAATGCTAGAAGCAGTTGAGGCCATCCAATGATCAAAGTCAATTCCAACAGAACAAACAATTGATGATCAGTCAGTGGCACGTCCTTTAGATGAGAGTGATGAGTTGTAAAGGATTACAAAGATATCTGAAGTTAGAGGGGCATTGGAAGTTACTGGTGGGAGCTTAAGGTTGAACTCAAGTGAGATACAAGAAGATGACCACAATTTTGAGTAGAAACAAAATGGGATAGAATTTGTTTAATCAGCTTGATCCAAGGCACCTACATATATGATAATAAGTTTCTTCATGTAGCACATGGTTGTTTTGGATTGGCTTGAATGAATAATGCGACTTGACTCTAATTCAGTACTTTTGATAGGATTTGGATTCCATATAGGTTTTGTTTTTATGAAGATATAATGTTTCAAAGAAGAGAAAATATGATACAATGTACAAAAAATATTCATGGGTCTTATGCTAAAAGCAACTCATGTTTAATGTTAAAAGGACATCTAAAGTAAAGCATAATGGTTTACTCCGAGAAATATCATGTGTTGTGTGATTTGGCAAGTGACAACAATTTTCAAGGAAAAGAATCCTCATATGAGAAATTTTCTTGTAGTTTTAAAGTGTTTGAAAGCTTTAAAACAATGAAAGAGTTATTTCTTTATAGACTTGGGATTTAGCTTATCTTTGAATTAGGGAAAATCTTCAAATTCTTTAATATTTTTCCACGTGAAATGCATATTTTATAACAAGAAGTCAGTTTCTTAGCTAGTTTTATCAAGTCCAAATATTGATGTTTCCTTTGTTTTAATGGAAAACAATGCTTCCTCATCCTTTGCATCCCTTGCTTTGTCTTGGGACAACATGAAATTTTGCTAAGACAAGCTACAACTTCCAAAAGTTTGATCTCAAATCACTCGTGCTTTCGTAACTCCTGTTTGTCCCATTGGTAACTGAATTATTACATGTTTATCATCATTTAATACATCCAACAAGTCTTGGTCTAGTTTGAAAAACCCCCTAACTAAGGAATATCGAGTTTTGCAGGATGTCGATGGTTACAGTAACATATACTAAATGGGTAATAGGTTGTGAAACTGGGTTATCTTTCAAGTCAGTGAAGTGGAAACGGTTTTTCCTTCCTTTCCCTATGGTGAAGTTAGCAGTAACTAAGAGAATGCAATTTAGAATAGGAAACTATGGCTTTAAAAGAGTTCACAACCTCAATCTCTAAGGAAGAGAACACTAAGAACCATAAGCCAAAGTTTACATCTTTCAATAGATTACTAGTTTTTATACAGAATTTTCCTTTGCGTCATTGTTGTAGACACATATGGGCAAGCACTCCCTAAGGCCTATTACAGAACATCTATAAACAAAAGCAACACTCTTACATAATTAACCACCACTCATATCAGTATCTTCAGAATAGCTGACCTAAGTTGTGTTCCAGCTAACTTCCTAGTGAGTGGTTGAACATAAATGTCTAGTGTTTTGCCTCTTTTACTCTCGGTGCCGTGATACAAAAGTCTTTCAAAAGGTTTGCTGACTTGGCTGCCATTGTAGCTTCTCATAACACACTCTTCCCCTTAAGATTAACCTTGTCCCCAAGGTTAAAATTAGGGAACCTTAGTTGGGTTAAGTAAACGTCTTCCTAAGTAGCCTTTGCAAAAAGAGAGTGCCCCTGCCAGTGCACTAGGATCTCCTCCCTTCCTTTGTTTCTTTGCTGACCTAGGACTGTTTGTGGAAGTAATTCCTCCTCTTTGAGTTTTTCCTAGTCTACTAGTAATTTTGTGGATACTTTAGCTCCCTTTCCCACTTGACTATTTATATTTGAAACATGGAACACAAGGTGCAACCTAGATTGTTGGGGAAGCTTGAGGCAATAAGCCACCTTATCAATCTTCTTTTCTACCTCAAAGAGCTCGTAAAACCTAGGGCTAAGTTTTTGACTTGCCCTTTTGGCAATAGATGTCTACCTATAGGCCTTTAATTTCACATAGACATTTTCTCCCACTTCTTGCACTACCTCCCTCTAATGTTTATCATGCATATTCTTCATCTTGTTTTGTGCGGCAACTAACCTTTCTCTTAATTTCTTTAGGACCACATCCTGAGAGTGTAGTTCCTTATCTACTACCTCCACTTATGAGATCCTTATGACATATGTAAGCAAGGTGGGTGGTGCCTTACCATACACAGTTTCATAAGGAGAGACTCTTATGGTTGCTTGGGGGTTGGTATTATAACAATAGGATGCCCATGGAATCCATTTACACCAGTCTTTAAGCTTCCCTCCTACAAAATAGCAGAGATACATCTAGATTATATGGTTAACTATCTCTATTTTACCATCCATTTGAGGATGGTAGGCAAAAGACATGTTAAAACTAGTACCATGCAATTTAAAAAGTTCTTGCCAGAAATGACTTGTAAATGTTGCTCTTCAGTCATAAACTATGGTTTTTGACGTACCATATAGTTTAATGATGTGCTTAAAGAAGAGTTGGGCTATGGAGGCTGTTGTGTAAGGGTGGGAAACTAGTATGAAGTGGCTGAACTTTGACAATCTATCCACCACAGTAAATAAGGAGCTTTTACCTTGGTAAGAGGGAAGGCAATCAACAAAGTCCATGGAAATATTAGTTCATATTTTAGTGGGAATAGGTAAGGGTTATAATAAACCAAGTGGGGATAGATTCTCCCATTTATGTTGCTGACAAGTATGACATTCTCAAACAAATTCTCTTACATCTGCTCCCATAGAATACAACCTTAATTCTATGTAACATCTTTTGGTTACCTTCATGATGGTTGTTGTGGAATTTATTAAGAATGGTAGGTATAAAGAGGGAGTTGATTGGTAGATATATCATTTGTTTGAAGAAAATCAATCTTTTTCTAACCTCATATGGTCCCATGTTTAGCTTTTCTTGCCAAACTTTCATTAGTTTCTTCTTCTTTTTATTCTAATTCGTTGATTAATTTGTATGACCAACGGGGAACTTTTTTATTGATTTCTTTTATTCCAATATATTTTCCTCTAATTTTTTTTTATCCTTGTGATCAATTATAACTTCATTTAATTTTTATTCGATCTTCTGAATTAATTTTTACTTATTTCTTTTTTGAAAATAAAAAAGAAATAAAAAATTCCTTTCAAATTGAAATTGGATGTTGATTTTACTGTAAACTTACTAATGAAGTTTAAGAAATAACTAATTTATGTTAATAATGATTTTCTATCAAAAAGGCTATCAAATATATTGACTTTCTAGGCAAATTCTATGTAATTAGTAGTAAGAAGGATTCCATGAATCTTATTTATCCAAATTGTCTTTATGTAATGTTTTATAGAAGTTTTTATGATTGAAAATAAAACTGATTTTTTGATCTGTTCATGAAGGGGGTCCATTCAAGAAAGGGTCATGTATTTTAGGAAAATATTCTTTTTGAGTCTCATTATTACACAATTTAATCTTTTTTTTTCAATTATATCCAATTTCTTATCAAGAATTTTTACTATATTTATAAATTTTTTACTTATGTTGTTTTTTTTTTGTTCATCCCTTAAGATCCTATCCCGTTAGGCCTTATGCTTTTCATCCTTCTCTAGCTCTTCCACCGCCAAATCTACCTAAATAGGCAAAGGACTTGAGATGGCTACAACCTTTCCTTGTAGCTTTACTTCCTTTATTTCTCCTTCCTTCATCCTAGACAAGGTATCAGTTGCTTTGTTTTCCCTACTAGGCTTGTATTCTATAGAAAAATCATATCCATTGAGCTTAACCAACCACTTTTGTTGTGCTAAGGTGGCAATTTTCTGCTCCCATTGGAACTTAAGGCTCTTCTGGTAAGTTCTAACCACAAAAGGCCTTCCTAATAGGTAGTGTCTCCACTTTTGGACTACCATAATTAGTGCTAAAAGTTCCTTCTCATAGGTAGATAGCAAGACATTCTTACCATGTGTAGTCTTGCTAAAGTATGCTATAAGTTTCCCTCCTTAGGACAACACTCCCCCTACTCTTTCCCCACTTGCATCACACTCAATGGTAAAGGTTTGGTTGAAGTTTGGTAGGGCTAAGGTAGGTGCCTTTGTCAATTTTCTTTTAAGGGTATTAAATGTTGTTGTGGCTTGCTCTCCTAAATGAAATCCTCCCTCCCTCAATAAACAAGTCAAAGGCTTTGGCACCTTCTCATAATTTTCCACAAATCTCCTATAATACCTAGCTAACCCCAGAAACTCCTTACATCCTTAATAGTCTTTGGTTAGGGCCAATATGCCATTGACTGTATTTTGTTAAAGTCAATAAATACTCCTTTTTTAAACACCACCTTAAGAACTTCACCACCTTATGGTTAAATGCACACTTGGACTTCTTTACTAATAGCTAGTGGCTTCTTAAGGTTGATAAGACCTCTTTTAAGTGCCTCAAATGTTTCTCCCAGCAAAGGCTAAAGACTAGAATATCATAAAAAAAAGACAAGGATTGACTTTCTTAAGAGTTTCTTAAACACTTCATTTATGAGGCATTGAAATGTGAAGGGTGCATTAACCAATCCAAAGGGCGTCACCATGAATTTGTAGTGGCCATGGTGGGTTCTAAATGTAGTATTAGGGATATCACTAGGATTCATCCTAATTTGGTAATATCCAATTCTTAAATCCAACTTAGAAAAGTAGTATGCACCTTTCAATTCATCTAGCAATTCATCTATAATTGTAATAGGAAACTTATCTTTGATAGTGTATTTGTTGAGAGCACAGTAGTCCATACAAAGCCTTCAGCTCTCGTCAACCTTTTTCACAAGTAGTGCTAGTGTAAAGAAGGGACTTTGGCTTGGCCCTATCATCCTAGCCTTAAGTAGCTCCTTCACTTGTTGTTCCATTTCTAACTTGTGATGGTAGGGGTATCTATAGGATCGAATTGCCATTAGTTAGGTATCCAGTATGAGAGGAATCTTGTGATCATGTACCCTCTCTGGTGGAAGGTTTAGGCTTTCTCTAAACAGATCAAAGAACTGATCCAAAAGGGCTTCCAATGACTCGATTTGTTCCTCTATCAGGTTTTGTTCTTCCCTTTTCACTCAATATCCCTTACTTCATTCCTGGAACCTTATTTCTAATATTTCTCTTGTTTCTTCTCTTACTTCCTGCTTTTTCCTCTTGGTTTGCCCCATTTGCACCCCATTTCTAGCTTCATTAACTTATCTCTTTGCTGCCCTTTTTCAACCGGCTTCCTCACCTTGCAACATTACCATCTTCTCTCCTAATTTGAAGGTCATTTCCATGGTGGAGAAATGCCACACTACCTTGCCTAATGTGCTTAACCATTATGTCCCAAGTACCACATTAGTGCCTATAAGTGGCAGAAGATAGAAATCCATTTTCAATGGGTGCCTCTGTAGTATGATCTCATTGGTTGAGCATAAACCACTGCTGAGTATCTTGTCACCATTGACCATGATGACCACAAACTACTTTTTTCACTATGAAATCAGTTCCATCTTCTTTGCTAATTTATAGTTAACAAAGTTATGGGTTGAGCGTGAATCAATAAGGAAAATCATCTTTTCATTGGTTTTCGAGAAGTACCATTTGACTTTCATGATTCAGGGGGCTTTGGTTCCATAAATGGCATTGATGGAGATCTCCACCAACTCCTCTTAAGGTTCCTCTTCTTCTTTGACTTTAAGATCTTCTTCCTTGTCTTCTTCATAAGAACACAATGGTTGAATTAGGATTTTTTTTTTTTGCATTTGTGGCTGGGTACATACGTTTCATCATAGCTAAAACACAACCCCTTTCTCTTCCTTTCTTGGACCTCATTAGGAGAGAGTTTTTATAGAGGAAACTTCATCTTTCCTACACCTTGGGAATCTTTAAGAGCTTTCTTAGGCAAATTGACAATCACCTAGTGGGAATTTTGGCTTTTCTCTTCATATAGACAGGTAACGCCAATGGTGGAGGCTAGATCATCTAGTTTCTTGGCTTAGACCTCAACCCTAACTACTTCTTTTAGTCCTTACACGAATCCTTGTACCTGCTAACTTTTATACAGCTTCCCAACATAGAGGAGGAGATGAGGGTACTGTTTTTGGTTCTCATCCACTGAATGGGTTTATAGCAGCTTGGTTAATCTTCCATAAAAAAAATCATATTGAGTGGGATCGCATCTCTTCATTAGCTCCCTTTCTAGTTGTTGCCAAGTAATGGTTTCTCCTAGATTTTTCTCAAGGAGAAGTTGGAACCATACTTCAGCATCACCTTCTAAATTCCATGATACTAAGTCCACCTTCTCTTCTTCTGTTGTATTATGAACCCAAAAGAAGTGATTTTCCTAGCTTAACCAGCTAGTTTGGTCCTCTATTCCATCAAACTTAGGAAAGTCAACATTCATAGAGCGTGGCTATAATGCCGCAATTGTTGAGCCTTCTAGAGTTCCTTCTCCTTTTTCTTTGTGGGAAGACCCCACACCATCAAAGTTTGTATTTGCCTCGCCAACTTCATGCTAATTTTTGGTTCGGTTAAGCAGTAATTGTTGAACAACATCTGTAAGTTCATACAACCTTTTCTCCATGGCAATTGCATCAGCCTCCATTTGTTCCATTCTAGCCTTGGCCAACCTGGCTCCAATACCACTTTGGTTACAACAGTAGATATTGAGCATGTAATAGGTCATGAAATTGGGTTATCTTTCAAGTCAATGAAGTGGAAATGGTTCTTCCTTCCTCTCCCTATGGTGAAGTTAACAGTAGCTAAGAGAATGCAATTTAGAATAGGAAACTACGACTCTAAGTGAGTCTGCAACCTCAATCTCTAAGGGAGACAAGACCAAGAACCATAAGCCAAAATTTGCATCTTTCAACCGAAAACTCTCATTAATTTAAAAGCGGGACTATTTCTTCCGTACGCCATGGATCTTTTCTTTTGCTTTGGTACTTCATGATTAGGAATTGGTCCGACATCAAGAAACAAGGGTTTTTTTCAACAGCATATATTGTCCTATAACTTACATGATAGCTTCTTGTTGGCCCTGGTTCTAACACAGAATGGGGTACTTTTGATTTCCAAAGTTTGATGGCATGTTTGTAGCCTTTTTAATTTGAAATATAATCATAATATATGGGAAGTAGGTATAACAAAAGCAAGACGTCAACTAGGCAACCATATGATTATCTTGTGATTCCGGGGGCAGGGGGCACTTGGAATCAGAATGTATTGGCAGCTGTGTTTACAACTGCAGCCATCTTCAGCTCTCTTACTTTACCATATCAAAGCTTAATAATTTATCATTTACCATCCGAACCTTAGATTTAGAAAACATGTCCTGATGAAACGGTACAAAATTATCAACTCAATTTGCAAGGAGTCTACATTTTGCGTTGAAAGAGAAAGGGATTATCTCGTGAGTGTACAGTTGGAACGTTATTATCAAATAAACGTTGTTGGATTATCTAGATAGGGCATACTTAAATTCACTGGATCTTAGATGTTGATTTTCAACTTGGTTTGGTCAAGAAAAAGGAAAGAACAATAAATGAAAATGAGTAGACATTTAGAAAGTTTGAACTAAACTGAAGATTTGAAAAAGAAAGAAGCACATATAAGGACACCTAGACCATTGGAAAAATTTGAAGCGAGAAGCTGATTATCCACATGCTGTTGGGATACGTTGTTGTTTAGCTAGACTATGAAGTTTAACTTAGTATAAGGTATTTAAAACATTATATGTGCCTCTCAAATATTATCTTAATTCCACATATTAATATTTGAGAATTAATTTTTATTCCCTCCATTGTGTATTTAGGATTGTGTGACACCTTGATCATGTACACTTGGTGTCACAAGGCATGTAGCATTGTGAGGTGAGATTCCTCGGGGTGTGAGCAATTTGGACTGTGGTGGTGTACACTTTTATAAACATTTGAGAGTGTTATTCTCAGGGTTTAGTGCAAATAGGACTCCTCTTAATCAATTTAATTAAAAGAGAGATTAACGCAGACTTTGGGTGAGTCAAACTATCATTAAATCAAATTTTGTATGTCTTTGTCTCTCACTTACTCTATCTCTTACTTGTGAATGTTGTAAATTTTGATTTATTATTGAATTTTTATATTCAAAAGCAAAAATAGAAGAAAATACATTTAATATATATATATATAAACATGGAAATAAAAGGGAAAAAAAAAAGAAGAAAAATCAACATATATCAAAACCTAATTCAACCCCGAACATGAAAAAAAAAATTCAATGTCCTTCTTAGGTTTTCTGTAGACTTACATTCACATATTAGAAGCACAAAAGACCAATATATTGGCACAATGAGACATACACTAGATTTCAACATGCCTAATCTCAAGCGTGGGAAAGCATTTCTCATGGGAACTTGTAAGGTGGTGGATTTTGGGCAGCTGATATCACGAGCATTGACAAGGAGGGAAAGAGAAGATCGAAAAGGTAATTGCAACTCGTTAAAGGGAGAAGCGAACCTCTAGGATAAAAGGTAACTGGGATTGTACTCAATTCTCTGCCTATTTCAGTCACCGGCAGTGGAATTTAGACAAATCCGGATGAGCTATCAGCCAATCTGATTCTCTCCTGAAACAACTTATTCTAATGGACAAAACCACCCAACAGAAAAGGAAAACACCTGACTAAATTACAAAAGAAAAATAAAATAAAATAATAACTGGCAGAATTTTCGAGAACCCCTTTTAACTTTTAGGTCTACCCTCGTTCACCCACTGGCGGAATAACGTGGCTTTTGTTGCCACGTTACATTACAGAACTCAGTCCATAAGTGAAGGAGACTTGAAACTTTAATTCTAATATTAAGTTATAAGATCCAGTTATATCATTAAAATTGGTTTATAAGAGGTGGAAACATCTTTGTATATAAAGAGTAAAAAATAAAGTAAGACACATCGGATGTCAATTATTTGGAAAACACATCTTAATGAAATGGTAGAAAATTACCAGCTCATTTTGAAAGTAGTCCGCCTATTGCATTGAGGGAAAAAGGGATAGAAAATTACCATCCCGTTGATGGATTGTGAAAGATAGTGTTTGTGGCACTAGAAAAAAGCACATATCAAGAAAAATAGACTTTTGCAAAAATTTAAAATGGTTTTCTATACATAGACTGATTTTCAACTTGACTTGCTGAAATAAAGGGAAAGGAAAGAAAATAAGAGATGGCCAGAAAATACAAAGAAACCACAACCTCTTGCAGGTCTGATCGTGAAGTTGTTCACATTTTCAACAACTCCTATTGTGTAGATCTTTGACTAACCCAACTCTAAATGGCCAATTTTACATCTTTGATCCAATAAAGGAAAACGATGTTTGAAACTGGATGGCATCATTCAAACAAGAGTGCCTATACATTAACTGTGACATTTACTATCTCTTTCATATGGCAACAGGACTTTTGAGGTTAGTAAATGCTTCCCCCTTTATCTTATTATCCATTACTACCTTGCTTCTTGAAACTAGTGGCATCATTCAAACAAGAGTGCCCATATATTGACAATAATATTCACTATCTCTTCATAAAGCAACATGAATTCTGAGATCAGAAGATGCTTCGTTGTTGATTTTCTTATCCTTACTACCTTGAAACTGGATGGCACCATTCAACCAAGAGTTCCTATATCTTGACTATGATATTCACTATCTCTTTCACAAGACAACATGAGTTTTGAGGTCAGGAGACACTTCCTCGATTTTCTTATCCTTATTGCCTTGTCCATAATGAAATCTAATATGGCATTGGGGAATGGAATGAAGAACCAAAATAAATAATCAAAGCAATTAAAAGAAGAGATTTGATTGCAAAATTTCTTAATATATTTCTTTTAACTTATATTTATTGTATATAGGCTGAATGCAATAGAATATGCTTTTAGGAGAAAAGAGCTAATATTCCTATTATCTTAGCAAAATTAAATAAAGTAATAAGAGAGAGAGAGTTTTTTTATTTAGAAATATAAATTTTTCATAAATCAATATTATTTTGAGCAAAATTTGAAAACTTTAAACTTCTATCTTTTCATATATAATACTAGGGTATGCTACTGTACTTCTGTATTTTAATATTTATTAATACAATTTATCTTTCTAGCTAAAAAATATTACTTTTAACATGTTTCTTTTCTTTGAGCTTAATGATTCTTTGAGATTTTTTTTTTCTTTAGAGTAAAAGAATGTCACGCTTAAACATAAATTTTGATGTTATGCTATAAAACTTGTTTTCTTCTTCAAATCAATATTGTAATGAAAAAAGTCATCCTTTTTCCTATATAAAAAATAAAGACATATTTAAGCAATATAAACAAGTTTTCTAAGGAAAGGCTAAGTCGTAAGTTTGAAACTATTGTAGCATTAATACCCCCATGAAAACCCATAATAAAAGTCAACAAAAATGTGTTTCATCTAGGACCAAGAGCTCGTATTCAATTGTCCCACAGCCCATTTTCCTTTTTTTTTTATAAAAAAAAAGATTGCAGAAACAATCTAAACAATCAACCCCGGGTGAAACTGCGGCCGATTATGTCTAGATCATTAAAATTCTTGCTTTAAAGTAAGATCTTCTTCAGATATACAAGGTGTGTGCTCATCAACTGGCTTGAATTTTCAAAGGCCAGAGGTTTCAAGAAATTTCACGCGCCAAATCCACGCATTAACCAGTCACTCCTACTTGCACTTAAATCAGGTGAGGTTTTTGAAAGTTTGTTCAGAGTTCTTCAGGTGAAGTTTTTCTTTGTGGTGGAGAAACATTCATTGCACTTAAATCAAGAATATGAATCTTCTCCTCAGAAGACTCAAGAAAATGAGCTTAATAAATACTTCCGTCTTAAAAGATGAATAATTTCTTTTTCTTTTACTTTACGATGATGGAGATTGTCAATCTTCTTATTCTAAGTATACAGTAGTAGCTTCAATTTTCTTAAGAGATAGTAGTTTCATTTCTTTGAAATTTCTTAAAAATAATTTTAAGATTTTTTTTTTGTGTTCTTCTATTGTTTTAAAAAACATAAGAATATTATCTATACAAGTTACACTAAACTTAAGGTTTTTTATTTTTTATTTTTATTTAGTATGGTTCTTCGGGCCAAATCTTAAAAAAGGTTATTTTTTACTTGAAATAGTTTTGTTGTGTAATTACAATTTTTTTTTTTTTTAACGACGAGAATCTCTCATCAAGTTTTAAAGTATGCTCAAATTTAGTTAAAAATGCAGCGGAAGAGTGAGTGGTTAGAAATCCTAGGCGGGTGAGCAATTAATCCAAAAAAAAAAAAGAAGTTAAAAGTTGAAATGTTCTTGAAAATATGGTAGTGTTTGTCCCATACCAGATGAGAGCCTTGACGGGTTTATAACGACGGCTTATTGCAAAGATGCTCTTTGCTCCTCACGAGGCATTTTTGAGTGTTTGCCAAGAACCTAATTCCTAACATTTAAGCAACATGAACACACCATTTTCAAAGGAAAGTCCGACCTTTCTAAATCACTAGTTTGAAACTATCGTAGCATCAATACTGCCAAAAAAGCCATGGCATAGACGAGCTTAACAACCCATCTCCTTTACTTCCTTGGAAGGCATCCCCGGTACGTCCTGCGTTAGTCGTCTAAATGACTTGACTCAGCAATCTACGGTGAAACTGCAGCCGATTTTTTCCAGAAACATGAAATCTTTCCCTAAAAATTAAGATATTCTTCGGACATTAGGGATCTATGCTCATGAGCTGGCTTGAAATTTAAGGCCGCAGGTTCCATGAAATATCATGTACCAAATCCACGCGTTTAACAGTCATTCCTAGTCGTGTGTTGAAAGTTTGTTCAAAATTCTTCGCGTAAAGGTTTTCTTTGTGGTGGGGATACATTTGTTGCATCTAAAACAAGAATCCTAGCCAAACTTGGAGTTGACATCTAGCTAACTTTGAGCTCTTCCAATCTTGAGTTGCCATATGTTGGTATAAAAGTGTGAGATTGTTTATTTTTTACCTTAAAAAAATTATATTTATTAAATATATAAGTTAGTATATTAATATTGTATAACACATATCGATTTTCAACACATGTTACTTCAGACGGACTAATAGATTAATAATATAAAACACATTAAATTTTGACTAAAAAAAAGTATTAAGTCTTTGTTTTGAGTCTGTTCAGAATCATATACCACAATGAGAATTGTTTTCGATACTACACGAAATTGGAAGCTTTTGACTTTTCACGGTTTGTCTGGCGGCATTTTTAGTTTTGCAAGGCAAATTTTCCACCTTTGACCTAGTAAAGGAAAAGGACTAAATTGGGTAATTTAAAGTTCTATATTAACAATCAACAAGAGTGTCTATATATAGATTTTGATAGTCATTGATCTCTTTCATAAGACAATATGAGGTTTAAAGTCACGAGACGCTCCCTCCTCCTTTTTCTTTTGCTCTCTACCCTACTCCTTTCTTGGAGCCTGCTCGTTACCAGTAAGAGGCTCTCTTTTTCTCTCCAAGTTTCATCTTGTTTGACATGTTTATATCCATAGGCTATTGCTTCACATGTTTGTTTGCTTACTTGTGGGTGTGTGCGTGTGTGTTCATAGAGAGAGAGAGAGAGAGAGAAATGACTTGATTCAGAAAACATGATCAAATATTTTCTCCTAATTTTCCTGTACAATAAGAAAGTGAGACAACTTCAAAGAATCGGCACTGTACAATAGTTGATCATGTTTCACTTTGTAATTGCATGGGATACCGAGGAATTGCCTAGATATAGTTTTCTCCTAATTTTCCTGTACAATAGTTTCACTTTGTAATTGCATGGTAACTATAATCTTTTACCACAATCGGCACTGTCCTTACTATTTTCTTGTTTGAAACTGTGGGTTAAAATTATGCTAATTAGGTGAGAAAATGAAGATATTAGTTCATGCAAGGGATACCGAGGAATTGCCTAGATATGATACCCAAGAAAAAGTGAACTCTCTTTCAGTTCACAAAAGACTAGAGAAGCGACGAGAACCAGAACCTCCACCGCCCCCTCCTAGTGGACTCAATGGGCCAATCCCCTACTAGATATTTCCTGTATTTCATGTGGTTTGGATGTAATTTAGATGTTATAAACATGAAGGTGTCAAAATCAGAACAATATGTGCTGCAAATGTTTCAGTTTAGCATCATCTATTAAATAAGGATGTTGGCAAAAGACTAGTGATTCTTCTTTACATTATCAAAGAATTGCTTATTGATTGCAATGAGTTATGTTATGAATAGTCATCTTTCTTATTGTGCCCCTTCTTTAATATAGATATCAACGTAAAATTTAAGTAATATAAAAAAAATTATTTTAACATGTTTCTTTTCTCTAAACTTAGAGATTCCATGAGAATTTTTTTTATTTAAGAATGAAAGAATGTCACAGTTAAACATAATTTTGATGTTATGTTGTAAAACTTGTTTCCTCTTTAGAATCAATTTGTAAGGAAAAAATTGTTTTCAAAGGAAAGGTCAAATCATAAGTTTGAAACTATTGAAGCATCAATATTATCATGAAATATCATTATAAAAGTTAATAAGTATATGATTTTCAATTGGTAACTAAAACTAAGAGGTCCAAATTTGACACCTATTTTCCTTACACCCCATTTACCTTTAAAAAAAAAAGTCATTATAGAAACAACCTTAACAATCTAGTAACTACAGTGGATTTTGTCTAGATCATGAAAACTCTTGCTTTAAAATAAGATTTTCTTCGGATATACAAGATCTATGCTCATGAGCTGGCTTGAATTTTGGGGCCGGACGTTCCTGAAATTTCATGTACCAAATCCACACGTTAACGAGTCATTCCTAGTTGTGTTGAAAATTTGTTAAAAGTTCTTTGGGTAAAGTTTTACTTTTGGTGGGGATACATTCATTGCACTTAAATCAAGAATACGAATCTTCTCCTCAAGATGACTCAAGAAAATGAGCTTAATAAATGCTTCCATCTTAAGAAATAAATAGATTTTTTTTTAATTGATGATGTTGAAGAATATCAATCTTTTGATTCTAAATGCACAGTATAGGTGGCCAATAAAAATGAGGATAGTAAATTCAATTTCAATTTTCTTAAAAGAATAATTTCGTTTATTTGAAATTTTTTACAATTAATTTTAAGATATTTTTTGTGCTCTTCTAGAGTTTTAGAAAATACAAGAATATTATCTATATAAACTACACCAAAAATTTCAAGGTTAATTTCTTTTTAAGTATGGTTCTTCGAGCCAAATCTTGGTAAGATTTTTTGAGTTGTAACAAATTTGTTGTGTAGTAAGAAATTCCATTAGTAAGACTACTCATCTTATTAAATTTGGAAATTAAAAGTTACCGAAAGAGAAGAATTTGAATGGCTGACTAGATACAAAGGCATAGAAAGAAGGAAGAGTAGCAATGAGACCCACGGAAGAGAAAAGGTCTCTTAAGACATAATTAAGATGATAAAAGGGCTCATATAAGAAATCTCATAAAACAAGTATTTCGACTTTAAATTTTCTTGATTACATTTGTAACTAACAAAAATACATTGGGGGCAAATTGCTACTTAGTTAAGTTATTAGATAAACTTTAATGGGAATTTGGGTTATAAATAAATAAATAAAAGAAGAAAAAAAGAAAAGAAAATCAAGAATAGAGGTTCATGGGAATAAAAGCCTTGTTTTCACAAGAATTCATAAAATTATTTGTAAAAAATTTCAAAAAGATGAAATTATTTTCTCTCCTTTATCTAAAAAAAACCGAAATTTATATTTCAATTAGGGCTATACAAATGTATCTATTTTTGGATATTTATTTTTCCATCTTACTACGTTGTTTTTTAAACAGGATAATAAAATATTTAATGATCCAATTCAAACTTGTGACGTTTTCTCCACCATTGCTACACACCTTACGATGCAAATTGTAGGGACGGAACTTGTAGATGATGTCTTTTTGCCCATGTGTACTACTTTGGCCTGGACCGGTACCTATTGGGTTGTTTGATTAGTTGGGGCATGATCCAATCACGTCCTCGTTTCGCGAGTCCGATGGATGCGGATTGGTGCCCGTTCCCACCACCCTACGTCCCATCACAAAGGGGATTAAATGTCTCACATCGGATGTAGGGAACATCATTCATAGAAAAGAAGACCCTTGTTTCTTACTAGACATTTTATTGGGAGGACATTAAGGGCGCAAGACATTTTTTTTCCTTGAAGATTGAATCTACCAATATTAGCCGTGGTACCATTAACTAATTTGTCCAAAAATCTATTTGTTCAAACTTTAAACTTTTTGCTTACATATTTTTTGATTCAAATTCCCTTAAGCTTGAACGTAGTTGTCTCTATTGAGAAGCTGCACACTGTAGAGTAGTAATTCAGTTCTGGCTAAAAGGTTGTTAGCTTCATACTCAGTTGTCTGTATTAAACACAGCAACCACAATTCATCTTGACCCAATTTCAACAATCAAAATCATCCCAAGGATTACCTCGATGCAGTACAGGCTCGTTAAGCAACGAGCATTGTCCAAAATGAAGATCTCTCGATGCTTGTTTGCAGAATTGTCTTGGCTTCAAATTCTATTTTGCTAGAGTACGACATGAATGAATGGGACATGCATCGCAAGCTTCATATATCTTTGTCTTTTTCACAAAATGATAAAAAATGTTTTGCATTGTCTATAATTGGTTATAGAATCCTTTTTAAAATAAAAGATATATTTACCTTTTTACTCTGATTTTAAGAAAAGAAAACGTATTTAAGAACATAATATCGAAGTTAATGATATACATAAACAAAATCTTACTAAAACTCATAATTAGATACAAAATTTCCTCATAATATTTCTTAAAAAATCTAGTAATTTCATCTCACAATGACTACCATAGATATTGACATCTTTTTTATATAATTTATAATGTTATCAAATATTTTTTAGAATGAAAGACAAACAAATCTTTTTTTTTTTAAGATAACTCAATAATTTGACAAAAGTTTTCAATAATCTATCATCAATGAACAAACTTAATTGAACCGTGAAAACAGAACACTATCCCATTAATTACTTTTGTATTGGAGCTGCCGTGATTATATTTAGGCACGTTTCCTTCAATATTTCTATTTATTTAAGTCTTGCTTTTCTTGATAGTCATGAGTGTATTCTATCTAATCTTCATGCCTTGTCCTAGGTGTGCTTTTCAAGGAGAAGTCCTAGATGCCTCTAAATTGCAAAGTATTCTATTAAATTTCACCCATATCCACCTTAGACCTTGTATGTTGTTACACCATGTACAAGGAAAACCTAAAAATCCATAATTATTCAATCCTTGTTGACAGAGAAAGTTTTTGAATTCTCTACTTACCACTACTAAATAATGTCTTCCCCTTCATTTTTCTTCCTAACAAACTATGAAATTGAAGTCATCTCCCATTATGCATGATTTGCCTATTGTTTGAAGTCCTTCTAAGTGATGCCTTAATTGTTGCCTTGTGATATGATTTGTATTAGCATATATTATTGTCTCTAGGAACTGTTTCCCGTCCATTTGCATGTCCATTGTGATACTTTGATTGCAACAAGCAACTATTAACATCCTTGCATATGTTTTCTACATTAACTATATATGCATGTTTCTGGGTTATAATATAGAAAATTGAGAAAAGCCAACCTTCTCACTATTTTAAGTATTTACTTATCTAAACTGTGCCGTAGCAATCGTATGTGCATGACAAGATAGAGTATAACTCATGCTCAGGTTGTTATTTAAGGATCAAGAGCCAATTCTTTATCGTGTAACTTTTTCTAGGGCTGTTTACCTTCCATTGTTTTCTAATAAGAATTTCCTATACAATGAGATCATCCTCGCCTCCCACATCTGCAGAAGCATCAATTGCCCCTCACCCTAAATCATATATGGAGGTGAGTGATTAACCAAATCATTTTGCTATTGAGAAATCCTCCTAAGGATAAATGTTAAGTGTGAGTCTGTATTCTTGAGTGTTGTCCACCTTTGAATGTAACATTAATCGTTCTAATGAGTAAAGAAATGCGGTTTAGTATTAAAATTAATGCATGTAAATGCCTAGTTATGAAGTATTAGAATATCTTGGTGGGTGAATCACATTTTCTGGAACTACTCCATTTGGGAGTGCCTATGTGTTGCAACTGAGGGCATGAAGCTACTATTTAGATTTTTATGGTCATCTCTGAGTACCAGTAGAATACTCCCTACTACTGTATAGTTAACTATATAGTATCCAATTTGTTTTGTGCTATCAAAACCTTCAATATAAACATTAGTGCAAACAAATAATGGAAAGGAAGAGTAAAGCATGAATTGAAATGACTATTAAAAATTATCATTTATTTAAATTTGTCTTACCAAATATTGAACTTAGATCTGTAGTTAATGTGTCGACAACGATGCCTGTAATAAGATCATGTTACTGTTCGTCTTTACGATTATGATTCTGAACTGCTTACTGCCTATAACTGGTTCTGATTTTCTTCATGTTTGATCAACTGTTAAAATGATGTGGGCCTTTGTACATCTTGTAAAGATAGAATTGTAATGGGCTGGTCTCTAAGAAACCGGCCCACTTGTTAGAGACCCGACCGGCTGTATTAGTTAATGAACTTTGAAGGCTAGTTGAAGTTTTTACGAATGCTTGTTTTACTTTGTCTGAAAATGTGGGTGAAAATTTGCGCCGATCAGGTGAGAAAATGAAGTTAGTCCGTGCAAGAGATGCAGTAGAATTACCTGGAAACAACGCCGAAGAACGAGGGACCAAGACCACCGCCAGCTCCTCATGGACCCAGGGCCAATTCCCTAATATGCATCTTTCTTGTATTTCAGGAAATAAAATCTCTTGATGTAGCTTGGATGTCATAAACAAGAAAGTATCGAAACAAGAAGAGTTTTCTCCGTAAATGTCAGTTCAGGTGAACTATTGAATGAGTATTGGCAGAAGATAGGTGATTTTTCTATACATTGTGAAAGCATCACTTAATGAATGCAACGAGTTCCCCCATGTTACAAATAGTCATCTACTAGTTTTCTATACTACTTTTTAATTCTGATGTTATATAAAAAGCTTTTTCTTTTAATCAACTTGTAAGGGGGAAAGTGTTTTTTTCCCTTATATTAAAACAATAAGACAGATTTAAGCAATATAAATAATGTTGGGTTGGTTTAGCCCATATTCGGGGACTTATTATTAGGTTCAATTAGGGTAATGTGACCTTAAGGTTTAAAAAGAAAAATATAGGATTTTTTCTTTAAGAGAAGAGGTGAGTGGCCGTCAAAGAGAAAAGAGAGAGAGAAAAGAAAAAAGTAAAATTTCGTAGGAATTAGATGCCATGCGCAGTAGTTGATCAAACGTCTGATCAAGGTCGATATGTGGTCTGATTGAGTTGATTTTTTGTCAGTAGGTTTAGGATTGGGTGTTCTTCATTGTGAACGGTTGGATCGTAGTTCGGAGCTCTTGAAGTCAACAGATCTTAGTCAAAAATCTGAGTGATATTTCTCCAACCTTTCTTGGTTAAGTTGTTATTTACAACTTGTTCTTCACTATTTATTGGTGATTCTATTATTGTTGAATTAATAAATCTTAGTCCTGTTGCTATTGTTAAGGATTTGATTGGGTTATAACCTAACAATTTATATAATGGAGATTTGGGTGAACTCTGTGATCGGTCCCGTGGTTTTTTATCTTTCACATTGGAGGGTTTTTTCCACATAGAAATTCTTTTTTGTGTTGATTGTAATTTGATTATTTTACTTGTGATTCAAATACATTGTTGGTGTTTTAGTATATTCTCATAGGTTCAATCAAAGTGGGAAACTTTATATGTCATTTTTCCCATCAGAGTGGTATTAGAGCTTAGGTTGTGGTTGTTTTATCTTTAAATTTAATTGAACGATGGAACTAAGCACTAATAGGATGATTAGTTTGAATGGACGAAATTATCATGTTTGGAAGGGTAAGATGGAAGATTTGCTTTATGTGAAGGTTGACACTTATCGGTGTTTAGTGAAACTAGACCAGACAACATGAATAAGGCCGATTGGACTCTTGAGCATAAAATTGTATGCGGGTTCATTTGACAATTTGTAGATGAGAATGTTTTCAATCACATTAGTAAAGAAACACATGCTCGGACTCTATGAAACAAACTTGAATCCTTATATGCTCGAAAGACTGGAAATAATAAGATGTATTTTGTGAATCAACTTATTAGCTTGAAATACAAAGATGGGCAACCCATATCTGATCATTTGAATGAGTTTCAAGGAATGTTAGATTAACTTTCAAGTATGAATATGAAGTTTGAAGATAAAGTACAAGGACTTTGGTTATTTAGTACTTTACCAGAATCTTGGGAAACATTTCATATGTTAGTGAGTAACTCTGCTCTTGATGGTATTGTCACTATGGATTTTGTTAAGACTAATATTTTGAATGAAGAGATGAGAAGAAAGCGTCAAGATTCTTTGTCTCATTCTGAAGCTTTAGTAGTTGAAAACAGGGGGAGAAGTCATAGTAAAGGTCCGAGAGGTTATAACTAAAGTCGAAGTAAGTCTAGAACATGACATAAAAATGTAGAGTGCCATCATTGTGGCAAGATGGGTCATATCAAGAAAAATTACTTCCAACTGAAAAAAGGTTAAGTCACATGAGTGAAAAGGGCATGAATGTGTTGGCAAAGAAGAACTTGTTATCTGGGATTAAGAGTGTAAAACTTGAGAAGTGTGCATATTGTTTAGCTAGAAAACAAAAAAGAATTTCATTGTATAGTCACCCTCCTTCAAGAAAATCATATTTCTTGGAGTTAGTACACTCAGATGTTTGTGGCCCAGTTAACCCAAGGACGCTTGGTGGAGCATCCTACTTTGTGACCTTTATTGATGACTACTCAAGAAAGGTTTGGGTTTATGTTTTGATGTCAAAAGATCAAGTGTTAAATGTGTTCAAGCAGTTTCAAGTTTTAGTAGAGCGACAAACTGGAAAGAAGTTGAAATGTATTCGATCAGACAATAGTGGTGAGTACATTAGACCATTTGATAAGTATTGTAGGCAACATGGTATTTCACATCAAAAGACACCTCCAAAAATACCTTAGTTGAATGGTATAGCGGAAAAAATGAACAGGACATTGGTTGAGAGAGTTAGATGCATGATTTCAAATGCTAACCTGCCAAATACATTTTGGGGTGAGGCATTACTTATAGTAGCTTATGTTATCAATCTATCTCCAACTGTTGCTTTAGATGGTGATGTACCAGATAGAGTTTGGTTTGGCAAGGATGTTTCCTATAACTATCTAAAAGTATTTGGTTGCAAAGCATTTGTTCATATTCCAAATAATGAGAGATCTAAGTTAGATGTCAAGATACGAGAATGTATATTTCTTGGTTACGGTTTTGATGAATTTGGCTACAGGTGTTATGATCCAGCTGTGAAGAAAATTGTGCGGAGTTGTGATGTTGTCTTTTTTTAGAATCAAAATATGACAAATATTGGCCAGAGTGAGAAGAATATGTCATAAGGCTCTAAGATTAGTATTGATATTGATCTAATTCCTTCAAATGATTTACAGCGACAGTTGCCAGAACAAGTTGAAAGTGATATTTAGTATGATGTTCAAGATTAGGTTTAGAATAACCAATATGGTGTAGATAATAGTGACACTCAGACAGATAATGTTGTTGATGTTCAGCAGAATTCATCTTCAGTTCCACCATTGAGGAGGTCTATTAGAGATCGTCATCCATCATTTAAATACTCTGCTGAGGAGTATGTATTGTTAATTGATGCAGGTGAGCCTAAGAGCTTTGAAAAAGCAGCAGAGGATGTGGATAAGAAAAAATGGGTTGATGCAATGCAAGATGAGTTGAAATCTTTGCATGATAATCAAACATTTGAGTTGGTGACATTGCTTAAGGGCAAGAAAGCTTTGAAAAATCGTTGGATTTATAGATTGAAGCATGATGAAAATTCTTCACAACCTCGATACAAAGCCAGACTAGTTGTTAAAGGTTTCAGTAAGAAAAAGGGAATTGATTATGATGAGATTTTCTCACTTGTTGTGAAAATATCCTCAATTCGAGTGGTTTTGGAATTGGCTACCAATCTTGATCTTGAAATTGAGCAAATAGATGTAAAGACTGTTTTTCTTCATGGTGACCTAAATGAAGAAATTTATATGGAGCAACCAGAGGGTTTTGAAGAAAAAGGTAAAGAGAACTATATTTGCAAGCTAAAGAAAAGTTTATATAGTTTATATGGCTTGCAAACAGGCACAAGGACAATGGTATCAAAAATTTGAGTCTTTTATGAGAGAGCAAGCCTACAAGAAGACAAATTTTGATCATTGTGTATTTGTACAGAAGTTCTCAGATGATGACTTTATCATTCTACTGTTTTATGTAGATGACATGCTTGTAGTTAGTAAAAATGTTGGAAGAATTGAAAAGTTGAAACAAGAGTTAAGTAAGTAATTCTCAATGAAAGACTTAGGCTCAGTGAAAAATCGTTGGATTTATAGATTGAAGCATGATGAAAATTCTTCACAACCTCGATACAAAGCCAGACTAGTTGTTAAAGGTTTCAGTAAGAAAAAGGGAATTGATTATGATGAGATTTTCTCACTTGTTGTGAAAATATCCTCAATTCGAGTGGTTTTGGAATTGGCTACCAATCTTGATCTTGAAATTGAGCAAATAGATGTAAAGACTGTTTTTCTTCATGGTGACCTAAATGAAGAAATTTATATGGAGCAACCAGAGGGTTTTGAAGAAAAAGGTAAAGAGAACTATATTTGCAAGCTAAAGAAAAGTTTATATAGTTTATATGGCTTGCAAACAGGCACAAGGACAATGGTATCAAAAATTTGAGTCTTTTATGAGAGAGCAAGCCTACAAGAAGACAAATTTTGATCATTGTGTATTTGTACAGAATTTCTCAGATGATGACTTTATCATTCTACTGTTTTATGTAGATGACATGCTTGTAGTTAGTAAAAATGTTGGAAGAATTGAAAAGTTGAAACAAGAGTTAAGTAAGTAATTCTCAATGAAAGACTTAGGCTCAGTGAAGCAAATTCTTAGTATGAAAGTTAGTCGTGATAGAAAAGCCAAGAAGTTATGGTTGTCTCAAGAGGAATACATCAAGAAAGTGGTTTAAAGGTTTTGTATGGATAAAGCTAAAGTAGTGAGCACGCCTCTTGCTACACACTTTAAACTTAGTAAGAAACAATGTCTTACAAATGAGGAAGACAAAAAAAATATGGAAAGAGTTCCTTATGCTTCAGTTGTTGGTTGTTTAATATATGCAATGATTTGTACAAGGCCAGATACATCTCATGCAATTGGAGTAGTTAGCAGATTTACTTATAATCCTAGAAGAGAATATTGGAATGTAGTGAAGTGGATTCTAAGGTATCTTCGAGGCACTTCTAGTTTGAAACTTTCATTTAGGAGTGATAAGCCTATTCTTGTAAGATATACAGATTCTGATATGGTAGGAGATATTGATAATAGAATATCTACTTTAAGCTACTTGATTAAGTTTTTAGAGGGAGTTGTGGCATGGCAATCAAGATTACAAAAATGTATTGCTCTATCTACAACAGAAGCAGAATTTATTGTAGCAATGGAAGCATGTAAAGAGTTACTTTGGATGAAGGAATTCATAAAAGAAATTGGTTTTGTGCAAGAAAAATATGTGTTATTTTGTGATAGTCAAAGTGCTATACATCTTGCTAAGAACTCTACTTTTTATCAAAGGTCAAAACATATTGATGTAAGGTATTATTGGATACGAGATATCATGGAAACCAAAGATGTTGCACTTGAAAAGGTACATACTGAGGATAATGGTTCTAATATGATGACAAAGGCTCTATGGCGAGAAAAGTTTGAGTTTTGTTGGCATGAGGCCGGTTTGGATTGTGCTTGAGAAATGGACATATTGAATCTCCCTCATTTAAGCTGGAGGGGGAGAATTGTTCGGTTGGTCCAGCCCATATTCGAGGACTTATTATTGGGTCCAATTAGGGTAATGTGGCCCTAAGGTTTAAAAAGAAAAACATAGGATTTTTTCTTTAAGAGAAAAGGTGAGTGGCCTGTAAAGAGAAAAGAGAGAGAGAGAAAAGGAAAGAGCAGAATTTCGCAGGAATTAGAGGCCCTGTGCAATAGTTGATCAAACGTCTGATCAAGGTCGATCCGTGGTCCGATTGAGCTGATTTTTTGTCAGTAGGTTCGGGATTGGGTGTTCTTCATTGTGAACGGTTGGATCGTCGTTTGAAGCTCTTGAAGTCAGCAAATCTTGGTCAAAAATCTGGATGATATTTCTCCAACCTTTCTTAGTTAAGTTGTTGTTTACAACTTGTTCTTCACTATTTATTGGTGATTCTATTATTGTTGAATTAGTAAATCTTAGTCCTGTTGCTATTGTTAAGGACTTGATTGGGTTGTAACCTAACAATTTATATAGTGGAGATTTGGGTGGACTCCGTGATCGGTCCCGTGGTTTTTTATCCTTCACATTGGAGGGGTTTTTCCATATAGAAATTCTTTTTTGTATTGATTGTGATTTGATTATTTTACTTGTGATTCAAATACATTGTTAGTGTTTTAGTATATCCTCACAGGTTTAATCAAAGTAGAAAACTTTATACGTCATTTTTCCTATCAAATACATCATTTTGAACATACTACTGTACCATCAATACCGTTGTAGAAAGACATTGCGGAAACGACCTTAACAATCCACCCACTTTAGCTCCTATAAGGCATTTCCTATGCATCCTGCGTTAGTCGTCTCACTGACTTGAGCTGGCAACCGAGGGAAACAGCAGCCAATTTTGTCCAGATCATGAAATCTTACGTTAAAATAAGATGTTCTTCCGATATTCAAGATGCGTGCACATGGTCTGGCTTGAGCTTTGGGTTCAAAGGTTCAATTCTATCATTTTCTTTTGAGCAAGTTGGGTGTTTTTGACTTGTATAGACCACTAGCTCGATAGAGGTTATTAAAAATGATTTTTTTTAGCCAATGTATTTTTGGGCCCATTACGGCTCACATCCCTGTAACCTATCTCCTGCTTCTCTTTCTTCCTTCTCTGTTTTTTGTTTTTTTCCTTTTCCTTATGCTTGTGCAAAAGGCTGTCCCATGCACACTGAAGAAATTCGATTTCTATTGGTGTTGATGAAGAATTTCAACTCCAATCTCGTTTCTTAGCACTATTGATATTTACTAATCTCCTATCTGTTCTTTATACTCACGACTGTCCCTTTCTATTTTCAACACGAAAGCTACACTCTTTCCCAATTGCATTGATGAGTCATTGTTCAATTAAGAACTGACAGTTACTAACTATAGGTTAATCCAATTGTTAACGGTAATTTTGCATCTTTGACCCAGTAAAGGGAAAGGACGTATGAAACTGCATGGAAACATCCAAACGAGAGTGTCTATATATTCATTGCGACATCCTCTTTATCTCTTCCATAAGGCAATATGAGGCTTGCGGTCAAGAGATGCTTCCTCCTTAATTTTCTTATCCTTAACACCCTACTCCTTGCACGGAGCTTGCTCGTTACTGGTAAGAGGAGCACTTATTTTTATTTTTTTCCTCTTTAAACTGTGTACATGTCTGTAGGCTTTTGCTTCACCTTCTGCGTTGTTTACTTGTGGGAGTATTGAATGATGTGACTTGGAAGAAACTTTGAAGTCACAGCCTCCAATACAGATAGTTAGATTTTTCCTTAAGCACAACATTCGATCAATATTGATCAAGAATTCTCGTCTTGATAATCTCAGTCTAACCTCCACAACTTGATTGCATTTATGGTGAAATTTGTTTCAACAAATGATGAATCCCCTTACAACCAAAAATTAAAGTGTAATATTATGCAATACAATACAAGCCTACATGAAATTTGAAGGCAAGTTGAAGTTTACAGCTGCGCTATTTTAATTTGGAATTAGCAATAATTAACTTAAACGCCTTATCATGTCTACTTACAGTTTGCGTCGTGTTGATGATCTTGTAGCTCTATTATGTTCTCTTTTCTTTAATTTTTCTTCTCCAAAACTATGGGTGATTATTATCCTGATTAGGTGAGAAAATGGAGAAGTCAGTCGATGCAAGAGATGCAGGAAAATTGTCTGGAGTTGTTATCACAAAGCACAAGATAGGCCGCGCTTTGGACGAGGAGGAGAGAAGCGCACCTAGACGACCGCCCCCAGCTCCGAGAGCGCCCCGAGGGCCAAACAACTAAAAGGCGCTTCCTGAATTTCTTGTATCGGATATGTGTGTTAGACACCTCTTGATGTGGCGTAAATGTCAGTTCCACATCAACTATCGAATAAATGTGTTTCCAGAGACCATTGATTCTTCTTTATATTGTGAAAGCTACAACTATTGGATGCCGAGAACTTGACTCCAGAAGTAATGCTACGGCCTTAAATCAAAAGCATAAAATTGACTCCAGAAAACATTCTTGGAAAACCTTCTAAAGGGTGTTTATCTAGTTTGATTTTAGATGACCATTTTCAACTTAATTCGGTAAAAGAAAAAACAATTAGACGACGAAAATAAGACTTTCAGAAAAATGGAAATGGGAAACTGATCTTAGACCATCTCTTTAGGAATTGTTTTTCCACAGTTGAACTTGGACTACGATTTTTCAACTTCACAGCGCAAAGGAAGAAAGAAGAAAAATGAGGGATGACCTGAAATTGCGAAGAACAACTACCTCTTTCTTTTTCAAATGATGATACTCGGTCCCTCTCCCTGGGATTTTGCCGAGAGAGAGAGAGAGACGTACGTAGGCAGGAATATTAAAGAGAACGTACCTTTATTACACAAATAATAATATATATTCGAAATGCGTGAATCAAAATACTAAAATGAATTCTAGAGATCAGCACATTGCCAAAAGTATCCCAATAATTTCAAAGATGAGAGCTTTGTGTTAAGCAAACAACTTATAAAAACAAAGATCCTAACAAATAAGAAAATAATCAAGATTTCAGTACACACTACTTTTTTAAGTGATTAGGCCTTTTTTTTTTCCCTAACCCACGTCTTTTAATAAATGGTCAAAGGGTCCCATTATAATTCAATAAACTTTACAAGAAGTTATCAGTACCAATACAGCGCGACTTGATGACGCGCGCTGGACTTAACTTAGGGGCGGCTAAACGTTCGTGGAGAAGTCTTGTGCATGTGGACCCGTGCCTTTCATGCTTTCGCTGTCAACTTTTTCAACTTGCAATTCTTTGTTGTCTCGAACCTGCAACTTTTGTTGTGGCTGGCTTTTTCTCTTTTTATCTATTTTTAGTCAAAAGTGGCAACTGGCAACTTCCAACTTGCAACTTTTCAGGATTCCCACGTCTTTATGACCATAAGTCTTTTGGTCACCTACCGTTTCTTGTCTTGTCCCTGGTGAACGGCACAAGTGGGTTTTAATTATTGCGCCTTCAGTTTCCAGCGCTCGACCCACAGTTTCATTTCTTTGGGCAGTTTTCCGTCTGTTTTCTTTTCTGCGCGTTGCTGAAAGGGCTGAACCCTACGCTCCTCTTTCCAAGAGTATAATAAGTAGAAATATTATAAATAGATAGATACATGTAGCTCATTATCAAAAACACACTTATAAACGTATCTCAACAATTTCATCTTATGTTTAGTAAATGTTATACAAGGATTTAAAGAACTCATAAGATTAAAGATATACCCTTATAAATGCTAAGTTTTCTTCTTTGATATATCTATAATGCAAAAGGTTCTAATACTCAACATGTTCTTTTCTAGGAGGGCAACTTCCCATAAAATATTTAGGAGATTCTTGATTTCCAAAAGACTTACCAATCCAAATTGTAAACTTTTCAATAAGAAAATACTAAGAAAAATTGAAGTTAAGCATATCAAATATAAAAGAAGACTACAACCAAAAAAAAAACCGAGTCTTATTTTCTATGAAAATGTATTAGTTATAGATCTTCCTTCCACATAAAGAAACCATGTATGAAATTTAAAAGAGAATTAGACTTTTCTTATTAGCAAATACATCTACTAGTAGATGTGTAGAAAAAAGTATCTTGGAAGGTATATTATCCTAAAAGTTTTGGAAGGGACACACATGCTTAGAGTAAAGACAATAGTTGGAAAAATTTTATGGTTTGTTATTAATGATTACACACACACTTAGAGTAAAGGATTACTAGCTTAAAGTCACAGAAGCATCTTACAAATTAGAAATAAACTTCAACAACTGGTTACTAAATAATAGTGTAACATTGTCAAAAGGCTACTCAAAGTTAAAGGATAGTGAAGAAGTTAAGTGGATAAAACTAGTATAAAAAGGAGGGATACATAAGTACTTTGCCTACTAGATCACTATAAAAGACAAACTTGTCATAGCAAATCAAATATTTGTACGAAATAATTTGATAGACCAATTGGACAATCCATATGAGCAATAATAATAATCAAAAGAGTATTTTTTTTTATTATAGGTTCATTAAGTGCGTACGAAGGATGATATTAGCCATAAATAAACTATCATGAATAATTGAAGAATGAGGGGGCAGAGTAAGTTGGATGATTAGGGTTATAAAAAACAAAGTATTGGAGCAACCTTGCTAATTGGGTCTTTTAAAGTTATAATTTATCATATCTAAAACAAAAAGAATAGAAAAATATTTCAAAATCAAAGCCTAAAGAGCATTAACATTGTTGCCAAGATAAAGAAGAATTTAAAGGGCAAGATAAAGGTTTCACAACTAGGGATGGAAGTCGTAGGAGCTTTGGAATCTTCCAAATGTTATTTTTGAGCCTAGGTGATGAATGATTAATTGAACTCTTTTGTATTATAAAATTTAGCATATATAAAATACATAACAATTCAACGAAAGAGAGAGAAAGAAGGGATTGGAGCCTTATCCCTTCTGGATTAACATTCAACAAAAATTTATCTTCTTCATTAATAGTTCTAACCTACATAACTTGAAATCATGTGTAATGAAATTTGTGGCAACGAAGGCCAAACTGCCTCACAATTGAAAGTTATAGTGGAAAAGTACGTAGTATAAGATAAGACTACATGAAATTTAAAGGTCAGTTGAAGTTGTACAAATGCTTGTTTTACTTTGTAATTGCACGGTATTTATCTTCTAAGACAATCAGTACTACCATTTCTTTATTTTCTCCTTGTCTGAAACTATGGGTAAAAATTATCCTGGTCAGGTTAGGAAATGGGGAAGTTAGTTAATGCAAGAGACGCAAAGGAATTTCCTAGATATGGTACTGGAAAGCATAGGAACTCTTCTTTAGTTCGGCCAAAACAAAAGGAGCGACAACGAGCTAAATGACCACTGCCACCTCCTCATGGATCCTCAGGGCCACATTATAACCGACAACTTGCATGCTAGCTTCCTGTCAACTCTGGTCCTAAAAGATAACATGAAGCTCTAAATGTTCCCTGATGTTTTGCAGGCTATGAATCTTAATTATATCCAACGTTTACTAATCAAATATCTAGGCCCTGTATTTGCTATTGTGCTATTTTGAACACTAAAAGTATACTAAACATATAATAATCCAACTCTAAATCGTCAATTCTACACCTTGGACCAGTAAAGGTAAAGGACGTTTGAAACTACTCCGCAAATTAAGACTAGAGTGCCTGTATACTGACTGTGGTGTTTGCTTATCTTTTCCATAAGGCAACATGAGCTTTGAGTTCAAGAGACGATTCCTCCTTGATTTGCTTATGCTTACTACCGTGCTTCATGCATGGAGATTGCTCGTCACAAGTAAGAGGACCACTTTTTCTCTGTAAGCTTTGTATTTGTGTATAGGCTACTGCTTCACATTGTGTGCTTTTTACTTGTGGAAAACTGCTTTGTGTAAACTTCCATACGGGACAGAAATGGTAAGATTAACATAAATTGAAAAAAAAAAAAAACACTACTTCTTGCTCCTAGTTTTCTTGTGCGCTAAATGATATGGCTTCAATGTAGCTTTGAATTATCAGGTGTACAATTGTCAGATTTGTCTTGAAAACTTAATATGTTAGAAAATATCTAATTTCTTCCCTTAATATTGGTTATTAGGAGAGGAAAATACCTCAGCATATAGTAAAGATACCAAACCAAAATATTGATGCTATGCAACTACCATTATTTCTAATAAATCCCTAACCTTAAGCATGAGAAATCATAAGGATTTAATTTGTAAGTGATAGAATGATAAGATAAAATCATAACAATTTAATTAGTGATGAGATGCTACATTAGAACTTGGTTTTAATACTATGTTAGAGAGGGCTCAATGTTCTAGTATAATATTATAATTTGATTTAAGTGTGATACCTTATCTTGAATTGGGTTTTTGTGATTTTTTTTTCTCTATTTCATAAATTGGGTCTTTGTAGTTTCTTATGCTGGGAAAGAAGGAATGCATTAGAAAAGATGATTGTCCTAAATCTCTAATAGCTTAACATGGTATCTTCCCTTTTTTCGTATAGGCATCTCCTTACTTGAACTGTGATTTAAAGAAAAAAGTTGTGTTTTTCTAATATGAAAAAATTCAATCACACTACTCTATTAATAATCATTGAGAATTCTTTTCTTAATAAATTAATCTAAACCTCCATAGGTTGATATCGTGTAAGGTGAAATTTGTGGCAGCAAGAAGGATAAATTGCCCTAAAACCAAAAACTATAGTTGAAAATTATGGAGTACTATGCAAGACTACACGAAATCTAAAGGCTAAAGTTTGCAGATACATATTTTACTCTATCTGCGGCATGATGATAAACTTAAACATTATATCATGTCTACTTACCAATAGCATTCTGCAGATGATCTTTTAACTCCAGTCTTAGGTTATGTTTTCCTTAATTTTTTCTTTCGTCGCTGATGACTATCCTGTTCAGGTGAATTAACACATAAGTTAGTTCATGCAAGAGATGCAAGAGAATTTTCTAGAGCTGTTACTGTAAAACTGAAGAAAGGCCAATCTTTGTTCAGTACAAGAGAGAGACGAAGTCCTGAATCACCGCCCCCACCTCCTATGGCACCCCCACGGTGAGGCGAGTAAAAGTCATTCCCTGAATGTCCTGTATTAGATATGTGTCAGACATCTCTTGATGTGGCGTAAATGCCAGCAAGAGGAAAATATAGAAATTAGGATATATATCATTTCGACCTCAACTGTTGAATAAATGTGTTTCAGATGACCCATGATTCTCCCTTAGATTGTGAAAGCATCAACGAATTTGACTCCAAAAGCAATTAGACCTTAACAATCCACCCTCGCCAACTCCAAAAGGGCCAACATTCCGTGTATATTCTGTATAAGTAATCTCAATGAATTCACCAGGAAAATATCAAAACAAAAAGACAGCAATCACACAAGGAGAAATTGCAGCCAATTTTGCCTTTATCATGAATTTACGCTCAAATCAGATAGTCCTCGGGTACTTAACATCAATGATGTGAGATCTACGTTCATGAGGTGGAAGATTCAGGATCTTTCATGCGCCAAACCCACGCATTAACATATTTTATTCCTACATCCGTGTGTGACTCCCCGGGCAAACTTCATTTAGGAAGGTGCCTCCTCAGGCACCCCAAGTTGCAATGTCCAGGAGCGGCTGAAACAATCCGACGAAGTAAAAACCATCAGTTCCAAGAGAAAACTGGCTATGATTAGTCAGTGGCACGTCCTTTAGCTGCAATTAATGAAGCCATCTGAAGGAGCATTGGAGATTACAGGTGGGATGTCACGTCAGCCAGCTAAGGATGGGAGCACCCCTTAGATATCAGTCTTTACAGAGCCTACATTAGTAACGTGTGAAAAGTAAGACGTGCTTTGTCGTGTTGGAAATTAATGAGGGAGTGGTGAGGGAGACGTGAGCATAGTTATTCACGCTTGCTATCTTTTGTAATATCTTTTGTTAAAGCGTGTGGGATTCCTATAAAGCACCTTACCGGTTGGTGAAGCCGAATGCTTATAAGCGGGAGGAGGGTATGACGCTAGGGAGAAAAAGAAAAATCCCTTTTAATCCTTTCTCAGACATTTTCTGTCTTTGAATAGTAAGGCTCTGTGAAATGCAAATTTCTCTCACCCCAAAATAGGTAAAAAGAACTGCCATCAGCCCTGGTCTCGAGACTTGGTCTTGAGTCCCCCACCAGAAAGGCGATCCGACGATTGTGCACGTAACAATAAGGTATCAAAGCCACGTCTAGTGGCAATGGCAGAGTCCAAACCAATGTTTGCTGACAAAGATTTCAACCAACGATTTGTGGAGGCAATGAATAACTTCCAACGCCAGCTTGCTGATGTCCAACTCAGAATGGAGGAAAGATTCACTAATCTCCAAAACCAAATAACAACGATGCAGAGTGAGATCTGAAAAGAAAGTGGTGAATCCTCCAAAGGGAAAGGTGTTCTCATTCAACGCATGCCGGCACCCAAGCGAGTGACGTTTGAGTTCTCCCGTTTCTCAGGCGGAGAGGACCCCACGAAGTGGGCTTGTAGAGCTGCACAATTCTTTAAGCTAAACCAAACTCTGACGGAAGCTAGAGTTCCCATAGCAACATGGAACTTTGAAGGAGAAGTACATGTGTGGTACCGGATGATGCGGTGGTACCGGATGATGCGGAAACAGAATGCGATGAGAGACCTCTCATGGGAGGAATTGACAGCAACTATGAATTCAAAGTATGGACCATCCTAATTCCAAGATTTCTACGGAGATCTTACGAAACTGAAGCAAACGGGGACTGCTGACAATTATCAAGCAGAATATGCACGATTGTCGATGAAGTCAGACCCTCTCACTCCACGACAGGAGTTAGGAGGTTTTATTAGCGGCCTGGAAAAGTCAATCAAAATAGAGGTAGTAGCAAAGAGGCCAACAACCTTTCAAGAGGCCTATGATTTGGCTCGCTTGTACGAGATGAAAGAAGAGTTAAAAGCCAAAAGCAAAACCCAGGGAAGGAAAAATTAGGAGAAACCAACCAATACAACCGAAAAGACTCCAACGGCTATAAAAAAACTTGTCACCAGCAGAGCTGATGGAGAGGCGCACGAAGGGCCTCTGCTTCAATTGTGACGAAAGATACATTCTAGGCCACTGCTGCAAACGGCTCTTTTTCTTGGAAAGCCCAAGATCAATGAAGGAAGATGAAACAGAAGTAGAAAAAGAAGAAGAAGAGCCTACCAAGCCGAACATTTCTCTAAATGCCATTCGGGGAGAAGATGACCCTCAAACCATGAGGGTAGAAGGGAAGCTCGATGATTTCAATATTCCTATAAGTATTCTACTTGATTTAGGAAGCTCTCATAACTTCCTAAGTCAAGGGTTGGCAAAAAGAATAGGGCTCAAACCTACACCAGGGCAGAGATTCGAAGTTAAGGTAGCAGAGGGGCATAAAGTTGGTAGTGATGGTATTTGTCTGGACATACAGCTATCAGTCCAGGGAATCCCTTAAAAGGTGGACTTATATCTACTTCCCTTACATGGAGTTGATGCAGTTTTAAGGGTCAAGTGGTTGGTCACTTTAGGACCAATCTCATGGGATTTCTCGCAAATGCACATGTCCTTTGAGTTCAAAGGGAGCATAAAGGAACTATACGGAATACAATCACTAGAGGACGAAGTAGTGAATGAGCAAAAGATCTCTAAAGAGATGGAGAGAGGAAACCCGGGAGTACTACATCACATACACAAAGTGGGTGGTAGAAAGAAAGGGCCAAATGAAACAAACTGTTTTGAAGGAAAAGCAGACACAGTCATTTTCCCCAAGTGCAACACTTTACAGCATCTTCTTAGGGAATATGAGGATATATTTGCAGAACCCCAGGGACTGCCACCATCACAGGAGGTCAACCATGCCATTCCACTTTTATTCGGAGTCAACCCAATCGCAGCCAGAGCGTACAAATATCCTTTTTTCCAAAAGGAAAAGATTAAAAGGCAAGTAAAGAAGTTGTTAGGCAGTGGGATGATTCGACCAAGTGTGAGCTCTTTTTCATCACCGGTCATCTTGGTGAGGAAAGGTGATGGGTCATGGCGTCTTTACGTTGACTATAGAGTGCTCAACAATATCACGGTCAAGGACCGTTTTTCGATACCCACCATCGATGAGCTCCTTGATGAGCTTAATGGAGCAAGGTTTTTCACCAAGCTTGACCTTTGAGCAGGCTACCATCAAATACGAGTGAAGGAGTAGGACATCCATAAAACTGCTTTCCGTTCCCCCTCGGGGCACTATAAATACCTAGTGATGCCCTTCGGCCTTACCAATGCTCCATCGACATTCCAAAATCTTATGAATACCATCTTTAGTGAGTATCTTCGAAAATTTATGCTCATATTTTTTAATGATATCTAGATTTACAACCGAGAATGGGAACAACACATGAAGGATGTTCGGCAAACTCTAGAGGTCTTGCGTAAACATGAACTGTTGGCCAAATGGGAGAAATGCCAATTTGGGCAAAGCAAGATTAAGTTCCTTGGGCATGTGATAAGTGGAAAAGGGCTCTCTATGGATCGTGAGAAGATAGCGGCCATGTTGGATTGGCCACAACCACAAACGGTTAAAGCCCTTCGTGGTTTTCTAGGGCTGACTGGGTACTACCGGTGCTTCATCCAAAATTATGGCAGCATAGCCAAACTTCTGACAAAGTTGCTGAGAAAGGGAGGTTTCAAGTGGAACGAGCATGCAAAAGCAGCCTTTGAGGCTCTCAAACGGGCTGTCACAGAAGCACCTGTTTTAAGTCCACCAGATTTTTCTCAAACCTTTACGGTGGAGTGTGATGCATCCGGTATTGGAATTGGGGCAGTTCTAACCCAAGGCCAAAAACCAGTGGCCTATTTTAGTTGTGCTTTACATGGAAGGAACCTTTTCCTTTCTACTTATGAGAAAGAGATTTTGGCGTTGGTACTCTCAGTTCAAACTTAGCGGCATTACCTGTTGGGTCGACACTTCGTGGTAAGGTCAGACCAACGTAGCCTTTGTTATTTATGGAATCAAAGAATAACCACACCAGCACAAGAAAGGTGGTTGGTTAAACTCATGGGTTTTGATTTCTCGGTGGAGTATCATCCCGGTGCAGCCAACAAAATGGCAGATGCTTTATCTAGACAATAAGAAACAGAGGTCATCATGGAGAAAAGGGAAGAGATGTCAGGGTCAACAATGGCTTTATCTCGACCTATACCGCTGTGGGTTGAGGAGATCAAGGCAGAGAATGCAAAGAATGAAGCCATTCAAGAGCTCATTGGCCAAGTACAAACTGGAGAGGCAATAGGACCATGGGAGTTCTTCGAGGGGGTGCTATACTACCGACAAAGAATATTTCTCAATAAAGGTTCATCCCTGATCCCTGTTATCATCAAAGAGATTCACGACTCATGCCATGAAGGTTTCCATAAGAGCCTCTAAAGAATTAAAACAGTTTTTTTTTAAACAAATGAAGCGGGATGTGCTGGAATATATGAGCAGTTGCATAGTTTGCCAACAACAAAAATGGCAGAATAATTTTCCATCCGGACTACTCTAGCCCCTCCCAATTCCGGAAAGGATATGGGAAGAAGTCTCCATTGATTTTATCGATGGCCTCCCTCCATCAAAAGGGAAAACCTCAGTCCTAGTTATGGTTGACTGATTGTCAAATTTGCTCGGTTCATTCCTCTCTCTCATCCGTATATAGTAGAAACGGTAGCAAATGTGTTCTTCAACCAAGTTCTCCGTATATTTGGGATGCCTACTACAATCACAAATGATCAGGATCCTATATTTACGAGCCATTTTTGGTCAAAATTATTTAGAGTGCAAGGGATGAGTTTCTGAATGTCGTCGGCATACCATCCACAGACCGACGATCAAACGGAGGTCACAAACCGTTCTCTTGAGACTTACCTTAGCTGTTTCACCAGAAAGAGGCCAAAAAAATGGGTTAACTGGATCCCGTGGGCAGAGTACTGCCACAACACAAGCATGCACTCCTCAACTAAGAGGACGCCTTACGAAGTGGTATTCGGTCGACTTCCCCCAACTCTGTTGAGTTACATACCAGGTGCTTCTACGGACAAGGCAGTAGAGGAGAAGTTAAAAAAAGGGATGAAGTCATCAAGGAGCTTCGCTACTAGCTCCTATAGGCACAGAATCGTATGAAGGTTTTTTTTTATCGAAAGAGAACCGAAACCAACTTTGAAGTGGGCAAACGGGTGTTTCTAAGGTTGCGGCCTTACCGTCAATCCTTAATTGCTCATCGAAGGAGTAAAAAATTATCGCCTCAATTTTTTGGACCTTTTGAAATCATCTAAAAGGTGGGAATGGTGGCTTACCGTTTACGCTTACCGGAAGAAGGCCGGATTCATCCAGTCTTTCACGTATCCCAATTAAAAAGGTTCGCTCAACCCAAGTTTCCAATTGAGACAGAGTTGCCAATTTTTATTGAAGAGGAAGACGCATACTCCGTTGAACCTGAGGCAGTTCTCAAGGAACGTATTCAGAAAGGAACACCTGAGGTCCTGATTAGGTGGAGTGGACTCCCGACAAGGAAGCCACTTGTGAGAAGGTTGAGGACGTACAAAGTCGTTTCCCTGAGTTCGACCTTGAGGACAAGGTCCTTAAAAAAGGGGAAGTATTGTCACGTCAGCCAGCTAAGGATGGGAGCACCCCTTAGATATCAGTCTTTACAGAGCCTACATTAGTAACGTGTGGAAAGTAAGACGTGCTTTGTCGTGTTGGAAATTAATGAAGGAGTGGTGAGGGAGACGTGAGCATAGTTATTCACGCTTGCTATCTTTTGTAATATCTTTTGTTAAAGCGAGTGGGATTCTTGTAAAGCACCTTACCAGTTGGTGAAGCCGAATGGTTATAAGTGGGAGGAGGGTATGACGCTAGGGAGAAAAAGAAAAACCCCTTGTAATCCTTTCTCAGACATTTTCTGTCTTTGAATAGTAAGGCTCTGTGAAATCCAAATTTCTCTCACCCCAAAATAGGTAAAAAGAACCGCCATCAGCCCTGGTCTCGAGACTTGGTCTTGAGTCCCCCACCGGAAAGGCGATCCGATGATTGTGCACGTAACATGGGATCTCCAGGACATATCTCATGTTTGATCTTGGTTTGAATTCCTCTTTTGAGCATGATCCTTGTTTGGGTTGAAGAACCCAACGTAGCATGTCCTGATCACAGCCAAAATATCATCTTTTCCTTCAATTCAGGTGTCTGGCAACGCACGATGCTCCTCTGTATGTGTCTTTCATTTAAGTCAAACATATCCTTCAAAGGGCTTGGCTTCTCTGCATCAGATGTTTTGAATTCCTCTATGGGTTTATTCTCCATACAACTAGAACTGCAAAACATTCCACTGCGCTACACAAGTACTGATTCCCAAAATCTGCAAATTTACAGTCGTAGGAGTTTGACAACAATTCAGGTGATCTTGCATAAGTTAATTATGCTTTTTATGATGTAGAGGCCATTTTGTTATCATACTTTTAGCTGGCAGTAGTGCAATTGCTCAATTCTAATGAGTTAACCTATTAGTACTAATTCTGTTGCAAGCCAAATTACTTCTTATCTATATCTATGTAATATGTGCAACAATATAAATATGAATATATATAATCACACTACTCGTTGAATATTCATCAAGAATTCATCTTCTTGATATACTAGTCTAATTTCCATAACTTCATTGTATGTCTGGAGAACTTGACATTAAAAGGTGCAAGAACTTCGAAGGGTACTTAAAGTTTACAGATGCCTTTACTTTGCAATCAACAGTGTTGAACTTTATAGGCGTGTTTGTCGATCTACTTCCAGTTGCATTGTATTTATGATCCTTTAATACCCAAACAAGTTGGTTTTGTCAAGTCCAAATGTTCACGTTTCCTTTGTTTCCCTAAAAAACAGTACTTCCTTATCCCTTGCATCGACTAGATTCACAAAAGCATAAATGCAAAAGTACATAGAGATGAAACTAAGACAAGCTGGGACAGCATGAGATTTTATTGAGACTAGTTACCACTTCCAAAAGCTATGATCTTGAAATAACTCATGCTTCCAACAGTTTTAGGACGGAAGCATTGCATTATACACTAATAACTCACAATTCATGTAATAAAGACACATAAGATGCAATCTTTAGAGCGGTTTGGACAAATTTGTTCTACCTCTATTGTCACTAATAGATTTACTAGCTTATTCTTCTTTCCATTAAAATAATCATCAAGAGTACAAGTATTATTTTTTACTCTTTTGACCTAATTACTCTTTATTGGAATTTTGACTAGTTGTAGGATTTTTACAGTAACTCCAATATTAGCTTTCTCTACAATTTAGGAGCTTTGCAAATCTCAGCACCATCCCTGATATATTAAGCTACCAAACCAGCTTGAGCCATACAAGCCTTTGAGCTGTCAAGCCAATTCCAAGCCGTTCCCTTTCTCTAGGGTTCACAAAACCCTCAAAATAAGCTCAAGGAAAAGGTTACAATATTGTTTTTATTGTCTATTCTAGTTCTAAATACATCAATGAGTTTAATAAGACATTATTACCCCTACTAATTATGACAAATCACAACAACTCCCATTTTTCCCATTGGTAATGGAAGTATTCCATGTTTATCGTCATCTAATAGACCCAACTCTTGGTCTCTGGTTCAAACCTCCTATACCGAAGATCATCGCCTTAGCAGTATGTCAAAAACTCAGCCAGAAATCGAAGAGTGGGACTACCTTTTCTGTTCATCATGGACTTCCGTTTGCCTTTTGACGTACTTATCAGATAAGGAATGGATAACATAAAAAAATCAGGGTTGTTTTCAACAACATATACTATCCCATAACTTACATGCTTGTTTCTTGTTGGCTGTGGTTCTAACACAGAACAGGAAACTCCTGGTTCCCGGCGTTTGATGGCATGTTTTGTGGGAATAGTCAAAATATATGGGCATTACAACTTATTAACCCCAAAAAGAAAGCTACAATCTTCCTACTTGCATTAATAGTTCCATATTATTTTATTAGTATATTTTTTTCCAAAATTGACCGTCGCTAATGGTAAACTCCGTCTTTGTTGACTCAGGAATGGGAAAAGGACCAAAAATGGATAGGTTTGAAACTGCACGGCAACTATAAAACGGCAGCGCCTATGTCCTTGTGCCATTTGTCAAAGTCTTCCACAAGGTAACATGAGATCTGAGTTCAAGAGATGCTTCCTTCTTGACATAGACGGCGAATTTGGAGTCTTAGGTTATAATATGGATGTGAGACATATACACAACAAATATTAAGAACATAAAAAATTTCAGCTGGTCCAGAATAAACTAATCTCTATGTCTATAGAGAAACAATTTTCTCATTATTTGGATGATCTTATACATAAAGGAGTTATCAAAGAAGAAAAAATCTTTGTTGAGACTTTCTTTGGTGACTATGATGACTTGGTACTAATTTTACACAGAGTTTCGAAACCTTTCACGAAGTTAGTTCATGCAAGATAGGAGACAATGGTCCGAAGAACGAAAGAAACGTCGATATTTGGTCTTGGATTTTCCGAAACAGTCACTTTACAACAAACCGAATGCCGGTTGGTTTGAAATTACTGGAGCACCATGACAACCAAAGAAAAAGCCGCCGCGGTAACGACCTTAACAATCCACCACTGCCGGCTCCTGCAGGCCATGAGGGCAGTCCCTTCGTAGGCATGTCCTGGATAGCCTGTATTGGGCATCTCAAAGTCTTCAATAGGCAAATATCAAAACAAAAGCATTACATCAATCGCATCATGAAACTGCAGTCAAAGATCATGTTTCGTACTCCAAAATCAGATAGTACCATATTCACGAGAAGGCATAAATGTGGAGGCCAGTAGGTCCACGAAATTTCATGCACCAAACCCCCAATGCCCGTGAAAGACATGCTCTACGCAAGAGATAGTGTGCTAAGCAAAAACAATGTTTGGCAATTATATGAATCGTGTTAAAGAACGAGAAAAATAAAACCATAAAATTTAACATCAAAGAGTTTATATGGTTTTAGGAAAAACCATCCATAAGTCCATGGAGACATCAATATATTCTATGTTTAGGACTTTCGTTCATATAAGAGTTGTTAAAGAAATTTTTTCTTTTTGATAGCTTTTTCTCTTTGATCATTGGGATACCCCTCAAATAATGCAATACGCATATGACCTTTCAAAACCTTATACTTATAAATAACTAGAAAACTTACAATAAAAACTCATGCAACATAGCAAGAGTGAGATGGACAATTTCATTTTTACTAACATGGAGGGTTGTCTTCAACAATGTATGACCCACGGCTTGCATGCTAACTTCCTGTTTACTTTGTCCCCATCACAGAACATGAAGCTCTTGATGTTCCCTGATATTTTCTGGCCCTTGAATTTTAAATCTATCATTCACAAATGATACATCTAGGGCACTATATCGTGGTTGTCACTTTTATTTTTAATATGAAAGGTACACTAACTACATAATAATCCAACTCTAAATGGTCAATTCTACATCTTTGACCTTGTAAAGGAAAAGACGTTTGAAACTGCAGGCAACATTCAAACAAGAGTGCCTACATATTGACTGTAATATTGGCTAATCTCTTCCATAAGGCAACAGGGGGTTTGAGCTCAAGAGACGCTTCCTTCCTAATTTTCTTATGCTTACCATCCTGCTTCTTGCATGGAGCTTACTTGTCACAGGTAAGAGGAGCACTTTTTCTCTTCAAGCTTTGTATACATCTATGGGCTATTGCTTCACGTTCTGTGTCGTTTACTAGTGGGTGTGTATGCGAAGAGTATAAAGAAGAGAGAGAGAGAGAGAGAGAGACCATAAATCGGAAAATTAAAAAAATTCAACTCTTTGCCCCTTTTCTTGTGAGAGTACTAAATGATGTGGTTGAAAAGTAAATTTGAAATATCAGGACTCAATATATAGTTTGAAATTACTTTTTTTTTTGTAATAGTCTAAATGTCAAAAAATGTTTAATTTGCTCAATACTAGTAGTTAAGAGGAGGGAATACCTAAATAAATAAGGAAGATATCTAATTATAATATTTACATGCAATAATCATTATTTTTAAATAATGAGATTTAGTTTATAAATGACGAGGTGACAAAATGAAATCATAAGGATTTAATTTTGGACAAGGTATACTAAATGAAATCGTAAATGTTTTTAAACTAAAACTATTGAAATGTTTAATTTCCTCAATACAAGTAGTTAAGAGAAGAGAATGCCTAAACATATAAGGACGATATCTAATCATAATATTTACATGAAATAACCATTATTTTATAATGAGATTTAGTTTATGAATGACGAAGTGAAAAAATGAAATCATAAGGATTTAATTTTGGACAAGGTATACTAAATGAAATCGTAAACATTTTTAAAATAAAACTATTGAAATACTAATTTTATTAGTTAAAAATAATAAAATAGTACATGAGAAAGCATATTTATTTAAAAATATTATAACTCTCTCAAGCGAATGTTTTGTGTTATAATTCGAGGATTTCAAACTTAATTTTTTTTAGATAAATTATAATAGTAGGGTATACTTTTAAACTTTCATTTTTTATTTTTAAATGAATAAACTCAAATATTCATGATTTTTTTTTTGAATAAGTTATTGCACTCAAACTTGGTTCTAATAGTATATTACAAAGGGCCCAACATCTAGCATATGAGTAGAACTCAATTTCAAATGTGATATTTTATCATGATTGGATCTTTGTGATTTCATTCTATTGCTCATTAATCATATATTGAGTCTTGACAATTTCTTTACACGTAATAGATAAGATAGTGATTGTGAAATCTCCAACTGTTTGGTATAGTATTTTCCTCATTTTTTTAGGTATCTTATTTCATGAAGTATCATTTAAAGGAAAGAGTTATATTCCTTGTAACTCAATGGATATTCCCCTAGAATTCATCTTCTTCATATATGAGTCCTATTTCTATAAATTTATTGCATATGTGGTGAACTGGACAATTCAAAGTTACAAGAAATTGGAAGAGTGCTTGAAGTTTACATATGCCTATTTTACTTTGCAAACAGCAGTGTGGAACTTGAAAGCCGCGTTTATGGTTGTCTCCTTCCAGTTACATTGTATTTATGATCTTTTATTTATTACTTCCTTGTCTATAACTATGTATTAAATTAACCCATTTAGGTGAGAAAATGGACAAGTTAGTTCATGCACGAGATGCAGAAAAATTGTCTACCACTGCTGCCGTAAAACAAAGGGGAGGCCGTTCTTTGGCTGTGCCAAAACTTGAATTTCGAACTATGCAGCCACCACCGCCACCTCCCACAGCGCCCACGGGGCCAAAACCCTAATGGAAAAATCCCATATTTCATGTATAGTTATCTTTTGATGTGGCGTAGATGTCCTCAAGAGGAAAATAATGTAATGAGAATAGTTTAAATATCAGAATAATATCAGTGTAATATCAGCTACTGCATAATTGTGTTTGCAAAAGACCCAATGTTCTTCTTTACATCATGAAAGTTTCAACCGTTGGATGCAACTCATTTGACTCCACCAGTAATGCCTATGGCCTTACAACCATTGAACGACCATTGATCAAGGTATTAAAGGTGTTGCAGCACTGATACCACAATAAAAAGCTGCAGCGGAAACGACCATAAAAATCCACTCCCACCAGCTCCAGAAAGGCCAAAAGACCAGTCCCTTAGTAGTCATTGCATGTATGCCCTGTATGAGTCATCTCAGGTACTAAGCTATTTTAATATCAAAACGAAAGAAGCATTGCCCAAAACGCAGAGTGAAACCGCAGCCAACTTTGTCGAGATCGGGCAATGACATTAAAAAGTAATATCAAGAATTCACTACTATTATCACCTAGGAAGAAGCAATCCCAAAGCAAGGCACCAAAGCCTAGTAGTTCATCCATGCAGCAAGTTCAACTTTAGGTTTTACCAATCGCGTAAAAGTTCTGTTTGAGGACTTCACAGAGCCATTCGGGCTCTGGTGGAGGGAAGAAGCTTTCATTGTTTTTCCTGGACCAAGGTGCCAAAAACTGCTTAATTTGCCTCATAAAAATATTAAAATCTTTCACTATACTTTTGTAGGGTGAAGTAGATTCAAATTACACTAAACCAGTTGGCCGCCAAAAAAAAAATGGAAAAATGAAAGCGAGAAGGGTGTTCACCACTAAGAGAAAATAAGGGACTGACGGTTGGTAAAGAGCGAAGAATGAAAATGGGTGATCCTACAACTTCACATACAAGTTGATGCTTCTCATAGGCTTCATTAATCTTACCAAGTCACTACATTTATAGGCTAATGGACTCTGTATAATGGGAATGAATATTGATGCAGTTGTTCGGAATTCGGGTCCGATTGGTGCCGTTCAAAAGAAGTCTTACAAAGGAACGAGCTTAAATTCTTATAAACCCAATCAAATATGAATTATTGCATCCGAGTGGCATAACTATTACGATGCCCCCTCGGATCTGGAAAAGGGCACGATATTATTGCACCTCCTAGCTTTCTTGTGGGTAGCTGTTCATGCCAAGGCAATGTTGCATTCCCAACAAACCATCCCCCAAACATCAGTTTTGGCTAACTTTAATGCTAGTTAGGAATTTGGAGCCGGACAATGCCTCCCCAAATTCATAAGTGAAGGGGTATTTCGCTTTAAACTTGACTTTGTTAGTATATTAGAAAGCTTGCGTTTGAAGAAAAGCGGCTTATAAATGAAGAAAACATACTTACTGTTAGAAAATGAGTATTCGTTGAAGTTATTTTGATGATGATAAAAACAATCCTTGAAGTTATTCTGATGATAATAAAAAGAAATCCTTTAAGCTATTTTGATGATGTTAAAAAGCAAAGCTTTATAAATTAAATTTATATATAGAAAAATGTGCCAAAAAGAAAATCAATATAAGGTATTTAAAACATTATATTTGCCTCTCAAATATCGTCTTAATTCCACATATTAATATTTGAGAATTAATTTTTATTCCCTCCATTGCTTAGTTGAACTAAAGTGAACTATATTAGCCTTATATAATCCATGTATTTAGGATTATGTGACACCTTGATTACAAATTATGTAGACTTGGTGTCACAAGACATGTAGCATTGTGAGGTGTGATTCCTTGGGGTGTGAGGAATCTGGATTGTGGTGGTGTACACCTTTATAAACATTTGAGAATATTATTCTCAGGGTTTCAAGTAAATAGGACTCCTCTTAATCACTTTAACAAAAAAAAGTGATCAACGTAGACTTTAGGTGAGTTGAACTATCAATAAAACAAATTTTGTATGTTTTTGTCTCTCACTTACTCTCTATCTTCTTGTGAATGTTGTACATTTTGATTTATTATTGAATTTTCTTTTATTCAAAATATATTGGCACAATGAGACATACATTAATTTTCAACATGCCTAATCTCAAGCGTGGGAAAGCATTTCTCATGGGAACTTGTAACGTGGTGGATTTTGGGCAGCTGATATCACGAGCATTGACAACGAGGGAAAGAGAAGATCGAAAGGTAATTGCGACTCGTTAAAGGGAGAAGCGAACCTCTAGGATAAAAGGTAACTGGGATTGTACTCAATTCTCTGCCTATTTCAGTCACCGGCAGTGAAATTTAGACAAATCCAGATGAGATATCAGCCAATCTGATTCTCTCCTGAAACAACTTATTCTAATGGACAAAATCACCTAACAGAAAAGGAAAACACCTAACTAAATTACAAAAAATAAAATAAAATAAAATAAAAATAACTGGCAGAATTTTCGAGAACCCCTTTTAATTCTTTAGTCTACCCTCGTTTATCCACTGGCAGAATAACGTGGCTTTTGTAGCCACGTTACAAAACTTAGTCCATAAGTGAAGGAGACTTGAAACTTTAATTCTAATATTAAGTTATAAGATCCACTTATATCATTAAAATGGTTTATAAGAGGTGGAAACATCTTTGTATATAAAGAGTCAAAGACAAAGTAAGACACATCGGATTTCAATTATTTGGAAAACACATGGTAATGAAATGGTAGAAAATTACCAGCTCATTTTTTAAAGTAGGCCGCCTATTGCATTGAGGGAGAGGGATAGAAAATTACCATCCCATTGATGGATTGTGAAAGATAGTGTTATGGCACTGGAAAAAAGCACATATCAAGAAAAATAGACTTTTGCGAAAATTTAAAATGTTTTTCTATACATAGACTGATTTTCAACTTGACTTGCTGAAATAAAAGGAAAGAAAAGAAAAGAAAATAAGAGATGGCCAGAAAATGCAAAGAAACCACAACCTCTTGCAGGTCTGATCGTAAAGTTATTCACATTTTCAACAAACTCCTATGGTGTAGATCTTTGACTAATCCAACTCTAAACGGCCAATTTGACATCTCTGATCCATTAAAGGAAAACGATGTTTGAAACTGGATGGCATCATTCAAACAAGAGTGCCTATATATTGATTGTGACGTTTACTATCTCTTTCATAATGACAACATGACTTTTGAGGTCACGAAATGCTTCTCCCTTTATCTTCTTATCCTCTGGTACCTTGCTTCTTGAAACTAGTGGCATCATTCAAACAAAAGTGCCCATATATTGACAATGATATTCACTATCTCTTCATAAAGCAACATGAATTTTAAGGTCAGAAGATGCTTCATCCTTGGTTTTCTTATCCTTACTACCTTGAAACTGGATGGCACCATTCAACCAAGAGTTCCTTTCTCTTGACTATGATAGTCATCATCTCTTTCATAAGACAACATGAGTTTTGAGGTCAGGAGATGCTTCCTTCTTGATTTTCTTATCCTTACTATCTTGCTTCTTGAAACTAGATGGTACCATTCAAACAAGAGTGACTATATATTGACTATGATATTGACTCTCTTTCATAAGAAGCAACATGAGTTTTAAGGCTAGGAAACACTTCCTCGATTTTCTTATCCTTACTACCCTACTTCTTGCATGGAGCGTGCTCATCTCTGGTAAGAGGAGAAGTTTTTTCTCTTTAAGCTTTGTACATATCTATAAGTTTTTGCTTTAATTCTTTAATTGTTTATTTATGGGTGTGTGCGTGAAGAGTAAGGGAAAGGAAAGTCTTCAAACAGGAAGATTCTAAAGGGAAAGTTTTCAAACTACATTTTACAAGAAGAAAGGAAGGGAAAAATATTCTTTTTGAACTACTCTATGTGAAGTTCCATACGAGACAAATTGTAAGATTAACATAAATAGGAAATAGAAAATGCTACTCTTTACTCCTACTTTTCATGTAAAATTAATATATCATGCCTCAATATATATGTGGTTGGATTTTTTTCTTGACAATTTAATATGTTAGAAAATGTCTAATTTCCTCCCTTAGGAGCAACTGTTAAGAAAGGGGAGTATTAAAATATTAAAAAAAGATATCAAGTTAAAATATTAAAAATATGCAACAATGATTATTTTTAGTATGCCCCTAGCCTTGACCATCAAAAACTCACGAGGATTCAATTTGTAAGTGATGAAAAGATTATATGAAATCATAGTGATCCAGATAAGGTATTGCACTTGAATTTGGTATTAATAATATGTTACAAAGGATTTAACTTCCTAACATAGTATTAGAATTTAGCTCAAGTGTTACACCTTATTATGAATTGGTTTCTTGTAATTTCATTCTATTGTTTATATTAGTCATACGTTGAATCTTTATAATTTTACAATACTTAGGGAAAATGGACACATTCAAAAAGGTTATTGCTTTAAATCTCCAATATCTTGGCATAATATTTTCATTATCTATTTAGGTATTCACTTCTCTTAACTATTTGTTTAGAGGTTCTTTCTATAAGATGAATGAATAGAATACAATGATTCAATCACACTACTACATCAATCTTTATTAAGAATTCTCTTTTTAATGCATCAATCTAACTTCCATTACCTAGTTGCATGTGTGGTTAAATTTATGGTAGGAAGGATGAATTGCCTTAAAACCAAAAGCTATTATCAAAAATTATGTAGTGCTATACAAAACTAAAATTAAATCTAAAGGCAACTTAAAGTTTGTAGATGCTTGTTTTACTTTTACATTCAAAGCATTGACAAAAGTAAACATTCTATCATGTTCACATTACAATAACATTATGTTGATGATCTTTGAACTATAATCTTACATATCTTTTCTTCAACTATTTCACCTTGGAAATTATCGATGATGACTATCTTGATTAGGTGAGAAAACGAAGAAGTTAGTTCATGAAAGAGATTCCAAGAAATTGTTTGGAGTTGATACTATAGAACAAAAGAAAGGCAGGTCTTTGCCCTCTGCTAACTTCGTATATTATAAACAGGATGCATCACCACCCCCACCTCCTTAATCACTTAGAGGGCCAGGCCAAGTTCCAAGCCCCTAAAAGGCATTCCTTGTACTTGATATATTAGATATATTTGTTAAATGTCTCTTGACCTAGCATATGTCTCAAAAATTAATCCTAGGTCTTAGATGAAAACCTTTAATAATAAGACATGCCTTATAACATTCTAGTGAATTGCCAAAGTGATTTTTAATTTTAAACATCCATTTACATTCTATTGGGATGACATTTGAAGGTAGTGGAACCAACTCCTATGTGTTCTTTGTTAAATGGATAGTGTATTTTTCTGCCATGGTGGTGTGCCAATTATGATCTTTTGATGCTTTTGTGAGGTTGTAGGTTCACTAATTGAAGGAGCATAGGTGGTGTGCATATGTGTGTTGACATAGTAAGGTGCATTTAGAAATAGCACCACCTTTGAAGTATGTCACCATTGGTGTGTTAGAATTGTTGTTGATTGTTAATCAACAAGTTGGGAAGTTTGATTTGTTTGTGGAAGTGGGGGTGAGGGATTGGTGTTAGCATTTGATGAATTTTGTAGTTAGGATTTGATGATATTATTGGAATTAGAAATTAGGTCCATGCTGTTGTTGGACTTTTTTCTTTTTATTTTTGCAAAAAAGGAAAGTATTGTTCATCAAATACGGTGTCTACAACCATATATGTTTTATTTGTTTTAATGTAGAGGCATCAACCTTTATACTCAAGAAATTTTTAAGAAATACACACGAAGTAGATCTAGGATGCAATTTGTGTTTTGTATATGGTTTAAGGTACAGACAAACTAGGTATCCAAAAATTATGAAATGGGAAATTAATGGTTTTGATTTATATAATTTTTCCCTAGGAGTAAAACCTTAAATTCATTAATAGAAGGAGGAAGATTCCCAATTGACTTTACAATGTGCCTCTTGAGCCAATTTATGCATGCTCCTAAGGAGTCTTATCTTGAAAATACCCTTAGAGTCATTAGGTACATTAAAATGTTACCTAAATAAGGCTTATTGACAAAGTTTGATATTAGACTTAAATTACAAGCTTCCTACAATGCCATTTATGGATTATATTCCCAAATGGAACATGCAGAACCACTAGTTTTTGCATTAAACTTGGGGATTTTCTCTTTTTTTTTTCTTTTTTTTCAAGAGTAAGAAATAATATATTGTCTCAGTCTTCTATTAAGTCAAAGTATTGAGCTATGACATTGACTACTTGTATGATCATTTGGCTTCTTGTGCTCTTTAAGGATTTATAATTATCATTAATAAAACCTATGTTGCTTTATTGTGATAATGAGTTTACCATGAAAATAGTTGCAAATCCATTATTTTCTGAAAGATCAAGCATATCAAGATTAATTGTCACTTTATTTGTGAGAAGATAGCTACACAGATAGTTCACACTACTATATCCCTACATAAGATTAGCCTACAAATTTACTTACTAAGCTATTAGGTGCTTTTAACCTGGATAGACTACTATTTGGAAGGAAGATGTTTAAAATGATGTGTAACCTATCTCTTGCTCCTTCCACCATAAAACCCACCCCCTCCCCCCTACCCATGTATTTGATTTCTATCAATGTCGATGAAGAATTTCAACTCCACTCTTGTTTCTTAGCACTATTAATGTTTACCATTCTAATATTTGTTCTTTATACTCACGACTGTCCCCTTTTATTTTCAACACAAAAGCTACACTCCTTCAAAATTGCATTGATGAGTCCTTACTCAATTAGGAATTGGCAGTTACTAACAATATATTAATCCAATTGTTTATGGTAATTTTGCATCTTTGACCAAGTAAAGGAAAAAGACATTCAAAACTACGTGGCAACATCCAAACAAGAGTGCCTATATATTGATTGTGACATTTGCCTATCTTTTCCATAAGGCAACATGAGGTTTGCGGTCGAGAGATGCTTCCTCTTTGATTCTCTTTTTCTTACCACCTACTCCTTACATGGAGCTTGCGCGTTGGTGGTAAGAGGAGATTTTTTTTTTCCTCCTCTTTAAACTCTATATGTGTCTGTAGGCTTTTCCTTTACGTTTTGCGTTGTTTACTTGTGTGAACAATGAATGATATGATTTGAAAGAGACTTTGAAGTCACAGGATCCAATATAGATAGTTAGATTTTAGCTTAAGCACAACATTCGATCAATATTGATCAAGAACTCTCTTCTTGATTATCTCAGTCTAACCTCCATAACTTGATTCCATGTATGGTGAAATTTGTTTCAACAAATGATGAATTGTTTTACAACCAAAAACTAAAGTGGAATATTATGCAATACAATACATGTTCAGATATGTGGTTAGGAAGGCAACCACATCACTGGTGGCTGCCCCGTCAGCTCAGCTACACACCATCACCAGCACCTACAGCACACGCAGCAGCTACTTCAGTAGCTGCTGTGAGTCATCTCAGGCGGCAGGAGGACGTGCGACGTGGGGAGACAAGACCTGAAGCCATTGTTGGTTTATGAAAATTTTCTCTTTAAATAGACATTGTATAGGATGCTTTAAGATTCACCACGGGATCATTCACTCGTCTTTATAATAGATTTGTAATAAGGTTTTTTGCCTCATAAATGAAATGAGCAGATTTATCCCTCCTTTCAAGCATTTTGACATGGTATCAAAGCTTAGGTTCTTACCGTGTTTTTTTTTCTCTGCAAATCAAGTTGAAAACTCATTCATTTCCATTCAATCCAAATCACTTCCACTCAAAACCCACAAATTGGAGTTTTCTGGCTAATTTCTAGTTAAAACTAACCGTAAAATGCCCTTCAACGCTTTCTATCACAAACCGGACCGCATCTCGACCCGACATTGCGTTTATTCCAGTGACCTAACCCAAAACAACGTAGTTTTGGTTCAACTCGTTTATCTTAAAATGACGACTAGAACGACGACGTATCATCGTTCTCTAATTTAGTGGAACAACACCATTCACTACTCGAAACAAGCATCTTCCAAAACGACACCGCTTAACTCGAATGACATTGTTGCCCAAACCTAGCAACGACATCGTTTCACTCCCAAATGATGATGTCCTGCTCCCAACCCTCTACAACCAACAAGATGGCAAATCCCAGCCAATCAACACTGCGCTATGTGCCACCACATCGAAGTGGAGATGACCGAATAGCATTTCACACCTACCAACGCGTTCCTCTACCCACTCCACTGCAACTAGAATTAGAAAATAGGGTCTAAACCCTAGATTACTCCAACCCATTGTATCTGTTGCCCAAAGACACAAATTCGACGGTGTTGGTGGTGATTAAGCTTGAAGGTGCGGCGAATTATATAATGTGGAATGAGACGATGACAATCGCCTTCTTGATTAAGAACAAATTCGTCTTTGTGGACGGTTCCTTCACTATGTTGGAACCCAATTCTCTGACCTGAAAACAATGGAGGAGGTGCAATGACCTTTGTCGCAGGTGGATCTTGAATTCGATCGGCAACCACCTCCACAACGATCTCCTCTACACCAAAACGGTGGTAGAAATGTGGTCGGAGCTCCGTAGCTGGTATCAGCAAGTTGACCGGTCTAGGGTTTTTGACCTAACGACCGAATTATGCATAATTTGGCAAAGGGGAGACTCAATCTCAACCTATTTAGGTCGATTGAAGCAACTGTGGAACGAATTTAACTCTTTGATCGAGCTAAAATGCCCCAGAATGACATCCTTCAAAGAATGGCAGGAGTACGAAGAAAAGATGAAGTTCTTCCAATTTATTCGGGGCCTTGATAACTATTTCTTGCCAATCAGAGAGTAGATTTTGATTATACAGCCCCCCTCGAACCTTTTACAAGCTTATTCAATCCTTTGCAAGGCCAAATACCGTCGGAGCTCATCAGGGAAGACGACCGGTGAACACACATTTGTTATGGTGAAAAATTGGGTCAACGTAAAAGGTCCAAGAGGCGGGTCAGGACTTGTTGCGGCGAGCACACCTATAGGGACGTCTCCCTTAAGCGCTGAACAACAGATCGTGGGAGACGCATCATTTATGCACCCCGTAGCAAATGACATGTCGTTTATGCTAAAGGCAGCGCGAAATGATAGGTCGTTTAGGGGCAAGTAAAATGACTGTTGTGCCCTTTGCAAAAAAATGGCCATAAGAAAGAAGAATGCTACCATTTAGTGGGGCCCCAATGCGACTATTGCAAGGGATATGGCCATGAGAAAAATGAATGCTACAGGCTCTATGGTTTCCCACTAAGACACAAAAATTTCAGAGAAAAACCTAAGGCCAATCTCGTGACGAATGCTTCAAATCAAACCTTCATCATGAAGATGGATTTCCAGAAGTTCATGCAATTCCTAAACACTGATCAGGACAGTCACGCCCGCTTGGTAGGTACATCACATTCCTTAAATCAATGTTGGATAATTGATTCAGGTGCTAGTGATCATATAATTGTCAATTTGCCATGCTTAAATTTGATTATGCCTTGTGCTTCTAAATCTAAGAAAGTTAAATTTCCAAATGATGATGGTGCATTGGTTACACATATTGGAAACACCAACATATCTAAAACACTGAAATTGAACATAGTATTATATTCTCTTGATTTTAAGTTCAACCTCATTTCTACATCTAAATTTTTTCATGAAAATAAATGTCGCATCATATTTTATGCTGAATTTTATGTCTTTCAGGACCTTTGGACGAATGAAGTCAAAGGCCTTGGTAGAGTTAGAAATGGCCTCTACTTTTTTGTTGCATGTCTAGATAAATGTATCACAACTCCTAGAACATGATTTATCTTTTATGTCGGCATGTAATATTTTAAATTCCAAACTTTGGCATTGCAGACTTGGGCATATGTCTTATGCAAAATTTCAATATATTAATGATTTCAAATTTGCAAAATTCCCTCAACATAAGCCTTGTATGATTTGTCCACTTGTAAAACAAACTCGCAATTTCTTTCCTACGCGTGATCATACCGCGCAACAGATTTTTGATCTAATTCATGTAGATGTCTGGGGACCCTATAAAATCCCTAATCATGATGGGTCACGATATTTCCTCACATTAGTCAATAATTTTTCATGAGGAACTTGGACATTTCTGATGAAAGCCAAGAGTGAAACTCATTCACGATTAGAGGAATTCCTCATCCTGGTAAAAAACCAATTTGACATTGAAGTCAAATGCATTAAAACTGATAATGCACTTGATTTTTTCAATCATCACACAAAGCAACTGTTCATATCATGTGACATTTGACACGAAAGCTCATGTGTGCACACACCCCAACAGAACGGTGTGGTAGAGCGTAAACATTGTCACATCTTGGATGTTACGCGAGCTCTGAAATTCTAGTGCTCAATCCCTGACAAATTCTGAGGGGAGTACTTACTCACTGCTACTCATCTCATCAATAGGATGCCTTCTACAGCTTTAGGTGGAGTCACACCATTCGAAAAACTTTTTGAAAAATCACCAAAATTCTCACACCTTCGAGTTTTTGGATGTTTGTGTCATGCCACCACAATAGGACCAAAAGACAAGTTTGCCCGTAAGCAATCCCTTGCATTTTTATGGGATACGCTCATGGTCAGAAGGGTTACAGATTATATGACCCTGAAAAAAACAAATTTTTTATGAGTCAAGACGTGAAATTCTATGAGGATATCTTCCCATTTTCACAAGTAAGGGCCAAATCACATTCTACCATGCAGGCTCCTTTGACGAAGCTCATTCCAGAGGATCTAAGAATGCATGATAATGAGGCACCCCCCCTGATCACACTTATACATGGCCCACTCCCACTGATTCCATGAACCACCAACCAAACACATCATCCTTGCTAGAATCAGCTTGTATGTCTATACCACCACTGCCTTCAGCAGACCCACTAGACATATTCTCAGATGATGAGATTACGCTCACATCAGAGGCCTCACCCAAGCCACAACCACAAATAACCCCCAGACACTCCACTAGAAACACCATACCTCCCTGATGGTCAAAAGATTATGTATGCCTTACCATTCATATAGTAGAAACAGAATCATTGACCAACCCTCTTTCAACCTACATCTCATACAACCATTTGCCATTGGATAACTAGCATTTCATTGCATCCATATCTATTGATACCGAACCAATGCACCACCATGAGGTAGTTGACAATCCTAAGTGGCAAGAAGCCATGGAACAAAAGATTAAGGCATTGGAGGCAAATGATACACGGGAGCTAGTGGACCTACCTCTGGGTAGAAAACCCATTGGGTGTAAATGGGTATACAAGATCAAGTACAAGGCTAATGGGTCAATGAAAAGATATAAAGCAAGATTGGTAGCAAAAGGATATAGTTAAAAGGAAGGAGTGGACTACCATGAGATCTTCACTCCAGTGGTAAAACACATCATCATTTTGTGTGCTCTCTCCTTAACAGACTAGAATAGATGGGACATCCACCAAATGGATGTGAACAATGCATTCCGCAAGGAGATTTGGATGAAAAGGTCTACATGCGACCTCTACTAGGAGACCCTGCAGAGAGCAGCGGGAAGGTTTGCAAGTTGAAAAAGTCTATTTACGAAATCAAGCAAGTAGCCAAACAATGGTATGAGAAGTTCACAGAAGCATTTCTCACAGTTGGCTACAAGAACTTTATGTATGACACCTCGTTATTCGTCCAACAAAAAGGTAACTTCATTGTCATTCTCATGATTTATATAGATGATATACTCATTCCAGGCAGTGACGTAGAAGAGATACAAGAGTTGAAAAAATACCTACATTCTATTTTTCATATTAAGGATTTGGGAGATCTCAAGTACTTTCTTGGGATTGAGGTCTTTAAAGATGATAAAGGCATTCACTTGAATCAATGAAAATACATTCTTAAGATGATTGACGAGATGAGAACTAAACCAGTTGACAACCCCATGGACACCAACTTAACGTTGACGACATTTAAATATGATCAGGGAGTTGAGGTGCCTTAAGATGATGACCCCCTTTTGAGTGAACCGCTCAAATATTAGCAACTCATAGGGAAGTTGAACTATCTCATAGTCACCAGACCTAACATCTCCTACACTGTGCACAACCTGGCCCAATTCATGCATTCACCCAAAAAGTCTCACTGGGAAACAACTACTAGAATGGTAAAATACTTGAAGAGTTGCTCGGGTACAAGTTTACACATCCCTACTTCAAAGGGTTATGAGATAAGAGCTTATTGCGACTCAAATTACACCACTTACAAGGTTGAGAGAAAGTTAATTATAAGTTTTTGTATAATGCTTGGAGACACTCTCATATCTTGGAAAAGTAAGAAACAAGCAGTAATATCTCTCTCCTCTACAGAAGCAGAGTATCAAGCTATGACCTACACATCACGGGAGATCATTTGGTTACTAGGCCTTTTCGAAGATATGGGAATCACAGTCCCACAACCAGTAACTCTGTTTTGTGATAATAAGGCTGCAATGGGGCTATCGGCAAATCTCATGGTAACTCAACACACCAAACATATAGATGTGGATTTTCACTTCATCAAGGAAAAGATAAAGTGTGGCTTTATCAAAACACACCATGTTAGGACCAGAGATCAACTAGCGGATGTATTCATGAAGGCTCTGGGAGCAAACCAGCATGCACATCTCCTTGGCAAGCTAAATGTTATTAATTCTTATTGACCTTCAGCTTGAAGGGGGATGTTCAGATTTGTGATTAGGAGGGCAGCCATGTCACTAGTGGCTGCCCCGTCAACTCAGCTACATAACAATTGCCTCAATAGCTACTGTAAGAGGTTCCATCACCAGCACCTATAACACGCGCAACAACTACTGAAATAGCTGCTGTGAGTCATCTTAGGCAATAGGAGGACATGCGATGTGGGGAGACAAGACCTGGAGCAGTTGTTGGTTTATAAAATTTTCTCTTTAAATAGACATTGTATAGGATGCTTTAAAATTCACCACGGGATCTTTCACTTGTCTTTGTAATAGATTTGTAAGAGAGTTTTTTGCTTCATAAATGAAATTAGCAGATTTATCCCTCCTTTCAAGCATTTTGACAATACAAGACTACATGAAATTTGAAGGCAAGTTAAAGTTTACAGATGCCCTGTTTTACTTTGCAATTAGTAATAATTAACTTAAACAATTTACCATGTCTACTTATCATTTGCGTTGTGTTGATAATCTTTTAGCTCTCTTACATTATCTTTTCTTTAATATTTCTTCTCCAAAACTATGTGTGATTATTATCCTAGTTAGGTGATAAAATGGAGAAGTTAGTTAATGCAAGAGACGCAGGAAAATTGTCTGGAGTTGTTACCGCAAAACAAAAGATACGCCGGCCTTTGATGGGAGGGCGAAGGGCATCTAAATCACTGCCCCTAGGGGCACACCACTAAAAGGAACTCCCTGAATTTCATAGATCGGATATATGTGTTCGACATTTATTGATGTGGTGAAAATGTCAGTTCCACATCAAGTATCGAATAAATTTGTTTCCAAAGACCCATGATTCTTCTTTATATAGTGAAGGCAACAACTATTGGATGCCAAGAACTTGACTCCTGAAGTAATGCTACGGCCTTAAATCAAAAGCATGAAATTGACTCCAGAAAACATTCTTGGACAATCTCAAAGGGTGGCTATTTAGTTTAATTTTAGATGACGATTTTTCAACTTAATTCGCTTAAAGAAAAAACAGTAGACGAAGAAAATGAGACTTTCTGAAAAAATGGAAATAGGAAACTGACCTTAGACCATCTCGTTACCAAAAACAGCTATGATGTATCAACTTCACACGGCAAAGGAAGCAGAAGAAAAATGAGAGAGAGAGACAGAGAACGTACCTAGGCAGGAATATTGATAATATGCAATAACTGAGATTTCTAGTATACCAATAACTTAGGCAAGGAAAAATGATGAGAATTAATTTATAAGTGATGAAATCATAATGATCTAGTTAGTGATGAGATTTTGTACTAGAAGTTAGTTGTAATACTATTTTAGAAATGATTCAACTTCCTATCTTTGTAATAGAACTTAGTTCAAATGTAACACCTTATCATGAGTTATGTCCTAGTGATTTCATTCTATTATTTGATATTGCTCATAAATTGAGTGTTCATAATTATCCTATGCTTGGAAGAGCAGATATGTCAAAAATGATGATTATCCCAAGTCTCTATCATTTTGACTTGATCTTTCTTTTTTTTTTTAATCCATTTTGGTATCTCCTTCCCTAAAGTTGTTTTTCTCAAACAATGATTAACATGCAGTGGTTCAATCACACTACTCCATCAACATTCATCGAGAATATTCTTCTTAGTACAACAATCTAACCTCCATTGCTTGATATTGTATATAGTGAAATCTGTGGTGGCAAAAGATTAATCGCCATAAAACCAAAAATTGTAGTAGAAAATGATGCAATGCTATACAATACTACATAAAGTCTTAAAGGCTAGTTAAAACTGTGGATGCATGATTTACTTTACGAGCGGCACAATGATAAACTTAAAACATTGTATCATGTCTACTTTCCAATTGCATTTTTGATGATCTTTAAACCTCCAGTCTCATATATTTTTTCTTTAATTGTTTCTTCTTGGAAATTTACGATGATGACTATCCTAATTAGGTCAGAAGATGGAGAAGTTAGTTCATACAAGAGATGCAAGAGCATTATCTGGAGCTGTAACTGTAAAACATAAGGGAGGCCGATCTTTGCCCTCGGTACACCAATTGCAAGTACGAGATCCTAAACCACCGCCCCAAAGTCCTAAAGCACCTCGAGGGCATCATCCAATAAAAGGCATTTCCTGAATTTCCTATATTAGATATATGTTTCAGACATCTCTTGATGTGGAAAACATGTAAAAAAATCATAATAGTATTTTCTCTGAACGTTAGTTCGACATCAACTATTGAATAAATGGGTTTTAGAAGACCCATGATTCTCCTTTATATTAAGAAAGCATTAACTATTGGATGCAACGAATTTGACTCCGGAAGTAATGCTTATGACCTTCAATTAGAAGTATAAAATTTGAAACTATTGGAGCACCAGTACTACCATTACCTATATATTTTGTATTAGTGATCTCAGTAACTTCACTTGGAAAATATCAACTGTTGGTGTTTGAAAAATAAAACTAAGACTCCCAGACAACAAATCACAAGCAACAACGAGGAAAACAGAGGATACGCCTTAGTATAGGACCACAACAGAGAGAGATTGCAAGGATACAATAATCTCAAAGAAACAGCAAGTCTATACAGCAGCATAATGGAAAAAATTGAACATAAAATATTTCCAATCAACTTCAAAAACGAACGATTACGGAGTTGTCCTTAGTTGATACTCACGGGTCAAAAGGGACAAAATATTCATATGCTTTGTGCCGGTTGCAGTTACATATAAGTATTTAGTTGATTAAATATATGTTTATGCGATTCATGTTAACTATTCTTAAACAGACATTTGGTTGATTGTTGGTGCAATAACTTTATAAGTTATGTAACATTCTTGGCTCTCCAAGAATATTGAGAATAATACTTGAAGATTATTAGAGAACAATTGCATTTCTAGGCAGCTACACAAGTAATCAAATTGTATATCATTATTGTTTAGCTTGTAAACATAGTGATTGAAGTTAACTTATACCTTTTTGCAATCCCTTATATTAGAACTTTTTTTTTTCTCTTGAAAAAACAGATTGCGATTGGTGTGTGTGACACCTGGATTGTAGGTTGCGTAGCGTTCGTGTCACAAGCACATAGCCTCAGGTTGTGAGGAATTTGGATCGTGGTAGCATACACCTTCATAGACATTTGAAGGTGTTACTCTCAATGCATAATACAAGTAGGACTCTCCTTAATTGCTTTGATTAAAATAGAAGTGCATGTAAACTCTGTATGTCTTTGTCTTCCTCTCTCTCTTCATCCCTTATTTGTGAATGTTTTACATTCCGATTTATCATTGAATTGTCTTTTATTCAACAGCAATAGATTTAATATGCATCACACAGGCGGAGGAAGCAGCATGGCTTTGACCACCATGACGATCGGAATCATTCCTTCGGGATTGCAACAACATCTTCGAACTTCCAGATTAGGCAACCAAATACATTCATTTCTTTCTATGATGTTTTTCTGAAACCAAACAGTTCATTAAGATGTAGTATTTTCGCATAACAAGAAACCTCAGCAGTTGATCTACTTATTTTCAACAGCAGTTATGTGTAACAAGTTGCCGCAGTCGTGTTCTAGCATATGGAAGCTCAACATTCATCGAATTCCGTAACGTTCAGTAACATCTATATATGAGGTCATTTTTTCCTAGTAACTCCACTGGGAAAGGTCTTACATGTTTCCTAGACAGATATCTGCATTTAGTTCAGATTTAGAGGCATTATGACGTTGGATAATGCAAAGATAGTTACAGGAAAGAGTGGAGATTACTGAGGATGAGACACAAAAAGTATTCGACCGGATTTTGACAAATTTGGCTCGCACGGCACCACCGGTTCCTGGATTTCGCAGGCAAAAAGGAGACCAGGAATTCTAACACTATTTCCTTTTGCCGGCACACAATTGCGACTCAAGGAGAAACGTCACAGGTACCAAAAGGCTTCCATCTACAGATAATTGGTGAGGAGCGTATCACGAAGTTTGTCATACAAGCAATTCTTAACTCAACCATGGCTGATTTTGTGAAGAAGTAAAATCTGAATGTGAAGGAGAATAAAATTAGCACAATCCAGACAGCAGAAGAACTAAAAGTCGTCGTTTGCTCAAGAAAGAGAATTTGGATTCGACGTAATAATTGAGCTGGAAATTCAGGAACGGAGACATCGACTTGAATCTCTAAATTTGAAGTGATGGTAGGACCTTCACGGAATAGCAAACCCTTTCATTATTCCCTTTTACTCGTTCAAGACTTTCTACACTCGTAATTGTTGTGATAGGTGAAGAATACAATCCTGAGACGATCTGAACTATTGGAATTCAAGTATTTCAGTTTACAGATCATACTGAAGGTAATGTCAGCCTCAAACTATATTTCTTTTGGAAGAGAAGCGACGAAAAGAAAACATTTAGTTCTCCTTCATCCGCGGAGATCAAGGACTTCAATCTTCTTTGAGCTAAAGTATGACGTTCTTTTGTGAATGTTAGTAATTAATTTTATATGTCATACGAACTAGCTTAAATTAAAAGATCCAATATACATATATATATATACACACACATCGTACACATGAAAATAAAAGTAAAGAAAAGAAAAAAGAAAAATCAACAAATACCACAACCTAATCAAAACCGCTTTTTATGTTGCCCATAGACTAACATTCACATATTCTAAGCACAAAAGACCAATATATTGGCACAATGAAACACAATTCGGATTACATGCCTCGTCTCAAGCATGGGGAAGCATTTCTCACGGAAACCCAATCCAAGGAGACTTGAAACCTCCATTCCGATACCATGTTGGAAGGCCAACTAGTTTATATAGAAAGCAAGGAACAAGTTTCATAATGAACACAAATTGAATTACAGTATAGCACTCTTTCCTAATGTGGTTTTTCTGTAACAACAGAAGGGTTTCCAATTGCTATCTTGACAACCCTTTTGAGAGAATGTCTACCACTTGATCTTTTGTGTCACAATGCTCCGTCTTGATCTCCTCCTTACTCAATGCTTTTCTTAGTAAGTGATAGTTGATGGCTATATATGCTTGTACCGTGTGAAACACCGGATTCTTAGCCGTTTAGATTGCTGATTTGCTATTTCACAAGATTCTTTCCCATCGGTAACTGAAGCATTACATGTTTGTCATCGTTTAATACATCCAACAACTCTCGGTCTTCGCTGCAGACCCCCTTTAGCAGATCAGCGAGTTTCGCAGTATGCCAAAAACTCACGCCGCAATTTAAGACTGGGACTATTTCCTCTGTACGCCATGACTTTTGTTTGCTTTTAATGTACTTCTTAAATAAAGAATGGATGACATGAAGAAATTAAGGTTGTTTTCAGCAACATATACTTTCCCCCCCCCCCCAAAAAAAAAAAAGAAAAAGAAAAAGAAAATACATGCTAGCTTCTTGTCGGCTCTAGTTCAAACACAGAACAGGAAACTCTTAGTACCCGCCGGCGTCTGGTGACTAAATCTTGGTACCCGGCTCTGGCTTCTTGTCTTGTGGCCTTTCAGTTTGAAATAAAATCAATAGATATGGGCACTACAACTCATGACTAAGCCTTCAACACGAAAGCTACGATTATCCGAATTGCATTGATGATCTCATATTATTTCATTGGCATATGTTTTCCAAATTGACCGTCACTAACAGCAAAAGCTCTACATTTTTGACTCGGTAAAGGAAAAAAACCAAAAGTTGGTAGGTATGAAATTGCATGGAAACATTCAAATGAGAAAGCTTATTCATTACTTATTGTATTTGGCAGTCTTGCGAAAGGCAACGTGAGATTTGAGGTCAAGAGATGCTTCCGCCTTGACATAATGTTAAATTTGGATCTCAGGTTATGATATAAATTTTATAAATTTACACTGCAGAAGACATAACGGTACAAACAACAAGAACATCGAGGGTTTTATTTGGTGTAGAATAAACCAATTTTTACCGTTTTTACAGAAACAATTCTCGAGTATTTCATATTATATAAGAGCCAACAAAGGGCAAATTTGGTTTTGGGTTTTCCCAAACGATCAGTAGAGTACAAAGGGAAGGCCGACCTTTCTAATTGTTCAGTTTGAAACTATTGCGGCACCATTACCACCATAGAAAGCCGCTGTGGATACGACCTTAAAAACCCAACCTACTAGCTCCGGTACATGAGGTCACTCTCTCTCTCTCTCTCTCTCTCTCTCTCTCTCTCTCTCTCTCTCTCTCTCTCTCTCTCTCTCTCTCTCTCTCTCTCTGATCACTGATCACTGATGTGACCCTCAAAACCTTATATTATAAACAACTTGAAAAATTATTTAATCTTTACACCTAACTTTGACTCTATGATTAACAAAACCCATATGTCTCTCGCCCTCAAATCTCACTTTACTTAGTGGAAGAGGCACTCGAAATTACATTATATAATTTCTCTGCAGCCATTTATATCGGTTTCTCTGCAGTATCCACCGCAGCCACCTTCCGCTCTCTTCCTTCGCCATGTCAAAGCTTTCATAATGTACCATTCACCGTCCGAACGTTACATTTAGAAAATACATCCTGATGAAACGGTAGACTCATTTCAATTTGGAAGGAGTCTACCTATTGCGTTGAAAAGAGAAAGGGATTCTCGTCAGCGAACAGTGAACACATAATTATCAAATAAACATTCTTAGACTATTTTGATAGGGAATACTTACTGTCGTTGGATTTTAGTCGTTGATTTTCAAATTGGTTCGGTGGTGGAAAACGAAAGAACAATAGACGAAAGGGGAGAAATTAAGAAAATTTGACCAGGGGAGATTTCAAAAGAACTGATATAAGGACACTTAAGCTTTGAAAAAATTTGAAGAAACTGATATAGACACCGTGTTGGGAAATGTCTTTCTATATCTGTTATTTACTAATCAAGTATTTGGGCGCTGTGGTCGAGGTGGTCCCTTTTATTTTCAGCACGAAAGGTACACCAAGTATATACTAATCCAACTCTAAATGGTCAAATTCTACATCTTTGATCCAGTAAAGGAAAAGGATGTCTGAAAATGCATGCCAACATTCAAACCAAGTGCCTATATATTGGTTGTGTTATTCGTTAATCTGTTCCATAAGGCAACATGAGGTTTGCGGATAAGAGACGCTTCATCCTTGATTTTCTTATCCTTTGTACCCTACTCCTTGCACAGAGCTTTCTCGTCATAGGTAAGAGGAGCAATTTTCTCTTTAAGCTTTTCATGTCTATAGGCTATTGCTTTAGGTACTGTGTTGTTTAGTTGTGGGTAAACGGCTGTGTGTAGACCTCCATAACAGATAGAAATGGTAAATTAACATAGATCGGAAAATAAAATAAAAAATTCAACTCTTTGCTCCTATTTTTCTCGTGCGAGTGCTAAATAATATGCCTCAAGGTAACTTTGTAGTCATGCATGTAGATTGTTGGATTTTGTCTTGACAACCTAACGAGTTAGAAAATGACTAATTTCCTCCCTTAATGCTGTCTTAAGAAAGAAAAGTACCTGAAGATATGTTAAAGATATTAGACCAAATATTAATGATATGCAACAACCATTATTTCTAGTATGTCACAGAACCTTAAGCATTGGAAAATCATGAAAATTTAGTTTTTAAGTGATAGAATGATGCGATGAAACCATAATGATGTAGTTGGTGGTAAAATGTTGTACTAGAAGTTGGTTTATTTATTATGTTTGAAAAGGCTCAACTTCCTAACATAGTATTAGAACTTTATTCAAGCACAACACCTTATTTTGAACTAGATCCTCATAATTTTATTTTGTTGCTCTATATTACTCATAAATTGAATCTTCATAGGCTTCCTATAAATGAGGAGAGAAGAAGCATCCAAAATGGTAGTTTTCCCTAAATCTTCCATATCTTGACATGATATCTTTCTTATTTGTTTAGGTATCCCCTTTTGTTAACTACTAGTTTAGTGAAAAAAAAAGTTGTATTCTTTCTTCCAAAATAAATGAATATCATAGAATGACATCATCACACTACCCTAATATTCACCAAGAATTCTCTTCTTAATGCATCAATCTAACCTCCATGGCTTGATCGTGTGTTTGGTGAAATTTGTGATGGGTAGGATGACTCACCTTAAAACCAAAAACTATAGTCGAAAATTACACAATACTATACAAGACTACTTAAAGTTTGCAGACACCTGTTTTACTTTAAGATTAGTACAATGATATGCTTAAACACTGTATCATGTCTAGTTACCAATTGCAAAGTATTAATAATCTTTAACTCTGGTCTTATACATCCTTTGTTTAATTGTTTCTTTCTTGGAAACTACTGGTGATGACTATCCTGATCAGGTGAGAAGACAGAGAAGTTAGCTCATACATGGGATGCAAGAAAATTGTCTAGAGTTGTTACTGTAAAAGAAACGAATGGCCGATCTTTGCCCTTGGTAAATCTGATGCAGCAACGACCACCCGAACGACCGCCCCCAAGTCCTAAAGCACCCCCAGGGCCAGGCCAGTAAAAGGAATTCCCTAAATTTCATTTATTAGTCATATGTGTTAGACATCTCTTGATGTGGCTTATTTGTTACCAAGAGGGAAATATAAAAATCAAGATATGTCATTTAGCCATCAACAATTGAATAAATGTGTTTAAGATAACCCATCATTATTATTTACATTGTGAAAGCATCAACCATTGGATGATGTTATAAATTGGAAAATATTGAAATTAGAATGGTATTTACCGTAAATGTTAGTTTAACATCATCTATTGAATAAGTGTGTTGGCAGAAGACCCATGATCTTTTTTACATATTTACTTATTGGATGCAACAAGTTCCATTATGTTGCGACTAGTCATCTTTCCTATTGAGCACTTTTTTGTATATAAATATTAACATAAAATTTTAAGTAATATAAACAGTATTACTTGTAACATTTTTCTTTTTCCTTGAACTTGAAAATATTATGATAATTTTTTTTAAGCAAAAGGATATCATACATGAATATAATTTTGATGTTTTGCTAAAAATTTTGTTTTCTCCATCAAATCAGTTTGTAAGGGAAAAGATCATTCTTTTTCATATATATATATATATATATAAAACCATTAAGATAGATATGAGCAATATAAACAAATCGTATTCAAAGGAAAGGCCTAAACATAAGTTTGAAACTATCGTACCATTAATACTGCCATAAAAAGCCATGGCATAAACGACCTTAGCAATCCACTCCCTTTAGCACCTTAGAAGGCATTCCCTGTATATCATGCTTTAGTAATCTCAATGACTTGACACGACATCCGTAGTGGAACTGCAGCCAACTTTGTCTAGATCATGAAATCTTACGTTAAAATAAGATGTTCTTCCGATATTCAAGATCTATGGTCATGTGCTGGCTTGAATTTTGAGGCCGAAGGTTCCGTGAAATTTCAAGTATCAAATCCACGCATTAATGGACTCATTCCTAATTGCGTTGAAAGTTTGTTCAAAGTTCTTGGGCTAAAGGTTTTCTTTATGGTGAGGATACATCCATCGCACCCAAGATAGGAATCCTAGCCAAACTTGAAGTTGACACCTAACCGTCCTCCTCTAGGGGGTAAAAGTTTCCATCGGCTGACTATTGTTCCGAACTGGCAATACAGGCCAACGAACTGAGCTATCGAGGACAAGGCTAACCTACCTAGTTTCCTTGTTGTTGGGTCACCCATTTAGGTGGTGCCCATGTTTGTTGGTTGTTGTTTGCTACTATGTATTTATGCTACATTTGTATATGAGAATGTAACTCCTCTATGTTGAAAGGAATTGTTGCTTAGTTGTTTATAACTTCAATGACTATAATATTCAATAAAGATCCTTATTATGATCCATTGCTTACGATCATATTTTTCAACTCTCACAAGTTGTCTTGAGTCTAACCAAATTGTCCCATTGTATTCTCTCACATAAATAAATAGAAAGAGCATTCCTAAACAAAAGGCTGATTCAATTTATTGCTGAGACCTGAATGCCGCACAAATTCTGCTAGGTTTGTGATACTATGGCCTTTAAACATATGATAGTGCTTATTTTTGTAATAAGAATAAAAGTCTCATATTGAGTATGCATTCATTTGTGATAAAGCTTAAATAAATAAATAAATAATTATCAAACTCTTGAACTAACTTTTAGCTTGGACATTTAGACTATTTAACAATTTTTTTTCCTTAAAATCAACTTATTAGAGAAAAAAAAATAGCATCATGTGTATTAAATATAGAGGTTAGTATATTGGCAACACGGAACAAACAACGGACTTCACATGTTCCATCACTCCAAACATGATAAAACGCCTTCCACAAAGATTCAGTCCATAAGTGAATAAGAGCATTACTCAACGCCTAACTCTTATATCACATTAAAGGTTTTATTTCTTATTTTAAAACCAATTTAAAAAACAGGAACATTCATCTATATATGAGCAAGCAAACAGATTAACAAAGCACATACTAGATTTTGGCAAAAAAGTATCCAGATATTTGTTTTGAGTTTGTAGAATTCTACATCAAAGTGAGGCTTATTTTTGACAATAAACAGATTTGGAAGCTCTTGACTTTTCACCGTTTGATAGCATGTTTCGTGGCCCTTTTAAGTCTCGCATGTCAAGTGTTCCATCTTTGACCCAGTAAAGGAAACAAACTAAAGTGGGTAGGTTTGAAGCTCTCTGAAGGAAACAGACGAAAGTGGGTGTGTTTGAAGTTCTGTGTTTTAAACTCGCTGGACTATAATCTTACCTCTTTTGCTAATGCTTGCCTTTTTTATTTTTTGGTTTTTTTGCTCGATCAGCTTCACCGAACCTCAGTGATCACTGGCTAACAGTCCGCTAAATTGTGCCCTTCTTTCTCTCGAATTCCAGTGGCAAAGCCAATTATTTCCTTCATACTTTGCAGCCCACCCATATCCTCAAATGAGAATCTCTTTATCTGTCCAGTATCGTCAGTGCTTTAGCCTTCGGTTGAATTCCTGTTTTTTTTTCTGCTTAAGTTCGGGCACTCGGTTTACTATGGTCATTGTGCTAGTCCACGTTTGATTCATGGACCGCTCATCTCTTCACATTTTTTTTTCCTTTTAAATAAAAGGGGTACAGAACCCCTAAGTTCTATACAGTAAATGCTGAGTTGGGAGTGTACCAAACAATACCAAAACTTGGTTGAAGCACCACCTAACAGTGAAGCCACCAAACCAGTTAGATTTAGGTATATACTTAACCTTCTCCTCCTAAATCAAGGAGGGAATTATAAGAAAAAAAAGGACGTAAGACTGTTCGTTGGCTAACATTACCAATTTTAAATTCCCACCAAAGGGAATAATTTAAAATAACCCTTAAGACCAAACATAGGATCCTGTTTCGGGGCCTCCTAACTCGAGGAGGATAAGCGCCACAGTATCTAGGTGGATGCGGGAGTGGAGTTGAGTCGCTTGAATCCGAAGAAAGCGGAATGAGTATCTTCAAGGCTGGCCACACACTTCCATAGGGAAGACATATTTGTTCTGTCTTCTAAGCTGCCTTTGAAGACCCAAATTCAAGCCATCAAATAGGCATAATCAAATTATAGCACCTTTGAGACTCAAAGATTATACATATTTCAGTTTACATTTACGAATATTTACGGTTTTATTTGTTTTGTGAATGAATTTTGCATACTAGAGGAGACAAAATTCGTTGATCTTTCCTTCGAATGCTTTCTGATTTTACAGGAAAGCAGTCATGACTCCTGTTGACAGAAGTGATGCTCCTGAAAAACTTGAGGTTAGTGCTTCTACCTTTGTTTATGAGGTTGACTGGTAGGAGTTCATATATGACAATTTCAATATCGAGCAGGGAAAATTTAAAGCAATGGTAGTTTGCTGGATTCTTGGAATGGGGTCCCTTCTCTCGTGGAACAGTATGTTGACAATTGGAGATTACTACTATGATTTATTCCCAGTAAGCTGTTCATCACAACCAATATGCCACTTTGCTTTGCTTTTGGAGCCAGTAGGCTGTACATGGGGGAAAGACGTTTATCGTATCACAGCTGAATTCCGATAAATATTAGTCGCCGAGTTCCTTTAGTAATTGATAAATTTTTCCTACTTTTAGATTGTACACTGAATTTAACAGTCATTGCCTTTCCCTAGTTTTAGAAATACAAGCATTTGCTCCTTCACCTTAAAATAGAGCTATTGGGAAACTAATGATAAGATAAATGTCTACAATTATACATCTTGATAAATATTAAGAAAAAACATGTAAACTACCTGGCCTTCCAAGATTAGTTAGACTGATAACATTTTCCTCTTCCTGTGAAGCGATGCCACCCTTCAAGGGCGCTTACCCTTGTTTATCTACCATTTGCATTTGGGACGATGGCAGCACTAGCATATCATGAGTCAAAGATTAATACAAGATGGCGGAACTTGATTGGATACTCCCTCTTCACCGCGAGTACTTTTATGCTTCTAATAGTAACTAATACACTTTATTGAATATTAGGTTGCACCATCTGATTAACGTAAGTTAATACTACTTTCGTTTCTGTCAAAACAAGAGGCTGAACACAAAGTGGGTGAATCTTGTTGATAGTATTAACAAGCAAACCGAAATACAAGATGTCCAGGAGAAATTGTTCCAGCGATGAAAATACAAAGAAGCTATCTAGTTGATTAAATAGAGTTTACAAGAACAGATTCAAAATTCAAAATAGTAGTCGCTGTCACGCGTGTACTCTGCTCTGCAACTCTGTGTCCAGTCTAGGGTTGTAGAGGTAGCTGTGGAGCACGCCTCTGAATGTAGAGGAGGCTTGTGCAGCACGTCTCTGACCCCATTGTCGGGGGTGGTGACCTGGCTGATGATGTGGAGCTCATATTCGTACAGTTTCAATTCAGTGGTCATTGCTTCTGACACACTTGGGTTGCATTCTTTTTCTGTGAAAGCTGGACTTGGCCACATCTGGGAAAGGAGGAGTTGGCCTTTATATTTTGTATATGTGCAATTGTTGGTTGTTTTGGAGTCGCAGATGCCAAGGTCAAAGGTGGAATGGTCGGAGACCTTTCTCTCATGCGTCCTGAATTCGTCCAGGTTTTTGTTCTGTTCAGGACACATTTCATGTTCCTTGACAACTTCCCAAGCTAATGCATACTTTTGTAATCATCTGCAGTCCTTTCTTGGTGGCGTGGCAGCATCAGGGACTCTAACCTCTGTTTTAAGACTAATCACCAAAGCAGCCTTTGAGAAATCTCATAATGGTCTTCGCAAGGGGGCTAGTATGTGAAATATTTCTTTATTAATAGAGAGAAAATATTTGTTTACATACATATGTTGATTAGTTCATGATCTACTGGGAGGAAAAGTCTTGTGTAGAGGTTTGGTCCTATACTTGTGGCTTATTAAGATTCAGACGCTATAGGACTTGTGAATGGATAGGTCAGTATTAAGATTCAAAAGGATATAAAACTAGTTCAGTCTTGGCCTTTATTTGACCAGTAAATAAGTACTCCTTTGGTTCTGGTGCAATTGACCAGAGCATTTCACGTAAATTAAGAACTTCCATGAATGATACTTCATTTTGTGGCTGTCATTTGCAGTGTTTTTTCTTGCAATAGCAGCGCTCCTATAGTTTCTCTACGTCATTCTCTATGCCTTTATACTTCCCAAACTGCCAATAGTGAAGTATTATCGCTTGAAGGCCGCCTCCGAAGGATCGAAAACAGTATCATCTGACCTTGCTGCGGCAGGAATCCAACTACAATCAAAGAAAGAAGTACCGAGACGCTCCTCGGATCTGATTATTCACGATTTTGACTTACATTTTCAGATTCCAAATGTATAACAACCTTTAAATTTTTCACAGGAGGAAGAGGATGCTAAACACCAAGAACGATTGAGCAGCAAAGAATTACTCTTCCAGAACATTGATTATGCAATCGACTTGCTTCTGATATATGCACTGACACTATCAATTTTCCCCGGCTTCTTGTACGAAAATACAGGAAACCACCAATTGGGTTCATGGTAAGTATTTATTCATCCCAGGGCAAGATTTGTTGACAAGGGGGTATTTTTTGATACAACACAGAAAATATCGTATTATTTTCTCCTAGATCCAAGCTGGACAATTTCTCTTGATTTCCAGAGCATTTGAGTGAGACTGGACAATTTTTTGAGCATTTCCTCTCTCCTACGTTGTCTCTGATCAGCACTACGAAATATGCTTGCTATTTGGAAAACGCACACCTTGAGCAACATTGTCTCATTGCTGTGGTTATCATATTTTTTGTTAGGTCTATTATATCTTATTCCTTCTAATAATTTCATATCCCTTTCAAATGGAAAAACCAACTTGCATATTATCTTTTTTTAAAATAAAAAATAAAAATAGAGACCTTGTCCTTGTCATAAATATTGATAGCATAAAATTTCAAAAAAAAAATAAAATAAAGCATAATAGATGAGCATAAATGCATAGTCGTTAGTAAAAAAATAAACATGACACTTTGGGAGGGCATGCTGCATCTTCAATATTTCTTATCTTTTTGGCGTGTTCAACAACAGAATTTCACTACGCTGGCGGTCTTTTAGGTACCCACTTGTCCTCATTGCGGTGTATAGTGTCTCTGATTTGATATCGAGATACCTTCCACTTTTCCCACGCCTGAAGTTAGAATCCAGAAAGGGCCTAATGATTGCAATTCTTTCTCGTCTCTTATTCATCCCGGCGTTCTATTTCACAGCAAAATATGGTGAACAAGGATGGATGCTCATGCTTACATCCTTCTTGGGGGTATCCAATGGACATCTCACTGTCTGTGTTTTCACAGCAGCACCCAAAGGTTACAAGGTTGGTTGATACGATCGTTTAAAATATGTAGCTCGTTCAGCATTTGCCGCTGGATTCTAAGAAAATTGTCTTGGCTTTTGGTTTTGCAGGGACCTTAGCAAAATGCCTTGGGTAATTTGCTTGCGTTGAGTCTTGTAGGCGGCCTACTTGCTGGAGTTGCTCTTGATTTGTTGTGGCTAATAGGTAACGGGAGCTTCTGAAAGCTAGAAGCCGTAATATGTCGCTGCAAAAAAGCCACCATGCGAACTGTTTGTATAAATAAAACGAGAGGCAAGTTGTTGTAGCTTGGTGAAATTATTGACTTCGCAGCCAATCTTAACAGATTGGCCTTCTATCATTCGTTACACACTTCAAGCATTCTTTATTTTCCTTCCTTTTTTTCAATTAAAATTTATGTCCCTAATTTTTCCGGTAGGGTTGGTATATGCACAAGGATGTTAATCCAATTATCGACAAAAGGGTCTTCAGATGCAATTTATCTCATGGTACATAGCTGCTATGGTATTACATTGGTGTTATCGTATATGGGTATTAGTGCATCCGAGGTAATGAAACATTATTTATTGAAAGGAAGACCCTTGCTTTTTACAAGACATATGTTGGGGAGGGCCTCAAGGGCCCAAAGACATTTTTCCTTTAAGATTGAATCTGTCATTATTAGCAGGGTTTTCATTATCAAATTTATCCAAAAATCAATCCTTCAAACTTGTAACTTTTTGCTTACATCGTGGCAAACTTTTTGACTCAAATTTCCCTTAAGGTTGAACATAGTTGTTGTTTCTATTGAGAAACTGCAGATGTATGTTCTTAATATTAATTTCAAGAAAGAAATAAGTTTCTCATAATGAATTAAAATTAATGATTCAAGTAAAGAGAAACCTATTGTAACTTACGATTTAGGTGCAATGCTTCCTCGATAATTTCATCGTATAATGTTTATGTCGAATATTGAAATATGTCACATTATTTAAAATATTTGGTGAATTGTTTTCAAAACAAAAGACGTATATATCTTTTAACAAACTACTTTTAAAGAAAAAAAATGAATTTTCCCTATGAGTACACTCCCTATTCGATATCTTGGAGTTCCTTTAATTACGAAAAGACTCACCCATGTTTATTGTAAAGGTCTAACATATAAAATATTTGAAAGAATAGAAGGTTGGGGACTAAATCATTTTAGCTTTGTAGGAAAATTATAATTGGCAAAATCGGTCCTAATTTCCACATGTACATTTTGGGTACAAGTTTTTTTATTATCGAAGCAAACAATTTATGAGATTGAGAAAAGGATTAGGAACTTTCTATGGGCAGGTACTACAGATACACAATACTCCTATAAAGTTGTTTGGCAAACAATTTGCTCACCAAAAAAGGAAGGGGGATTAAGGTTACCAAATTTGAAACTTTGGAATAAAGTCCTTTTGGGATGTTTGCTTTGAAAACTCATCCATCTTCCAAATGCTTCATTATGAAGTAAGTGGATCCATAGTACAAAATCTAAAAGAACTTCAGTAATGCAGCTTGATATCAAAGGCACCATGGCATGAAGTTGGAGAGGCCTTCTCAAACTAAGGCCTATACTTACTCAGGTTCTTTATATGTCTACCTATTGTTGCAAACAAATTTATCAGGACCTTCAACCAGTTAATGAAAAAGTGGATTGGTATGATTTAATTTGGACATGAGGCATTTGTAAACATAATTTTATTAGATGGTTAGTTTGTCAAGATCGACTCTCTACAACAGAAAGAATAGTACAATGGCTTCCTTTAGTTAACTTATATTGTGACTTTTGTCAGTCCCATGTTGAAAATATGAATCATCTCTTTTTTGAATGTCCATAGACCATGATGGTTTGGAAGACTATCCTTGCTCAAAATGGAATTCGACGTCATATTAGAGGATGGAATGAAAAACTACAATAGATGATTAAAGCAACTAAAAGAAAGAATTTGGCTGCAAAGCTTCTTAAAATATCTTTTTGAACTTGTATTTATTACATATGAACAGAATGAAATAGAAGACGCTTTCAAAATAGAATAGTTGACATTCTCATCCTCTTGGCTAAAGTAAAGAAAACTATAAGAGGGAGAGCTTCTTTGTTTCAAAATATAAAATCCTCACAGGGAACTGTGATTTTGAGTGAGATTTGAAGACTTTCAACCTCAATCTTTTCATAGTTGTTGAAAATTGTAATGTTGGGGTATGTCCCTATGCTTTTGTACATTACTTTATATTAATACAAACTTATATTTCAACCAAAAAAAAAATGAATTTTAATAACAAGTTTTACAAAGATGTATCATCGACGAAGGAACTCAGTTTACTGATTCAACCCGTGAATCACTTTTTGGCCTGTGAACCACGTAAAGAAAACACCATCCCATTAATTGTATCAGTAGGACATTTCAAACACATCTTTATATGAAAAATCGTGCATAGATTTCGGGCATTCACTGTACCTCTTTTTCTTTTTGTTTTTGGCAATTATAGGAAGCCTTAAAAATGTCACTTTTGTTCATCTTATCTCTAGCACTTACGATAATTTTATCAAGTTACTGCACATTCCACTCATCAGAAGATCTCCTGATGATATCCACCCACGTTGCCCGTTGAAAAGCTGCGTGACTAGTCCCGAGCATCGGGCAAATGTGGCACACGACTATTCCCACATAGCTGTGCTTGAGAGAAGCTTATACTGAAGCAAAATGCAGCTTCGTGAACAACCAAAAAACAAGATTCCCAACAGTCTTCTCCAACAATAACCCTAGAATAAAGATCTGATTCATGTGTTTTCCTTACAAAAGAGGATTCAAATTATTATTTAATTTACAGTTGTTGGGCCTGACTTTGTTAGTTCATGAAGCAAAGAACATTCACACACTAAGCACATAGGGATGCGATTCTACTCTTTTTTCGACAGTAGTAATCTATAAAAAGCAGCACTGTCACAATGTCAGTGTGAGAGAAAAATTACATACGACCTTGAGAGAGAGAGAGAGATGAGGAAAGAGTTGAAGATTGAGAAAGTGGAAGAGAAGGCCGGTAGTGTGACGGCCTTTAAATGGTCGACTAAGCCTTACAAGGCAGCCTTGAACGGAGAATGGTGGGCCATGGCGGCCTACTTCAATAAATGTGGTGAGCGGCTCTTTGATAGTCTGACGGTCGACGGGGACACCGCATTTCATATTGCAGCATACAGTGGGAAACCAGAACTGCTCCAACAGTTGCTTGATCTCGTACCGCCCGAGAGGGTGTTCGAAGCCTTGTCCAAGAAGAATACTCATGGCAACACTATTCTTCACGAAGTAGCCACCACCGACAAAGTTCAAGCAGCAAAGCACTTGATTAATAAGCTACGGTGGGGCTTTCGGCAGGACAAAGCCCATTGAGACAACGGAGCCCGCCTGAAAGAGCTACTCGAGTACCGGAACAAACTCGGGGAAACCCCGCTCTACAGGGCTGTAGGACTTGGCCGGACAAGCATGGCCAAATTTTTGGCAAAAGTAGTCCAGGACATACGCGATCACTTCTATAGATATGACAACATGTCCATTCTCCATGCCGCTGTCATAGGCCAACACTTCGGTCGCTCTCTCTCTCTCTCTCTCTCGCTCTGAGTCAAAAATGCATCTGGTTACTGACATCTCTCTTTCTCTCTGTCTCTCAATCCAGAAACCGCCGCTTGGTTACTGGGGAAGGAAAAGGCGCTTGCAACCAAAAAGGGACACAATGGCATGACATGTCTTCACCAGCTAGCGAAAATGCCATCCGCCTTCAGGAGTTCAGTTCACTTGAGCACCATGCAGCGTCTTCTTCACTCTTGTACGTTTTGGGCACTCAACAGTATTATTCCTTAGTTATGCCATTCTTATTACGCTTTGACTCCCAATGGTAGTAACATAAGCAACTTAAATATACAGGCCTCCCTTCCTACCCTCCTCATCATGAGGATTACGAAGAAGAAGATGATGATGATGGTATTTGTGATGAAGAGCCGAGACTGTCGAGTACAATGGAACGATTGGAAAGCGGCCGGAGTCGCAGTAGCCCCCGCGGATCAACTAAATTTTCATATGGTAATATGTTCATGAGGACTCACTTCAAAAATTTACTTAACGTACTTGTGTAGATAATTCAGGTAGTTTAGAATGTTTAAGTTTCACTCTCAATAAGTCCAATTTATCTTTTCTTTTCTTTTTCTTTTTTCTCATATAAGGTTCCGTTGTACACGTAACTCTTTAGGGTCGGCTTAACAGTTAAAAATATATTGTGCTATTCCTCCTTTTTACACTGTCAGAAATATGTTTCTAACCATGTGACTTACACATAATTGCAGCAATTTCACGACTATATTGTGCTATTTGGAAGGGCCTAGCTGAAGGTGCGACCTCATGATTTCTTCTATATGGTTATATGTTTCTAATTGTCTAGTTCCAGTAAAACACCAATAACCTGCTAATACAGTTTGCCTAGTTAAATGAACGCTTAGAGAAGAGACGTTTGCCCCAAGGTCTGGATGGACCCTATTAAGAGACTTACTAATTAACTCACACGTCCATTTAAGAGGTAATGAAACCCATTATCTTATAAATAAATTTTTTAGTAACTTCTTTAGTAATGTGAAACTTACTACCCATGTTTTGACAAACTCCTTGTAAGATAATTTTTAGAATTTATTAATACCGCTAAAAGAATTGATATTGCACTAAAAGAATGTCCATCGCACAAGATTTGGATTCTTTCAGAACAGCGAATATGATGTTGCCTAAATGCAGTATAAGAAAGAAAACGAGGAATAAAAAAATGAGAGAATGGTTATCCACTTCATGATAATTTACAAACAAGATCTGGGATTTAAACCATGAAAAAAGCTAAATGCAAAAGTTCGATTTGTAGCAGAAAGCACAAAACATTTGGCTTGGAGTTGATATCTTCAAGGCACTATTATCTCTCTCACACACATCTGCATGGTATATACCGTGGACAGAATCACGGACTATCGAGAGGACTTGGAAGATGAAAACAACGCACAAATCTGCTCTAAAACTCATGGATTTGCTAGTGAAAATGGATACGACGTGGACACAAAGTTATAAAGCAGATACAAAGACGATCTTCGTAGGGAAAGCGGATTCCCTGGGCGTGAATGTGAATGAAGGAAGGAAGGGAAGAGGAACAAAGGGGGAACAATCAGCCACTGAAGAAAGTGAAGATGAAGGTGTCAATGAGGACCAGCGCTTTGAGGGAAATCAGGAAACTTACACCCCATTACTTATTGCAGCTAGCCAAGGAATACTCGAAATATTTGATAAGATGATTGAAGAGCATCCCCAAGCAATTGAGCACATTAGTATAGATCAGGAGAACGTACTGCAAGTGGCCATCAGCCACCGTCAAATGGAAATCTTTCGCCGAGTGAGAAGGATGAAAACAATAATGAAGTGTAGGTTGGTTTCAAAGATAGATAACGCTGGCTATACCATATTGCATCACGTCGCAGACATGAAGAACTATGGAGGAACCAAAGCTGGTCCTGCCCTCCAATTGCAGGAGGAGTTGAAATGGCTCGAGGTAATTAAGCTTTCTTATATTCAATTGTTTGATCATTTAGCTTCTTTTGGCAATATGAGTTTAATAATTAAATTCATGATTTTCTTGTAAACTAAACCTTTCAATGTAATTAGTAACTGACTGATGAGATAGATTTTGCTGTATAAAAAATATTTTTAAACAATTAAAAACCTGTTTATTCAGCTTATGTTTAGAGATTTAAAGAGAACATTTTTTATATAATGCAATGTTGTATAGATGGCAATAAAATTTGCTTACGTGTGTTTTTGGTTTCAAAAAATGAGAAGAAGATTGTGTAGTAGAACGGAAAAGAGCTCATTCTTATACAATGTCTTCTGCAGCGTGTGCGAAAGATAATTCCCTCGCATTATGAGATGCACCCTTGGTCATCGCGACAAATTTAGTCCTCGCGTCATTCCTTGTATTTTCATGGGTTATCTTTCTTCTCAAAAGGACTATCGCCTCTATGATCCCTTTTCCAAAAAAATTTTTGTCAGTCGTGATGTCATTTTTCAGGAACATATTTTTCCTTTTTCTTCTCCTTTGGCCCCAGACAGCTCTCCTACGTCTCCGCCTCCAGCTCTCCAGTTCGATGATTCATATGCCTCTTCCAACTTCCCTGTTGATATCCCTAACTTACCTGATCCTCTGACTTCTGAGGACCATATCTCATCTGCAGAGCCAACTCCCTCCACAGAACCCTTTTCATCTAATGAACCCCTCTCACTTGATCCTCCCATACCACCCAACCTTCCACTTCCTACCATTATACCTCCGCCTTTGGAACCCTCCCCTCCTAATCCTACTCCCACTACTTCGGAACCCTCACCTCCCAATACTACTACCTCTGACCCCCAACCTGATGCACTTCTGGATTCCTCTCTCCGTCGTTCTTCCCGTTCCACCAAACCTCCCATTTGGACTTCTGATTATCTTTGCCCTACACTACCTCCTTCTTCTTCTACCTCTCTTTATCCTATCTCTAATTATGTATCCCTTGCTCAATGCCACCCTCCTTATCAACACTTCATTGCCACTATTTCCTTCATCCCTAAACCCACCACATTTCATGAGGTCGTCCTTGATCCCTATTGGGTGACTGCCATGGATAATGAGATCATGGCCCTTGAGGCCAATCATACTTGGGATTTGGTTCCCTTGCCCCCTAATCGTCGTCCCATTGGTTGTAAATGGGTTTATAAGGTGAAGTACTGTGCTGATGGATCTATTGAGAGATATAAGGCTCGCCTTGTGGCGAAAGGTTTCAGTCAACGTGAAGGGATTGATTTTCAGGATACTTTTTCTCCCACGGCGAAACATGTCATTGTTCGCCTTATCCTCACTATTGCTTCTGTTCATCACTGGCCTCTCTTCCAAATGGATGTTCAGAATGCTTTCCTCCATGATGATCTCTTCGAAGAGGTCTACATGCAACTTCCACCCAAATTTCGCACTCAATGGGAGCGCATGGTATGTCAATTGTGCAAATCCTTGTATGGGTTGAAGCAAGCTTCTCGTCAATGGAATGCAAAATTTACATCTGCCCTACTCCAGCATGGTTTCTCTCAGTCTTGTCATGATTATTCTTTATTTACAAAGTCTCAGGGCAGCTCATTTGTGGCATTATTAATCTATGTGGATGACATATTGATTACAGGCAACAGTGAAAGAGGGATCGCCGAGCTCAAGCAATATCTTCACTCTACTTTTTCCATGAAAGATCATGGTCCATCAAAGTTCTTCCTGGGAATCGAAATCGCTCGATCTCCAGAAGGTATCACCCTTAGTCAGTGTAAATATGCTTTAGAATTAATTTCTGAAGCTAGTCCATGGGAAACCATCAATTATTCCCATGGAGCAAAACAAGAAATTCACTAGTATAGAATATGACACAAGTTCTCCAGATGAAATAAATGATCCACCTCTGGAAGATCCTTCAGCCTATCAGAGACTTGTTGGCAGATTGATTTATTTGACACTCACCAGGCCCGATATCACTTTCTCAGTTCAACTCCTTAGCCAATTCATGCATGCTCCGAAGCAATCACACATGGAAGCAGCTATGAGAGTGATAAGATATTTGAAAAGTTGCCCTGGACTTGGTCTCGTATTCCCTTCCACATCACAATTCCAGATCAAAGCATTTTGTGATTCTGATTATAGCACGTGTCCCATGACGCGAAGATCCACTACAGGTTTTTGCATCATGATTGGAAACTCATTGATTTCGTGGCGTTCCAAGAAACAACCGACAGTATCTCTCTCCTCTGCAAAAGCAGAATACCGAGCTATGCAAGTCACCACATGCGAGATTATTTGGATCATTGGATTATTGAAGGATTTTGGATTTTACATGAATCACCCAACATTTCTACACTGTGACAATGAAACTGCAGAAAAGATTGCTGCAAATCCGATCTTTTATGAACGTACAAAGCACATTGAAGTGGAATGTCATTTTGTTAGAGAAAAGCTTCAGCAAGGTATTATAGCGACACGTCACATATCCACCAAGGAACAACCAGCCGATTTATTAACCAAAGCACTTTGTAGCAAACAGCATTGGCACCTTCTCTCCAAGCTCGGAGTATTTGATCTATACAAATCTCCGGCTTGAGGAGGAGTGTTAGTGCACATATGGCAAGATTCGTAGGTGCCTAAATAGGCCATGTATTTAATGTAAATATATCTTGTAATATTCTCATTTATTGTGTCCTTGTATAGGTTAGAAATTAGGCCTATAAAATAAGGCTTTCCTTTGTACAGATTAATTCAATTTATCATAATAATATTCAGCTCACTTGTTGCTTTCACTTCTTACAGAAACAATGACAATCAGACTGCAGACAAGCTCTTCGAAACTACACACTGTGGTCTTCTCAAGAAGGCCCAAAGGTGGGCAAAGGACACCTCTCAATCGTGCTCTGCGGTGGCAGTCCTTGTCGCCACTGTCGTTTTTGTGGCTGCCTACACCGTCCCGGGCGGCAATGATAAAAGTGGCCTCCCAGTTTTCCTTCTGTCTCCCTTTTTCTTGTTCTTCACTGTCATGGACGTGGTCTCCCTTGCAAGCTTATTGACTTCAGTGGTTACCTTCCTCTCGGTCCTTACATCTCCCTTTGAGCTAAAAGATTTCCGTAAATCCATCCCGCGAAAACTGATGATCGGCTTCACTTTACTCTTCTTTTCTGTCACAACCACCATGCTTGCTTTCACGGCAACTTTCCTGCTCATCATTCACCTTGAGAAGAGAAGATGGACTACGACTCTAATTTACACTTCTGCCCTCCTTCCCGTTGCCGTATTTGCACTTATGCAGTTCCCCTTGTATGTCTCATTCACCAGTGGTATGCATTCCCTGTTGAAGAAAATAATCAAGAGGGTTCCTGGCTTGAAGCTCTTTCCTCGTCTATTCGAGACCCCTAAGCACAAGATCTATTGAGATTAACCAGCAAAGTACCCAGTAACTCTTTTCAAGAGAATTTTTTTATGTCAGGATTTTGATACAAGGTGGTGTGCTTATAATTCTGTTAATGAACAAGATTATTCATACATTGCTTATCACATTATGTGTGAGATTGTTCAACATGTATTAAATAACTAGAAATTATATCTCTTTTCTAGAAAGTTATCTTTGCCTTTAGCAATTAATGCACATATTTCTAACTTTATTATGCCTTCTGAGGCTGGCCAATGCTTCTAGAGTCAAGAATGGAACAGACTTTGTTCTTCCCTAGATCCATCATTTTGGCCTTTGGATGCGACAGACTTTATTCTTGAAGGAATATTGAGCCTTTGGGAATTAAGAAGGAAGGTCTATTCAGCTTGTTCAGCTTTATGTCACTTTATGTCACTTTATGTCACTTTGTGTCACTTTCGTCTTCTCAATCACCATTAAACGCATCCTCTGAGGCCAACACCCAAGAACACAGGGCTCGTTTTTAGATCATAGGCCTAGAATAAGGTTTGAAAGCATGCATTTTCAGCAAAAAGAATATCTTAATTATTTAACCTATTGTTATAGAAGCTGACTTATTAACTTGAAGCAAATTAGATTCCCAAAAATGATTAAGATAGTTGATTCTCAAAAAAAAAAAAAAAGATTATGCAAACGAAATACAAATCACCATGTCTTGATAGATTGAGATTAGAATTTGAGTTCCTTGACACTCACTTGTATAATTCATTTTCATTAAGGTTGGTGCAACAAAGTTTCCTTCCATCTTTCATGTATCTCACACTTCATTTTCTTACGGTAGGCTTTGTCACGAATTTTCATTAAGGAACTAATCCCTCAGCAAAGCACGCGCTGTTTGAGATTAATCATGCACATATTTCATGTGAGTCACGAGACACGACAATCACCACATCGTGTTTCCCGAGAGGAACCTTATTCTCAATCTTACTTAACAAAAGATGTGTTGCAAGGACCCAATAGTAGATTCGTAGCAGTCTTACCCAATAAAAATCTTGGAATAAAGGGTCAATCCTGCATTTCCGGTAGAAAAGAGCATCAAAATATTGCCTTAAAACTGTTATAGGGGCTGGCTTTACTAATTTTCTAAGCAAAGTGTATGCACAACTAAAGCAAAGATGGTTTTCTACTATCTTGCCAGATAGCAGTCTATAAAACGCAGCATTGTCCCAATGATAGAGGCGACTTTGCTTGTGTCTGTGAGAGAGAAAAAGACAGAGAAAAAGAGATGGGGAAAGACGTGAAAATTGAGAAAGTGGAAGAGACGGTCAGTGCTGTGACAGCCTTTAAACTGGCCACGAAGCCTTATCAGGCCGCTTTGAAGGGAGAGTGGCAGGCCATGGCGGCGTTCTATAACCGATATCCTGAGCGAGTCTTTGATTCTCTGACGGTCGACGGGGACACTGCATTTCACATTGCTGCATACAGTGAAAGAACAGAATTGCTTCAACATTTACTTGAAATCGTGCCGCAAGGCAGGGTATTTGAAGCCTTGTCAAAGAAGAATGGTTTCGGTAACACTATTTTTCACGAGGTGGCCACCACCAACAAAGTTGGAGCAGCGCACCTCCTGATTCTTAAACTCCAGGGCAGTTCTTGGCAGGAAAAAGCCCGTGGAAACAGTATGGCCCAACTGAGAGAGCTTCTCGAGTATCGGAACGAACTTGGGGAAACCCCGCTCTACAGGGCGGTTGCCCATGGCCAAACAAAGATGGCCAAATTTTTAGCTAAAAAAGTTGGGAATATACGTGATCACTTTTACAGAGACGACAACATGTCCATTCTCCATATTGCTCTTATAGGCCAACTCTTCGGTCTCTCTCTCTCTCTCTCTCTCTCTCTCTCTCTCTCTCTCTCTCTCTCTCTCTCTCTCTCTCTCTCTCTCTCTCTCTCTCTCTCAGATGTACATTCAAAAGTCTTCTCATTACAACTTCTAAACATTCTTTCACCACTTTCAAAATGCAAAACCTCAATCCCTTGCATGTGTTCCTGTTTGTTTCGTATTGTCTAACAATTAAATAAATGCTTCTCTACTAGGAAACACTTAGATTTTCACTGAAACTGCATGCTTAACCATCTCCATCCTTCCATACAGAAGCTGCCACTTGGTTACTGGGAATCGAAGAGAAACTTGCTATGGAGAAGGGAATCAATGGCATGACATGTCTTCAACTGTTGGCGAAAATGCCATCTGCTTTCAAGAGTTCGTTTCGCATGAGCAGAATGGAGGCTTTTCTCTATAAATGTATGTCTACCACTCTATACTATGGACTCACAACAGCGTTATATTGTGTCATGCTTCCTTCCTTTGCCTGCCAAACATAATTACATAATCAACTTAAACATTCAGGCCTTCCTGCGTATCCTCATGATCCTGATCATTTTGATGATGATGACAATGGTAACGATGACGAAGCTGGGATACGCTCAAGTCAAATGGAAGACTTGGAGACTGGGCAACGTACCAGTAACCCTCGACGACAACGAAAGAAATATCACTTCGGTAATATTTAATAAGGTTGCGTTCCTAATGGTCATTCATCATACTTGTATAAATAAATGGCATAGTTTAGAAGTTACTGCTGTGAAGATATACTTGTGAATGTGGCTGTTGAGAAGTGAGTCCACAAAATGAGAGGAAAATATTGATTTTTGTTCAAAGGTAATGTACGTGAAAAGAAGTCCTCTCGGTGAATAAATGCCAAAAGGCTGCGTGCCAAGTTAGCCAACTACCATGTCTTAAATTCTGCAGTAACGAATTGGATTAGTGCTCCTCAAGCTAGTTTTATTCCCTTTCTTTTTACCTAGCCTGATATAATTTTATCTTCCATACTGTTATGGTTTACACATCTAATTCACATAAAACTGCAGGCTTTTCAAGGTTATACTGTGCTATGTGGAGGGCCCTAGCTAAAGGTGCGAACTCATGATTCTTTCTATATGTTACTTGTAGATACCTTGCCTTGTTAAAAGAAAAGCTAGAAAATGAATTTCACGAGCATAGTGGTTTTATGAACTCACTATAGGGCAACTTTCCTTAGACTATGGTTAGTCGTATAAAAGTGGATTCCAAATGAATAGTTTAAGGGTGTTCCATCAATTAAGCTTCAAAATGTTTCCCCTTGTATGCCGACAAATAGTGTAAAACTGTGGCTCTAAATGCTATTGAATGTCTCCACAAACTAAATTTTGACAGTGAGAGGTAAAACGCGATGACCAACACTTTATTAGTTGATTTTCATAAATCTACCCGTGAATGAAACCACAGCAATTTGGATTGAAGTCATTATATGTTCACGGTTCTATTACCATGTACAGATTGGGAACCAATCGAAAAAATTTGGAAGATGATAAGAACGCACACGGCTGCTCTAGAACTTTTAGAGTTGCTAGTGAAAATAGATACTACGTGGGCAGCAAGTTTTAAAGCAGAACCAAAGACGATCTCCTTAGGGAGAACGGACATTTTGGGTGATCAAACTGAGGGAATAACAGGCCCAGAAGAGCCAAGGGAAGAAGGAGGAAGAGGTGCTGTTATGGGACAGCGTTTTGAGGGACAACAGGAGCCTAACAACCCATTACTTATTGCAGCCAGCGAAGGAATACTGGAAATTTTTGATCGTATACTAGCTGAGCATCCCCAAGCAATTGAGCACGTTAATAGGGATGGAGAAAACATATTACACGTGGCCATTAGCTGCCGCCGAAGGGAAATCTTTCGCCGTGTGAAGAAGATGAAAACAATAATGCATTGTAGGTTGGTTTCAAAGATCGACAGTGCAGATTATACGATACTACATCACGTCGCAGACATGAAGAACTATGGCGAAGGAAACAGCTCAGGTCCCGCAGTACAGTTGCAGGAGGAGTTGAAATGGCTCGAGGTAATTAATTAAGCTCTTTTAGATTCCATTGTTGTGTTTTCTTTATTGGTACATCTACAACCATAGTATTTTAATTTTTTTTTTTTTTATCATCTTAAACTTAGCAAGTTAATATAAAATTTTTAGAATGCACAACTTTACCCAAAAGTCTAACTTTAGAGTAAGAATGTATTTCTTTCTTATTATTAAAAGGCATAATTTTGCTCAAAAAGTCAATTTAAGAACAGTGATATCTTTTTTTCTCTTAAAGAAAATTTTCAAATAAAATTAAGATAATATGATATTTAAAATGTACTGTTTATAACAATTATCAACTTTTGTAAGATTTTAGTGAACCCTCATTCTTGTTTCATGTCAACTTCATTTTTAACAACACTCATGCATCATAAATACTCAACACTTATTGATATTCACACATCAAACTACATATGATAGAAAACACAAACTCTTTGCCTAATCAAGAAGAACAAATTGATAAAAGCTCAAGAAAGGATACAATACAAAGCTAAAACCAAATAGCATATACAAAACCATGAGTTTAAGGTCTAAAACTATAAGATCTCAATAACACTATAGCTAAATAAAATTGTTAAAGGTGAGTATTATCCCACATTGAAAACATGTGAATAGACCATTGCACATAGATAAGGAAATCTTATTACGTATAAATTCAATTATTCATTTTTGTGTTTTCAATTTGAGATAATACCTACTTTTAATAAAAATTTTCGAAAGAAGAATCTCAAGCAAGAATTTGATTTTACTCCAAAGATTTTAATCCTAAGTTCTTCATTTAGGAAGAAATGAAAGATTAGTTAAATTTAACAAAACGAAAGGAGCTCATTCTTATACAATGTCTCATGCAGCGAGTGCGGAAGAAAATGCCTTCGCATTATGTCATGCATCGAAACAAGGCCAACAAGACTGCTGACCAGCTCTTCCGTGAGACGCATGCTGAGCTTCTCAAGAAGGCACAAAGTTGGACAAAGGACACCTCTCAATCATGCTCTGCGGTTTCCGTACTCATCGCGACGGTCGTTTTTGCGGCTGCCTACACTGTCCCAGGAGGCAGTGATAAACATGGTTATCCAGTTTTCCTTAGCTCCCCCTTCTTCTCGTTCTTCACGGTCATGGATGTAGTTTCCCTTGCGAGCTCCTTGACTTCCGTCGTAACATTCCTTTCAATCCTTACATCCCCTTTTGAGCTAGAAGATTTCTACGAATCTCTCCCCCATAAGCTAATGATAGGCTTCACCTTACTCTTTTTCTCCGTAACAACCACCATGCTTTCTTTCACAGCAACTTTTCTGCTTATCATTAAGCTTCAGAAGAGAAAATGGACATCAACTCTGATTTACACTGCTGCATTTTTACCCGTTGCTGTGTTTGCGCTTATGCAGTTCCCCTTGTACATCGCATTCACAAGTAGTGTGCAGACCTTGTTCAAGAAGATAATGCGGAAGGTTCCTATCCTGAATCTCTTTCCTCCTCTTTTCAAGTCCTGTATACGCAAGATCTTTTGAGCTTCACTCAGTTCTGCGTAACTCACAGGGTAACCAACAAAAATAATTACGCTTTTCAGGAGGCGTTTTGGTTCTTTTCAGAATTTTGATAAATAATGGTGTACTTCTAGTTCTGATCATGAACAAGAAAGTTCACAGCTGTGTTGTAACATTTCTTACGAATGTGCTTAATATTTATCAGAATAATTACAAATAAAATATATCTCTCTATGCCCTTAGTGCTTAACTGTTCTTTTCAGGCTTCACTATTAATATTTTTGTATTTCATCATTATAGTAGATGCGTAATCCTTATAGTGAACTTTAGATTCTTGACATTGCGTCGCAGCAACATATTTAGTAAAACACTGCTACGGAATCCCCTGTTGGTTACATTTCAAGCTTTCTTGCTTACCTTCAATCAAGACGTGAAAGAGCTGTTGAGTTTTGGATGTTGGTTGGTGCATCCGAACTTAGTGACTTTCATACGTGGGCTTGGGTTTAGGAACTTTTAGGGACAAATAACTGCTTGTGTGAGTTGACGCATCATTATAGTCGTTCCTAGTTCTGTGTTGAAAGTTCGTTCAAAGTTCTTGAACTAAAGGTTTTTTTTTTTTTTTTTGGTGGGGAGACATTGACTGCAACTAAATCAAGAATACAAAGATTGAAATGAACACCTAGGCCCCCCTTCTTCTACAGGAGAATAGGATTTTTTTTTAAATGAATAATATGTTTATTTTTTACACTAATTTTAAGAAAGAAATATGTTTCCCATAATGAAATTAAAGTTAGTGATATAAGTAAATAAAATCCTATCATAGCTTATATTTTAGGTGCAAAGCTTCCTCCATAACTTCATCTTATAATGCTTATGATGAATATTGAAAGATATCATATTACTTATAATAAATGATGAAATTTTTTTTGAAATAATAGAGATGTATATCTTTTTATAAACTAATTTTAGAGAAGGAATAAATCTTAATAAAAAGTTTTAAAAAGATTTATTAACGATGAAGGGAATCAGTTTACTGATTCCACCCGTGAATCACTTTTTTGCCTGTGGACCACGAAAACAAAACACTATACCATTAATTAATTTCTTAATGGAGCCGCCATGATTATATCTAGACACGTTTCCTCCAGTATGTCTATTTGTTTAAGTCTTGTTCTTCTTGATGCTTATCGGAAACAGTTTCTAGCATTATCAATCCAGTAAAGCCCCATAATATAATAATCTTAACTGATAACAGGGTTGGCGTTCGAGAGCACAGTAGCATGCCACAAAAGGGTTCATCAGTGGGTCTCTGCAGCATCGCCATTTGTCACCCTGCAGCATTACCATTATCACTTGATTGAGACAAAATTAGGGTGATAAAGCATCTCCATGCCCGTGGGTTGGTAAGATACCAGCAAACCCAACTGAAAATGACATATTCATGGAGATATAGCTGTCCAGCTATCCATCCCCACTTACGTTAAAGAGAGAAAAATCATGGACCATATGCAAAACGTTAGGAAAGGACATGGACATGAATTAACCATGTTTTTGTCCTGAAAATTTCATACAAGTTAAATAATCTTCTGGGGTCATCTTTTTCACTTAATCTTTTGTTTGTTTGGGAAGGGTCATGATAAAGACAATCCTGCCGCAGTACACTTGCAATCAACGAATTAGTTAGATTTTGTAAATAAATTCATGATTTCAGGGGAAAAAACTTTTACGAGGATTAATTTTTTCCAACCATTGTAATATAAAGGCAAGGATAAGCTACAAATCATGGGAAGCATCCTATTTTCTAAAAGTTTTACTATTCTACTAGTCCTTTTTCAAATAGAACGATATATCATTTGCTTCTATAGATACTAAAATTAATTAATTCACATATTTTAGTATCATGTTGTATTTATTCTAATAATCCTTATGAGATTTTAAACTACATAAGTTACAATCATTTACATAAACACCACACTTTCTAGCCCCAGGATGTAATTGAGATGATAAGAAATACTAGTACGAGAGATCTTGTGAAATAAGTATTTAAAACTCACTGCATTTATGACTTACCTTTGTGTTATTTAATATATTTCATGTCATTTTTATATCTTTGTAACATAATATTTTATAATTATTTTGAAATATAATTATTATATTTAATTTTATTATTTTTAATAAATTATATCAAGGTACCATCCTTGTTAATTTAAAAAAAAAAAACACTTTCTACGGCATAAATTTCTAACTTGAACTTAAGGCACAACATTTTCAATAAGCACTCCAGATTTATCACCAAGCAAAATACTTAGTGCTAAGCTTGGAAGTTTAACATTGAACTTCAACACCTTTTGTGGTGGATTTAATCTTGCTTCGGACGGCTATAGTTGCGGAGATTTTAAGCTTAGACGTGAGCATGCCCCATTTGCGAATGCCAACAACAAGAAAAACAAACATTTCCGATGATGTTCAATAAGTGAGACGATCACCAACTCCTGTTCCTCCAATAAGTACAATCTTTGGACTGATCCCAGAGGAATCCACCGAAGCATGCCGATCCCGCATCCGCACCGATTCTACACGGGTGGATTTCACAGTCACATTGTCGCGCGCTAAGGCTGTCCACAACCGGCCCTGGGGCCTGTCTCGTCCTTATTGTCCTCCCGCTATGACTCCATCTCCACTTCCCTTTATATAATTGAACCACCACAAATTCCAATTTCTGTGGCCACGAATAGCTACGTAAGCAAGTTTTTGATCCTCTTTTTCTCTCCTAGCATTTCTGGTATCTGGGTCTCTGAATTGGACGTTCCTGAAAGCTGAAGGAGTTCATGGCTCTGAACTTGGTCTCTCCAGCTGAAATCAGGGTCGTCTCCTTCTTGGACTCTGCCAAGTCCTCTCACTTCCCCAGGCTTCCAGGTGAGAGTTTTCTCGCTCCTAAAACGTTTGGAGAGGTGATTGCAGGGAAAGCTGGTGTACGCTGCCTGATTTTCAGTTTTTATGGGAAAATTTCAAGGAGGTGAAAAGCTTTTGATTTTCTGCTTGCTTGCTGCCTGTGAAAAGCTTTACATGAAGCACAAAGTATAGAAGAGAGATCTTTTTACTAAACTTTTTGCCTTTGGAGAAAAAAGTTGCTTACGCAAATGAGCTTGGCTTTTGTTAAGAGTGGGATTACGCTTTAAGATAGCGTAATTGCTTCTTGTTGAACTCTTTTTGACTGTTAATTTGCTGCTGTCTAAACTCAATAACACGCTTCGGAATTGTTGGAGTGACTCAAAGCATAAATGGGTCAATCAACCTTTTCCTTTCTTTAAAAGAATCTATTGCTGTTCCAAGTTTATGAATTTCTGTGCTCATTTGGAAATCTCGAACTCCTGCCTAGGAAGATGGTCATTTGGAAACCTTTGAATAAGTTTTTGGATAATGTTTTGGTAAAGATTTGGTCTTTTTCCTACTTATTGTTGCTTGGGAACTGGTTGTGTCAAATAGTTTGATCTTTTACCTTTTTTTAATAATTTGATTGGGAGTTTAATTTTCTTAGTTTAATTGTTCATGATTTTCAGTTGGATTTGCTTTTAAGAGGAAGGATTGTGGAGTGGTAATTGGGAGAAGAATTCGTTGTTCCGCGCAGCCGCCTCCCCCAGCATGGCCAGGACGAGCTGTTCCAGAGCGCGAGGGTAAGACTTGGGATGGTCCAAAGCCAATCTCGATTGTTGGATCCACTGGGTCGATTGGAACTCAGGTAAACGAAATCTACTTTTTGCAACCTTTAATTTAGGAAAAAATTATACGTAAGGGGCCACTAAAGATGCAGTTCTGTAAAAGAAAACGGTTTCACGATTTGTTGTTTAGACTGGCTAGATAGTGTTAGTCATGGTGAAATTAAAGATCAAGTAAATGGAAATAGAAAGCCATAAAGTATACCAGATTCTGATATAAGTAACAACTGGTGACATGAAGAGGTTGCATACATTTATTTGGCTACTTTGAAAAAACACAGAACAATTGTGGTGTTTGCTGAAAGCATGCTAATTTTCAGTATGAGTTCTATATCTAGACACTGTGCCTTGCAATGAAGTTAGTCGTAGAAATTGTATTGACATGCTTTTCTAACTCCAGCTCCTTTTTATGTTTGACTATAGATAGTCATCATCTGGAGTGAAACTAGTGCATGGCATTTGACGTATGTGTTGACCATTTATTAGTTGCTTAGAATCAACTTTGATGTTTTACAGACATTGGATATAGTGGCAGAAAACCCGGAAAAATTCAGAGTTGTCGCACTTGCAGCGGGTTCAAATGTAACTCTTCTCGCAGATCAGGTAATATTCTGACACATAACATGTCATAGAGCTTGCAATGTCTAAGCTTTTTCAATTTACAGCGAACATGAGATTACATTGCAAAACTCTTGCATTTCCACACCTTCTGGAACTAAATTTCAGTCCTCAATTTGATAAAATTAAGATTGTCACTTTAAATCTTTCTAAAATTGAGGCAGCCTTAGTTTTTTTTTTTTTTTGGTCAAAAATAGATAACACTAAGTGTGGTTGCCCATGGTTGGCCACTGTCAACCATCCAGCGCCACGGCTAGCACTGCTGATTCCCATCCCTCATTCGCAAGTTTTTTCTTTTTCTTTTTTTCATTTTTTCATTTTTTCATTTTTTCTTTTTGACTTTGTGAATTTGCCATACAATCTGTTTCCTATATAACAGAAATTGCTTACAAATGTTTCAATTTATGAATGTTCAAAGTACGGGTCTTGAATGCATTAAATTGGAAACAGAGATCTCAATGTCAAAAAGTGTAGAAGCATGAAGTGATAGTGATAAAACTTCCATAAATTTGAATGGGACATAGTTTGAGCTGTTTTGCATGATTTTTTTACTCACTTGATTATGATCTAGCCTTAACTACTAGTACCCTAGCAAGCTGGAGTTTGGATTGCCTACTCCTGAAGCTTCCATAATATCAATAGGAGCAGCACTATTCAACTTTTTTTTCTTATTTACTTATTTATTCTTCCTGGACAGGTAAAAACATTTAAACCTCAACTAGTTGCTGTTCGAAATGAGTCCTTAGTTGATGAACTCAAGGAGGCTTTGGCAGATCTTGAGCAAAAGCCTGAGATTATTCCTGGGGAGCAAGGAGTCATAGAGGTGGCATACCAGTCCCGTAATTCTTTGGATAATGAAAGAGATTCTCATCACTCAACCGATGTTTTGTATCCTTTTCAGGTCGCCCGCCACCCAGATGCTGTCACTGTGGTTACTGGAATAGTAGGTTGTGCAGGACTGAAGGTAAATCCGTAGGTTTCTAAATATTAATAGGGTGAAATAGAACCGGCTGTTGCTTCTAATGTATAAGCACATTTTTAGCTCTCTGAGTGTTCTTGATCTTCTTTTCTTAGCCTACGGTTGCTGCAATAGAAGCAGGGAAAGACATAGCCTTGGCCAATAAAGAGACCCTGATTGCTGGAGGTCCTTTTGTCCTTCCTCTAGCTCACAAGCATAAGATAAAAATTCTTCCTGCTGACTCGGAACATTCTGCTATATTTCAGGTACAAAAACACATGTTTATATGAAAAATTGTGCATAGATTTCAGGCATTCCCTTCACTTTTTTTTCTTTTTGTTTTGGCAATTATAGGAAGCCTTAAAAATGTTACATTGTACATCTTATCTCTGGCACTTAATGATAATTTTTACCAATTTACTGCACACTCCACTCATGAGAAGATCTCCTTTCTTCAGTGTATTCAGGGTTTGCCAGAGGGTGCACTTCGGCGCATTATTTTAACTGCATCTGGTGGCGCTTTCAGGTGGGAAATCATAATTTAATCTCTTAACAGCTGAGCTGCTAATTTATAAGAGTGGGGAGGGGGGCAAGGAAACTAATTCTCTTTTGCAGAATTGGGGGCAAATTAAATTACAATTAGACAATGCAAACACAAATTCAGCCTTTTCCTTTGGTTCGTTTGATAAGACTTGTATTTAGTGCTTAATGTTTGTTGAGTAACTTTGAACTCTTCTTAAAATCGCTTCAGTGGGCTCAAGTATAAACCCCTTTCCTGCAATGCAAAAGAACACCTCGATAACATTGAATCCTATGTGTCAAGCATTTTTCCTTGTAGATCCCTTTATTGGAATTCAATGTTATATATTATTTGCTATAAGCACCTTACCAGCTAAACTATTTAAACCTCCTTTCCTCTCATGTTTAACGTGTCAGACTCGTGTAGTATCTTTTCTGGCCAAGCTTCGAGAAGCACATCTCCTACCTCTGATAATTCATCCATTTAGAACATTGATTTAATAATTTATTTTCTTGGTTGCTGACAGAGATTTGCCTGTTGATAAACTGAAAGAAGTTAAAGTTGCTGATGCCTTAAAGCATCCCAACTGGAATATGGGGAAAAAGATCACTGTTGACTCTGCTACCCTTTTCAACAAGGTTTTTCCTTTCTGTCTTATTACTTAAATTGAATTACCTTGTTCGATCCATTCTATCTGTATCTCCTGTTGTCATGGAAGTTCCGAGCAATAAGTAATTAAGTTCTTTATTTCTTCTCCTTCATTACAGGGCTTAGAAGTAATAGAAGCGCATTATCTTTTTGGAGCTGAATATGATGATATTGAAATTGTGATTCATCCACAATCTATCATCCATTCGATGGTTGAAACACAGGTTTTACTTCCATACTCTATTCTCTGGCTGGTTATTTCATGTTGAAGATGGCTTTTACTGTCAAATGCTTTTATAAGTAAAGGCAGCGCAATTGAAATGATAATCCTTTTGAAAATGCACCTTGAAATTTTTCTTCTTACTTCTTTTTTTTTTTTTTTTTCCCAGGACTCATCGGTTCTGGCACAGTTGGGGTGGCCTGATATGCGTTTGCCCATCCTCTACACAATGTCATGGCCAGACAGAATATATTGTTCCGAAACAACTTGGCCTCGCCTTGATCTTTGCAAGTACATTGTCTTCCCAAACATCTAATTATTTACAGTCCTCGTCATTTTCATTTTAAATATCTGGAGGGTATCATCTGCATACATTATCGGTGTTAATTACCTTTATAAAAGCGGCATTTCAATCCATTCCTTTCACAAACTACCTTCCAGATACCTACAGAAAATTACCGGATTGAATTTACCATACAAAGTCAGAAATTTGTGTATAGAGGGACTTCAGGGACAAGATCAATAATTGTTCTGGTGCCATTAGCAAGTTTTTCTAATGTATTCTAGAACCCTAAAATCCTGAAAGTAGGTCTATCATCATTTTGCTTTGTACCGGAAACTCTTCTTTTTGTATCGAATGATGATGATTTCTTGACCACCATATATTATGCTATTTGACTGGTGTAAATTATAGCTTGTCCTTGTAAATGATTGCAAGTTTTACATCTTTTAGCCTTCATTTTGCAAAACTTGTTTGTTAGTTTTCAACATTCACCACATTACTTCCGTTAATCACATTTCTACAATGACTTTTCTCCGGATACCACCCCCCAAAGGAAATTTTATTGAGAATTCTTGTCTCGGAAGATCAGCTCTTCCTGTAAGATATGATGGATTCAACATCAGTCAACAAGGGTTAAGACGTTTATACTTATCGTCATTGTGCTTGCATCATCTGACAATTGTGAAAATGGGGTTATGCAGGCTTGGTTCACTAACGTTTAAAACTCCCGACAATGTTAAATACCCCTCCATGGATCTTGCATATGCTGCTGGCCGGGCTGGAGGCACCATGACAGGGGTTCTTAGTGCAGCTAATGAGAAAGCTGTAGAGATGTTTATTGATGAAAAGTACGTATTCTGTTCCCTGATTTCCCTTGATAGAACTATTTCCTTTGAAACATTGCTGCATATCTTGATATTTCTGTATCCCGTTTCTGCTTTCCTTTCAACTGGGATTCCTTTTGTCCTGATAATGTCATTTTAGGTTAAACTTTTGTCAAAAATTTGAACATTAGCTTATTGTTAACATTATAATCCCAAATTTTTACAATTCTCATTCTATATTTTTCGCCAAGTTTCATCATTCATCCTGACAGAAGATAACTTGCATGACTTCTGGTTTGCCTCTTGAGCTCCCAAATGCTAGTAAAAGAAACTATATGCCTTCCGAACTGAAACATCTTTCCTGTCTTTGGCATGCTCTTTCCATGTTTGTCTGATTTATGTTATAACCCTGGCCTTTTGCCTACTTGGTCGGTGATAATGCAATATTGTGCTCTTACATACATCTTCTGTATTAAATTGTTTTCCCTGATTTCAGGATCGGTTATCTGGATATCTTCAGAACCGTGGAGCTCACATGTGACAAGCATCGGGCGGAGTTGGTGACTTCACCTTCCCTTGAGGAAATCATACACTTTGACTTGTGGGCTAGAAAATTTGCTGCCAGTTTGCATGAATCTTCCAGTTTAAGTCCCGTTATGGCATGATTGATAGCTGTCCTCGCCGGCCTGGATAGAGAGAGTCCAAATTTCGCTGAAGAGGTGTTCAATTCCTGCCAAAAGTGGCCATTTTGTTAAGGTAAAGGGGTTGAGTGACTGTATAGACATTTTGGGTGGTGAAGGAGCTGAGCCGCATAAAATGTTTGAAATGTATTCCTAAGTGGGTATTTAAGTGCTGAAATTCAGAGGAATATATGGAGATCTTAAGAAAAAAAATTGAAGAAAATAAACGAAAGTCTCACTTTGGAGTAAAGACACGTCTTGTTTGATTCTCTTGCCTCTTCTTTCTGGTCCTTTCACGATGAGGATTCAAGGCGCCCAATACAAATAGTATTCGAAGGCTCTTGACAATTTACAGTGGCTTGTAATCCTGCTTACAATGTTTCCAACAAAATGATTCGAGACAGCCTATTTTTTTCGTGCATTCAATGATGGGGAAGACAGCAAGCTCCTGCACTTTGAACTCTTAGCATGTTGTAAGTAAGATGGACATCTTAATCCCTCTTGCAACGATAATGGGATGATGTTGTGTGATTCATGAGGGATAAAATGAAAGAAATTTTACACCTAAATTATCGATGATAATGAACCTGAAGCATAGATAATGATAAGATCTTATTTACCTAAATTGTTAACTTCGTCCTCCTTTTTCTTAAAACTAGTTTATAAGAAACAATCAATCTTTTCACGTATAAAATACTTTATTTTAAATTGTAAGCATCTAAACAGATCTTACAAAGAGAGTACAGAACAGCAGGATGCATACCCCGTACACTATGCGAGAACTCAGTCTATCAATTCACCATCTTATTTTCTGACTGTAGGAAACTGAAACTAGCAGTGAAATAAAATGGTGGGAAACTGAGATTTGATCGACATGACCGTTTCGGGGCAGTTCATGTTCATCCTCTGCTTTTAATGTTGCAGTTCCTGATTTCTTGGCTCTGGTATGTCCTTGTATTTGTTTCTTCCTTAGGCTTGAGAGCTGGCCGGATTTGACCCGAAACTGTTTTCGAGCTGACGTTAAAGTTTGGACTAGCATTTCAGAACATTATTGTGGGTTGTACTTTGGATCCATTGGATTCAACATGGCTTCGAATAATGGAGGATCATCGACTTTTGGTCACCATTCATAGCCACGGACGACGGAGTGTTCCTTCTTCTCACATGGTTTCTTGGAGCTTATCCAAGAAATTCACTGACACGCGAGGGAATAATTGGCAAGTGTACTCCATCATCTTTGGAGGTTTTGGATTATTATGCTAATGGTTGATTGTGACATACAGGCATTTTTCTTTTTTACTTTAGAAAAAATATCTTTAATATAATATTAGAATTAAAATTTTAAATAAGATACCCATTCCCTCATTAATTGACTCTATATAATAAGTGTTTCTCCTACTCTGATAATAAAATGTTCTAAAATCTTATATGTGTCATACATTGTTAATATAATTGGTAAGTTTTGTTTTTATATGTGAAGTCTATTCTCATTTTTTACAATTTAGTTTAAGTAGAAGAAGCAAGCCTTTAAAAATTTTGAAACTATCTGAATTTTCATTACATCATGGGTTAAAATAGATTTTTTAGAGGAGACAAGTCCTTCACATGTAAATGATTTCATAGCAAATTGCATAAAATATAGGATATTCCAACAACCTCTTTTGCAAACCCAACAAGTTAGTTTTAGTAGAAGAAGCAAACCTTTAAAAATTTTGAGACTATCCAAATTTTCATTACGTCATGGGCTATAATTGATATTTTAAAGGGGACTAGTCCTTCATATATAGATGATTCCATGGAAAATTACATATAATATAGGACATTCCAACACCCCTTGCATGAACCCACGAGGTAGGGAACAAGTCCTTTATATATTTCATAGCATGTTGTAAATAATATAGGGCAATTTAACACCCCTTTTATAAGAATTGTGAGATAAAGTCACAAGGTTGATAAATTATATCACAAAAAGAACAGATCCCTTGAATCATAAGTTATAATAGTGTCTTATTCATTTCATTATAGAATCTAAGATTGTATTATGAAACTCATTTATTTCCTGAAATCAACTTATAAAGAAGAAGCATATAATTTGTTCATAAATACATTGCAAACAATATAAGATACTCCAACATATTATATCATGACTTCATTGACAAGGTCAAACCTGCACAATTCCCAAGTTCATCAAGGACATCTTTGGCATCTCATTCCACCAATATGGTGATTTAGATAAAAACTTCTTCTGCGTGCCGTGGACCCATTGATAAGAACAGAACCATCCAGAAAAGAGCTGTACTGAAAAGCCGAAAGCAACCTAAAGAAGTATATATTATCAATATCCTATCACAATGGGCTCCATTTTTCGGCTGCGTTGAAGCCTAGTGCCCCCAACGGTACGCCCCGGGTCTTTTTACCATTGTTTATAAGCAAGATTGTGACAGCATCACCAAGGAGCTTCTTTTATTTGAACCCTCAACGCTAAAGCATGCTTTTTGTGGCTTTCCAGCATATTTTCATAGCTGCTTTCCCTTGTTTGATAGTTGCAGGTTTATCTGCTATTTCAACTGGGGGAGATTCAATGCATACTTAACTAATAATGGGGGGCAACAAATCAAACTCCCGCCACTAACGAAAGACATCCTACGTTGTATAGTTTGTTTGGTTGTGCCTACATATCATCCCAAAGAAAGAAAAAAAGTGTGAGAAAATTTATTTATATCCAAAAAGCTATACAAGGAAGAATATTTTTTCTTTCATATATAAAAGATTTCTGAACAACTCTTTTTTTTTTTTTAATACACATACATTCGAATTTACATGCATAAGCATCAAACTTGAAAAGAGGTACCAAACAACACCTACTTCTAACTAAATTAGGCATTTGACGACATTTTTTATCAGTATTTAGGGATTGTGAGACTTTTCCTTCTTAACAAAAAAGTCATGCATTTAAGATTAATTTCTGCAGTTGGAACTATCCTTTGTGGATTTATTGTCAGCATGATCATGCACATTGTATACGGGGGTTACCGACATCTCGCAGTTGGAACCGTCCTCTATGGATTTTATTGTCAACATGATCGAGCACATTGTATGTCGGGGTTACCGACATCTCGCTGTGTTCTTAAGGTGGATGATTAGGATATAAGATATGTGCAGTATAATGGGGTGACGTCCCTGCCCAATATCCATACTCTTTCCTTTTCTTTTCCATTGCTTTCCAAGGACAACAGGAATTGGTAATGGCGTAGGTGGAGAGTTTCATGTTTCTTGGTCTTGAAACAGGAAACAACATGTGGCAATGGAAGAAACAACTACAGAAAAAGGAAGAGCAACATGATATTGCAAATTGAATATCAATTAATGGTGTTTGTTTGGAAATACATTAATATTGCACTACAAACCAAAAAAAGGAAGAACTGTAAAAAATAAGTACTCTTGTATATCGGCTAATCATTCAGTGTCCCTTCATTCTTACCTTCTCGGCCCCTGATTCTAGGGCAAAGGGCATTGACTTTAGTAGGTTAAATGGAACTTGTTTCAAGGTAAATAGTACCATAAAAATAAAAAAATAAAAAATTTAAAGCAAGCTGATGTTGATATATCATAGCTAAAATTAGCTTTAGCATGAAAGAAAATGAGCTTGTTAATCGGAAAATAAAGAGAGTTTTGGCATATGTCACACATTGCTAAATATATAAACATGTTGCTGTATTGTTTTACATATATTAAGGTATTTTATCTCTTCTAAATCGGCTTTAAGAAAAGTAGTTACCTTCTAGTATTTATACATCATTTCTTGAATGCTTCGTAGCATGATAACATTATAACATAGGTGAAAACACCATACAGGAGATTTTAAAACAAGTTGATGGTGATGGGTGATGGGTGATGGGTGATGGGTTGGAATGAGCTTGAACCACGAAAGAAAAGAAGCATGTTGATTGGAAAATAGAAAAAGAGCTGAGCAAAGTGGGGTTTGATGTGGAAGTCATGGCGGGTCTGTGGCTCTGGATTTGGTTGAGTATCCCAGATATATTCATGCATGTGAGATCTACAGGCTTTGCCATTCCATGCCCGTAAAGAACTGAGAGAAAAGATGTGAAAATACCCCACATCACAGACCCAGATTCCAGGCAGCACCTGAGTCTCTTCTTTCTTTTCTTCTTTATGGGGTTGTGTACCAGAAGCCTGAATAAAGTGGCTCAATCATTTACAGATGATCTTCTTTTTCTTCTATCTTCTGATCTTTTGAATTGAGTTCGTTCCCGAGTGACTCCACTCTTGAAACCTACACAAACGTTGAACTTTCTTCATTTCTGTAGTCCACAAAGAAGACTAGGGCTAGTCGAGACAAGGAAGATAATCCCAGTCTTGAGGTGGATATAGCTTGGAAAAATGACAAATGACAGAGACCGAGACCAAGACCAAATGGCACACCAATCTGTAACAGACAATGTCATGCTGCTTTCCAGTGGGCACCCGCTCTTTCCCTCCTTTTCCTTTTCACCATCTAGCAGAACTGCTAAAGTTGGACTATACAGAAAATCTTTCTATACCTAGAATTGGCATAGCGGTGCTTGGATGAAGATAAATATTCATAGCTGATATGCTTTCTATCCATCGATTGCTTGCTTTTCTTGCCACAAATGCTATGACATATTTTCATTAAATGATCAAAATAGACACTATCTATTCATTCATTTCTCTCATCCCAAACCAAACCCCATTAAAACTTTGTCAGAGCTTTACAGCCTACGACACGGTTTCTTGTTTATAATGAGATACAGAATGCTAAAGATGAAGTTATCCCCATTGACAAGAATGGGAGTTTTATAATGATTTCTCGAGTAGCTGATTCAGGACGTTAATCTTGTATTTCACAATAGCTTCAACTGCAGGCAGCCACGTTATGCTTATTTTGATATGATCAGGCAATTTGTTAACAATAAAAACCACATTGACCAAGAAATGAGCAAAAACATTACGTGGGACAATTCTTTCCTTTCTTTTGTTGCAAACGTTTGGCTTTAGAAGCTTGAGATTTTGAATAAATTTAGCTTTCAATCGGCGTGCAGTGGTGGGTCTTTATTTATTCAATTCTTTTTAATCAGTGTTTAAACCAAAGAATAATGTAAAGCCGTCGGTGATTTGCAATAGTTTAATTATTCACTTTCTAGAGTCAGGACGTGAAAGGAAGCCACGAATATCACGTCATCCACTTTTACCGTGTCAGATCATCCAAATCTACAAACCCTGTCTGGGTAATTTCCCATGAAAATTATATTTTTCTTGAGAAAATCATCCCCATTCCTTCTCTCGAATGCTTGGAATCGCTTTCTTGACTTTGTCGTTCTGGATTTGGATCCCCTCCCCTTTCGAAAGACTTGGAATCAAGCAAGTATCCTATTCTCTACACAAAGTTATCAAAGCATCTCATTTCATAGACGGATTGGGCATGCCAAGTTAAGGTTCATATTCAAGATTTCATCAATCCAATGAATGTCTTGTGTCCGTAATATTATAACTTATTATATTTTATTAATATCAAGCTCAAAGGATAAATTCCCATAAAAATATTCTTTAAATACAAATGAGAAATCTCATAAACCAATTTTATAAGAAAAAAAAGTGAAATTTCTAGTACAAGAAAATGAACAAAATTGTTCATAAAGAAGGCTCAAATTCAACATCAATATTTACAGAAAGTTGGATTAAAAAAAAAACCCAATAGAGATAATGGACTGCAAATCATAAGATTATCTGGGATTAACAAAACCAACCGACCAGTTTCTGAATTTTCTCACCTACAGTAAGTTCATGTTCAGAATGGCTGCAAGCTTCTACTCAGGCCGTTCACATTAGCGAAGAACCCCACCAGGTCCTTCCTGTTTGGCAAGTATGGCCTCTTCTTGTGATCCTCTTCTTTTGCTGGCGCTTCCTTCGACGCCACAGGGACTGTCTTCTCTGCCTTCTTGAAACTCGCCAGGAACACAAACTTGTCGTCGCCGTCACCGTCACTGTTGCTTCGGTAGAGAAGGTCCCGGAACTTCCACCTCTTGGAGGAGCCGGTGGAGTGGCTCTTCTTGCATCTACCGGGAGTACGAGAACCCTGCGTCGGTGATGATGACTTTGCTGGAGTCCACGCACAGTAGGTCCCCGGTGCGAGTCCCTCAAGCTCGTCGGCTTCGGAGGAAGAACAGGACATGGCCTCGCGTGCTCCTTGTTGCTCCCGTTCACGATCTTCTACCATGAGCCTTCTCAGAGGAAGACGACGAAGCGGAGGCAAAGACGACGTCTTTGAGGCCTTCGAAATATCCGTATCTGCATGGGGCACATCGAGAAGCAGTGTCTGGTCGAAGATCGGGTAGAGGGGTCTAATCTGGCCGTTGTAGAAGATCTCATCGGCCGAGATTGCGAACGACTCCGGCTCTCTGCAAACGACCGCGAACTCAAACTCATCCTCGTCCTCGTCTTCGTCTTCGCCTTTGCCTTCATCCTCCGATTGACGATGTTCAAAGCCGGAGTTTTCTCGCGAATGGAGAGGTGGATCCTCTGCAGCCCAACTGAAGATACCACCATCCGGGTCGAGTTCTTGCCCAAGCTCGCTGACTACCCTGGCGGCGATCTCTGCAAGATTTCCCGAAGAGTAGTTGTTGAAACTTGGAGACAGCGAAGGCGCTGCACCGCCCAGCATTTGCACCTCCATGGCTAATCAATTCCACTTGAAACTGCAACTCTTCTTCTCCTCCTCCAGCGTCAACCACACAAAGAAACAAAGAAACAGAGAAACACAGAGATTTGGTTGAAATGGCGGAAAGTGCGGGGATTGAGCTGCGATATATAGGTGTGAGTGGTTGTGGGAAATTGAGCAAAAAGCAAAAGAAAGAGATGGAAGGGGGCTGCAATCGGCTGCGGCGAGGGAGTATGGCCTACCATTATCCGTGGTTCCTTTGCTTCTTCCACACGTAAGAACAAAGACTGGGCTTCAGTTTACATGGAAACAAGGTTGCGTTCACACGTGTTTTGAAGGAGTGTGCACTCTGGAACGCTATGTGGTCTCGAATTGTGGGAGGACCTTAGGACAATGCGGTTTTGCTGTCCTTGTAAATGGGGTGGTTGTTCTTTATTATTCGCCCTTCCCATGATTATTTCCACTTTAATAAATGAAGGCTGTACTTGGGTATAAGATGCTCGGACACCCTTTTCACTTTCTACTGCTTTTGTTCTTCTATTGATCCAAGCAATTCTTAGATCTTGCACTCATAATTTAGGGAAATTTAAGAGGGAATTTACCACGAAAGATATGAAATCAACTATGTAAAACAACCGATTTGAAGGGAGGATGTGAGATTTTTAATGTAATAAATAGCTCAAGTTTATAGGTGATACCTCATTGCTAGTAATCATCATTTATCTTTTGACATTAAGTTTTCAGAATAATGTATCATAATTCAAGTTTATATTATTCATATCTATCTTTTGTCTAATTTATACATCTTAAAGAAAATGAGATAGGTTAAAAATAATAGTTGTCTCAAATTACTAATATTTGAATCTTACATCATTCTTATAAATAAAGACTCCCTCTATCAACTAACATGTATAAGAGAAGAAATAAAACTTTTTCTAAAATTTGTAATGACTTTTTATGTTATTATAATATGTTTAAGATTAGGTATTAACTTCAATTTCATAATAACAATACTATTACTGTTTGCTTTCTAATAATAAGGGGAAGCAGGACTTTCTAATAATTTTTAAATGCATTTTCATGATAGCTCCAATATGTGGTTATGAATTTTGAAAACATGATGTTGATATTCACATACAAATATTAAAAATAATCAAAATCATATTGGGTTTAATTTAGAATTTGTACTTGTGAATCATATATGAGATGGGAAAAACTTGTGAGATAAGCCTATTAAAATAGCGTTAATTAATCGAAATAGATTATAATCATCATGATTAAAACTAATGATCCGTAAATTAATCCTAAATAGGGACTTCTCATTTGTCGGTAGCTCTAAAACATCCAATTAACACAAATTGGTCATTTTCACGAACTGTAAAACGTTAACATAAGCATATTTAATGCTTATGTGGGTTACGGTGGATTGAAGTTTAAGTGTTGCTTTCAAAGGGTGGGCGGTGGTGATTTGGGATATCTGGATATCTAATCGAATATGTTGAAAGGGTGTATTTGGGGTGGTTTCGTGTAAAATGATGGTGTTTTTTCAAAGATTACTTGGTCATGTATTAGAGAAGTTTGGTTTGAGTGTGATGCTAGAAAATAACTTTCAACACAAAATTAAACATTTAATATACTTGGACCATGTTTTTAAAATTATTCTTTAATAGGATAAATGTCACACATTATTTATATCTTGTTTTAAAATATTTTTATAAGTATAAAAATATTTATAAGTTATTAAATTGATTTTTAAATAATAATGAGCTTCCTTACATAATATCAAAGAAATAATTTCAGATATAACATCACATCACAAACTTGATTATTGTCATTTCTTTCTATCACTCTAATCATCAATAATGGATTGACCCACACTCAAGCCTAGGATTTGTATTAAATAGTGGGATAAGTTTTACATTGCCCAAATCTTGCTTAGAAATCTTTTTTTATAAAGAACAAAATATTAATTGAGATGCTTTTGGGTAAAATTATGTTATTTTATTTTTAAAGATTATTCATTCATGTATTGCAGAAGTTTGAATTGCTTGGAGAGTAATCCTAGACAACAAATTTCAGCAATTTTTTTAAAAAAATAAATAAATATACTTTCACATCCTTTTCAGAATTTCAATCCAACCATACTATTAAATAGATTAAGGGATTGATAATTTAAAGATATTATTAGCAACACCAGTTGGAGATGATGAAAGAGGCCCCATCTTAGGAAGAAAAAGAAGTGCTAAGTATGGGTGAGCTTGATTGACGGGAGTGATGTAGAGATACTGGACGTCCCCTGCCCCTTCGGCTGTTTTCGTGTTAATTTATTGGACTTTTTAGGTGCAAAGGACGGTACTGGCAAAAGAGACCGTGGCTTACCAAATAGACATCGTAGTCTAAGCCCTAAATGCTGACACGTTACCGTTTGTTACATTTCCACCATTTTATTGTTCTTCTTGGACAAGAAATGAGAAGGATTCAGCTTACCAACTTGCAATATTCTGCAAGGAGATAAGGTTATTTTATATTACAAGAATTGTAAAACAAAAATTTAAATAATATGTATACATTTTAGAGATATTATGAGATTTTTTTTATCTACTAAAAAGTAGATATTAGCTTATAAATACTTAACTTAATTGAGAGTAGGCTATTTAAGATCCATTGGTTTTAAATTTGACACTTAATGCTTGAGTGCATATGCAAATTAAAAAAAAAAGATAGATATTGTGACTTGAACATAAGTTATAAATAAACATAAGTAACACATATTAACATTATTTCTAACATCTAATTTAACATATAATTTGTTGGTGCTAACAATAATCGATTAGGTGATGACGTTATGGTTGATGGGAATTATTAAACTCTAAAGATAATCAACTTGTAGGTGTTTATTAAATTCGTACGATGACCTCAAGTTCAAATTTTCAGGTAGCAAGTTTAATTTTGACCCATTACAACTTGTTAATTCAAAATGGAAACTATATCCTCAGTTAGATAATGGAAGATGAAAAAAAAATTATTTATAAATTGGAAGAAAAGGACTCCCACTTAATAGTCACATCCAAGATGGTAGTTCTAGGAGAGTTTTGTGGGAGTTTGCAGAAGTGGAAAAAAGGAATTATTCTTGCAAGTAATGATGTCGAGGGAAAACCTAGCTCTGAAAGACAAATACCCCACTTGCACGACTCAGATAACCTTTTTATTAAAATATTGTCGCCAACCAAATAAGACTAAGCAAACATAATAAGAACAAGGTTGAGTGGTGATTTAATGGGCTGAATGGAGTGTATTCTTTGTTTTTCGTTTCCGAAGGGAGGCTATAGAAAGATACTATTTAGTCGAAATAGTTCTTAACATCCTTTTTCTTTTGTTTTCTTGTCCTTCTTGTGTTGGCAACTCTAAATATGTTTCGGGTTTTCGTCAATAAAGAGTGTTTATGTTATCATTTTAAAATCAACTATCAAAAGAAAGGGATGCTTGAATATACAAATAATACATTAGAAAATTCATAGTATATTTGGATTCTATTTGGCTGGTTGTTGATGTGCCCGAGCATAAAATTTAGGTGAATAATTTAAAACTAGATGAAGAATGATTTAAGTAAAGGATCATGGTGGAAACCACGCCAAGCCATTCATTTGTTTATAGAAGCACACTGATTTGGTGCAAGTCAAGGCTGCTGCAAAATCGGTAAAATAATAGTTAGGTTGGTTTTGTGATGGTGCTGATAATTATGAAAAAGCCATGGCATGATTAGCGCAGCTTATGATGTGGGCGTTGTTGATGGTGAAACACAAACACTCCTTGCTTGGGTTTCACATTCTTGCTTACAAGTTTTCACTCTTCACGGTGCATTATTATTGACTAGTTGTCATGCAGAAAACGTTGGTTTAGAATGTTTGACACAGATCATTGATTGTGTTCATCTTCCTTGCAGATTACAATTGCCAAACAAGAGTGACACTTTGACAACAAGCCAATCCAAGTGCAATCAATGGCTGCTGTCGGTGAGCTTGGTGGATGAAATGGTGCCAAGCTTGCAACAAAGTTATAGAGGCAAGTAAAAAATGCTTGCTGTGATTGAAGTAATACAAATATGATATTGTTAATATTTTGGTTTGATTTTTTTATATATATATGTAAAACTTGTTCAAATAGAAAATCCATTTTCTACAAGATATTTTTGAGTGGATTTTGCGTGGAAGGAGGAATACCGTGTTCATATAGAATTAAAACTCAGCCGACAACACTTCTTGGAAAATTTCTAGATGTTTTACTGGATTTCGGGTTCACCAGCTGGTTCTAATCAGGTAGAGCTGCAGACTTGTCGTGTTGACAGTTTTGTTTTCCAGGACATGTGGTTTTTCAATTTGAATGCCAACCCCTCTTCGTTTCACACTTGTTCCCACCCTTTTATACTCTTTCTGTCAATCATCGCTGACGCTTCTCACAACGTCACATCTGCAAGCCCATGGGCTCTCGCGTAGACTTCCCATTTCAAGTGCCATGCACACCTTATGGGTCACGGGGCGTTCTCCCACATCGGAGAGTTAGTGGAAATTTCGATCATATAATCAAATTAACATTAGAGTTAATTTAAAATCCAATCCAAAACCTTGCACCATGTGCCCTGGAAGTTCAAAAGCATGGGATTTATGAAACACGTCGATCCAAAGTGTGATTGTAGATGCACTGACAAAAGGGTTTCCCCAAAAAGTCATCCCTAGAGTACTACAAAATTGGTCTTTCAAAGAAATCTAAGGATGGATGGCCAAAATTGTTTTTCACAAAAAGAATTAAGAAAGAACACGAAGAACTCTAATGTAAAAGTTTTTTATTTAATTTCTCCGTAATTACAAAAATAGATTCGTATGTCTACATATTGACCAAATTTACAAAAAATTATAGTTAAATCGAATTTATATAATCAAATCATATGTAATTTGTACAATACCAAATCAAATTCAATCTAAAAAATTTTCCAATGAAAAATACATTCTAGTAAGATTTTTGTTCCACGATGATTAAAACTAACATAACACTTCGTGCTAATATGATTGACGTACAAAATACTAATGTGATATTCAACTTTTGTAACAGTCTTGATCTTAATCCATAAGATACTTCTTACGATTGAAGACTTTAGGCTCAAGATCAATTTTTTTTTGGGATTTACACAACAAATTGTAGTATGTTATTTACAAACTCAATTTCTATGTAGTCAATTTGCAAAAAGTATATAAATATAAATATATATATATATTACTAAGACATTTATATATCTTAAATAATATTATATTTACTTAATAATATTATTTAAGTATATGAATCAAATAACAAATAGACACATCATAAACAAAACACAATTTTTTAAAAAAATTGATCATCATATTATAATAAACTCAACTATTGAGCCAAAATGCTTAAATTAGTTGACATAAATTACTTTTATTTGATCATCATATTATAATGCACTCAACTATTAAGCCAAAAGGCTTAAGTTAATTAGGCATGACAGATTCAATTACTTTTAAACCGTAACACATCTATATAAGAGTTTTAGCAAGTCTTATTTCTTTAGAATCCACCCTCTCTCGAGTAGTTTTCCCAAAGCCTCGTACTCATAAACAATTGAAAAAAAAATCGCTTGCAGATCTATTAACAAATTCAAGTTATGAGTGGATCGACGCTTGCGAACACAAGGAGCCTGTAATTTCAGACTGCATCTCAGGCCCCTGACATAAACTCGGAGAGGCAGGGAAAGAAACTTGATTTTGAACTGTAAAAACGTCTCATTGCTCAAGCAATCCAACCAGAAAAGCCACTTTCTCGATCAACAACAGCTCACAGTTTCAGATGTTATGCATTTTGCTTACAACAGAGAAGGAACTCTGTATTTGGAACACAAAAAACTAAAAACTCAATACAAAAGGACTGAGGCATCCTGAAGCATCAGAAGTAAATCCCAGTTAGGCACTGAGGGTATCTGCCGGATCTCTCACCCTCAGTTTCCTTAGAAACAGTCAAAATGCCATCTGCCTGTTTCACCCGCACTCTGATTCCGAGTTGCCCCTTATAAGAGGTTGGGTTGCTAGAGAAACAAGAACAAGAAGTCAAAATAGAAGTTCAAAAAGAAGTAAGTAATCGTGGAACCTTTTGAAGAAAGGCTTAGATCCATATATATCCTCCAATAATTCATCGAATAAACCCAGGTGCAAGAACAAAGAAGAAGAAGAAAAAAGAATGTGGAACATCACTTAATGAACATGGACCCCCCATATACGATACAAAGGTAGGCACTAAGAAGCATGACTCCAGATACAACAAGGGCATAACGTAAAGTGGCCTAGATTGATAGAGATAACATAGACATATAGTGGAGAAGACTATCCTCCACCTCCATTTATTCCCCCAATCAGATTCGAATTTCATTCTACAAATCAGAACAACACATCACATCGTGAGGTTCTACAGGGTTTGCTGATGCTTGAAGAAAGCTATTTTTCAATAAAGTAAGATTCACCCGCCTAGAGATTAAGCTATCATCCACAATTTGAAAAATAAGATGAACAAGTTAAAGGCTCCAAGAAGATTCTTTCAAAAAGGATGTAATAATCCAACAGATCTTTTTCATTCGACTTTCAGAGGCGTAATAGAGATTGCAACTTTTGATGGACACAGAATTGAGGTACCCACATGGATTTACAAACATCTAATTGCAGCAATCTGAATTTAATTCTCGAGGATGACAAAGACATCTATTTAATCATAAAAGTAGTACCTTGGCTTTGAATTTCTTGATCACTGCAATCAGCAGTTTATCTCCGGCTAATTGTCTCAATCGTTGTATCAGTTCATTTCGTGATATCTTCTTCTCCTGGAAAAATAGACCAAGGGGCATAACAATGAGCAGATGAAAAAAGATGATAGCTGATAATTTGGGGCCTCTACCAAATGCAAATGCCGAGCACTTACCTTGTGAGCTGCGTGATACTTGTTAATCATAGAAACGGTAGGTGAAGGTAAGAACTTGGAGAGCACTGAAATTAGAATTGAAAATGGCACCCAAGGTGAAGTCGGAACGCTCCTTGGTTTTGAAATCCTTGCAAACCCTTCATAATTAGAGATGCAGAGTCGGTAAAGACACATCGACAAAACAAATCCATAAATCACGATCACAAAAAGATCAATTACCCACCTGCCAAGCTAGGTGGTGCTCTGAAACTCACTACGAACTCCGGCAGAATATGAGTGTTCATGTAGGTACTCCATACAATGTACTTCCTCGGTGTCGAAAGGTTGTCCACCCCACAATCGTACTCTTCGGAACTTGGGTGACACTGGTCGGAGCCGATCGGCACAAGCTCCGTCTTCCCCAATGTAACACGACACAGCAAAAGATGTCGCAGACCGTCCCCATCAACACCCGAGTTGCAGGCGCTGTATGAAAAACCAGAGTGGATTCATCAACAAATTCATCGGTATTACTCGTTTTCATAATAGCTAAGGGATTGAATCGAGAACATAGACTATGAATCATACATAAAATCATACTAGAGAAGAAGCATTCTAAAAGAAACCGAGATAAACACAAGCTTGCTTACCTTTCCAATGGCGAATTATCGGGCGAAAGATAAACACCACCGCCATACAACCCGTTGTTCCGCGCCAACCCACAGTGATCAAAACCATGTGAAACAATCTTAACTATCTCATCCTTTGAAGCACCATACCAAGCATACTTCATATTGGCATCGCCGCCGCACTTCTTCTCCACCGCCTGAGCATAAAGCCGAAACGAATTCAACTTCGCCTGTCCCATCACTCCTACAAAGCCATTTCTGTAAACGCCCGCCACGGTTGCCTGCACACCAAGCAAAGCGAAACTCGACTCAAATCTGCGCTTGATAACGTCGCAGACTGGGTCCCCTTCAACCAGCCTGAGCAGCCCATCATCGAATGATTGAAGCTGTTCGAAACTCACACCCGAAACGCTGCTTTCGCAATCAGAAACCGTAGGTTCTTGATCGCTAACGGTGTCAGAGACCGACCCTTGGACACCCGTTTCCCTGAAACGCTCGCCGAATAGTTTGTCAGACGAAGTGTTCGAGGCCGAAATCCCAAAACCATGTGGGAAGCTATCAGTGTCTCCCATTTGAATCGACGATGACCGACATCCATTTCTGTCACTGTTTTCCATATCAACGAACCAACCGGAGACTACACCCGTAAAAGAGAGAAGCTAAGAGTGATTTACAATCTAACAGACAAGAAAACGAGCTTAAATCCTCACAAAACGAGACATTGACATTTCTGCGGAGTGGTACTGACAGAGTTGCAAAATTGCTGAACAACCGAGATACAGAGAATCCAAGAGAAACGTCGACGACGACGAGTTTCGAAAACTGAAAGGAAAACCAAGAATACCGAAAGCAAAAAGAGAAGCACTAGATAGAATGCAATCTCAAAACTAAGATTTCCATAGAAATGAACAGACAGAGACGAAAAGCCTGAGAACCATTTAACCAAAAACTCAACAGGCCACGAAACTAACCTCCAGAGAAACGAAGAGAAAGAAACTCTAGAAATTTGTAGCCACAAAACACATCAATGCTGAAGAAGACACTAGGCAAGAAAAAAACGTGGACGCAAAGAAAAGATCTACTTAAGGAAAGATTTGCATGTGATGCTTGCCATTACGGTATATGGCATTCTGTGTGAGTATTTGAACCAGAAAATTAGTCCTTGGGGAAGAAGGCGGTTAGCGATAGAAGGATAAAGCAGTAAAAAAAACCAACGGAACCGCCTTCTGGTTAGAAAGAGCAATGGGCGGTGCGCTAGTTGTTTTTAGATCATGTCCCCACGGCGGTTATCTCCCCCAGATTTTTTTAACCCGCGTGGGAATCTTGAGATTACCATAACATCCCTCTATTCTAGTATCATTTTACCATAACACCCCTCCTTTCTGATATTTTTTCTCCTGTGCGGATCTGGTCGGTGGATGGTGCATATTGAAATATTGGGCTCAAACGGCCCATGAAGGTCCATTATCCTGGCACTCCAGACGACGTCGCGTTGCTGCTCCTCCTCATTCTCATCCGCGAGGAAAACCCTACCACGTTTTATTTCGTCCTCGCTCTCTCGCTCTCTCCCCCGCGCTAGGAGCATTTTCCGCGGTTGGCGCGCTCCGGCGGCTTCTCTACGCTTGCAGGAGTGAAAGGTAAGCGGTTATTGGCAACAATTATTTGTTTGGGCACAGGATTCAAATCAACAGCCATTTTGAGCTTGGAGATCGGCTGGAAGGTTTTAATTCCGGGGGGTTTTGCTCCCCCATTGAATTGGCCTGAGGTTGTGGGGATCAGTAATGAGCTGAGCTATGTCAATTCTCTGATGTACATTGATATGTATATGTTAATTTATTCTTTGTTGAAGTACGAAGTCAGGTTTACTGTCTTTGATCTGTTTCTTTTGATGTGGTTTTCCTTTGATTACACCTTCTCTTTTCTATTTTTGGATGCTGTAAATGCGATAGAAACGATAGGATGTTTTGAATCCATTTCTGAGAGAAAGAGGGGGGTTCGGGACGGGGGAGGGCAGGGATCGTGGGCTCCCGTTAACTGATGTTTTTGCATACTGGGGGATCGATGTAGTTGCAATTGAAAACCTTGAATTTCGTGTATTCATGCTGGTCTGAGCTAAGAAACAAATAAAAGATATCTGAATTTAAATTTCAAACGGAAATGTGATTTCTATTTCAGCTGCAAGGTGAATCCTCTAATCTCAATATAACTTGTAACAAGTTGGCAGTTGAGCAGCGCCACAGAAATGGAAAGGATCTCGTAGTTGAAATCATTGGCTAAAGTTCTGTGACTGTCGATCAATTTCTTGGTCATAACAGGATTCACTTGCGCAGGTTTGACTACTATACAAGTCATTGTAGAGAAACATTCTCAATGGCTTCTTCAGAGGAAAATAGCGCATTGTTCCCGATTTTCATTTTGACAATAATGGCTCTGCCACTGTTACCTTACACAATTATGAAGTTATGCCGAGCTGCTTCAAAGAAAACAAAGAGCATACATTGCCACTGCTCTGATTGCTCTCGTTCAGGGAAGTACCGTAAATCAATATTCAAGCGGGTGAGCTCCTTCATTTTGGTTTTGATGTATCTTCAACTTCCTATTGCAGTGTTGTTATGGTATCTAACCATGCTGTCTTTTCTGGAGCATGCAGATATCAAATTTCTCCACTTATAGTAACTTGACTCTGATTTTGCTTTGGGTCATCGTGATTATCCTGGTCTATTACATTAAAAATATGAGAAGTGAGGTAAATAGTTTAATAAAATTTGAGCTTTTGTTAGTGACCACGTGCCTATTCTAATTGGTCCGTTTCCTTCCTTTTGGAATTTGTGGTCAGATTCAAGTCTTTGAGCCTTTTAGTATTCTTGGTTTGGAACCTGGAGCTTCAGATTCAGAAATAAAGAAAGCTTACAGAAGACTATCCATTCAATACCATCCTGATAAAAATCCAGATCCAGGTTGAAGGTGTTTCAGTTCTTCAGTTTATGTGTTTCATTTTCAGATATTTCTGTTTTTAACGAAGATGTTACTTAATACATATAAACCGCATGTGCTAATAGTCTCTTTTCTTTTTAATATTATTTTCAGAGGCCCATAAGTACTTTGTGGAGTTTATATCAAAGGCTTATCAGGCTCTGACAGATCCAATATCACGTGAAAATTTTGAGAAGTATGGCCATCCAGATGGCAGGCAGGTAATGTGTCTATCTAGGGAGTTTTGTGGAATGGGGTTGAATTCCTCTTTGTGAGTTGTGTACTGTTGTAACTGTTCTTAGTTTTAAAGCTATATGTGATAATTTGTTGAAGCAGGGTTTTCAAATGGGCATAGCACTCCCTCAGTTCTTGCTAGATATTGATGGAGCATCTGGTGGAATACTTCTACTTTGGATTGTTGGTGTCTGTATTCTGTTGCCTTTGGTGATAGCTGTTGTATATCTCTCGAGGTCATCCAAATATACTGGAAATTATGTGATGCATCAAACATTGTCAGCATATTATTATTTGATGAAACCTTCTTTGGCCCCAAGGTATATACGTTAATCCTTGGTCAATTCATTTTTTTTATGAACTACGTTACTGTCTGCAATAAAGTCCAATTAGGATATGCTTTTGGTGAATCCGTATGACTTTTCTGTATATTAGGTATCATGTAAGTGAGCCTTTTTGTTGAATCAAACATTGACACAAGAGAGTACTAGTATGTTGCACTTGTGCATACACACACAACTGCAAGTGCACTTGAGTTTTTATATATCTATATATTTGGGATATGATTCCTTTCCTCATGCTAAACCAAGATGAGAATTTGATTTGCATTACCTCCATCATATTGCTGATACAATTAGTGCACATAAGGATACAATTTGATTTGCATTACCCAAGAAATGACAATTAGACTGGCTAGTGGGATGTTGGGGATGCCAATCTTTGACAATACACTTGATTAAGACTCGCCTTTTCTTGCCCCTCTTATGGTTACACATTACTGAATCTGTTGTATATATGGATGTATTTTTTGTCAATTCTGTCATGCAATCTTTTTTTTTTTTTTTGTCATTCTAATGCCAATCTTTGTTATACAGCAAAGTTATGGATGTCTTTGTAAAAGCTGCTGAATATATGGAAATTCCAGTTCGTAGGACCGATAATGAGCCCCTCCAGAAGCTTTTCATGTTGGTCAGGAGTGAGTTGAATCTAGACCTTAAAAACATTAAGCAAGAGCAAGCTAAGTTTTGGAGGCAGCATCCAGCCCTTGTCAAGGTTCTTCATGCACCAGATTTTGCTGCTTTTAGCAATTCGTTTGCATTTCTATCGATCTTTGGGAAATTCTTATGTGCTTGTTTTTTCCTTTTCTGTTCAGACAGAGTTGTTGATTCAGGCTCAATTAACTCGTGAATCAGCAACATTGCCTCCATCATTGCAAGCTGATTTCAGAAGGGTGCTGGAACTTGCACCTCGCCTTCTTGAAGAGCTAATGAAGGTGATTGCATCATCTTTTACCTTTATCAAATAAGACTTAAATAATCATTGCTTATTGCAGTTAACATTATTAATGTGATCATATCAATTAAATATTAGTAATGCTGCTTTGTTAGAATTGGATGTGATAAAAGTAAGTCAAATAGTTTATTCACTTGATGATTCAGTGGTTAGTTCATTGGATTTGAAGAATTCCTATATTTTTTCCTGCACATTATAACTTCCGTTGAGCTATAATTCTGTGAATGAAGTGTTTTGAGGGAATTATGCAGATTTCAGCACCCTGATATGTCTTTTCGGGGAAGTATTCTTGCACATGATCCCTCAGCAGTTTGGTTGTACTGCCCGGAACAGCATATCAATATGGCAATTTTTTCTTCTATTCATTTGCCCGAGAGTTCCCTTTGCAGTCCAAAATTTTTGTGTAGTGTAGTGAAAGGAACCTATTAGGATGTCTTCTGAGTTATACTCTCTTTGACAGAATATAGAATTCCTTTTAATTTTTCTTTTTTGTTCCCCCTCCTTATTGGCTTGAAGAACTATAGTAGAGTGATGTATTGGTTGGAAATTTAAGTACCATAGAAGGGAGTGCAAGATTTTTGTTCCACAAACTTTATGTTTGTTACATCTTGCATCTGTTCATTGTTTAAGGAATTTTAGACGCAAGTATTGGCTGAGCTATCAAGCAGAGTGGGATCTTCTGGGTGAAACTTAAATGCAGATTCATATATCATAGGCCAGGCAGTGGATGTTGAAATATGGAGTAAATATCTGAAAAAAAAGAGTGAGTGATTGAATTAGAAGATGCTGATTTTGATGATAGAAAGCACATCGGCTGTACAAGTTTGGCATAGGATCCTTGGTTGTTAGGTTTCAGTTTAAGAGCTTTGTTGGCATCGTTGATGTCATACTCACTTCCATCTTTTGCACCAAATCACTTATTCAAAATGCATTGCTAGGATTTGTGACAGAGAAATGGCTAGGCCAGTTGTGTGTTTTGCTGTTTTCCTTTACCTGTTTTTCCCTGTATCTTTATGTGGGTGGGAGGTTGAAGGTCTCTCATTAGCAATTCTTTATTATTTGTGCAGATGGCGGTTATACCACGCACTGCTCAGGGTCATGGATGGCTGAGGCCTGCAATTGGGGTAGTTGAGCTTTCTCAATGTATCATTCAGGTGAGGTGTCGCTTGAGGATGTATTTCTTTTTTGGTTTATGACTCATTAAAGCAATGTATGTCTTAATGTCTTCATTCTTATCTATATCTAATTAATAGTTTTTCTGGACGTTCTTGTATAGGCTGGGATTGCATGACATCCTTACCCGGTTATATTAGGGTTGAAGTCAGTAATTGTTAGATTTTATGCTATGTCCATAAAAATACAAATTATCTGAGAATTGTTTTTAGGTATTTATTTCGTTTTTCATTGGAAAGCATTTGTTAGCTGCTTCCTGTTAATATTATATGCTTAGGATTAATTGATCCCGGTTTCCTTCTTTTCCTAGTTCTTATTCATATTAGGATTCCTTTTGATGCGATGCAGGCAGTACCTCTCAGTGCGAGAAAGGGAACCGGGGGATCCGCTGAAGGTACTGCAACCTTTCTACAGCTGCCACATTTCAGTGAGGCCATTATCAAAAAGATTGCCCGCAAAGTAAGTAGTTTTTAAGAACTTATGGCTGCTATAAACCCCCCTCTCCCCTTCCTTCTCCCCCCAGCACATCAATCAAGAAAGAAAGACCCATTTCCTGTTAACTGCATTCTTTTTTGATATTCTTAAAACAGTTTTTATTCTCCATTTGCAGAAGGTGAGAACGTTTCAGGACCTTCAGGAAATGAGCTCGGAAGAACGTGCTGAACTGCTTACTCAGGTAGCTGGGTTCTCGGCTGAGCATGTACAAGATGTTGAGACGGTGCTCGAGATGATGCCTTCCGTAACAGTTGAGGTTACCTGCGAGACTGAAGGTGAAGAGGGCATACAAGAGGGTGACATTGTCACTATCCATGCTTGGGTATCGCTCAAACGTGGAAACGGCCTGATAGGCGCACTCCCCCATGCCCCCTGTTACCCATTTCACAAGGAAGAAAACTTTTGGTTGTTGCTCGCAGATACGGTTTCAAATAATGTCTGGTTTTCTCAGAAGGTCAGTTTTATGGATGAAGCTGCAGCCATAACTGCTGCTTCAAAGTCAATTGAGGAGATTATGGAGGGATCGGGAGCAGATGTGAAGAAGACTAGCGCAGCGGTGAGAGAGGCAGTTGAGAAGGTGAAGAGTGGGTCTCGACTGGTGCTAGGCAAGTTCCAGGCCCCAGCAGAGGGAAACTATAATTTGACTTGTCACTGCTTGTGCGACGCTTGGATAGGCTGCGACAGAAAGACAAACTTGAAAGTAAAAGTTTTGAAACGGACAAGGGCCGGCACTCGAGGTGGTCTCGTCTCTGAAGAGGGACCCATTGCGGAGGATGGGATTGAGGAGGAGGAGGAGAATGAAGAAGAGGAATATGATGATTACGAGAGCGAGTACAGCGAAGATGAGGCGGATGAAAAAGATGCCAAAAAGAAAGGCCCGGCTGCCAACGGCACCCTAAATAAACAGGGCTCGAGCTCCGATGGTTCGGCCACAGATGAGGAATGATACGAATTCTGTTGTATTAGTGACGAAACAATAAATAAACATTTTTAGCCCACTTTTTAAATCATTTGAAGAACTTTACAACCATAACAGCAACTCATTTGTTTTGGCCTCTGTTTAATGTCCCCAAGTTTCATTACGAGCCTGTTTCCCTAGGGACCTTGTCCCTCACAAACCCCAGAGCAGAAGGGACCCTGACGCGAAACAATACCCACAGATCTAAGGATAACAAAGTGGAATGTCCACCTGAGGAATATTGCGAGCATGTTCCGGTGGCCAAACTCTCTAATAAAAGGGCGGGAGGAGGGGCGGTGACTGTTGGGCCACAATCTTTGCTAACACAAGGAACGCCCACAGATCTGAGGGAAATCGGACAGAGTTTCCTTTGTTTCTTTGGATAATTTCCCTTGAATACAAACAGTACAACACAACTACCAGCAATGTAAATCACTACTCCTAAGTTACGGCTACAGATACAGCTACAGCTACAACACAATGAAGCTACTGAACTAGAAAGCAGTGAAAGCTAGCTACGGAAGGTAGAAACAACACTCGTTCATGGATGGTTTCCTCTGCTATTTCTTCCTCTCTCTCTGCCAGTTCTTATCTTCGTTCCTCTTTTTCTGCCAGTTATGCCCTTCAGCAATTTCCCTTTTCTACCCTTCAAATGCCACGTGCCACCTGTCAAGTCCGGTCCTAACAGTGACTGAGAGACTTGATATTATAAAACAGGCTTGAGGTTGGAAAGAGCAAGGGGCGGTGCACTCCTTGTTTCAGAGGGCTGATATTTTTAACCCGTCGGTTTTTAGTATCTTCTCTTCTGGATAATTAGTCAAACCGATAACGTGTGCAGATAAAGCCTGTCAGATTGTGATGGTAACTAAAGCTTCTGGTTGTGTGCGTCTGTGCATTGTTTGGAATGGGATTTAGAATTTGTTTGGAGGAGCTTGTTTGAAGATTTTGATTGTGTCCCAAGTCACGATGAGTTTATCCCTAAATATCCGGTTGGTGTTGATCTATTCTATGGACGTGAAAGGCATACAGACGTCACCCACGCATCAATTTTTTACACATGGACCACAACCAAGAGCCGGGTTGACTTCCACGTTCTTGATACTTCAAAAGGTAAAGCTACGTAATCAGCATTACCAAGAACGGATAAGAACAGTGTGGTAGAGTCTGTGGGCCAGTTACGGCATTACCGCTGCTGCTAAAATCAAAATCAGGGAGGCTCATTAGTCGTTGGCCTTGGTAAGAAAGGCTACGCGCTTTAAGTCCAGGTCGTCTTATCTCACTTCCAGCAGTGAGGTGACATCGCAAGAGTTGGGAGATTTAAGTGTATGCTCTCGTACCATTTCTCCGCTAATTACTTAGATCATGCAACAAACATATGCATGCCAACACTAAAGACACCAAGGACTTTGTTTGGTTTAAATTAAATCTATTCACATCTTTCAAAGAACAATAATTTATAATTACTTTAGAATTTCATATACCTATAAGGCTGTAACAAGTATTCCCTTGGACAATTTTCTATATTTGATCACTCTAACAGCTCATAAGACATAATAAATAGTTTTCAAAGACCTTAAGCTCATGAGCCAAACCTTGACCGGCAATCCCACCAGTTGTGTGTTCGAGTCCCCTCCCCTTCCTTGGGTGCATATGTAATAAAAAGTAAAAATAAAAAGACCTTAAGGTTATGGGCCTAGGTTTTGATCCAATGGGAATAATAACTACACCTTTTTATATACCCAAAAACTCTCACTTGCATAACATTCTCTCCTACTTAAATTCATGTTACCCTTAATGTGAATGAGGCCTACTACCTACCTCATATTAGGGGATAACATTTGCAAATCAAAGATATGAGAGGAGCATATGTAGCCATGTCACTTATGGTTGCCACGTTGGACCATCAAATATTAGTTACTCACATAGCTACTATGCAAAGTGCTCACTTGTAGAGAATGTGGCTGGATGGGACAGAGACATAAGGCAAAGGCTCATCCACTGAAGCTCACTGACATCATTTCTCTTCCACTTTTCATTATGTAAGGATGTATAGTTCATAGAAGAAAACTTAACATAGGATCATTTTCTCCCATTTGTAACTAGATTGTATTAAGTTTTCCTTATTTTATCAAAGAAGAAACAAGTTTTTCCCAAACCACAATCGTGTTTTGACATGGCATCAAGAGCTTAAGTTTCCAAAATTATGTTCTTCATGAATTGAGCTTAAAACTTTTTCATTTTCTTTGATCCAAATCCACTTCTACTCATAACCCACAAATCATAGTTTTCTAACTATTTTCCTATCAAAACCAACTACAAAAGGCCCTTTGACAACCTTTTTCATCCAATTGAACAACATCCTAATGCGATTATGTGTTTTTTCTGATAACCTAAGCAAAAACCATATAGTTTTGGTCCATCTCATCTATCTTAAATAGCGAAGCCAAAATTACAACATTTTTTCTCTCAACTTTAAGTGCAATGACACCATTCATCAATTAGAACTATCAACTTTCAAAATGGCGTTTCATGCTTTTAATAGAATAATGACATCATAGCGTGAAACTTGCAATGACACCATTTTCTTCATTTGATTCAACCTTCAACGATGTCATTTGAAGCAACTTTGCTCCAACCACTAAGTGGCAAATTTAGGTGAAACTCCACTCTATGTACCACCCCACCATGGTGGTAGAAGCGGAATTGGACTTTGTACATATCATCAAACACCTTTGTCTACTACACCATTGTGAGATTCAAATAATAGGGTCCAAACCCTAGAATTCTTCGATCCACTCTATTTGTCGCTTGGAGACCTGCACATGTGGCAATTAAACTCCCCAAAACATTGAATTATGTAGTCTGGAATGAAACAATGACAATTGTCCTCTTAATTAAGAACAATTTTTTTTCATTAATGGATCCTACAAAAAACCCAAACCTAACTTTCCCACCCAAAAGCTTTAGGAATGTTGCAATGACCTATACCATGGGTGGATTCTCAATTTCGTCGGCAATTATCTCCATGATGAAATGATCTACACCAAAAATGCAGTTGAAATGTGGGCAAAGCTCCATGCTCGGTACCATTAAGTCAACCTATCTAGGATTATGACCTAACCACCAAACTCTGCTCAATTTGGCAAGGGGGTGAGTCAATTTTGACATATTTTGGTCAATTGAAGCAACTCCAGAACAAATATAGCTCCTTAATTGAGCTTAGGATGCCTCAAATGGAGACTTTTAGGCCATGGCAAGAGTATGAAGAAAAGATGAAGTTCTATCAATTTCTTCGGGGTCGAGATGAGTGCTATTTGACATTAATGGAGCAAATTCTGGTTATGCAACCTCTTTTGGACCTTTTATAGGTGTATTTGATGTTCTACAAGGTCAAATAGTGATGGAGCGTGGCAAGGAAGATAACTAGAGAACTGCTTTTGTTACAACGAAAAACCAAGTCAATGCAACAAGCTTAGGAGGCAGGTTAAGAGTTGTTGCAGTGGGCACACCTACAGGGTTGACTTCAGGTGCTAAATGACTTGCAACAAACACTAAAGGTAGCATAAAATGATTGCTTGTTTAAAGGTGAGCAAAATGACAAATGTGCCCTCTATGGAAAAAATGGCCATAAAAAGAAAAAATGTTACTGAGTGACGGGCCTGCAGTGCGATTATTGCAAGGGGCATGGCCATAAAAAGAAGGAATGCTACAAAATGCATGGTTTTCCACCAGGCCACAAAAATTACAAAGAGAAAAGCAAGGAAAACTTGGTAATTGAAAATGCTAATTATGTTTTCATCACCAAAACAAACTATCAATAGTTCATGTAGTTCTTGAATAGCAATTAGGATGCCTAGGCTTACTTGGTACATTTGACTTCTTAAACAAATGTTGGATAATTAATTTTAATGTTAGCAACCATATTACTACAAATTTGTCATACTTGAATTCAATTGTTCCATATGCTTCTAGACCTAAGAAAGTTAAATTTTCAAATAGTGATGGTGCATTAGTAACACATATTTGTAATACATGCATATCCAAAACCTTAAAATTAAACACGATGCTATATTCACCATATTTCAAATTTAATCTCATCTTTGCCTTAAAATTCTATCATAAGAATAAATGTCGCATCATATTTTATGCTCAATTTTATGTATTTTAGAACCTTTGGACAAGTGAAGTCAAAGCCCTTGATAAGGTTAAAAATGGTTTTTACTATTTTGTTACATGTCTTGATAGGAAAGATGTCACACAACTTTCAAGACATGTCTCATCTTTTGTAAACACAAAGTCAACATGTACTATTTTAAATTCCAAACTTTAACATTGTAGATTAGGACATATATCTGATAGAAAATTTCAATATATTAATGACTTTAAATTTGCAAAAATCTCTTAACACGAGCCTTGCATGATTTATCCTTCTATGAATTAGACTTGCAATCATTTCCTTGTGCATGATCATACAATGCAACATATTTTTGACTTAGTCCATGTAGATGTTTGAGGACCTTATAAAATCTCCAATCATGATGGGTCACGATTTTTTCTCTCTTTAGTTAATGATTTTTCTCATGAAACTTGGATGTTCCTAATGAAAGTCAAGAGTGAGTCTTATTCATGGTTGGAAGAGTTCTTTAACTTGGTTAAAAACCAATTTGACACAGAGGTCAAGTGCATTAAAGCTAACAATGCATTTGATTTTTTCAACCAACACATAAAACAATTATTTACTTCTCATGACATTAGGCACAAAAGTTCATGTGAGCACACCACAATAGAATGGTGTACTTAAGGAGAAACATTGCTACATTATAGATGTTTCATGAGCTCTAGAATTTTGGAGCTCAATGCCCTACAAATTCTAGGGAAAATATATACTTACAACCACCTATCTCATCAATAGGATGTCATCCATTGTTTTGTATGAAATCATAGCATTTGAAAATTTTTTTGGAAAGTCACCTTAATTCTCACATCTTCATGCTTTTGGGTGTTTGTGTCATGCTACCATTGTGGGACCAAAAGATAAATTTTCCCCACGAGCAATCCCTAGCATCTTTATGAGATATGCTTAAGGTCAAAAGAGTTAAAAGTTTTATGATCCTAATAAGAATAAATTCTTTATGAGTAGAAATGTAAAATTTTAAGATGACATTTTTCTTTTTTCACAAGGCCAAGTCATACTCTACTATGTAGGTACCTTTGATAGAACTTACTCCAAAGACTCCAAAGGTTCATGACATTGAGGTATCTTTTGACCCTACACATTCATCACCCATTCTAAAAGCATATGGAACAGTTGAATTGGAGGTAAGAAAATCCTAGGCCATGGAATAGGAGATCAAGGCATTGGAGGCAAACCACACATGAAAGATAGTAAACCTGCCTTAGGAAAGAAAACCCATCGGTTGCAAATGGGTATATAAAATTGAGTATAAAAATGATAGATTAGTGGAAAGGTACAAGGCAAGATTGGTAACAAAATGATATAGTTAGAAATGAGTGGATTATCATGGGATTTTCACCCCAATTGTAAAGCATATCATAAGTAGGTGTACTTTTTCCTTAACAGCTAAACACCAATGGGACATCCACCAAATGGACATCAACAATGCTTTTCTACAAAGAGATCTTGATGAAAAGATCTATATAAGGCTTTCGCCAAGTGATCCAACAAAGAACAATGAGAAAGTTTGCAAGTTGAAGAAGTTTATTTACAGGCTTAAGTAAACGGCCAAATAGTGGTATGAAAAGTTCATCGAGACATTATTTGTAGTTGGATATCAAGACTCCATGCACAACATCTTACTATTTGACAAATGAAAAGGTAAACTTGTGGTCATTCTTATCATTTATGTTAATGATATACTCATTACTGACAGTGACACTAAAGGCATACAAGAAGTGAAATCACATCTTCATTCTATCTTACATATTAAGGATTTGAAATTTGAAATTAAGGTCCTTAGAGATGACAAAAGCATCCACTTAAGTCAACACAAGTACATTCTTGAAATGATAAATGAGATGGATTAAGAGCAAGAAGCCTTAGTAACTCCATGGACACCAGCTTGTCATTGACCACTTTCAAACTTGACTAGGGAGCACAAGTGCCTTGAGATGATAATTTATTTCTGAGTGATCCATTCAAGTATCAATAACTTATAAGAAAGTTGAACTATCTCAATGTCACAACACCTGACATTTCCTACACAATGTACAATTTGACCCAATTCATGCATTCACCTAAGAAATCTCACTAGAAAGCAACCACTAAATTGGTAAGATACTAGTTTATTTATCCTCGCTTTTGGAGGTTACAAGATGAAAGCATATTATAATTTAGAGTATGCCACTTGTAAGGTTGGTAGAAAATCAATCATCAATTTTTATGTTATACTTAAAGAGGCACTTATCTTTTGGAAAAGCAAGAAACAAGACAATGGTATCTCCCTCTTCTATAGAAGTATAATATCAAGCCATGACTTTCACATCATGTGAAGTTATTTGGTTACTAGGTCTTTAAGGAGACATAGAGGTAGAAGTCTCATGTTTAGTGACCTTGTATTGTGACAATAAGGCTGCAATGGAACTTGCAACAAATCATATGGTACATTAGCATACTAAGCATATAGATGCTAATTGTCACTTCATCAAGGAAAATATCATACATGACCTCATTAGAACTAAGCACGTTGGAACAAGAAACCAACCAACAAATGTTCTTACCAAAGCTTTAAGAGCAAATCAACATGTTTATCTTCTCGACAAGTTAAATGTCATTATTTCTTATTGACCATTAACTTATGGGGGGATGTTCGGATACAAAAGGAGCATAGGTAGCCATGTCACTTATGGCTGCCATGTTGGACTATTAGATAGCAACTACTCATGTAACTATCGTGTAGTCTTCTCACTTGCAGTAAATAATAGCTACTCACGTAGCTTTTATGCAGTGCACTCCCTTGTAGAAAATGCAATTGGATGGGATGGAGATGTGAGGCAAAGGCTCACCAACATCGTTTCCCTCCCTTTTTCATTATATAAGGATTTATAGTTCATAGAAGAAAACTTAACATAAGATCATTATCTTCCATTCGTAGCTGGATAGTATTTCCTTGTTTTATCAATGAAGAAGCAAGTTTTCCCCAAACCACAATTGTGTTTTGACAAGAATAATAACTACACCTTTTTATATAACCAAAAACTCCCACTTGCCTTTCTAATTGCATAACATTCTCTCCCACTTAAATTCATGTTACCTTCAATGTGAATGAGGTCTACTACCTACCCCATATTAAGGTATATCAATTGCAAATCACCAATTGAATCAACCTAAAAAATTACATACTTTGGTATTACTTGTTACATGCTTAAAATTTCAACCTAAAAAGTTAACCATTAGAAAAGAGTAGCCAAACCCTCTCACATAACAAAAACTCTCACTTACCTTTCCAATATAAAAGAAGTCAATGACATAATAGTAAATAAGTACCTTGAGAGAAATACTTGAGAAAAAAAAAATTCTTCCTCTTAAATTTGAACTTCATATATTTTTTTTTCTCACTCTAATATTTTCACTTCATATCTAATAAGAAGATGGAGTTGATGTGATTCTCAAGTGAATCAAACAACTTAGTAGAATATCAAGAAAAAAGAATAAGCTGATCAAAATTTTAAAGTAAGCAATGCTTATGGAACGGAAGCAACTAAATACATGGGGGGGTAAAAAACTCCCATTCCAGCATTATGATCTGTTCGCGTTATGTCACCATACATGCACCCATAACCAACAAATTAGACTACAGAAGCAAAACGCCTCACTATTCTACAAAAAATGAAACCCGCCTGTACAAGATAATTAGCAGAAGAATTTAATCACATCCAAGCTGCCCATCCAGAAAACATATGACACAAGCGCTCGGTATCAGTGGCATCTTGTATAAGTTGTTGAACCTACAAAGTAAGAACCAGATTGATATTGTGCGAGATAGAGCATAACATATTAAGATAAGGATTTCATCCTGTTTGCCTGAATCTTGGTGAATTGATTTTGCTCCCAAACTAACTTCCTAAGATTTCATATTCTGCTATTGGTTTATAGGCCCAAAATTACTAGTTTGCCTTCAAGCTTTGCAGTGTCTTGGTTCACAAGGGCTAATCAGAATCCGTATTAGCTACAAATGTAAAATAACAGTCTTTTATTAAACCATTCAGCTCAGAATTGGATTTTTGTTTCCCTGATTTAATCATGTTTAAATGGAACCCTAGACTGTTGTTATGCCAACGATCCAGCAAGAACTGCTTCACGAGCTGGATTGGATGTATTACATGCATGAAGCAGTGACACTAGCTTATTACCTGCCCATGTGTGCTCCGCATTTCTCCGTCTTCATATCCGTCTAGTTTTTGTTTGACACGCATAAGTGCACGAGCAGCATCCTTGTTCCCCTCATATTCATCTTGTGAGTCTTCCAAGATCTCGAGATCATCATCAGTTTCCTATCAAGGAGAAAAATTATGCCGCATGAGGAGCAATTTGTGTTTAATGCCAGATGTACACGTGTTAAAGGCAATTCACACATATTTATGCAACAACTCAAATCAAGGTTGAAAGGTATTTCGCAATAGGAGATAGCCAGATTAGGGCTGTATGTTTAACTCAAAAACTATCAAGGTCCATTATTCTGACAGAGTTCCATATTCTTTGGCGCTAATTCCTCACCTCCTTTGCACATATGTTCCTTACACTCACTTCCTAGAGCTTTCTAATTTATTTCTTTCTTGGAGTTCTGAAGTTCAGTTCATTTGAGAAATTATGAGGTGTTCTTCCATTCCGGTAGTCCTACAAAGCCTTCACTCCTTTTTCATATTCTGTTATCATACTTACTATTACCAGTATGTTACTCACTTTCTTCAACGAATTGGAGTAACCATCTTTTTTCTTGAGTTGTGAAGCTAAGTGATCCTTGACACAAAGCATATGCATATGATCAGAGAGATGTCTGGAATACCTTTTGACGCTGTAAAGCTTTCAGAGGAGATAGTGCCCACTTATAAAGGGGATCATGGATAAAAACCTGCAGAGAATTTCCATCTGCTATCAAGGAGACGAGAGATTGAAAATTTTAATTCGTTACTGGACACTAGGAATATAATCATACTTCAACAATGGTCAGCAACGCTTCTTTATTTGTCCGCATAACAGAAAGAGTTTCCTCACAACATCTCCTGAAAACCCCTTCCACTCCAGTGACACCCATGCCATCTATTATGTCTCTTGTAAGCCTGAATGGGACCTGCCATAGTTGATGCAATAAGATGAGAAAAATGAGGGAGACCATATTATGCAGTGACTAGCCTTAACAAAACCATGGAAAGGAGAAAAGAAGTCTTCATGATGATTTAGAAAAACATACCCGCTCTGGTGTCTTAAGCATCAATCCCTGTTCAAAGGCAACACCAAGGTCTATGTGAACAACTTCCGCGGTGGATTGGTCAATCAAAATATTCATGGCATGCCGATCTCCAAGGCCAACAATGTAACCAACCTGAATATGAAGAAAATAGGTCACTGTTTGGTCCAGGGGCAATATAAGATAACATTTGTACTGTACATGTGAAATCAGGCAGACTTCATTAGGAAGACATTTTTCACATGGACAGAGTTCGTTAAAAGAGGGATTTTGATTTGAACTTGAAATGAAAGCATTTCAACACAGGATGTAATTTTCTGATTATTAGTTTTAAGCACCTAAGGGATTCAAGATTTGAGAGATTATTAGGGAGAACAATATCCATATCAGCTCCATTACATGATTGAAATCACCCATAGTGAAACTGTTTTGGCAACCCTAACTATAAAGTAGCGGACAATGTAATCCAGAAAGACATGCAAGATAAAGTTTTAGGTAAATTCTTCTACGTTGCACCTGCTTGTTACCCAATTCAAAAAACAAAAATAAGAAAAGAAAGGAAATATGATTTAACAGAATTCAAGGAAATATAAAATGATACTCCACCAAATATTGGAGGGAAAGAAATTGTCCTAGAAGATGAATATATGTGCTTTGATTCTAGAATCACAATTCCAAATAGTTACAACATTTAGATCAATGTCACCAAAAGGGCATAACATGCTGACCATGGAACTAGCAGCCACACTTCGTGTGTATGAAAGTCTCTTCTCAAACCAGTCAGCTGGTTGTAAAAATCTTTCCAGGAAAAAGTAATGCATGACAGGCCTGCATGAATTATCACAGAAAAAGGTAGCTAAGTCAAAATAAATAAAATAAAAATAAAAATTGCTGAAAACGATTGAAGAAAGTGGGTACCTGAAGTTGTCACAAACTTGCTGAAATGCTTTGCGCTTGTCTTTTTCCTATCCAAAATATCAAAGTTTTCATAGTAATATGATTACTAGAGAACAAAACATACGAATTAGAATGAGTAATAGAATGAGTTCAGACTGCATTCTCAATTCACTTTTACTACTTCCAAAATATCATTATTAGTCTAAGGTATGGAATAATTCACTTTAGGGACAGAATATTTGTGTCATTTATGCTTTCCCTGTCGGAATTTTCATTGATTCTTACATTAATGGTATGGTCTCAAAGGGCATCCATAATACTGTTCTGTAAGAGCAAGCATGGCATCATTTAACATTACATTAAGCATAACAACCAACCAACCAACCAAAAAAAGAAAAAAGGAATGTGGAGCTGCATGTACAAAATGTTAAATATATGGCCAGACCTTATGGTAGTCAGGCTGATATTTACCAAATATTGAAAAAGAGAGAGGAAGATGGACAAAATTATATTGCAACAATTTACACTAAATTACGGAGAGAAAGCTTGGAAAGAATAAAAGGGCTCCTTGTTCACAGCCTTATCCTTTTCCATAAAGAACTTAATTAGTTATAAACAAACTCTTGAGCTCTCACAGTGTCAGAAGATTGAGGCATTTTTGAAATTGAAAAATACAGTAGACCAGATTTTGCAGCAGTATATGCCACAAAATGCCCATTTTGCTCACTCTTTACTTAGCCAGATTACTGCAGTACTCTCCCTTTGTGCAGGTGCTGAGACAGTCGTAGGAATAAAAGCTTGTCAAAAAAGTTTACATCAAATGATACAAAATCATGTTTCTCGGAGAAAACAAAGTAAGACACGAACTGAGGGCTACAGGATGCTGAAATTGCACTTGAAGCAAACAAATGCGGTCTCCAATTCCCGCAAATTGTCACATTTTCACTTTTTCTTCTTCTTCTTTTTTGAAATTCCTCATCAGGTTAATTGAAGTAAATTTAGGGTTTCAGAAAAGGTGAATTTTCAGTTGATCAGTTTTCACACGTCATACAGGGCCAAGGGTTTTTTTCCCTTGCTTCAAATAGATCATTGTGCACACCTACTTGCAGGTCAGAAGGAACTGTTCTTACATCTTCCATCACAGAAAAAATATACATATCTTGGCCAGGACAGAGATGGTTCAAACACTATTAGACCTATTAGACATTAAACACCTGGTCCCTCTCCAACTTGAACATAGACTTCATTATATACATGTGTTTACAGAAGGCTTGTGAATTTAGCATCATGAAATAACATTACTATTCACTTCTATTATGTGCATGGTACTAATGCTTAGAAAGTAAGTTCAACTCTAATCACTTGTTGCCCATGGAATAGATGAGTTTTCAGACAACGAAGACCTTATGTCCTGTTGTGTTCCTAAGTGTACAGAAGAATCAAAAACATCAAAAACAACTCAGTAAATCGACTATTATGAAATGAAAGATAATGTGGCACTTACATTTGTCATGTGCTCTCGGCATCTTGGAAAGGACCAGTCACCTATTCCATAGCGACCATGAGCACCTCCATTTCTATTACTGTAATTTGAAGATGATGATAAAATCATAAATGGACCCCATAGTGCGTGAACGGGCTCTGTAAGATCCAGTAGTGACCAGGAATGAACTAAAAAATTGCACTTGTTGGAATCTAACTGACCTCCCAATAAGATACTCCCCAAGAGGAAAGGTGCCATCAACCCATTCTAGAACACCAGCACTTGGAGTAAAAGGAACAACCTATTTCATACAAAAGATTCAATTTTCCAAACTTCACAACAATATAAATACTTACAACAAACATTCAAATTTCCAACAATATATCTAAGAAACATCTCAGAAAATCAACGAGCAGTAAGTGCTATCTTTGATTCACAAACTTCTGTATATACCCTAGAATAAGAAAAGGCTTATAACCATCAGGTTGAAGTCCTTCTCCAGATGAAGTTCTTCAAAAGAAATATAAACAACAATTCTGTAGAGAAATATTCCATATTGAAGAGAAAATGTGAGTGCACAGTGCTAGAAGTAACCAGGGAATGAAACCCAAGATCAGTTATTTTCCACTCTCGACTCATTAAAGAGTTCAAAAGAAAGACAAAAGAGATAATCCAATTATCAACTATTAAAGTTCAAGGGTTATGCATATATACTGCTCTCCTTGATTTGATTTGTTGATTTTGATTACCCTTATAGGAGACTTCTGTTTAATGGGTTAGGTTTTATGACCCATCCTTTGTGCTTCTACAAGGTATGATTATTATGTCAATCATACTGATTAATAAAATTTGTCAAGTATCACCCCTAATTCTTTAAAAAAAAAAAAAAAAAAAACTGAAGTGATTAAAACCTAAAGGTAAGCATGGATTCTTTATCAACAGAAATACAAGGCAATCTTCTTTTATGCAAAAGTCTGAAGGAAACAGATTCAACATTGACCAGAAAGTCATGAATAGGATCAACGCATAAATTCGTCCTTCAAAAATTAAATCAACCATCTCTTCTGTTATATTTGGGAGGAGATGATACCTTGTATGTTCGTACGCCTAATCTTCTTTTCCATGTATCCCGATAATTCCTCAAAAAGGTGTTAACTAAACCAAAAAATTGTTCCATAACCTGTGAATAGTTCAGACAATAAACCATCAGTGAAAATTAAGACATAAGAAACATATCTCATGGTCCTCATAACTACGCCAATTCAGTATTCTTGGGAGATGAAAATCACAAGCACCTCCACAAGGGAAGAGACAACGCAATTTTCAGCAAATTTTAGGTGAAGATGGTGCTATTAGCGCTATTACCAAGTTTGTGCAGACATGACATATAAATACACAAAATGATTCCAATTGGAGGTAAACTAGTTTTAAAATGTGCCAAAATTCAAAATAAGAAAGGAAGAACTCAGCATGTGTTCGACACAAATGTACTCTTAACTCTAAATGCATGGTCAGAAGCAGCAGGAAATGCACATTCTGCATAGCACGGTTGCTTAAAAGTTTATTTATGTTTTCACATCATCAAATTGCTTCTAGTCTTTTACATAATTGATTATCAAATCTTGGTGTAAGATATGAAAAAGATAAAAGATAAAAGATAAAAGAAGTCTGTGAGCCTGTGTATAGGCATATATGCATCAGATGAACACATTCTCACACACACACACACACACACATACATGTGTATATATATTAGAGAGAGAGACAGGGAGTTGGAGTTGCAATTCTTACAGCATCTTGCCGTAGATCATCATTTCCAGATTTTGCCAGCTGTCGATATTTGTGACCATCAGAACCCAGGCATACAACCACTTTGGGAGCATTAATACCATTCATCACCCTGTATTTCTCACCAAATATAGATAGGATATTAGCATCACATCAAGTAATTCTACTAGACTGAAGAGGGAGGGAGGGAGGGGGGGGGGGAGAGAAGAGGAGAGAAAGAGAGAGAGAGAGAGAGAGAGAGAATAGTGAACCAAGATTAAATTGATTTCCATGCGTAATACATACTTAACAGAGTCTGACAATCCTTTGAAGTACGGAAAAGAGCCCTCATGATACTGACAGCTACGATCAACTGGAAATGTAGCTGTCACAACAGGGACCTGAAGATAGAATGTAAATGCAATAGCTTTAAATTTTTAGCATCTTAACTATGGTATCAAGGAAGGAAACCGCTGCAATATCAATTACAAAATGTTACATCAAAAAGCCAAATGAGAAGCAAAAAATTGACTATACGTATCACATCACCAAGCATGATTCGCAAAAGAAGCATGTAAGTCAACCAATTAATTCTTTGGTGAACTCGCACAATTTTTAAGGGGAGCTTAGGTTGAAAGTTTCCATTCCAAGTTGAGAAAAAAAAAAAGAGAATGATCTGCAAAAACTGATATTGACATATTCATTAACGTAATATGCTTGGTTAAATCTTTGAGAAGTGCCTCCTTTTCTTATTTCTATTTGCATTTGGACCTGGATTTCATAAATTTCATCTAAAATCATGTCAAGATGCTATCACTGAAAAATGTAAGTCAGTACAAGAGAGCTAGCATATGATAAATTATAATGGATTGACAAAGTAGACAGTAAAATACTTGAATGTACAGGGGAAGACATGCATCCAGCCATGAAACATCTGAATTCTGTTTCTTGATGTCATTCAAGAGAAATTGTGCTTATCTATCTTGGTTAGCATCTTTACAAAATATATACAAACTAGCCTGAGGACCTGAATGCACCTTTACACGTGGCCGTCAGTCTAGAAGAAGTGAAGGATCGAATTGAGTCTTTTAGAGGGTTGCCTCACCTTTTGCTTGACCAATTTATAAAACATAAGGCCAAGAAGCCAGACAACAGGATAGTAGAATTGCTAACATAGCACAGTTAAAGAGAGACAAATTATAGGATCTAACTATCAAGGTATCTGGCAAGCAATCCTTTTTTTAAAAAAATAAATAAATAGAACACCTTCTCGAATGTCATTCTCTCATCATAGAAATAGCGTCAGGTTCACAATCCATCACTGTATCAACAGAAAACAACAAATGATTTTTTTATACTTACTAGTTCCAGTTGTCGAAGACCACGAATTTCTCTTGGTAGTATAATCTCTTTGTTGGTATCCTGTTGGCACAATAGTTAGGTAGGTGTCAACTAAACAGAGACCGCCTTTCACACTTCGAAATTACAAAACTGTTTCGACTACCAAATTAGAAGAAAACAAATTCCAAATTCTGAATCTACTTGACAAACCTCTCTTCTAGTTTCTAGTTCTGCAAGTTTGATATAGATCTCCACCATCTGTTTCATCTATAGATATATTAAGAAAGGAGGAGCTTGGTTAGTTAATATGGAATTTTATGTCAGAATGAAATCTTACAGAGATGCATTTACAGAATTCAAAATGATGAAAGTTACTTGTCTGATAATAGCCCCATGATATTGTAATAATTCTTCCAGAAGCTTTTCTGCAGCAATTTTTTTATCCAAATCCACAACAAATGAGTTTCTGCTACGCTGTTTATCCTTGATGCGGTCACCATTTATCAAAGCTAAAAGCTAGTGTCAACACAAAAATAGTAAACCATTAAAAGATAAGAGGCACAAAAAGCATGTCTGTAAGACATCCAGCCAAACACACAATAGTGGATATAATAAATTATCTGCAATGGGGTGAAGTAAGATCCACCACTTTACTTATCAGTTTCCAGACAGAAGTAAATCAAAAATCAAAAAGCACTGGAACAAAACTGCACGCCATGCAATAAGATCAGTTCAGTAATAGGAGTGGAAATTACATACCTGAAAGATTGTGTGGTATGGATGATCAATGGCCAATTTCTTCACAAGTGAAACCAAAGCAGACTGCCCAGTACAACCACGTGATTAGAGCTTAAACCACAATTTCACAAAATTGAAAAAATCACCTCAGTTTTGGAACCTGAAAATCAGAAGCCCCAGAATGGTCCTTTGAGCCGCCCATTCTTGATGCAATTTGATATACTAAAGGTATGAATTTATAAGATTGAACCTACAAGCATATTTAGATGATAAATTAGACAAACCTTGAAAGATTAATTATTTAATAACAGAATCAACACATTTTAACAATTAATACTAACTTTAATTTTATCACATACCTCCTTAATTGTTCTCAACATACTATTTACGACATTTTTCCTAGAGAAGAGAGTGAACCACAAAGAAACTAGTCGAAACACCTGAAACCACGTATGATATGTCATCAAAGGAAGTAAAATCCACAAAAAAAAACAAACAATTAAAAGATTTTCAATGACGAAAGAAAGAAGAAGATATATGTAGTAATTATAATAACAAAAAAACAACCCACAAGCATTCTAGAGGTGAAAACCTGATTTTTCATCTCATTAGCCATTGAATAATTAAAACATATGCATAGTAATTATCCAAGCTTTTTACCTCATGCACTGCCCAATTACATATTGCAGAATAAATTTCAATTCGGTCAAACAGAGGACTTGGACAAATAAGTGCTTACCACTCTAACATCATATTTGTCACCTATAACCAAGGAACGTATATATCCCTCCAGTGCAAGGCTGAGAAAATTGTCTCTATCATCCTGAAAGGTCACAGGGAACCAATAAAACAATTTGGATTGATTTAATCAGACAATAGATTGAAGTCTTAAATTTAGGTATATATGCACGCGCATCCATTTAACAAAAAATTAAACTGAAATTTCAAATTATGATTCCTTAGCCACGCAATCTAGTCCTACTATTCAGGTCATCAAAGTCCTATTCAACAGAACATTTGTCATAGATACATCCATAAATGGTATTCATGTACAATAAAGAATAACATCACTACCTGCAATTTTTCAGCCTCTTCCTTGTCCATAGTAAGTTGTTTTTGCAACTCTTGTATTTTTAATGAGCAGTCAGTCTTCTCCCCCTAAAATAATTGTATCCAAATATATTATCAACAGGTGAAGCAACTTAGTAGGCAATTAGAACAACCACAATAACAACTATACAGGATCCCCAGAAATGGAAGTGGATTAGGAGTTGGAGTATACCTTTGATGAGCTCTTTACACGTCTAATTAATGCTTCCAACTCTTTTCTCTGCATAAACAACTCACCCATGAGTAAAAACAGAAAGGGTGACTGAGGGTTCCAAGTCTAGTACGCACATCTCTCTCGTTTAAGTTTGTTACCTTATGTTTCCTTAGACGCATTGCTGCTTGCCACTCATTGGAGTTAAGTCTTTCCTCGTAAATCCTAAATAGAGCATCAGCATAATGAGCAAGATGAAAATGAGTTTGACTTTGTCTTTCAATGGACTTTTTGCTTGTACTCTTCCAATCTCAGCGAAGGAAACTGCAGGTTTCAAATACTTCTCTAAAATAGTTCTGGAGCTGCATTTTTCAAGACAAATATTTTGTGTGAAAAAGTAAGAAGATCAACGAATTAGAGTCCTTAAGACATAAAGATGGCAACCACAACAAATTTTTGGACTATATGGGTATGATATATAACTTGCTAGATCGAGTTTCAGCCAGCCACTTTCCAACCAAGCGATGTACATCTGAAGCCTCTTCATTCAACCTATAATTCTGTATGAGATATTTAGCAAGGCTGATAGCCATCCCCTCCTGACCTTGGGCACGCAAAAGCTTTGCTTCTTCAAGCTGCCATTACACAAAGAACCATATCAATGCAGGTGATAACAGTGACTAAGAAATGCTCTTATACTAGACTATGGAATCCACATTTATATGCTTAAAAGCTAAGTTCCTGTTAATATCAAAAATAAAATATGCGTTCTCTACCTCAATTTAGGATAATGCTAGGGAAAATTTTTCTTTCACAAGGCATAAACGACAACACAATGCTTCTTCATGTTGAAGCATATTTGAAATGGTGCAGAATTGTGGAATAGTTGCGCACAGTCTACAAGGCACTATTAACATGGGCTTGGGTTTCATCCTAAAAGGTTAACCCAATGGGAGGAGTAACAAGGCCCCCTAATATGGACTAATCATCCCACTTACCTTCCTGATATAGGAGAAGTCTATGACATGCTCCCCCACCAAAATCCATGCTGCCCTCAACATAGGCGGAGCCCACTACTTACCCCATATTAGGGGATAATAGTCATAAGTGTGACAGGATGGGACTCACTACCTACTCCACACAAAAGAATAACAGTTGCATGCTATTGGCCGGGTTGCAGTTTGACTTTGATACCACTTGTCACAGGTCCAGATTCCATCCTAGAATTTTAACCCAATGAGAGGGATAACTAATCCCCCTTATATGACCAAATTGTCCTACTTGCCTTATCAATGTGGGAGAAGTCTGTAACACTATGGTATCTAAGGACAAGAAGATGAACAAGGCTCATTGCAGAAGCTCAAAATGATCAGCAAGTATATAATATGCAGCAATCCAGAACATGATTCTTCTTCAGATAAAAAGATGATAATTAATCCCTCAAGGAGGCCCCAACACTTCTACTAATTGTAGACCTGCATCCACCCTGTTGTCTTTAAGACTAAGATAAACTTATCTAGAATTATTCAATCTAATATGAACTTCCTCAAAACTTATATTCTAATCACAGAGGGAAATAAAGCATGTAATGAAACCTTTCGTTGGAAAACCGAGATTAGAGCTTAAATACTAACTACCTAGAATATATAAGAATATAATATCTCCACCTCCCAAATTTGTTCAATTCATTCAAAGTTTCAATTTTACTCAAATAACAAGAAGTTCATAGGAACTCTCTACCCTTCCAAGCCAATACATGGAGGATTGCTCTCCAGTTTCAACATAGAGGGACTTAAACTCGTGCAGTGCTGCAGCGGCTTGAGAAAACCTGGAGCCCTGTTAAAAAGAAAATCTATCAGAGAATGGGATTAAATCAAGTTTTCCAAATATAAGAATGCTGATGATACCTTACGAAGAGTAGATGCAGATTGCAAAAGATGTTGCATCTTACAGTCTTTACAACCTATGATTTGAAGCAGAACTCGCCTGAATGCCATAAATGGCTCCAACAGATTCATATGTAGTTGTGTTCTCTCCAAAATGGAATTCCAATCTATATTCAGCTGTGACAACTAGTTGATAGGCAAAAACTTCCATCAGAAGGCCAGAATATTTTTTTCCTTCCTGACGTCTTTATTCTTACATACATTTTTGTGTGAATATGGAAAAGACGCTTGAAGATCCAATCACAATGGATCTTCCTTACAAACACATATTACCAGAACAATCATCGCTTATCTCTATGTGACAAGCAGGTTAAAAGAATAAAAATCACAATTTTCCGGGAATGTGGCAACAAAAAATTTTCTTTAAAACCTAAGTAGCCACTATTATCACCTCTACTTACACAGGCTCAAATTTTATTGTAGTAAGAATGCAGAGCCATCTGACATGTTGCCATCACACACAAATAATGGATGAAGGAAGCAGATCGTGACAATGAACTATATGTTTAAGAATGTTTGAATAATCCATTATTCCAAAAACTTGAATTCATAAGAAAAAAATCAATTATATATTTTGATATTCTAATAGTACCTCTCACGTGTGGGATCAAACAACATATGTAATACCAAACTAAAATAAAAGGCAAAGCTTGGAGTTTGGTTTTAAAAGTTGGAACACTGCTTTGGTACCATGTTGAACCACTGGTCTAAAAAGTCTTAAACTCAGAAAATAGTAAGTTTAATCATCTAACTGATATGCCAATAACAATGAAAGATCTAGTACAAGCTGTTAAAGTCTTTAATGTACACAAACAAAACAGAAAAAGTACAGGTGTTTTACAGAATCAAAAGACAAGGAGATTTCACCCTGAAAGAGATGCCAATAACAAAGTACCTTGTCTGCAGTTGGAACAACAGGTTCAGAAAATACTTTCTGCTTCTTTGGATGGTATTTTTTTCTATCAAATGGAGATGTTGTCCAACGTAAATCCCAAGCCATGCCAAGATGATAAAAGATCTGCAAAGTACACATTGACATGGCAGAAAATTGAAACAAGAACTGTATCAGAGAAAAAAAAAAGAAAATAACTTTTCATACTGATCAGTGGATGACAAAGAACCAAGCACATGCACAAGTGATCTAGGTTTTCATAGTTCAAGGAACTTCAATGCTTGTTTAACGGGGTATATACATAAGCAATTTCTATAATTGAACACATTCAAGATCATGTGTTGGTATCTGCCAGAATCAATATTTAATGAGGCAAAATTTTCAATCAATCTGCCTAGGTTTTCAAGAAGTTTGGCAATGCTGAAGATCCCTAAAGTTTCTGTTAATTATCCAAGGAGAAGCAGGCTGATATTGGAAATTATCACAATTTGTGATTTGAACTAAATTCGAAGAAGTGAGTATTAATATATGGTTCAAATTTTACAACCAACATGTTAGGGGGCACTGTAACCGAGGTATGTTGCTTACCTGGAGTTTGATGATTGATGAGTAGATGTATTCGGTGCTCTCTTCACTTGCACGAGAAAGAGACAACACAAGCTCCTAGAATTAATGAAACATAAGTAGATTACATAGTCTAGCTGCTGGTTAACAGAAAAGCAAGTTGATAAATATTACCTGCTTTGAATCTTTCAGTTTTCTATGAAATTCCTCAAAATCGCCCCCCTGCAATGCCCTCAAGCAACTGAACTTGCCAAAGATTAGAAACAAAAAGATTACATTAGCTATGACTGAAGGGAAATATGTTCTCTTCCGGTTAAGTGCACTCAATATCCAGTGACAAGCCATATCTTTATCCAATATGACATGGGTGCTAAGAAACACTGAAAACTAGAGTTCCAAGAGTGACGTTATCTGTTGTTAAACAAACATGTGTACAATAGACAGCTATTAAACCCAAGATGAAACCAAATTACCAGTGCAGATGTTCATTGAAATGATCATTTTTTATGTGCAAACTTGAAGATGGAGAGTTAGCTCCCACATAAAGTAAGGAGAAATCCCAGTTTCCAGCACGCCAAGCAGCCTCATACTGTGAGAAGTTTACAAACCAAAAAGAGAAAAATGAGAGAGTTTGCTTCAAATTAATTAGTCAAACCAGATAGACAGAAGTGACATACATTGTTAATCATGCCTTACAACAAGGCAGAAAAACGAGAGAGGGTGGGGAGGGGGAAAGAAGAAGCGGGCAAACCTGCAACTCAGTAAATTCCTGATCATGCTGAAACTGGGCCTTCCGAGATGTCAAACCTTGGCAATACAGATCCAGCACATGCATACAACCAATCTGCTGCAATGACCTAATCAGACCTTTGTAAGGATTTCTCTGTGTTATCTCATCTTTCAATCTGACATCCAATGAATGATCTGTTTGTTGAGTCCATTCCAGAGACAAACATCCAGAACCACCACCCATTCTCACTGGGGCATCTGATCGTACTTGCAAGTCATAATATTCAAGGGCCCGGCTCCAATTCCCCTCATGCTCAAAGGTAATAATTTGAGAGATCAACTTTTGATGTCATCACCAAAAACCAACAAAAATGCAAACTGTAAGAACATTTAAAAGATGGTGAATTCTGCTAGCTGGAAGTAGATTCGAAAACACAAGGTAGCAACAGCAGGTTGAATTTAGCATGTGATAAGTAGGTCCAAGGGGTGGCCAACGTGGCTCTTATTGAAGAGCAATGAAGAATCACAACCACTTAGACATTCAGTAAACTCCACATGGACTGATTCAACTTAGAAAAGCTTAGTATAAACTTATCATACAGAGGAAATTTTATGAAATCTGTGTAAAGCTACTGGCACATTAAACCATGGACACACCAAAAACCGAAGTGAGGGAGGCAAAATAAAGAAGGGAAAATAATTATTGACCATGCAGAATTTTAAGTCCATAGACAGCAAGAATTGAACCATAGGTCTTTTTCCCCCGATTTGTTTTTGTGGCTCTTTTCATTTATCGTAATTTGGACAGGAAGTTGGAAGGAGGGAGGGGAGATGATGGCATGCAATAATCTGACATCAAATTGGTAGACAAGGTGGGAATTTGCACAAGCACAATATTCCAAGCAATACTGCAGGTACACTCGATAAACATTAAGACACAAATACTGATAATTAATGAGAATAAAGGCAAATATATTGACTAACCTTGTGTGACTGGACAATCCCATACAAGCTGTCCGGTTCATTAATTTGAGTAACTGCCGAGACAAGTATTCCAATGTGAAGTGGTAGCTGATGATCAGGAGGACCCAATCAAAAATAAGAACTATAAGAATCTTACAAGGAGATACAAGACCGCAATAAAAGTAAGAGAAGATCACAAGGATCCTTCTTTATTGTCTGCGACTTGCACAAAAATATATCAAACAAAACCCCAAATAACAGAAATAAAAATTTATTCCAGTAAGGTGTTATGCAATATCTCAGAATTACCGTTTCAGTGTGGGAGAAATCTGGGCTCCCAAGTGTGAGGCTGTTGAAATGCTCTTCACACCAATGCTCAACATACATCATGGATGTAAAATATGAGCAACAGATCTATAAAGTAAACAAATCCATGTGACAGAAACCATCAGATAAATGCTAAGAGAAAAAAATGCGGCACCATAATTCAAAATGCAATACAAGTAGTAAGAAAAGCAAGGGAATTTCAGTACTCACAAGAGCTGATTTGGCAACAATGAGGTAATCAATGCAAAGCCAATAAACCTGGGATGAATGCAACTTGTCAGGGAAATAACTTAAAAGCAAGGAAATTGGCACAGATTACAAGCTCTTTTGAAGTTACATTCCAACAGAAGCAACAGAATAAATATATGATTGTTTGTTTGTGCGCCGTAAGAAAGAGATACCTTATCCCATGATGTTGTTGCCGATGGAAGTGCACTTGATATAGCCACTGAACCTCTAGCCCTTGCGGACATGGAATGTGATTTGGCTGACTGCAAACAAGAGCATAATAATTCTTCTTTGCAACCATATTGTTAAGAAGAACTTGACAAAAGAACTCCAAATAATAAGAGCCATTTGAAGCAGTCTGACCATATCACCATTTGGACTAATAAGAACAACATAGTGTGCTACTAAAATTCGTTTCATTGTAGTAAAGAATTTCTAAGTCAAGGCTATTGTCTAAGAATTTCTAAATCACAAAGCTAGGTTCAACTCATCCCTTCTAGGACCCAACTGGGCTGAAACAATTTTAAGTAATGACAAACTTTGAAAATTTAGCAATGTTGCGATGAAAGTCTTCACCGTGAGACTCTTTAGTTATGCAAAATCATAATAAACCAATTAAGAGAAGCCTTATCCCTTCAAGAGCAATGTAAAAGGACAAAAATTTGAAAACTTTTCCTCCACATCGCAAAGACATGAACAGGGAAAATAAGGAAAGATGCTTCTGAAGGGAGAATGACTTCTTACAAATATTACCAAATAAGAAACTCTCAATTTGAGTAAAAATAGAACTCAAAAAGCATAAAATATAAACCACTAAAACAACAGTTAAATGAACTCACCTTACAACTTTCTCTCTTGAATGTTGGAGAAGATCTTTCCATGACATAAAATAATCTAAGTTCATTAAGGGCATTTAAGAAAATTTGAATCGATTTGATCAGCTTATTGGACTCTGTAAATATATGTTCCTGCACCTGCATGTGAGACCAAATTAACAAAGTAACTTTGCTTAGACAACAATGCAACAGAAATAGCACCCAAACAGCAAACATGCATCACTAACCATTAGATTAAGCTAATACTTTTTAGTTACTGACATGCAAATTAGACTAATTCATTATATTTTGAAAAATATTGGACTCAAGCTAAAAGAATAAATAACTAAAGACAAATAATAAAGAAATTTATTTCCCAGGTTTCAATTAAGCGAAAGAGGAAAGCTATACATTTAAACAAAATTTTGTTAGTAGGAATTCGCCCCATCAATATAAAGAGACGATTAGAAAAGAAAAATATTGGACTCAGACAAAAAGTATAATTAACTGAATACAAATAAAATAAAGAAACTTAATTTTAGTTTTCAATTTAACGAGAGAGGTAAGCTATACATTTAAAGCCATATTTTGTTAACTAGGAATTCACTTCATTGATTAAGGAGATTCTTCGAAAAGAAAAATATTGGACTCAAACTAAAAGTATAATTAACTGAAGACAAATAAAATAAATAACTTATTTCCTAGGTTTCAATTAAATTGGAGAGGAAAGTATATCTACTGAAGCAGATTTTATTAACTACGAAATCACCCATCAATATAAAGAGCTTATTAAAATAAATAAAAAGGAAGAAAAGGTTGTCAATTAGGTTTCATAACTGCTGAAAACTATTAATGAAATGATTAAATTCATCATTCCCTACAAAAAATGTGAGAAATTATTCAATACAAAATCAATACAAATATCCTAAGTTGTATTATAAATTCACATCAAACCTATCATTCAAGCTAAATTTTCCACATTTAGGAAGAACCTCGTCCACATGTGACAGGTATTAACATATTAACTGAATGATTAATAACAATTTCTTTCAGCTTAGATTGTGGAATAATTAGTATTTTAACAGTAATAATTATGCACAGGGATCAATGAACAACTTAAAAACAAAACCATATATGACACTGCTTGGGGTGAATTACGTGCAACAATGCTCATCTCAAATTCCATCATACTTTATCTTGTTCTAAAAGGCATCTAGAGCAATATCACAACTCATTGCTGCTCGTGCCTAGAATAGTAACATCATTTCCTTAACTAAAGCCACATTCACTTTACCTGGAATGGCTAGTTTCTTAATCTTAAGCTATCATTTTTGTCCAAATCAACATCCTCCGTTCAGAATGTCTCATAAAACAGTATCTAGCTGTTTGAGTAGAAGTTGGGAATTATAGAGTATGGCTGAACTTACAGTCACGAGATAATATTTTCCTGTCATATTTGATCAGAACATAATGAACACATTAAGCAGTATACTCTACAAACAAGTGCATTGATTTTTTCAGCAGAAAGTCTCCTTTTGATCTGTCGCTCCCAAAGAGCAATAATTACTTCAAACAGAGAATGAAAATTAAGCACCTAAATATCCTGCTGATTCTAAAACTCGAACTGAACTAAATATAACATTGGTATCGACAAAGATAACTTAAGAATACAACCTGTAATGAGATCACTTTATGAAGATCAACACCCATATCTTTCCTACCAGCCAGATTGACAATAACACTTGGCAACAGAAGCTCGGAAACTTCAGCTTTCAGCAGAACAATTTCTTGACATAATCTGTACAGCAGATGTGAGACTTAATTGAGATTTAATGCAACCACATAGAATGACAGTAAACACAAGAGGATTTAAGAAATCTAAGGATATATCTTTAAGGTATAAACAGTATACCTCAGAATTACATCATTGCAATAGCCAATAAGTGAGTATACAAGTGGACAAATCCACACGTCAAAAGTTTTACCATGCGTCACCCATACAGTAGATTTCTCCAACGAAATTGCTTCAGCTGCTAATTTAAGAAATAATATTGATGCATGTTAAAAGAACCAATCATAGAATAAAAAGAATAAAACCCAAGTAAAAGCAAAAGGAGAGGTCAATGCTCCAGAGAATGGAGTGACATAACAGGGCCAAAAAAGAATAATACATGACGCATAACTATTACCAGACTAACAATCCTGATGGTCACTTGTCCACTAAACAATTTCAATTCCCTTCCTTCTCTTTTACTCTGTTATTACCAATATGAGCCCCATATGTACACAACAATTTTTCATGTGTACTACAAGGCCGGTTCTGATACACTAGACAAATTTCTCTGTGTCTAAGTACAAAACTAATTCATATTAAAACCCAATTCAAGGCAACGATAACTGGGCCAAAATGATAAGACATCAGATCTAGTCCTCAATAGACAAATCAAAATACATTATAAAGCACATAAGAGGGTCAGCAGAAAGAGAAGACTTCTTATAAGTTTCTTAAGAGGGAGGGTTTGTGGGGTGTAATAGAGGGTCAGCAGACAAATAAAACACATGGCTAAAAAGCTACTGAAAAGAAACAAGTTAATTGAGGGAAAAAGTTTGCAACTCTTACATTAACTTGGGAAACATCACATGACCAAAATAAATAAGCTATAACGCTTAGCATCCATGTACCTTTGAACTTCCTTTCAAGATCCAAAATTAATCTTTCCACAAGCTTGATATTGATGCCCTTGGAGTGAACCTACAATATAGCCATTTAGTTGGGAGCAATAAAGAAGACAAGAACAATAGAGAGCACTTGACATATCTATCTTTCAGTAAGAGAAAATATAATGGAATTATAACCAAAAGATTGGCAGGCAAAAAGAAAACAAGAAAGGCATGTTAAACTTATCCTCAAAGCAATGAATGAGAGTCCACTAGCTTTTTGTGAAAAATTCAGTTCATCGTCTTTTGGCTTCCTTTTATATTTAAATCGCCTTTTTATTTCCAAATATCTCATGTAACTACAATTCTGAAACCTTGCATCCAACTTCCAACTACTGAATTCACTTCAAAAAAATAACTTTATCTCTTCATTAACATGGAACATCCAACGAATCATTGATTTGCAGTGATGCTGAGGAAGCTAATACCAAAGCATGCAATAATTGTGGCAGAATACCCTACCAGAGTAAGATTCAGGCCTCAAGACCAAAATAAGAATCTTTTCACGGGTGCTGCCAAAAATAATTTTACATGATTTGTATAGATTGTAATTAATTTTAAAAGTAAATATAATAAAAAGAGGAGTACTTGCCTCAATAAGAGACCTCTCGTAGGAATCAAATGACCTTAGGGCTCTTTGACCGCTTTCAGTTGATATAATTCCCTGGTTGAACAGCAGAAACAAATAAATAAACAAAAAAAAAAAAGTAATACAACAAAATAAGTAAGACAATTTATCAAGAACTAAGTCATAGCAAACTAAACACCTTTAGATGAAGTTTCCGTGCTAATAAAATAAGGTTATCCACAACAAAGCCACAAAGGTAAATACATACTTTCTCAAGCAATGATTTGAACATGCAGTCCTCAAATATGTGCCACCTAATCCAACCCTCTATTGGGTCATACACTCCCCATACCCAACTTTCTTCAGATATCAATATGACTTAAAGTTAGAAAACATTGAAAATGATAATATCTGGTATTTCAACAAATTCTCACTATACAAAAAACCACGAGCCAGGTATAAAGCACATTGAAACATGAGCAACCATAGCACAATGGAAGTGTGATGTCAAGCCTCATAAGCTTCACCAAAGGCGAAGCCACGTGGACCTGTATTCACTCACTCGAAGAGCCTGTGAAGTCGTATCAACTATTTTAACAGAATCATCCATCAGGTACTTCTTCAGAAGTCTCAAAATTGCAATCAGAAGTTCTTCGGATATGCCAGTAACCATGTTGAAGTTGTTTTCTGCAGCAGTACCATGATGACTAGGTTTGCATACATGAATGGGGCCAGAGTCTCCAGGAAAATGGAAAACAACACAATGTGGGTCCCCAATTCCAACCTGCAGTCACAATCAGAAGACAATGTTGCTGGCCCAATTATGTGAAACCTAAAGATGAAGTTCAATAAAATAATAGTGATACCCGAGAAATGAAATCAGACACCAATGCTCTAATACTGTCAGTGTCATCTGAGCTGCACATACGGACAAGTGTCCAGACTGCAGACATAATCTCATTGTCGTTATGCTGATATCTTTCTGTCACAAGATCTTCTGTATTCTTTCCACTCCAACAAGTGTCATCCAGAAGGAATTTCCTGTGCAGTGCTTGGAGACTAAAAGAAAACACCAGGTATACAAAGCAAATCAACTCATGTTTAAGACGCATGTTAGAGCACAAGTTCTCGCTTAACAAACTAGAACATTGCATGAACGATTAAAAGAATGAGCAATTTAAAAGCAAACCTACTATCTAGCAATCCATTAAAACTTGATGTTTTGCAATTCTAGTCTTATTTTTTTCTTTCATTTCTCTTTTTTTCCTTTCTTTTTCTTCTTTTCCCTTTTTCTCCTTTTTAACAATGTGATACAACATCAGTCCGACATCAGATTTGGCGGACTTCATAAGTACAAATGAGAATGGAAAATAAAAAAAATCACCTCCACAAAAGCAACCTTGGTGGAAGGTAGGAAGATCTCTTCACAAACTGAAAATGGGCCCACAACAGGGAAAAACGTGAAAATGAGAGGTGATGAACATCTAAATTACTCAGAAGTGATGCAAGCCTTCTAAACAATTGAAACACAGAACCTTCAATAGATGGTCTCTCGGAGAGTAGGCTCTGCACAGTTCCTGGTGGAACTTTCGTATTTCATCAAAGATATCTATTTCAGGGAAGGGCTCTAATTCCTGCAATAAAGTTATTGCCAACTCATAACAACAGCTCCACAAATCAAGTTACGCTATTATTTGAAATAAATCTACTGCTAGAGATTTACAAAAACCTACTCCGATGTAATCATAAAGAGACGGATCAGAATTCACTGTTAGTTGGAGTAACAATGATAAGACTTGGGAGGATCTGGTGCTGGCATGCTCTCCATTAGCATCAGATGGAATGCAACAAGCCACCAACTTTGATACCAAAAACTGTCATGATACAAAAGCAGAAAAGAGAAAAGAATTAAGGAAGAAAGGGGCAAAACAGAAGGGAATTTATTATGATTAAAACATGACACATACCTGAAGTTGCTCACCCAACACACTGATAATTTCTTTCGATGGGTTGCTTTTAAAAGTCCTCAGCAACGCAGAGATGATATGACAGCATTGCTCTTGCAAAGCATGACAACCAATAAATTGCCCAATTATGTTGAATAGATAACTGCAAAAATTCAATATTTTACATAGTCTAATATCAAATAATACGACTGCAAAATCATATAACTCTAAAAAAGGGCCTTTCATAACATGAAAACTAACTCTCAAATCTCAAATAATACAGAAACAAGTTGCAGAATCAAGCAAAAAATTTCATAAAATATATAAATTCAGTAAGCAGCAGCCCCCAGATCTAGAAAACCCCACATGCAGAAGAGGATAAAAAGCCAACCAGCAAACCACCACTGTGAAATACAAACATTAATATCACACAATAACCAAATACAACGGAACTCACTTAGAAGTGCTGGCAACAGCAGCTCTGTGCCCAAGAACATTTACAAGCACCTCAATACCAGCTAACCGATGACATTTATGCCTATGATGAACTGCTGCCGCTATTTTATAATGCATTTCTACTATAAACTGCATGATCAAAACAGTAGTTCAGATTCACAAAAGGCAAATGGAAATGTCAATGGCTAAAGAAGAGATCTGGGATTTGAAACATCAAGAAAAAGAAATTCATATTATACAAAATTTTAACATCACCATGAAGACTCTATCAGGACGAAAAATGTTAATCTTGTCAATAACGCAAGCAGCTCCAGGATTCAGCTCCCTGTATGAGTACAGCCGGAACAAAAATGAACATGGAAACTCCAGGTTGGCACATGGATAAATCAAAGAGTGGTAAGAGGCAACACACATTTCCAAAAAACCGTCAACAACTGTTTGAATTGCATATGCAATTGTATCCCTGGAAAAGAAAGGGACTGAAGGATCTGACCCACAAGAGGCAAGTGAAAAAATGTGGCTGACAATAGCTACCTACATAAACAAAGAAGCATGATATTATGGCCAAAAATTCTTCAAAGAAGTTTTCTTAAATTCTGACACACAGACACACTGAATCAGACCTAAATGTCAGTCAACTTTACAGTAGATCTAAACAAACCAGGCAATACATAATGAATCACATGGAAGGATGCACAGAATTTTGTATAAACCAAAATTGAAAACTATACTCACACGTAGCACTCACTCTTAAGTAGAATTACCAATTATCTCCTCAGAAAAGAAATTGAATAATCACATGCCTTCCTTTCTAGACATTCACATCTCTTTAGACTGAAAACATAATTCCTTCTTACTAATCAGCAAATTAGATAGATAGTCCTTTGAAGAGCCAAGAGAAGATTTAACACGTTTCAAACTAGATTGATAAATAATATGTATGTTTTCAATCTTAAAACTCCTAGAATAACCAAAACATTAAAGAAACTGAAAAGGGAAAATTAAAAAGAGGGGGGACGGGAGGAAATCATAGGTAGGACAAGACCATATGTTTCTTTATGAGTCTATCTCGTTCATTCTCAGATATCTCAGCAAGATCCAAAATTGAGCTCTCGAGCACAATTGTTCCCTTTTCCCGCCCAGATCTCTTATTGCAATGCAATGCCATGCACACAGCAAAGATTGGCACAAATTGATTTTTAACCAGAACTGCCACTGGCTGACGAGCTACCTGGAATCAAATAAACATCAAATAAATGATAAGTACATGAGATCGATATGTTTATGAGGCAGTTAAAAGACCAAAGACAGGAACCCTTAACAAGCAATATCAGTTTCACGTTAGGAAGGGAAATTTGCACAATCCATCAGGTATTAACCTTTAATAACAACATGGCAGAAACTTAAAAGTGCTCAGAGGAAAAACTTGATATTCAGCTGATTCTAGAGGTTTCTCTACACTCGTTACAAAGATGAGATAGATAAGACAATACCTTAGAAACCCAGCTTAGGTTAGAGCTATCTCCATACATAACCAGAGCTGGAAGAAGCCAATGACAAATGTATTGCATAAAATAACTAGGTTCCACATCTGCGACAAAAAGTTGACGTATCTACAAGGAGAGATTGCAGTATGGTTAGATGTAGCGTGGGAATTTCAATATAGGTTGGAATCCTGCTACCAATATTGCATGCACGTGAATGGAACCAAAAATACATCAATTTAAGCCTCTAAAGCATCAATTTAATTTTCAATGTGAATAAAGGGGGGAGGGGGGGAAACCTTTAGCATCCAAATTAGATGTTAATTTAAGTTAACAAATTTGGTAAAGTAAAATGCATTGACCCCACTAATAGTACTCGTCATCTCACATCCAAAGACACCAACTCAAAATGAAACTGCCACAAACGGCCAAATAGATCATAATCCAGTATAATCTAAAATGATACCAAGGAATTGAGATGGTAAATTCAGTGGAGCACTCACAAGTCCAAAGATTTGACATACAAATGCATATTGATTTGCGCACTTCCTAATGGCCTTAATCGAGTACAGATAAACCAAAAAAAAAAAAAATGGAAGCTATACATTTAAAAAGCTAATAAGGATTTATTACAGTCTACATTCCATTTCTTGCCTTTCCCGGAATCAAACCCTAGTTCCAAGCTTTCAGACAAAAGGTAACTCGTAAATCCATGTTGACTTCTTTCACCTCATTTTCCAAGCATGACATTTGTTTCAAGTTTCAGTTCCTAATAAACTGGGTACATATATCACATTTTACACTAGACTCTCATTGCATGCTAATAGATTCATCTATTGTTTTGCCAAATCACAGGCATCTAATCTGGTTTGTTTAGAACAATCCTAACTTTATTTTAATAGGAAAAATTTTTCACGGTTGCTAATTGATCATGACTTGACTGACACTATTTTTTCCCAAGTCGTGGGCTAAAACTTGTAAAAGTGTCCTGCATCGACAGAGCGGTGCAGCCATTTTGTTTGATCTTACGCAACCCTATTTTGTATTGGAGATATCATGTAACTATAATGCAGTACAATGGAACACAGTTTACTTGTGCTTTTGTACTGCAAGAATTTCCACAAATTTTGTGCTGAACTTAAGTGGGGATCAATATATGCCAAATACGTTGGCAAGATCCCCTACCAATGTTGGATGAAAAGTAAAATTTAAGAGTTGAGGAATGTCCAAATATAGCAAGACAAATTAAAAACGTTCTACATAGAGAAAAGAAAATGAGCATATTACCTCCACAAGTGCAACTAAACTTACACCACAGGCAACCCAGTAGAAGATAATTGACCCCATAAGTTCCTCCAAGTACTGTAAAAGAAAAAAGGAAATTCAAGAATAATAGAGAAGTTTATGAACATTCAAGTAACTTAACTCATTACATGAATACTCTCAAGAATCTTTTAAGCAATAAACAGTCCAACCAGTCTCGTGAAATTTAACTTCTACCACAAGAACAACTAATCTTGTGCTAAGATGAGACATCCATAAAAAGATGAGAATTATATTCATGACCTTGAACATAGATGTATACTTGAGGTGTCTCGATATATTATGAAGCACTGCATGGACCAATTCCCTGAAGAGAAAAAAAAATACTAATTACAAGAAAACAACTTTACTAAATGAGTCAAATCCCTATAGCAAGTTACTGCAAGGCTCTAGACTGTTGGGTCCGGGGTTAGAGACATTACTCTGTTCCCCCTTTACTTAACAAAAAAAGAAAAAGAAGAATTTAACCAATGATATCGCAGAGCACCAAATAGTATATAGGTTTATACCTCTGACAAGGATCAATAGCAGCAGTTGCACATATCATAAACACAGCCTGCATGAACCATTAAGAATCACAACATAAGTACCAAGTGAGATCTCTTTGTAAAATGCATAAATTTCTAAGCTCAATAACAGGTATGACATCAACCATCTACTGCTTAGTTCCTTTTAACACTGATTTAACCAAGTTCTACACAATTGTTCATGCATCAAACGATGAAAACGAAATAAAACAATGACAACAAGTCTACTCATACAGACAATACTGCCAAATGAATTTGCAAGGTGGTGCTTTCTATCTGTCGCTACATATTATGTGGAACTATGAGGTAGAGATTCCATAACATTCATGATTGACAGGACAAAACAGGAAGATAGGCTTCCCAGAGTGGTAATCTCAGCTATCATAGCAAATTTGCTTTTCATTTTGCAGAAGTAAAAGTTTAATTTGGACAGCTTAGTTCACATTCTAGCTACAATGCACCTGAGTTTTCTTTTACTGGATTCTTTGCCCTCTGCCATATACACCAGTTACGTTTAAAGGAGAAAAGAAAAGGGAAAAAAAAAAAAAAGGTGAAAGCCTGCTCTGTACTAGATACATACAAACAGATAGAGTAAAGAATTTATACATACCTCTAGTTCCACTTTATCACCATACAAAGCAAGATGCATAAGAGTGATGATAACAGTCTCCATTTTTGGACGAGGCTGAGGACCAGCAGCTAGGACCTCCCTTGCAGTAACAAGTTTTTCTTTTGACATACACACCAATGCAACCCCAAAGTTGGAACTAGAAAAATATTAGTTGTTGTTAGCACTAAATCATTCTTTAGTAATCTAAATTAAATATCTCTCGCCAAAATAACACTCATCCTCATGAAAGGAGTAGAAAAGCAAAATAAGTAACCAAGGCTTCTATTCAACAGACAAAAAAAAAAAAGGTAACTATAATGTTTTCTACACTTCACTAGAATATCATAACTTCACCAACGATCTCCCTTAGATGGAGACACTACTTCTATGGACAACTATTTACACTTGCTCAAGAATTCACTACCCATTTTCGCTGGTAAGATGGCATAAAGAAACAGAAGAAATCTGCTAAATATGCACTCCAACCCACTGTGTTCTTGCTTAAACGAATTTCTCTTTCGATCCTACCCCCCCCCCCCCCCAGCAATAAACATAACACAGTAGAGTTTTGTAGAACATACCAAATATCCTGGAATAGTTCTTCATGACCCTCCCATGTTTGGAAAAGAACACCAATTCGTCTAGCAAGAACGAATCTAACTCGATAATCAGGATCTTGGAGCAACGAAAGCAACCCTTCAATCATTGTCTTTAAAATAGACATGCCACAGCAACCATAACATGAAAGAATAGAAAGAAACAAAGAAATCAGTTCATGATATGACAAATAAAAGAAACAAGATGGTCCCACTTACCCTAAACATCAAAATCACAACCAAATATGAAACAGCCAAAAAGAAAAATGCCAACAAACTTGAACGCAAGAGGCATGCAGGTACCAAAGGTAACATAATCCAACCTTGTCAAATATGTAGCTACAATAATCATTAGTAACATTCAGCCCAATTCAATATTTGCACAAACCCTTCTTAACAGGTCACAAGGAGAAAGGCTAGGGACACACTGGAAATTTTCTTTTTTTTTCAAATCAGGGTGGGGGGCTGGGAGGAGGCAATTTTATTTGGGGAGGAGGAGGGGGAGTGGGATAGACTCAAAACCCCATGGCTCAGGTGGGAGTCCCCTGAGGCTCCACTAAGCCATGGGGTTCTAGTTCCACTACTTTCTAAGTCAGGATGGATTCAACAATACAAGTCCTATTCATTATACTATTTTAGGTTTTTATTGAACCAAATGAATCTCCTTTATTCTTTGATTTTATCTTTCTGGTGTTCTTTCCTTTAAGCCTCAAATGTATTGGCATGTCCATGACAATTCAGCCTCGTGATCTTGTCTGCCTTTCATATTTGTCACTTGGGAAAGGAAAATCAATATTTGAGTCAAGATATAACCACCTGACCAATTTGAGGATGAAGCAGAACAAAGTCGCATATGCAATCAATCAGCTTAACACGACCAAACCAGTCAAGAAGATCTAAGGCGGCAACTTTGTTCACCAAGTCTCCAAGATGTGTCAGTCTCTGGAAAACAAATCAAGATAAGATATACACTTACTCAACTCATCCCAATTAGTTGGGACCAAATGGATGCTATTTACTACATTGGAGTATTAAAATAAAGTATCATAATTTATCTTTTCCATGTGAATCATGTTCATCTTGGAACACAATTTAAAATGAAATATCTGAAACACTGGTTCAGAATCTACCTCCTCTAGAGATAGGCCAGCATATTTATCCTCCTTGACAGCGCCCAAGGATAAGAGGGAAGCCAGCAATCCACGAATAGCAGCAAGTATATTGACGCAATTGAGCTTCAGAGTTGCTTGTATCTTAATCATATCATATATTAAAGTCACCTGCAAAATGACGAGAGAATAGAACCATGAATGTTCAAAAAGAATAGACATATAGCAAGCAAAATGCTGCACATTACTGTCTATATCTTTATTAGATCCTCCGATGGAATTTAGAATCCAGTTAATTCCTACCAAGTCTGTAATCTTTGCAGAAGTCGGCCAGTAGGGATGTCGACAGAGATTGTATAGAATCTTTTCACACACCTAAATCAAAAGATAAAATTACCATATATATGTAATATTAAAAAAATAAAGAAATAGAATCTTTAGTACATCCATCCAAAAAAATTATAGACATATTTATGAGCGTGGAGCATACCTGCTGGTCAGATTCTTTTCCCACAAGTTCAAGTAGGGTATTCCATGTAGCTGCATGTAAAACTGTGAAAAAACTTGAAATAAGTGATATCATGCTCAACTTCCACTTCTCTGAAGAAAAGGAAAAGCCCGTAGCAATTTTCCCAACTGTTAAGATGTCTACATCTCTTGAATCCTCATTTACATCCAATTCAGCATCGACAATCCTATTTTTACTGGTATCAGATGGGAAAGATTTTTGTACAGAATTATCAGATGCATGTAAGTCTTGCAATACCATCTCAGACTGAAATTTTTGGACACATTCAGAATATGCTTCATATAGATTTGCCAATGCTTTTAAAAGCTTTTCAACGGATTGGACAACTGAACCATAGAGGAAAACATCCGGATCATTGTGATCTCTCCATTTCATGAATACTGGACTGCAAATGAAACTTCTTAAGGGTGCAGCAAGAGAGTTTGTTACACTAGAAACGGGATTAGAGCCTAAGCAACCAAAAGACTGGAAATCATCGTGGCATCCTTCAATGACATTCAGGGCACAATCCAGCAAATCTAACAAGAAATTGCCCATTTTGGAGAGGAATGGCGAAATTTCTTCACTTTTCCTGACAAGAATCAACAGTAAGCATAGAAGTCAGGCGCACACCAGATACGAATGGTGGCAAAAAACCAAATACAATAATTCTACTACACAACCACAGCAGAGTCTAAAGCTCGTTGCACTTCCAAAATAATCACAGTACAAATACAGCATGCCTATCACAAAAATTTTTATAGTTCATGTGAGGAGAAGTCCAAAGCCAAGTGAAAATATAAGAAATTAACACTAGTAATTACGCTTAGAAGTGTCTCTGGTCCACACACCACCTCACAAAGCCTCTTGTTTTACTTAATCAACCAGTTCACTGGAAATAGTAAGTAGTTTTAGAATGGCAAGCAAACTGATGCCCAGTATCAGATGAAATGCCTCCAGTTAGTTTGTTATCAAACATTACCAGCCAATCATTCTCCCCATTTATACACTTGACATGGCAATCATTTATGCATTTGGTTATCTAAGGATTCTCACGGTCTATTATCATTTTATAGGCTCCAATAGAGAATAGAGTCTGCTAAGTTTACAATAACTTCACTTGAAGTTGTGATCTCTTTGTTGGTGGTAAAATCAAAGTTGAAGTGCTTTGATCTGCTTTAGAGGTGATAGTCCTCTTCTTCTGGCAACTGATTAATTATGTGATTTTCTTCACTGGTTTTGACATAGTCCTTGTTTTCTTGGCTAGTTTGACAGTGGTGTTGCATTACAAATACCAAGTCTCTGGAACAATCAGACTCAAAAACTGCAAAGAACATGAAACATACCTTGTCAAAGTAGATCCATATATGAAGTTCAATAATAGTGCACATCTAAAGAATATATCCGGTAAAGGTCTCTTTTTTATTTCCTCTTCTAAGAGAGATGCTAGGATGCAAGTCTCCATTTCTTGCAGTAGCTGATCCCTCAACTGCTGGGGAAGGCATACACCCTCATCGATCTGAGATGAGGAAACCTGTGAATGATCAAATATGTCAAAAATCATTACAAAAGACAACTAGGTTGACAAATTCCAACACAATCCTTTAGCACCTCAAGACAAGAGTCCTGATCAATTCTCGCAAGAACTTCATCAGAGCGCTCAAACAGTTCATGCAGAGTATCACATCCAAGGTCTTCTGTCTACAAGCACAATCAAAATTCAGATTCTCAGTGAAAACCAACATGTGTGAGATTGAACATTACATTGTGATCAGAACAGATCAACATACCTCAACCTCACCTCCAAGAGCCTCGGGATCATCTACAAAAGCGTAAGATAGTGGAAATCCTTTGTAGCATTGTGTAAAAGGAGCACAACCAGTGCAAAGAGTATACACAGCTGCCGGCAAGAATAGTACTATCCGCTCATTTAACATAGAATACTCCTTTGTTATGAGGTGCCCGTACATAATAAAGAAATAATCAGAAAATATAAATAAAGACAACATTTCAACTAACCTAATTTATCAATCTTTCAAGTGACAAGCTTGAAAATTAAAGAATATAACCAAAACATGATGCATGCTAAACTAATGGTTTGATAACAAAAAAACCTGTGGTCCATAGGCAAAATCTAAATCTAAATCCACCAGACAAGTTTCCAAACAAGAGATATTCAAACCTAGCCCTTTGAAAGGATAGGTAAATTTTAGGCTTTAAAAAATTATAATGGTGGTTCAAACAATCAAGTCACAACCCTCGAAGCATCTTATGGTGATCAAGGGGTGCCACCGTTGGCAATACTGGTATACCTACCTTTTCAATTTCTCAACTTAATACCAATGCTTAACGCCAACTAAATTTCGGGGACGAGGGAGCTGACTAGTCAACTAAATGTTGCTTCCCTTCATCATCCAGACCAGTCCGTGGAAAGTTCCTGAGCCTTCTCTAGGTGCCAACTAATTACAAGGCTAGAGAGTTGATTCTAGATTATATCACTCAAGTAGGCTGGAACTTGAGATCCTTAGAAAATCTCTACAAATCCTTCCTTGCAAGAGACATTCCTGGCTTTAGTGATGTCTCCAGCAGCCTTGCTGAGATCTCAAGATCAAATAATAAGTTTACAAAATAACACTTCTACCCTCATTACACATACCAGAAGAAGGAAAATTCCTGAATCTTCTTAGGTACTAAGAACTTTTTGGAGGACCACACATCCAGTGTGGGGAAATTAGCAAGCTTAAATCAATATTAGTAACTTACCCGCCTTATCAAACAGTTTCCCTTCTATGACGCAGATTTCTTCACCAAAAGCTCTTTAAAACAATCATGCATAAGAATTCTAAGAAAGCAGAACTGGTTCCAAGATAAACTAAAAATATTTAAACTTCCAGCCATAATATCACATTCACATGCATTGCAACAGATTTTAGCATCAACTTCAAAATCTATGCTTCAATAAAATGAAAAACAATAAAAGATAATGAGAACAAATAGAAAACCAAACAGTATTTCAGATTCACAAGAATTAAAGCAAAGATACCTTCCAGTTGATGTGGCCCAAAACTGCTTTCAGAAGACCTTTCCTAAGATGCAAAATCTCACGAAGATCACCCTGCACAAAATGAAGATGATAGGTATGAAGATAAACGCATTTGCAAAAATCTCATAATCAAACTTCATGACAAAGAAAAACCAATATACAAGTATATGGTACATAGTGTCTGAACTCATTGATGGGGAATGGTACCATCATGAAGCCAATACAAACCAGACCCTAATATGTGGCTAAGCTAAAAAGAATATATGCAGTTTCCACTGGAACTTAATAATACACAAGTCCACATGAAGCTTAAAATTTTCCCAACTCAATCCCGAGCATTATTAAATCAATAAGTACCTCATGCTTATTTCAGATGATGCTAGCAAGACCTGCAACCGATACTTTCGAATATAAATTTGTTTTTCTCCATAAATAGTGAACATCAAAAGGATAATAAAAGGAAGGCCTATTTTAGTTAGAAGTGTGGAAAAGAAAGGAGAGAAAGGACGCTTTCTTCTCTTCTATTCGGACATGCAAAAGAAAGAACATAAGGCTTTGCAACTACCCATTAATCCTTTCAAAGTAGTCTTTCTTCCTTCTTGGGAGGCAATATACTGGGAAACACAAAATTTCATAAAGAGATTTTACTCACAGCCCAAAATATTATCAAGTCCAAGCAGAAAGGAAAGAAAGTACAATGGTTGGCTTTCCCTCTAAACACTTTCCTTTTGTTCCTAAATCTCCAGACAAGAGGTAATGATTATCCCTCTATATTCCCCCCCATTTTCCTGGAAAAGATCTCCCAAACCAGTGCTAATTGATGTCCACTGTCTCGATATGCATATTAAAACATAAAATTCTACTTGGATGATGGACGAGCAAAATCAAAAAATGCCACCTTAAGCCACTTACTTGAGAACCTTTCCTTGAAAAGTAACATGAAATGAAGTACAGAAGGGACCTGAATAAATTTATTAACAAAATTAGATCAATACACATGATAAATAACTAACCAAGTAAATGTCAAGACTTCTAGTTCCAGAAGAAAACGAAAAAGCAGAAGGGACATGTATCAATCATGCAATCATGTTCATAATCATGCAAATTATGTTTCCTCATTAACATCTATAAGGAACACCGTTACTCAACAAAGAACAAGACTTGATTCTGTAATTCAGGTGTGCATAGGAAACTTTTGAACTAGGAGAAGATATATCCCACTCCTCTGTGAAAACCCCACAAAACAGGGAAGCCACCTAAAGTTTACTTCTGAGAGTCAACCCCTTTGAGGTGAATACCAAACTGAAAGGTCAATAGCTCAACTATTTACGAACCAATTGCACACCAAGATACCACCCACCTGTTTTACAGCTACCCAGCTTGCCATCCTCATTTTCTACTTATTGGATGAAATTTGGGCAGTTTTAAATTTTATTTTCTTTCTCTTTCCCTCTAACTTTCTGAACCACACAACAAAGTCCCCACTCTTTGCAGCAGACAGTAACGCACTTTCTGTAGCGGACAGTAATGCACCCTTTGTACGTGATCCTGATTTGCTTCTTTTTCCTCTCCCTCGACAACATAAGTTCCTTCTAGTTTCAACATCCAAACACGCAAGCACCAAACCACCATTCTTCTTCTTCATCTTATCCCCACTCCTTGATTTTAAAACACTAAAACTAATTAAACCAGATCTCCACAACATAATCAATAACATGGGAAGTCAGATACTGATAATGACAGTGACAGTGACAGTGACAGTGATAGCAATTGAGATGGTTACACTGCCAAAGATCAAACCCTTCATCTGCTACATAAGAGACACATTGGCCAATAATTGGCTAAGAGCCTAGAACTGGAAACTCAAACAATTCAGAAGTAAATCCCCAATTACCTTTTTCAAGTGCCTTCCCCAGGGAAGGAACAGAATATACTCTCTTTATTCCCTACAAGATTTCCACAAGAAGTAGTTTTTTGGAAAGATTCAAAGGCTACAACTGAGAAAATTTTTCTCAAAGTTAATAGAGGTAGAATCTAACAATTACAAAATATAACTGCTAACTCAAAAGGTTGGTTAACTTTTGATTCGAAGATACAGTTCTATAGGCTTGTGAAGACATCCTGGAAGCACATCACAATAAAATGTTGATCTTGCACAAGAATGAAGCTATTTTATGGTGGCTGCCACTTGAGGGAAAGGCAATATTAAACAAGTGCTTACTCTACATAGCATCTAAATCAAACATTACTGTCAATAGACAAATTACAGAAACATCGTGGATAACAGAATGTTTTCTCCACAGTCCCTCTAAAAAGACTAATAAGGAAGCATGTAGAGGTCTTCCAACGAGATTTAATACAAAGAAGATGCCCTTACACTGATGGCATTCGTTTGAATAACCCAAGATCCAATACATCTTGAGGTATGACATAAGCATTTAGTAGATCCTGGAAGAAAAATATAAGAAATGAAAAAACCATTAGATTCAAACAGACCAATCCAGAAAGACTATTAGAGAAGTCATCTCCCAAGTACTAAGAAACGAGACTATGGTGACAAAGTGCAAGAACACAGTAACAGGATGTATTCTGGAACTCACGCGCGAAATTATGTTTCCAAGAAGCACTAAAGCATCATCTACCTGCATGAAATATCAAAACGAACATTAAAGTGGCAGCTAGAACTATTAAGTAGAAGAAACTTTTAGGGGTTCATAAATTTCACAAAAATGTGAGCTTTCTAGGATGTGTTCATGCCAGTGTGAACCTCCTGAGGAAGGTTTTCCATCATCATAACCATAATTCAGTAAGGCATCCAGAAAATGATCAAACAAAACAGAGGGAAAATACTATCCAAAATGCAATTAGGACAACCAGTTGAAGAAATATACAAGATTAGAATCCTCAATAGCTTATTTGATGATACCACAGATGATTGTACAAGTTAACTTACAACTACAGGGATGTGGCTGAATATTGGCAACTCATGCATTAGACAGCTCCAAATTACTTGCCAACTACAGTCAAACTGCACAATTCCCAAAAATCCGAACCATAAGAGGGGGAAAAGTTAATCACAGCAATAAAAGAAGTCTCCATTTTATGAATGGAGACCTGCATTGGCTCATCTACTTTGCTTCTTTTTTAGATTTATAGACAACCAGAATTTTTCATGTATTCTTTACAGAGCCATTTGTCTTTTCCTCTTTTTCTTTATCTATCAAATCTGTGACTTCAGGCGCTGTCTGTATTAGGAATGCTGTTCAAGAAAATTGCAGAAACAAAAAATACCTCATTCAAAGTAGAAGATGACCTTAATGATGGCTCCTCTTTTGAATCCGGAAGAAGCAGTACGGAAGAGAGTTCTAGCAAACTCCTTTTGAAGCAAATAAATATCTATTAGCTCAAACAAAAGAAGTTAGGAGAAAAGAAGGATCAAGTGCTAGTCAAATTAACCAACCAGCAATGATGCCAACATATGGAGATCAAAAATGTGGATGAAATCCTAACACCAACAAAAATTGCAACCAACCAAAAAACATTGTCTCACATGATAACGGATGTGCTAAAGACAAATAAAATTTTGATAAACAGTAATGATACTAAGTTGGAGCTTGTACCGCAGAGTCCACAGTAATCCATCATAAGCATGCCCCATGTTTGCATCATTCAGAATTCTGCAACACACTTCCTCTTGTCAGTACAACAAAGAACAGAACTCAAGCACCCTCGAATTCTTTTTTATGGTAACATGTATGTACAACACTGTGAGTATGATAACCAACAGAGGATCTGTAACTGTTTACATAAATCCCATTCGTCAGAGAATAATAAACTTCTAAACAATTCATGATCAAGCATCAATAACCTACACAAGCATGATGGATGCTCAAGTTCAAGCACAGAGTCAAAAAAGTTAAATTTTGCAAGAACACCTGCAACTCAATTAACTGATTGAGACATAAGCATTACATTTTCTTACAAAGGGGTAGCATGATCAAACTAGAGCAGAACTTCATGTTCAAGGATATGAATGTACCTTAAAAAAACTCCATTACATACCAAAAGGAATTACTAATGAGTTGAAAAATTGATGTCAGATCCCAGAGAATCATATGTGACAATGGCTCACAAGAAGAAAATGGATATGGTAAAACTAAAATGGAGAAGACTCTAGTATTAATTCGTGCTTATAAGCAGTATTTACTTCACGTGCAAGAACATTAGGCCTTGAAAGAAAGAAATAGTAAAAGGGACAATAAACATCATAAAAACAGGACAAAAGCATAGTCCTTGCACAATCACCCCTATCTATTAGACTCAAAGAATTACCTTTTAAAGCTTGAACATATGCCCCCGAACCAGTAGACCAAAAGATCTTTCCTAATGCGGGTGTGGTAGTTGCGAGTCAGACAGCAGAATGTAGCACTCCTATAGTACAGTGCTTCCACATCAATACGATACAACACATATATAATATGAAAGAAAGTGGAAAACAAAAAATGTCAGTCAGTAAAAAAACATCTATGCATAAACCAAAGCGTGCATATAGGAATGTGATAACAAAAACTATGTCCCAACAAATTTTGTCGATAATACTAGCATCTGATCAAGTATTCCTAAATCCAAGCAACATTTATTTTTGTTAGTTAAAAATCCAATTAAATCAGTGAAGATAAGTTCACTGCAATATCCCACAGGCACCTCAACAATAAGATCACAAGATGTCACAAAAATCAAAAGAAAGCTATTACAAGCTCAAAAATACTTGCAATTTATACAGGTAGAGAAAATAATCCATTTGCTTCTAATTAACAGTTCTATACATCACAACGCAATACAATTTATAAATGCATCAGTAACGTGTCAACCATTAGCTTATCCAAAGTACTCCCTCTATCAATATAATATCTAATATCTAATATCTCCTAGTGTAGATGTTCCCAGACAGATGTCCAGTTTCTAAAACAATTGTATATACAATCATAGAAGTTTTCAAATAACCTTCAGAGGCTGTCTTATTCAAAAAGAAGGAAACTTTTAAGAATAATTTAAGAGATCTATGCCCTCTGTAGGAGGTAATGCAATAAATGATGTGTGTAAATAAGTTCAGTTTACAATGATCAAAAACTAACGTTAGATGGAGACAGTAACATAAATGGCACAAAGGAAGATAATGGAATGACAACTATCCTTATTCATCCAAGTAAGGAAGAAGGTCAAAAGGCATATTAATAAACAATAATAGACTCCATGCCTGCTCAAACTTACCATAGCCATTTTCCTTGCATGAGAGCCTCTTTTAGATGGGCAGAAACATGCTCCCTCTTAACCCGCTTTTGAGTTGTTGGTGCTTTGGCTGTGTCAACACATGCCTGAGTGAAATTGTATTAGTTAGCATATAGGACTTCCCTCAAACCAGAGAAAGAAAAAATAAATCCAAATTAAAATAACATAAAACTCTTATTAAGAGGCCTGCTTCACCAATGTTCCTAGATGAAAAATACCAGGAATTCGAGAGTCAAAATGAGTAATATATAGATGGTAAATTGTATAAACCTAAAACTAAACCAACGAAATTTAGCAGAAATCCTGCAAGACCAAGAAGACAATTTTACAAGAGCATACCAAATTAAGCCAAACTTTTACTAAATTGCCTATCCAATAATTAACCAATTGACAAGATCAGTTGTAGTTACTTCGTGTAACCTTCATATAAAGAAGAAGGTTCAGAAAACAGATAAATTTGAAGAAAGTGTGTATGAGGTACAGAGTGTAGAATAACTACCCGAAAAAATACAAGAGCTGCAAGTTCCACCAAACCACACTGTGAATTACTTAAAGTCCCAAACTTATCATCTTTAGTTGAATCACTCCTGAACACACAGATTGTATATAGAATCATCAATTAATGCATACCAACAAACTTCAGCAATAATAATTGGAAAAAATAAAAGAACATCAGAGAGAAGAAATTAAACACTAACCGAGGTACACCAGTGCTGGAAATAATGCCCTGATCTAGATCCTTACAAACTATGTCCAGAAATTGTTCTACCAAAGAATGCGCATCAGCACCACCTCTGGTTAAATTTAGTTGTAACTTTGCATAGAGAACAAAAGCATCCTGCAAAATCAAGTGTGCAAATTTTTTAGTCTAAGACACACATGTTACCATTTCGAAACTCTCATGCATTACTTCAAAAGTGGCCAGGTTATATTTCTTTGACCCTGGGCTAGGTTCCGGCTCTGCAAAATAAATCTAAAAGAATTCAGTTACATTCCCAAAAGTTCTGGCAATGTAGTCCCTCCATCCACTGGACAGATAACAACATCAAAGTCATTCAAGGGTGTCTGGACTATCAGCAATTTTTTGACAGCATTGTCAACAAGCTAAACAAAAAGACTTCATCATTCATAAACAAAAAAATTCCCACCAAAATAAATCAAAAGGTTCTAAAATCCCCTTCAGTATTCAACAATAATTGTTTGATCATTCAATGGATTCAAACCAGCAAAACATTGGAAAATTTTAAAATCTGATGACCAAATTAGGAACTATACTTCAGTCATTAAATTAGATAGAGCACTACGAAATACATTAAGAAGACCTTTAGTGCTCGATCATGGGTTGTCAGCCAACAACGGAATACAAACTGCTGCACAGCGTTATGGATTTCCAAGGACTGAGAGCCTAAATTCGGACCATCCTTTAACAAGAATGTATTGATACACTCAATAAGCTTGCGCGAAACCTTCCCTTCATCCCTGTACAAGCAAAAAATGTGAAGAACAACATGCTGCAGCCATTACAGTACAAAGAAAAACATAGGAGAACACTTCATTTTACTGGGAAATCCAATCAAAAAAAAAGAAAAGAATGCTAGCACAAACCACGACTAACCTCACAAAAGAGAATATTGCAACAAACTCCTTAATAATATCTTCTCTGAGACTATCAGAAAAATCTCCTGGAGGATTTTCCAACAGTGAATGGAGAGTAAGGATGCATCGAAATACCTCCTCTTTGGGATTATATTGATTATCACTCTTCCCAGCCAAGCTCATTTGCACCTTCTCCATGTAAAGAAGCACGAAGCCTGGGAAAATGGAATCCCGGAAATGAGAGAAAATTAATTAACAGCACTTTTTTAACAATTACAAGAAATACCATAGCCATAGGATTAATTTGAAAGAAAAACTTACTGCAATATATCCGCCCTTTCATGTGAAAACGATAGTCTCCAACTGTCAAAAGATGCCGAAGAATAATCCCATATTCCGACTGAAAGCTTGGAACATTGCTTAGGACGTTCCAGATGTGATTAAAAAGTGACTTTACCGCAGAGTGCAAAGGCAATGTTTTGCCTGGAATAGAAAATGTAAATATTATTGATTTGCTCCTAGAATCAATACCATGAAGAGATCAATTCTGTTACAGCATATGTATAGCTCCATAGATGAAAATAACTGTCAGGATGATGAAATACAATTTTCTAAATCACTACCCCCTTTTGTTATCTTGACCATTGGCATCTTATGTTTCGATTACATGCAAGAAATGCCATCAACTAAGTTACAACCATATTAGAATAGACTGTGCTCTGTAAGCAAGAAATGAAGTACTAGTTAAAAGAAAAAAGGCAAGAACATCATAGTTCATTTGTTAGTTTAAAATGATTCCCATCAACAAAAATTTTCTGTATGACCTTTACCAATGCCAAGATTTGCGAATTGCAAATAGCTTCTCCAACGTAGCTAAGTGAGCTTCCTACCAAACATGTATTACTGATCAATACATAAATCAACGCCATGCATTGAAACTAATTTCCAGAATTCAATATAAAAAATATTTCCCCTGATAAGACTTAATGCAAAAATAAAAAGTAGATAAAATGCCAATGCCTAATTCTTCAACGAAAAAATAAAAAGAATAAAAGAGGCTGATTGAATAGGATTCCAAACTACCAGCCAATCATAGCTATTTTGATGACTATGGAAGACATGTTTTCTCATATAACTGACTTGACAGTTAAGTCTAATAATAATATAAACAGTAAAGCCGCCACATTCAATCACTACCTGAAGATTTAGCACCCTCAGCTTGTTGCACAATTACTCGAAGGGTCTTTGCATATATCAATTTAGGTGGTCGTCGCTTGCTTGAGGATATTTCCGATGATGCACATTGAATCAGCAAAGTAACAAGAAAAGGCCATGTTTCAGCTGTAAAAACAATATAAAACCATTCACATTTGTTTTTGACAATTATTTGCACTATGCATATAAAACTATGTGTTTTTTGATGAAACATTGATCTTACAGTGAGGTATCTCAGTGGGTCTTAGCCTCGCAGTGTTCTGATCAAGAAATTTACAAAAGGAAAGCAATCTTTCTCCTTCTAACCAGGTATTCAACAACTTTATCCCCTCCTACACACAACAATTCATATCAGAGCAAGAATTAAACTACAAGAGATATGGACTAAAATTCATCTGATATCGATAACTTAAAGGCAACATGACAGTTTCAAATTTGACTTCTTCACCAAAGAAAAGATAACCATTCACAAAGCTACGCAACCTAGCTTAATTGATGGGCAGCGCATATATTCCTCAAATAAATTTATTGAAATAACACGGACAAAAACATTGTGTTAGCCATGAAAGATGCAACAAAAATATGAGGACCTGTATCATTGTGTGGCCATTGGGAACCGATAAAACAAAAGCATTCACTGGACTGCACCATACAAGTATTTGGCATAAACTAAGTTGATTTTTCTTTTTATTTTCATTTTGGTTTCTGACTGAACTCAAGCAGAAACAGCAATACCCTCGTATTTTATTTCGCTCACTAGAATGTGTTAGAAAAATAAGCAACTGAACCTTGTAGGATTCGTATAACATACTGTGTTGGTAAATACAATATCTTCTTGACAAATCATCTAAGCATATACTGAAGTTGCTTGGTCGCTAAGAAATTTCGCTTAAAATTACAGCAAGGACAAACTTACCGAACTTCGAATTTCATTATGACACACCGACAATAACAACATTGACTTATAAGCCTATTAAGATTGTTTTTATCTGAGTTGAGCAAAAGTTCTTTTTCTTTAAGTTCTCATTTTTCTCAGCGGAATCAGGATTCAGTCTCTTCCCTTTCCTCACTTCTCGGAAACTGAAAGGAAAGCATGGAAGGAAATCAACAGACTAAGTCGGAAGTTTACTTCTCGAGCTTTGGCCTTCTCGGAAGAGAGCTTCGAGACGATCTCCTGCACATCCCTGGAGGTGACCATCGCGGCCTCCGGAGCTGCAAAAGGACGTGCGATAGACCGAAGTCGTTTGTTTTAGATGTTTGGTTAGCTAGAAATGGCGGGAAAATGAGGGGAGGTTTCAGGCACTCTCAGAGGAGGACGGTCGACTGCGAAAGGGTTTTGGGAGATTCATTTTTTGGGAGAGACGATGGCAGAATTACAGTAATCCCAGTCTCATATCCCCCTTGTCTTGTGTTCCTAAATCCATGAGGCCGTTTAGTTTTTTCCTTTTATGTGCTAACGTAAACCCTCGTCGAATCATTAATGTCAAAAGACAAAAATTAATCAATTAAATTCTGTTAAAAATTATCTTATTTATGAAAGTGTTCGCATTTCAATGAAAAACTTAGGCAATCACACTTAAATAAAGGGAGACTCTCCCTAGCCTAGTAGTAACTAATTCATAACCCCTAATCCAGGAATCCCCTTCCCCTCCTTCGTCTCCATGAGTGAAAAAAAAATGTCCACATTTCTTATGATAATTTGAAGAAAAAAAGTAAATATTTTTAATAGTGTCATATAACACTAGATTGCATGCAGATTGTGTCTCTATAATTTCTTCATGTTCAAAATAAATGAATATTAAAAAGGTTTTGAATATATATTTCTTTTATAATATTTTATTATCGTATGCTAATATTAAAATATTCACATATTCTATTAAATCCAATTTATAATAAAGTGAAAATTACATACACATATAATTAACATAATTCACTATCGTATTAATAAGTGGGATACATATCATGTCAGATATTTAATTTCTATCACCACATATAATGAATCAGTTAAGTTACATATTAATAATATAAGATGAGTATGAGATTTTAATAAGTGACCAAAGAAGAAGAAGTAATATCTTTATTTATTTATTAAAAAAAATTATAAACTCACAACACACTTAACGTTGAATCTCATAAGAATGGTCTCTCTTTCTAAGCTCAACCTTGATCAACAATCTCACCAGTTGTGGGTTTGAGTCCCCTCTTCTCTTGGAGTGATGTGTAAAAATCAAAAAGTTTACAATGACAATAATAGCTGGTGTAACGGGCTTTGTCACAAGCAGATCATTATCTTTTAGTTAGAAGTAGGATCCAATGGGTTATACACATCTGCAGTTGCAGATTGGACACAACGGCTCAGCGAACTTAATTAACATCGTCGAAGGCCCAGTTCGGTTTCTGGAAGAGATATTTGATGGAAGCTAAACTGGACCCGCAAGTCATTTGCGGAACCCACATTAGGAAATGATTCGACGTCTAAGGCTTCCATCTTATCACTCTTTCTTAATTTTTAGTAACAGACCGGTCTGGAAGATGCCAAAGCCGCCAACCATGCGCACCATGTGATTGCCAAAACCATGCCTTCCACGTTCGACAAATAGAGGGTGAGTCATTGCTTGAAGATTCGGTTTAGGCTACGTAGACCCACGGCGGAGATTTACAAATAGTCAATCCAACTGCGTACGAGAATTACATTAAAAGCGCCAAAATGGATGAAATAGTTGATTTATTTATTTATTTATTTTTACAATTTATGTGCTAAATTGTAAAGAAAAATAATTTGTTGAATATAATATAAGAGTTTAAGTTATTAAATGAAAATATTATCGCTCATAGATTATGTATCTATAAGATGTGTTTTCCCATGTTAGGGGTGAAAAATATGTTCAAACATGTGTTTATCTTAAATTATTAATGCATTGATAGGTTGCATTTATCATATATTGAGGCATTTTTCCTTTTTTATGTGTCATTTCAAAAAAATATTGAGCTAAAATTATAAGTAAGAATAAAATAATAATTTATGTTTCTATAGTGAAATCCTCTTTTACATGTCATTCTTTGTAGAAAACTTAAGTTGGTTGAAATCAAAAGTATAATGTTTTTTAATCATCATCTTAAAAACAGAGTCAATAGGTAAAGATAAAATAATAATTTATTAGTTGGTTACAAAATATCAAAAGACGTGATAATTTTAAAATAATAAATAAGATCATTATTTGATCATTATAAAAAATAAAAATAAAAATAAAAATAAAAAAACTTAAATAAGCCTCATAAGAAAATAGAAAAACAGATTTTGTCAAAAATTGAACTTATAGTTTTTAGATCAAGTATGTTTTTCATGTAGCTTTATTTTGCTATAAGGATTTTTAAGTTTCATGTTGAATAACTTGATTTTGGGCTATTTCGGTCTTGCTGGAGTCCACTTATTTCGAATATGTCATGTTTATTACTAAAAGAGTAAGTTACTCTTTTACAAAAATAGAAGAATAAATTTCATACTCCACAAATCATTGGTATTTTTCTTATTTTGCTATTTTTGCATTTGTTACCCCTTGCCTAGGTCTTCCACCAGTCATATCAATGACATCAAATTGAAATGCAATTTAACATGACTCGAAGCGTTTACAAAATCATACGAAGTTGGAAAGGCGTTCTATTAACGCGTCCGTCCAGGCCTGCGACGCCATTATCGAAATGCTCAGGAAGTGATCTGACATCAAGCCTTCTTATCTGCAAGATTCCAGCCGCCAACCACGTGGATCACGACAGCATCATATCCACGGGTTCCACAATGTTCAATCGATCCAAGTGGAGGGGATTCATCAATCAAAGACGTCAGTTTTTGTAGTTAAATAGTTGCATGGGCTGCATGGACCCGTGCCGAATTGACCCAGGAAAGCATCAAAATTACTGAAAATCGATTTGTATTGTTTTTATATTAATTTTGTAATATTTTCTATAGGTAAAATATTATTATATCCTAAAAATCAGTCTTAAATAATAAACTTTATAATCCAACATCAAAATCAATATTTTTGAGTCAAACGTCACATCACTCATGGATTATGTATCTTTAAGATACACTTTTCAGAACTCAATGAAACATATTCAAATCCAATTGTGTTTAACATTGTCGTTACTTGGGCTTATCATGTATTTTCTTCTTTTACAAACTAGTTTTAAAGGAGAAAATATATTTGTAACAAAAATAAATTATTGTGCCTAAATTAGATGGTCGATTCATCTCTTACTTGTCATTACTTTTATAGTTTTTAACATATTTGGGTTAAAAGAATTTAGATGCTAAACTTCTCAATATATGTTTCTTAGCTTATATTTATTATATATGAGTTGAGTGAAATATAAGACGTTTTCACGAGAAAATAAATGATATTTTTATTCTCTTAACAAAAGTAGAGAAGGTAATATGAAAGAAAATTCATTTGCTTATAAATTTTAAGTAAAATTTAGAAGTTTTAAACGTTCATTTTTTTATTATATAGTATTTTTGTAATGCTGGGACATACCTTTGCGATTATGTACTTTAATTTTTATTAATTCAATTTACATTTTCACAAAAAAAAAAGAGTAATTTGTTCAACCGACAAAATCAATCATCAAATTTTGTTGTTTAGTGATTTATGCATTTGTTACACGATGCCTAGTTCTCCACTAATTGAATCAATCGTGTTTTCCGTCGTAGAAGAAGCAAACATCGTGCGCGTCTCTTCTTTTTTGATATTATTAGCCTTGTCTTCTTCGTTAATATAAAGATTAAACACATGGTTTCTATTGAATTGGATTAAACAGACCGGAAGACTTTTCCCCGACGTTGATGGCTGACGATTGATGTAGGTTCGACCCGTGTGAAAATTAAATGTCCGGCCACCGAACTCGCTGGCAGGTATCAGCCAAGCCATGACCAAATGGACAGTGACAAAAGTTTCGAGGGCAGGAGGGTGCAGCGGGACAAGCGATACGACGACTGGTCGGCCTGAAGAGACAACAATGGGGCATAAAGGACTTGGACGGGCAATAAAATAGAAGAAACACCAATAGCCGTGGAAAAGGAGGCGGGGTTCAAGATCCTGTCCGCCGACCCCGATGGATTCGTCGCAGAAGTCTACACGTAATATTTATGACTCGAATGAGATGGCTTACGCCGCAGTCTCCGTTGGCCGTGTCGCGCATGCGCATCAGAGTTGGGACTACGTGACAGCCGTATCTGAGCGCGATAGATTTGAGCCAGTTTCATGTACACACACGAGGAAAAAGTGGTAACCAAGGCGCAAGCGGAACTTTGCTGTCATTAAATCTTTCATATGCATTACAGGCAGACAACAAAGATACTGTAAAGAGATTACTGAAGATTTTGTATGCTTTATAGATTAGATTAATCTAATATGGAAGTAACGGTATAAATATAATATTACTTAATTTATGTTTCGAATTTTTAGAGTTTCATATTTATATTTGTCCTGATATTTACGAGCAATATGTCCTGAGCAAAAGGGGCCGTTGGATCAAGAGATGGGTTCATCGTTCTAACCTTTTCAAGCAATTATATTGGTCCCAAAAGGGAGCCAACCCAAGCCGGGTTCACTGATTGCATGATTGCATCATTGTCATACATGTGGATACCCAAAGCTTGGGGATCAAAGAAGCCCCGTGGTGGGGCCAGGTCTTTGGGCTAACGTTATCGCATTGACTGCACGAACTGCGAGGCTTCTTGTCTGACCATCATCATGACAAAGAGCACACCAGAATCTGATGATCAGAGGGTCAGATGCCCACTTTGGAACCGCTTGATTCCGTCTAAAGATCACAGGCGTGACAGTTTAAAATTTAAACGAACAGGAATTGAGATTGCCTTATTCTTCTCCTTTACCCTCTACTGGCGTGTACGTCTACTTACAAAGGATTTTAAGGTTAAAAGAAATGGGAACTTTTGATTTGATGCGTTAATCGGCCTTTCCAAAACTTCCATTTGAGTGTGGAAAAACAATAAAGGAGAAGAAGAAAAGTAAAAGCTAAATGTACATAAAGAAATATTAAACTTTAAAGGGTGCTTGAAGTAGCTTCAAGCTCAAGATTTTGCTTGGTTCTTATTAAACAAATCACGAGTAGATACTTATACATTTTGTCGAAACTACCGTCGAACTGTTGCATGGCAGGCATGTGTCATGCTTAGGAAAATGGTATCAAACGAGGACCTTGTACAATTTTCCCCGCCAAAACATTATAAATAGAAATGTTTTACTAGGAAAATAAGATAATCAAACAATAAACGCCATCCACACAAAAATACCAAATTTTTGAATGATTCAATAAGAACATCCATAATAAAATAATCTTTTTATTTTTTATTTTAAATAGAAGAACTACAATTTAACACAATTACCATGCTCCCCTGTACTAATTTTGACCTTGGACGTAAGAACAAACTGTCGCTGCACATTCATCGATAATCCGTCTTGTCGGAAAGCATAAGAAACCAAATCCGAACGCAACTGCGCGAAGAACGCCGAGAGAACATCGTACGGGGGGTGAAGGTAGCCCCCACGGCGCAAGTGGTCCTTTGCCAACCAGTGGGTACCTGACTGTGACGATGTTTCGGCTACAACAACGTTATGATTGCCTCATAGTTAATACCTGTACCAAAGACGAGCAAATGATTAATCGAATTAGAGAATGCATGTGATTGATTTCCTACTCGCAAAAGGAAATGGGTGAGGTGTCGGACGTAACATGGGCACGGCCTCGCTTTATTCACTCGACAGTGTTTGCTTTTGGCCCTGTTGACTGGAGTGTATTCCTCACGCCATCTCCATCGACTTCCTCTTGCTGCATGTCTTACGTCGTGTTTCCTGTGCGAGCTTCGAATCTTTGTTTTAAGACAACTTTCATTTGAACTTGTTGTCTGGGTGGGAAGTTTTTGATCAAACCCTCCAAAAGAAAAAAGAAGCAAAGATTCGAAGCTCAATCCGGATTGAAATTTGAAGAGTTCTTGTCAAAAGTGATCGAGAAGCAAGCTACATTCTTGGGTCAAAATTAATATCTTAATCTTCCTTAGACGTGAAAGAGAATAAGTTCAAATATTTTACCAGGTTTTTAATACAATGATAAACTATGTGAAGCGACACAATAAGGTTCAGACTTTGTTTCGACAAGTGTAGTTATCGGAGGGAGATGGGGTTAAGAGGGGCAAGGGAAGAAGGAGGAGGCACGTGAGAGGGGGCGCATCACGTGTCGAAGAAGAATCTATCCCTTGCTTGTCGGAGGAGAGCGAGTAGGTCCACTCGTTTGGGCCCGCAAGTGGAGTGCTCTTTCGGTATGCTTTCTTTATCGAGGACCCAAATATTCTCCATCAGCTTCTGTCACGTCAGACATGACTCGGGTGACGACCACGCCGCGATCTCTGACGTAAAACTCCTACGATCACCATCTAACCGTTAAGTTTTCTCCACCTCCACCAGCCAAAAGAGGTATGATGAGATAAGGGCCGTCGATTTTGTCAGGAGAGGTTTAGTCAAGCTGAGGTAATGTGTGGGGTCGGTGTTGGGGGCACTGGAGTACAGTAGGGCCCACAGATGTTTCCACCGACGGTGTATAGACGTAGCTGCAGAATAGAGCTGCTCTCGTAGACTCACCTTTTTCTTCCTTCTTATTCCCCAGCCCGAGCAAGCCTCCAAGCCCACAGACCACTCTCCAGTGTCTCACTCAGTCTCCCCCTTTACTCCCTCCTTCCTCCTTCTCCTCTCTTTCTCCGGTGGGCGCACATACTTCATACGCAGAAGAACTGAGAGAGCTCCGAGGAGTTTTCTGAGTAACAGCGTCCGGAGGAGCTGTTTCCGGTGGCTGGGTGTTCGTTTAATGGGTCTAACTTCTTTGCAAGTTTGCATGGATTCTTCTGACTGGCTACAGGTACGTCATGCACTTGAAACTTCCGCGGTAATATCCCTCATGTCGTATTTTAATATCTTCAAGAATGAGCAGAAAGCCATTTTGAATTGTAATGCTGCAATTATGTAGAGTAATTTTATAGCAGAGCCCCATTAAGTAGAGAGAAAATGGAATTATATTACACGATTAGAACTGTAATGCAAGTTTGCCTCCGAACCCCGTGAAAAGAGTAAGAATCGAGTTATATTATTAGACTTATCACCTGCAATCTCATTCAGACATTCTCATTGACATCTGAAAGGACAAGGAATATCTGGTCCTTCTCTTCGTTTGATATCTGGAAGGAGACAGAATGTCCTGTCTTTGCATTAGTATTTTGATGACACTCTGACAGGTTTCCTTTATTTTTATTTTTTCTCTTGATGTCAGGGCTCGATTCACGATGATTCTGGAATGAATTCTTCTTCGCCATCTGGTGACATGCTCACATGCTCAAGGCCCTTGATAGAGAGGCGGCTGAGGCCACAGCATGACCAGGCTCTGAAGTGCCCAAGGTGTGAATCAACCCACACGAAGTTTTGCTACTACAACAACTATAGCCTGTCTCAGCCGAGGTACTTCTGCAAGACTTGCAGAAGGTATTGGACCAAAGGCGGCACCCTGAGGAACATTCCTGTGGGTGGTGGCTGCAGGAAGAACAAGAAGGTTTCTGCTAAAAAGACGAATGATCAACCGATGAATCAGAATCACCCCGGATCATCATCGTCTCACAATCCAACCGATCTTCATCTTGCTTTCCCGGAGGCCCAACTTTCTCACCTCACCAATATCCTTGGCTCCCATGGTACACTGACGAACCCTAACTTCATGGACACCAGATACCATGGAATGCTCGAGAACCCCAGGCCGATCGATTTCATGGAGAGTAAGCTGGAGGCTGTTGTTGGGAATTCCAGGAACTATGATTTCATGGGGAGTGGAGACATGGGAATGGTCGGTAGCCTGGGAGATCTGAGTGGTCATGCATTGGCTCCGAACTTCCATACTCTCTGCTCTCCTTTTGGAATGTCCCTCGATGGGAACAATGGCGCTTTCATGGACACCTGCCAGAGGTTGATGCTTCCATATGATGCAAACGAGGACCACAATGCTATGGATGTGAAGCCAAACACCAGGCTCTTGTCCCTTGATTGGCAAGACCAAGGTTGTTCCGATGCCGGCAAAGATTCTCTTGTGTACCTCAACAGTCTCGGATCGTGGACCGGCATGATGAGTGGCTACGGACCGTCTACAACAAACCCATTGGTCTGAGCCATTCTGAGTCCTCATCCACGGCCAAACCTCCACCTACCATGATGGATTTAGTCTAGATTATCCAACTAGTGCATGTAAGGAAAGGTTGTCTTTTTCGTGTTTCTTTCCATGGAGGCGGTCTCCCGTATCTGTTGATTCGATGAGCGGTGTGAATGAGAAGCATGAGGGTCCAAAAACGACTGCCCAAGCCCCCTGCTGTTGGCTTTTGTAATTTTATATTCCTTATCTCTTTGTTCCATTTGTTGTCTTGTGTGTAAGACATTCAAATCTCTAGGATTTTGTTGTAATACCGAGGAGGATATAGGAGTGCTTTTTCAGCTTAAAAATATGCGTAATAGTACTTAGTTTATCTTTGTATGCTGCCGTGTCTTTTGCGTTTGGTAAGTGATTAGGCTATTCTTCGTACAACACTTTCAACCAAGGAGTGAAAAAGTAGGGTTTTCAGGAAAAGCAAACATTCATCTTGTGTTGCGTGTCTTTGCCATGTGGCGCCACTAGAATTTCTATGTTTATTGCTTGTGTTAACGTGTTGGCGACTCAAAGTCGGCATCAATGGCGCCAGGAAAGTACATAGCGTTGGGAGATGGCACCAATGAACGATGATCTTTGTGGTTTAGGATAAGAAATTTTTAAATTTTTAAATACATAATTTATTTATATTGTGATCTGAAAATGATATGTTAAAGTCTTTCATCAATTATTTTTCCAGTAAACCATTGGTTCAATTTTACTTGTCCCATGTTGTTTTGCCTGAAAACTTCCGACATAGATTGTTGCTCTTTATTTAGTCATTTTCAAAAACATTAAAACATCCCTTTTTTTAAGCATTGCATAATTACATGAATCGTCAAAAATAAGATATTTTCGAAGAATAATTCCAAATCAAATAATTGTTGTTGACGGACATGTGACTCATTTAGTAACTCGTGTTGATTGTAATTAAATATCTTATGTTGGACCCCAATTTTCTAAAAAAAATAAAAAGAAAAATGCCAAAACATGAAAAAAAAAAAAAAAGGCTCTGATAAAAGCCTGGCCTAATTTCCATGGATATCCGAGTAACTGGGCCAAATTAAAGCCTGTTTGCGGTCCCCCGGTTACACGAACGCGCCTCATAAACAAGATTTCGCGGGTGGCGACAGATGGGTTAATGTCTAGAGGACCCGCCAAGTGCTCGACTGAATTCGGCTGAGAGCTTCCTGAGAGCGGCTACTCTTACTCGAGGGAGAAATCCAGGGGGAAGACTTCGAAAACTCTCAGGCGCAAAGAGAGGAAGAAGAAACCAACTCTTCTGCGCCATCACTTAAGATGGCCGATTCCTGGAAGAACCAAATGTTCGCGACACATGCCGTCGCTGGTATCGCGTCCGTGACATTAGGCACAGCTCTCACTTACCCTCTCGATACCGTCAAAGTCCTTTTGCAGGTTCTCCGTCTTTCATCTACGTGCATTTCACATAATTTTGAAACATTGCTTGGTTACTAGGCGGACACCAAACTTCGCGCTTCACTTCAGTTTGATGTTTCACTTGTTAAGCTCTACATTTTAATCAGTGGAAATTTAACACACCAGTATCCTTATTTCGGTCTTCATGATTTTCTGTGATGTGATGAACAGGTTGGTTCAGGTTCCGGTAAGCAGTTGACTGCTGCTCAGATTTTAGATAGAGTTCGATCTTTATCTGGAAATTCAGGTGACTTTTCTACATTGATTTCCTCCCCCCCCCCCCCCCCCCCCCCCCGGAATGCTCTAATTCAACGTATGACTAGCTGGCTAATATGTAGAGAGTGGCATATGATGGTCACTTTGAGTTGTTATGAAATTTTGGCTTCATTGTTGTTTTGGGCTTGGTAATATGACTTCAGGTTCAGTAATTTAATTTTTTTCTTATGTTACGGAAAATTCAAATTACATTTCACTTTTGAAGGAGTATGAAACGGTTAGTGGATCATGGAGAAAAAAAAGTTCTTGTTCTTTATTTTGTTTCTCAACCATCGTATTTCCCTACTGGTGTATGTGCTTTTGTATGTGCACGTTTGTGGTAATGTTGTTCAGACTTTCATCTTCAAGTTGTATGTGAATGAACTTGAGAGAATGGTAATGTTCGGCATGTGATTCTGGGAACCATGCCTAAGAGTGCTGGATTGTTTCCTCATGATAGCATTGCACCAAGGACATGCTCATTAATTTTTGAATGTTGTTGGATTATCATGCAGAAGTTTCATTCCTTTGATGCTTTCATTGTTGTGGTGAGAACGATATCACCAATAAAATTGGGAAATGCTAAACTTTACATAAAGTGCCATTGCATATTGATTTTCTTTTTGGTATTTCTAAATCCTATTTCTTTCTCCATGCCTTATTGATCCTTCTAGGAATTCCTTCTCTTGTCAGTTACAAATGTCCTTTTCTCCCTCTCTTCTTTCTTCATAACTTTATCTTCTATGATCTTTTGCTTGTCTTGAATATTGTAGGTCTGTACAGTGGTTTTGGATGGTTGGCTTTCGGGAGAATTTTTGGTGTTGGAGCTCGCTTTGGGGTCTATGAAGTGTTAACAGCTTTTTACAAAGGTATTCTTTGTCAGTTTTCTCATGTTTAGGTTGAGAAAGTAGCACCACTTAGTATTATCATAATTATATGAAAAATATCTCTTCATATGGTAAGTGTATTACATTATTCTATGTCTGGAAGCTGCTAGTTTGCATGAAATGGACAGATTTAGGTCAAAACCCGTTTTGGTCCCTTCTAATTTGACGTTTCTGCCATTTGGTCCTCAAAGTTTAAATTTCATCGATCTATTCTCTCAAATTTGTGTTTGTGGTGTCATTTTATGATTCCATGTGCACAAAAATTAACCAAAAGAAATTTGGGAAAAGTGGAATACATTTCAACTCATGCATGGTTTGTGACATTTAACTAAGGGAAATTATTTTTTTTTATGTGAAAAGGTTTCATACACAACAAATAAAAACTTGGACCAAATTGACTAAATCGACCAGGAACCAAATATTGAAGGACCAAAATTAGATTTTAGGCACGTTTGTCTGTATGGAGAGATGGAAAGTATCAATAATCTTAAAGACAAAAAAATTGGGGTATTTAAGATAGAAGAATTCAAAATTTATCTCAAAGCAAGTGAAGGGATGAAATATTAGATTGCTGAAAGCAATTCTGTTGAAGGGATTTTTGTCTTGGATAGATCAAAGGACATAGACTTCTATTGACAATATACCTGATTTATGCTTTTTACTTGATTCCATGCTTGAAAAGGTCTGAGCTTTGACTAGTTTTCTTGGGGACGTTAGTGAGCCCTAACTAATTAGGATCCTCTTTACCCTTTGGAAAGGATGGAGATAGTTCAATATACAGCACCGCATAAGTTTGCAAAGTTTTAAAGGGTAGAAAATTATATAAAAAATGAAAATTAATTTAGAACGTAGCTAAAACCTAATCTAGAACGGTCAATGCAAGGACAATGTAACAGCTGAGCTTTAGGTTTGGAGGCCAATTGGGTTTGACCGTCAACATTTAGATGGTCTGTGATGGAATCTTTCATTAAGTTCCAAGCTTTCCCTACAAAGTCGTCTAGAATTTCCTTATGAACTTAGATCCCGGCTAGAAACATTGGACAATGTTTGGTGTGTGATATCACACTTCGAAAAAGAATTCAGCAATATTTGTAGCATGAGGAGTCTCCAAATTATGGTTTGTTCTCCAAATTCGAAGCATGCATTTGGATTGTCTGGCGTGTATGGTGTGTGTGTGTGTGTGTGTATGTACTACTTTGTGAAATTTATTCTTGCAAGCATTCAATCCATAGCTTCCAACAAAAAGAAATTAAAAAAAAAATCTTTGCAGATGGGCGAGAGGACACTTCTATCTCTGTCTCTGAGGCCCTCATAGCTGGTGTTGCTGCTGGTGCCACAGAATCACTCATAAGCTCTCCATTTGAACTTATAAAACTTCGTGAGCAGGTCAAATCTGCTTCCCGGATTCCAAGTTCTGCCTCTGTTACAGAAAAGAGAGCCATTTCACCTTTGATTACAAAATTGCTACATGGATACTCTCCAGACAAGAAGGCATTGAACCATTCTGTTGGCCTTTTGTCCACCCTCGGAACCAAACATCCCAATATGAAGGGCGCATTACAGGAGTACCCATGGATGATTACAGGATCTGGGAGGGCACCATCTGTCTGTGAGGTTAGGAGGCCATCAGACATTGTCTCTTTGGAAGGTCCGGGTGCATTCTGGAAAGGTCTTCGTTCAGGAGTTGTTCGAGATTCTGTTTTCAGTGGCATATTCTTCTCTAGCTGGCAATTTCTTCATCGAGCAATGCTGGACTGGAAAGCGGTTGGGATGGATCCTCCACCCAGGTTTAAATTCAACCCTTGGTGATCTGTGTTTATTTCCGGTCTTTTTATAAGGAAGTTACTCCTATCTGGTATCTTACTGTTTTTAACGTTTGATTGGTGAACTCAGTGTAAATATTAAGAGAAACAAAAGCAGAACTGATGATGCTGGTCATTCTACTTAGCTTAGTGTCTATGTTGAACAGCTTGTATGATGTAAGGACTGAGGATGTATAGTTAGTCTTGAAGTGTGCAGTCTTTTCTGGATTTGCTTTAATGGATCACAAACTGCTTTTAGCTGTTCCAAAAAAAAAAAAAGGTACATGTTTTCGTGGTAAAGGAATGCTGCAGAGGTTGAAAAAAAAAATGGTATGCAGTTACATTGTTGTCTATGTTTTTGTTGGAAATTCCCTGTGAGTCAACTTTAGATTGGAAAAACAATCTTATTACAGGTACTGGCCTATGTAGGAAATTACTATGGCATCTAATCTTCAGTCAATAGCATTTATATCTCAAATGTTACATCACTTCAAATTCCTATTTCTTGAAGTGAAATTGCTCTCTTGTAGGTCAGACGAAGAAATTGGGCCTCTGTCTCCTGTAGCTGTTAGTCTTGCAGCTGGAGTTTCTGGTTCTGTAGCTGCGGCAGCTTCTCATGGTTTTGACACTGCAAAAAGTCGGTCACAATGTGTTGTGCTACCCAAGGTATATTTTCCTGTTATTGACATGGTTTGTGTACTTGATTATCATATCAACTTCCTGAATGTATTTACGTACTACCACTTAATAAGCAGAAAATGGTGTCTGTTAGTCTTGTCTGCAACATGAGAGGAGTAGATAATCATATAATTAACTGATTTTCTGGTCACAGTATATTTCTATGGAGAGGCGGCTTCTCAAATGGAGACGGCCAGGGAAAATGTTCGAGAGAGCTACAGGGATTCATCCCTCAGATAGGAATCTCTTGTTCCGTGGAATCTGGTTGCGGATGGCTCGTAGTGGGTTGGCATCATTCATGATTGTGGGGAGTTATTTCTTATGTGTTGATCGTCTTGTCTGAACAGTTAATACTATGGCATAGAACTGATGGTCATCTCTTTCATGGTCGATTGATTTGGCAAAGAGTGCCTTCTCAAGAAAGAAATAAAAATGAAGAGATGGGAAGATTTTCATTTTGGAATTATATGTGCACCACTTCGTCATCTACATGAATAAGCAGATGTATATCCAATCTCTCATTTTGCTTCATTTTCTGGGAGTGAGTTGGGACCTTGACTCAGTTAACCCTATCCTCATCTGCTAGATAACGCTTTTGGGACATGTCTCGGAGAGCGTTCCAACTTTAGTTATGTCTTTAGGTTTGATTACATCTCGGCTTACTCGAAGCTTCCAAAGGTGAGGTGGCTTGGAGATCATTTTGGACAATGCTACAAGGTAAATATGTACTACTTCGTGGACCCATATGTTTGATGAACTATTCACCATGGTCCTTGAGGGAGACAATGAGACCTGATTTGAGGCAGTGGATTTGCAAGTATTTGCTTCTTGTATGAGTGCAGTTTTGCTGAAACTCCATTAATACAACCCTTACCCTTGCTGATGTTTTGGTGGTAGATCTTGTTGGTACGGCGAAGATTGATGTTGGTGTTAAAATTGCTTATCCTCTGTTGATAATTTACCCCCTAATGTCTCTCGCAGATTAAGTTGACTTAAGCGGGTTTGGTGGCTTCCGTATCTAATAATCAACTTTATCGTTATATGTTACAGGCCTCACAGCTGCCGAGTTTGTCTCTGAAAACTACGAGTTTATGGTCTTCAGCTTTAGGAGCTTCTTTTTATTGATTTGATATCAGCTGTGGCCCATTTTCTTTTGTAAAGAATTAAAGAGCATCTAGTGACTTGTGAAGCTACTACACTACTACTGATAGACAAGCCACTCAGTGACTATAGGTGATGATCCAAAGTACCAAGTAATTCCTAACTAGTTGGTACCCCGTGATACACGTAAAAATGTGTTATAAGGATGATGAAAACAGGCTTTCTAAGGAAAAATTAGAATTAAAAAGTTTTTATTTATTTCTTATTTGAACATGATTTTTCATTAGATTGCAGCCAATGTGAGACGGGCCAATATTTCTTATAATCATTGTGAGACAAAGTTTTGGGTTTTGTAAATGATATCACATAAATACCTTGTACTTGAATAATAGATTCTGTTATAATGTAATTTTTTGTTTTATTTCTTTTACTAGATTAGATGGGACAAAAAATTTTAAATGATATGAAAAGCGTGACGGGTTTCTAAACTATAAAAAAGAGCAAGATAAAAAGTGGATCTTCATCCCCATACAAATGATAGGAATTTCCCATTGAGATTTGGGCCCACTGGGCTGAAACCGGTTCTTGTCCGTAGTTTCTAGCGACTGCCTACCTGTTCAATACATCCACCCACAACCCGATCGAACCGGAAAACCGATCTGGGTGCGGATTCCAGCATTTGCCGCATCAGACTTGAAGCGGGTCCATTTAGAAACCCCATTTGTTCGATTGTGAGGGTTTATCGGAACGGACGCGAAGCTTGCGGGTTCCCATTCACAGTCCCATCTCCGGTAAGACTTATTTCTTATTCATGAGACTGAATCTTCGTTCTTCACTTTCCACACTGTCGCTCATTTCCAGTAGGCCGTCATAGCAATTTTTTTTTTCTTTTTTTCCCCTTAATCTAGCACCAGAATGGAGTGTGCTTAGTGTTGCTTTTGCCTTTCAAAGTACGTTTGGATCAGTGGGAAAGATCTTTTTCGGAGGATCTAATTTTAGATATATAACTTAAAAGCTGAATAGATTTTGTTTTTATCTTGCTAACTTCGTTGTGTCTGTAAATTGGTGGACTATTTGGCCATTGACGTGGGAAGTATCTCTTTCGCATGTGATGTTTGTGAAGTGGTTCGACCTTTGAATTCTTGTGGATTTGTCTATGGCTGTGTGATTCCAAATTGAGAAGCTGATTGAGTCCCATATATCACCATAGCTTTGACGGATAGATAGGTTATGTCATGTCCTTTTGCTTGCTGTTTATGTTCATCGGTTCTAGCCATTTTTAATACTTATACAATTCAATTGCTGTCGGACCTGAAATCGGAAGAGATGCTTTCTGTTTCTGCTTATTGATATTTGTCTTTTTCGCTTTTCAGCTGAGAGTTCTCAGCGGACTCCATTCTATTCGAGTTGTCATAAGAAAAGAGAAGGCTTTCAGTTGTCTACAATGCTGCAGCTACTTGATCAAAGCAGATAGCTTTGTTTAGACATCTTTAGTCCATGAGTCATTGTTTTCACTGATCTAGAAGAGCCATGAAGTTTATCACACGCGCTAGATCCGTTCTTGTCCATCCCTCACTCCCCAAAATAGGGCCTTTGCAGTTTCGTTCCTTTCAGCCTGATTTTGTTCCCCGGGATCCCAAGGCCAAGCCAAAACGGTACAAGTACCCACCAGTCTATGACCCATATGGCCCTAGACCCCCACCCTCCGAGAAAATCATTAAGCTTGCTGAACGAATAGCGGCATTAACCCCCGAGGATCGCAGACAACTTGGTCCCACTCTCAGAGACAGGCTGAGGCACCCAAAGCTGCAACCAATTTCGGTGGAGGGTGTAGACCTGGGTCCTCAGGGAGGAGCTGGTTCTGCCAAGGTTGAGGAGAAGAAGGTGGAGAAGACAGCGTTTGATGTGAAGTTGGAGAAATTTGATGCAGCAGCCAAAATCAAGGTGATCAAAGAAGTCAGAGCCTTTACTAATCTGGGATTGAAGGAGGCTAAAGATTTGGTTGAGAAGGCTCCTGTTTTAGTTAAACAAGGGGCCTCTAAGGAGGAGGCAAGTGAGATCATAGAGAAAATAAAGGCTGCTGGAGGGGTTGCAAGCATGGAATAGAATTCCGGGGTATTTTGATTCTGCTCTTATGGAATTTATGAGATTTTGGTAGTTCCCATTATTCAAAAATTCAATCTTTGTAATGTCCATGGATTGTAATCAGAGGATACACTGGATAATAATTTAGAGCCGAACTTTGCTGCTGTTCTTGATTTGCACTGAGTTCTCAGTTGAGATTGCAAGAGTAGTTACATTTTCCATTCATGTGCATTATATCCTGATTAAACCATTTTCAAACGAGACTGCCCTGTGTGAGTGTTTGATGACCCAAAAGTCATTTAGTCACGTCGAATTGAATTGTCTTTTGAACACGAACATGAACTCAAGCTTGAATCAAGCTACCACGTGGTGAAGCCTTGATGCTCAAGTTTGATAGACTTCAAAGACTTTGAATTACGGGAAGAATAGAGAGACCAGCGTTATAAGTCAAGGAGTTCGTCAGCATTTATTGTCTTCCCCTTCAAAAAACGACTTCGATAGAACCTTTGGTCCCTTTGCATGCTCAATTGAGTATACTTTGTGCTTCTTCGCGTGTGTTTTGCTGCATGATCACTTTCATCACCAACGGCAATGAATTTACCAAGCATGTCAAGCCAAGATGAAATCACTAAAGGCTTCACTGACACATGGTTCTAGACAACATATGATGCATGTAGATTCCTGGATTATAAGCCAAGACTACTACCTCCTCGATTGCAATAAATCAACTAGGTTCACAGCTCTAACATCAACATTCTAGTACTACAACAGCAAAAGTCAATGAAGGAATCAAAAGGAAGATTCCTACGAGTTCGCAAATAACTATGCTGCACCAACGAACAATCTAAAATAGTGTAACAACTCTTACAGTTCCTATCAAGAAACAGAGGAACCAGCGATGGTGGTCACCTTCTTCATGAGGCCTTTGATTTCACCATCTAGTTTTGCTCTCGTCTCTGGAGAAAGGTTATCGCCTGACTTCTCTAGTACCGACGTCATCATTTGGAGATTTTGCTGTATAAAGTCAATGGCAGGCACGGTACCAGGGGTAGGAATTAACTCGGAAGATGGAACACCTGAGGTCGTGACTCCGGTGACAGTTGAGAGATGACGGAGCCGGTAATTGACAAGGGCTGCACCAAAAGGGTTGTTCTTCTCTAAGCTTAGAAGAGCATCCCCTGCGTCAGCACTTCTCATAAAAACCAACTGGGCACCTCCGGAATCTTTCAACAACTGTGTCCCAGATTCCTTTAACGGCCCAAACCTGGAAAATGTTGCTAACAAATCTTCTCTCGGAGGCATGGCTCCTGGGGCAAATGTCAGCAGAAGAGCAATCTCTGAAACTTCTCCATTAATCTCAGCACCATCATGGTTTATATTAATATCTGGTCTGCCTACAGTCAATTGAACTCTGGGATGCTTTGAAGTAGCTTCTCCTTTTCTCCGCCTCTTCTTCCTCTCAGATGTAACTTGAGATGAAAAACCATTAATCTCCTGAAATTCCTTTCCCAATGGGCTGTAATCAGCACTTGTTCCATTTAAATCTGGGATGGCCACAGTGAGTTTCTTAGATTTTGCTTCAACCTTCCTCTTTCTCACCCTCTTCCTAGGTTTACCCTCAACTGCAAGTGGAGTGATATCTTGTGGATCCCTAAGCACTAAGGCCAGATCACTCCCAGTTGAACTCTGTAAGCCACCAGCAAGTTTAGAGTTCAGACGATCTTTTTTCTGAGTAATACCATCAAGAGTATGCGGTGTCATTACCCCAAGATCTATGACCAGTGAACCAGCTTCAGTAATGTTCCTGTTCAGATGTTGTACACCAGACGTGATTTGAATCTCTGGGCAACTTGAAGCAGCTCCTTTCCTTTTTCTCTTTTTGGGTTCAGGTTTGCCTGCAGAAGTAACATGACCAGCAACGTGATGATCTTCAACCGAAGACAAGGGTATGGCACAGTTCCCATTCAGATCTGGTATTTGAGTTGCTGGTTGCATTTGCAGACACGTTGGACTTGCTACTCTTTTCTTTGGCTTTGTTTTCTTAGGTTTTCCACTGGAATTGAGATGCTCCATCTCCATGTAATCTGTAAAAGATGAAGCACTTGTAGCAATGTTTATATTGACATCTGATAGGCCTGAAAGTGATTTTGTCTTCAATTGCCCTGAATTTCTTTTTCCTTTTTTCTTTTCGACCTTCCCCTTAGGTTTACCATTGGTTAAAGGTTGATTAATCTTTGAATCTTTTCCTGTGTATGTGTCAGGGTTTCTGCTAACATGCTGTGAACCAGAAACATCGCTTCCAACCACAGCAGTAACTTCAGCCCCTGCATGCTGTAAAATGGCCTTTTCCTTTCTTTTCTTCAAGCTGGTTGTAGCTGCAGGGGAAGAGTTCTTGATCTCCTTGTCTACCAACAAGCTGGATTCGGCAGCTACTGTCTCATTCTGAGCAGCCATATCCCTCCAGTGTGCCTCGTAAAAGGATTCATCATGATACACTGAAATTCTAAATCTTGAAAAGAACAAAGCAATTGAATCAAAATTTTCATCCTCGCTGGGATATAGGCAATGCACAGCTGCAAAATGGAGTTTGGAGAGCAATTCAGCTGAAGATGCATTTATTAACTCTAGATTACCATTAGTGTTGCTCCCACTCATGAATTTATTGTACCATTTTCTCCAGAACCTCTTGTTGTTGCATTTGGCTATAGCAGGGGACCCAGAAAGCTGAACAGGATTGACATTCATATCCACCCCCTCAGGAACTTTTGGAACCCCCTGGTCGTCTGTTTCGGCTGGCACGCCTTTATTCCCCCAGTTTATGTAGGGAAGAGATAAATACCTGCTCTTCTTCCGTTCTCTTGACTCACTGCCATTAATGACTTCTGAATTGTTCTCCTTCTTTCTCTTTATTGATCTTAGTGTCTTTTGATACGAGTTGGTACCTTTTCCAGCAGCATTACCTTTGCAAACCTCTAGAACTGCACCCACTATCCCATCCAAACCCACACCTACAGCTTCGGTCTTCTTTTGCAGTAGATCTTTATTCCCTAATACCTCCGTTTCTTTCTGCAAGTTGGTAAATAGAGAGCATTGAATGTTCCCTTCATCTGTCTTTATGATTTGGTCTTCATTCTGAAAATCAAACTTTCCTTTAACCACTAACTTGTCATCATCAATGTTTTCAATATCACTTGTATCCCGGAGTTGATGCATTGGTAATTGGCAATGCCCTATGTAACTGTAGAATGCAGATAAACGATTTTGTGCAACAGCAGATTCAATCATTCCAGGAACGGAAACAGCCAATGCAAGATCTTTGAGTTGAAGAAGGTACTTTGCAGGTTCAAACTGGGTTATTGAATATTCACCAAATTTACCAGATTTGAGATCAGGTCCTGTAACTCCTTCCTTGGACTTAACCTCATCAGCTGCTGGCGGAAGTTGTTTTGAAGCACAAGAACAAGTCATCTCCAGCTTTATCCGCCTACCAAACTCACGTACAGCCTTCTCAACAGCTCCAATGAAGCTTCTAGACTTGCTTTGTCCCAACATATGTTCAAAGTTCTCGTGGAGAGGCCTCAGTTGAGATACGCTACACCATGCAACATGGCTGCTCCCAAAATATCCAATAAAAAGACAGATCCCCTGCTCATTCTTTACAGCATGCTCTGGTAAATCTACTGGATCATGAATCTGTCCCGGCCACCATGTCTGACTTTTGGTTTTAACCCAAACAACATCACCCACTGAAAAACTATATCCTGGATTATCAGCTGCCTTATCCTCCTCCACATTCTCATCTTTTTTTGACTTCACACTTGCCATCAATCCACAACATCTTTCCTCACTGAGGTTATCTTGAGTAAGTCCACATAGAGGACCGCAAATATCCACAAAAAGTGATGCAACATTTCTGGAAACTTCTATCTTCTTAGATGAATCAGCCCCATCTAATCCCGACCCACCATTGTCTTTCATTCCCTCCTGTTGCACAGTCTTCTCAACTCCGACGGCCTTCCTCTCATTGCCCACCGAAACCTCAGCGGGATTTGAGTCAGCGGAACCCTTTTGTACCTTATTACCCCTCTCAAGCCCAACGTCTCCAGGACAACCCTTCTCAGTACCAACACAGCTCATGCAACTCTCTTTATCATCGTGCGTTGCTTCCAAATCCATTACCACATTTTCACCTTTAGTACCATCGTTTCTTTCCTCAACTTCAACAACTCGTTTCACCATTTCCACATTATCGACCCCAACACAAGTATCGTTTACATCGAACCCCTTGCCATTCTGTTCAACGGAAATCTCCGGCATAGAGTCTTCTAGGGTTTTATAGCCTGGGTCTTGAGCTTCTAGATTTTCTGGGGTTTTAGGGCTTTCCATCTACCAAGACTGTAGCGACAATTCTTTCCTTGGACCCGGATATGTCAATCAATCGCAGAACCACTTCACAATGATCAACAACAGGAAACAAAAACAAAAATGAAAACTTTGGTACTGTAAACTATACAGAGGATTCCAATCAAACAATACACAAAATGAAAAAGAACTAAAGCCACGAAGCATGCTTCAGCGAAAGATTCAGAAAATAAAAGTACCTGAGGAACAAAGAACCCAAAGGATTCACATTAGTGCTTGATCCAACCTGCCCCAGTTGACGAAGAAAAGCTCGATTCCTTAGCGAGAGCAAAAGAGAGGGATCAGAATAAAGAAGCAGCTGATTGCAGAAGGCTACTTAAAAGAGGAAGCAAACAAAAAACCTTGTGGGCTCTGGAACGATGAGCGAATACCGCTAAAGCCAAAAATACGGCAATTACTCCTGAGAGTGAGAGAGAAAAAGAGAGACCCTCTATTTGACCGTTCTGTAAGACCTGTCCGTATGCGAAGCTGCTTCCAAACAGGGCAGACAAATACAGAGAGAAGCAGTACTACGAGTAGATTGAGTTCTGACCATGAGAAAGCAGATAAGATCAATGGCGCCTGTAGATTCTACAAATCCACCATCTCCAAAAGAGGCGTATGGATTAGATGGAGAAAAACCCAATGAGGGGACAGATGTTTACACAGTAATCCACAGTCTGACAAACATCGGAATAACTTGCAACAGGTTTGACTGCAGGATTAAAGTCATTTTCTCGTAATACTAAGAAAGCATAAACCCATGTCAGAATCTTATGCTTTTCTATGTCCATATAAAACCACTTTATGGAATTCGGGACAGGGTTTCTTGTCTCACCCCAAAAACACAAACCCTGTTGGAAAAGCCTCTTTCTCTCACATGCAAAAGGAACTCTGGTACATGCACTCCATTTATTCTTTTTGCCAATTCCATTATCTGTTGATCTGTTGACTCAAAATTAACGGTAAAAATAAAATAATTTTTAAATAGAAAAATTCATTATATTGTGCATAGATTCTGATTACTTATTCAGATTTTGTACCGAAAACATTTGCTTAAGAAAATATCGTATCCTATTCTCGAAATCTACATATTCATTGCTTCTAAACTAAACATGTCTGAACTGTCCCCCTCAACAACAGACCCTGAATTCTCAACAACAGACCCTGAATTATTTATGATGTGACACCGTTCAGTGGATCCTCATCCTCAGGTCTCTACAATCTGTAGAGATCTATGGTTTGTAGAAATTCAGAGAGGATTCCACTTTGAGCAGTGATGGACTTTGCACACAGAAAAGCATGATTGGAAGACAGTAATTGTTGACTCAGTCTTAGGCTAGCAGCAGCACCTGAGATCTCTTAGTCTAAGTTCAACACTCAGTGAGTTTGTTAAGTTTAGATATGTGCATAAAAGAATAAAAAAAATAAAAATATATATAGTAATAATAATAATAATAATCATCATCATCATCATAATTAGGTGACCCTCGATACATTACAACCTTAAATACAAGAAATTTGGCTTGCACTTTCGTTGGGGTCCTTGCAATTAAGAGCTTCTCTATGCAACTAAACAAATTGCAAGATCATTGTTGCGTCCAATGGCGTGAAATGAGCTGTAGGTGTGACCTATGGGAAGGGAGAAGTGGTAATATTATAATATGACAACATGCAAGGACTGATGAACAGAAAGGCATATCATCAGTTTTAATTAAATGTCATCGCTCTCCATGATCATGTTCATAGAGTTCTAAAGAAGACCAAAGATGAAGGTGGCAAAACAAATTATTCCCATAAAAGAAAAATGGAGTACCCATCGACCTTTGGGAGAATTCCAAAGAATTCACAGAAAATGTAGATGATCAAGTGTAGTTAAAATAACTGTGGGTGTTATACAATGAACCATGTTTCTAATGCTGACTTCTCCCTAACATTGCGAATAGAAGCTTTCAGCTGGCTGGTTCATATCTACAAACACAATCGTATATGTTTCCATTAATCAATTTCTCTGCCAATCTCTGGTTCTTCACCATTGCAAGCTGCAAGACAATATTTCATGTTATATGAAGTGTCAAAGGAAAACTTTTAACTCCACTAATCTACTGCTGGACGCAGTCTAATAGTGGTCACAAAATCTTATTGAGCTATTACTCAATGTAGTTTCCGAATTATCAAGAAGGCCACACAAATACTCATTGTTAGTTTAGGAGTCCAAAAATAGTAGCCAGAGCAAGATGGCCATCAATGCCTACGGTGGTAAGATAGTTTTCTTTACAATTAGGATTCTAGAATAGCCAAGGTTACGTGTCGCACCTAGCTTGGAAGAACAAGTATAAATGTTACGCGAGTTATGGGTAACTGTTAGAGAACTCGAGAGTGAGTTTTAGACCAAAAAAAAACTTCAAATTCAATTTTGAGTATATTTTTGTCCAATGAGCATAACGGAAGTTTATCTTTAACCATGTAAGTTTTCAATGTCTTCTGATTGTTTGTGCATGTTTGATTGCTACCAATCGTTTTTCTCCCAACACTTGGACCCCTCTTATCTCATCCCAACTTAGAGAAGGGACCATAGAATCTTACCTTCAAAGCATCGCATTTAAACCGGGCATTGAAGTTGGTGTGTAGAGCTCTACCCATACCTTCCAAGATGATCTGCAACATAACAACCCTTATACTGTGACCTTTTTAATTTTATACTTGCGACAATTTGTTTTCAACAGATGGGGGAATAAAAAAATGTAAAAATAAAGTAGAAGAGAGAAGGTTCATATATAATGGCCTAAGGCCATATGCATAGCAGTGCTTCACAAGAATTCCATAAGTGGGACAAACAACGTACCAGATCAGCATCTTTGGCAGCAGCAGCTAGCTCGGAGCTGACCTGCCTCAAGTCGATGCATGGACTCCCACACCCATTCTCAACAACCATCAGTGGAACGGAAAATGAATTTTCTTTGGTACCATCCAAAGTGTTGATCATTGCATCCACGAGTAATCCTCCTGCCTCAGCAGCTCTGCGAAGAATGTCACAATGCTGTGGACTAGGAGAATTAGATTTCTTCCTTTAATTAATCAAGTGATTTCAAGACTATTGTGTTCAGGGTATGACAGAACCGTTAATAAGAAATTGGTATCATTCAAAAAAAAAAGGACGAAGTTTCAACGTTTTCGATTTCCAAAAGTTCTGACTACTCATAACCCATTGAAAGATACAAAGAAGATTTAATACTTTTAGGCACAACGATATGACTCTATATAAGGGTCCCAAAGCTAGAAGACCGAGATTGACCATAAAATGCAAATAGACAAACCTTGGCAGCCTCAGCTACAATTTCAGGAACCTCCATAGCAGTTACATCATTTAGAGCAGGGAGTGAGTTTGCAACTAAAACAACCTGCAAAAACAATTTCATCGCTCATTTTGATGGCATACTTTTGTTAATGGTTCACAGAAGAAACTGAGCCTAACGCTCATCATTTAGGTTGTTCTAAGACAAAAAGCCTAATACACTGTTCCCTGCAGATTCTATTGATTACTGACAGCATTCACTTGTTAACCAACACAAACCGGGCAAGACACTCTGCTGTCACAGACAGTAGACTGCTCATTACCATGTGATACAAGAGCCTTCATTAGGACGATACGTAAATAGGCTTACTTCAGTTCCACGTCGAAGGAGTTCCCTTGCGAGGGGTAGCATCCCTAGAACAATATCTGCACCTGCGTTGTCCACAAAGAGTAAAGCTCTTCTATGTGGAGGAGGTTTCTTGTCTCCAGAACCTAACATTCTTTCCTTAAAGACATCAAAATCATCCACCTAAATCATAGAAACAAGAGAGTTTTGTTAAAGATACATCTCTGAAAATAGCAAATCAAGTACGCAGAGCATGAGATCTGGCTCCAATTACTCGCCAAGGTCTTTGCATTTTGTTGCGACTCATTCTGTAAATATCAATAATTGTTCCTTTATGATAGAGATCCACACAGGCACGGGCTCCCCAGTCAAAGATGTTTGCAGCAAGAACACCTTCAATTAGAGTTAGCAGTCTTGTCTCCTGCATCAGAAAAGGGGTTCCAAAGATCATAACAATGTCCACAAGGCTATGGGGTGCAGTCTCTCAATTTGTTGGCAACAAGTGGATGATCACGTGAGACATTGACTGCTTTTGCATAATTGACTTCATGTTTGCAGAGATGGAAAGTGAAATATATTGAATAGAAGCCAGGTTTAGTCAACATGTATGCATTAATTTCCTATTATACCATTTAGCTCATCCCCTTGAGCAAGGAGAGGCACAGAAAGAGAAAATCATAAATACACATACCTCGCCCATGCCATCTAGCTCCATTAACAAGTCAGGTAAAACAGCAAGTGATGCCTCATTCTCCCTGGTAAATTCAGAAAAGTTGGATCAAAGAAAGCAAGTAAAAGAACTGTCAGAAGTTAGAGTGAAGGTTTACAGAGAGCAAGAGAACGGAGCATATATGATATCCCGGTGGCCTTTTTGGTTTCATTTCACACTTGGTCTTTGATTATAATACTCAAAGTAAAGACAAAATGCCTAATAGATGTTCTATTAAAGGAGAATATAAGACCTAAAAGGATATATCCACAATGATCTTGCATGATTAATCTTTTTTAAGAATCTTAGAAATTAAACCCTGGCTAAAATTGTCATGAGTAATATATAAGAAAAAATATAAAAGGAAATCTTATACATCAAAAGATGACCATTATTTGTTCTTGTCCAAAAGAAAATAACACAAACAGATCTATGCAATGGTGCAAAACAAACATTTAAGAAAAGCATTCTAGCGCACCATGCGTGTATTTCCTCTAAGCTACCACGCATGCCAGCTACTTATACATATAGAACTCATATACATCACTCAAAGTAGACTGCTTAAATAGAGCATGCAAACCATTAAGATGTGACAGACAAATACAACAAATAAATTGATATTTGGAAGGATATTCCAATATATAGTTACTGCTTGCAATAGGTCAAAAAACAATTCAGAAGAATCTTCATATCTTGACGAAGAAACTGTTGATACCTCTGTTTTATGCTTCTATAAGCATCAACAAATTGGAATTCCCTCAAGCACTCTTCCCTCAGTTCCAATAGATTGGCCAAGCCTAACTTTCCATATGCCGCAGGCTCCTCCAGCAACCTATTCAGCCAGTTGGAAATTAGTACAAGGTATGATTGTTGGCTTAAAACCTTTATCTATCTTTGAAAATGCAGAACTGATTTTGTAACATTGGTAATGGTATATATGGTCTCTGAATGGAATAAATGATCAACAACAATTTCATGCTCCATTTATGTTAGGCTATCTGATAGTCTAAGTCATGCCATTACTCTGATTAAATGAATTGGTTCATCCAAAGTTAGCCTGGAAATAGACACAACATCTGTTTAGCAGTCAGTTGGTAGAGAACTAACATGCTACCGATGAAGTTGCAGAAACAAACCATGATTGGATTGCTGACAAGAATGGAGACTTAAGATATCAGCAAAGGGAACTACCAAAGCATTAAGAACTAGGTTGAGCCAAGAACAGAAAGCATATGAGCCCTACAACTAAAATAATTTAAACAAGGTAATTTTTGAGCATGAGCCTTTATCACTATCACTAGATAATGAGATAAATGCAGAGAAATGGAGACAGCTACCCCTCTCAAATGCAAGGCTAGGGAAGCAAGTTGGACATGAAAGTTACTTTTTTTTCATCATTTATATTTTTCATACACCATTCCAAAATCACCATAACACACAAAACGGCATTTAGTCTCATGTTCTAAGTCTTCCTCTAATGAGTGATCTAAGCCCAAAATATTAGCAGAAAATCTCTATTCCTTTCTCTGTAAATTTTCACATTAGCTTATTTAAAAGTAAAGTAATTTATACCACAATTAATATTAGAAAGCTTTCTCTAACAGATGTTTTATCTTTAGCCACTCCTGAAACTGTGCACCTCAAAATTTTTCTCCCCGATAAAGCAAAACTCTGCAACAAATGCGTGACGTGTAATTTATGAAACCATAAGACTACCTTGTCAGATGTGCAGAAAACGCTTGAGCAAAAGCGTCACCCCTTCTTTTAGCATCATCAGTTCCACCTTCACTTGCTACTGCCTACCACATATCATATTCAAATCTCAATCATACAGAGTCAATGCTAACATCAAGCTTATGATTTACACACAATAAGGGAAAAGACAAAGAAAGCACACAAGCTAGTCCCAGCCAAATAAAAATGGTAGCACCACATTATGTTAACCAAATAAATTAATAGCGCACATTGGACGATAGATTCAAGAGGGTTTTCTCATTTTCATTTATTTCATAGCATTTGGTTCCTTTTAGAAAACAGATGTTGATTATTTTCAATGTCAATAACTTAACAGATATCAAAAGTTTTAGACAGTTATTGTGAGGCCTAAGCATCTTTGTTGTGACGGAGAAGGAGAAAAGAGAAAAGAGAGGCGTTTCGTGATGGTTTCTACATTTACCTTATCAACAAGATCTGGTAAATGCTCTGACAGCACAGTGAACCAATACCTACATCAAGATAAACATCTACAATAAGCTGAAGAGGGATCTATTCTTAATTGTAATGCTGAGGGATTAACCCAGATTATCACTTATTCTGAAAAAATGTGTTTCAGTGATTTCTGGAAAAGCAGCATATTTGTGGTATACACTCACTCTAACTCATTGTGATCCGAGAGATCAACAGTGTTAGGCTCGTACCTGCATTTCAACGAAAAAACAATAACTTGTAAAGATTAAAGCTTAACAAACAACAGTAAATATGCATGGCAGGTATATTAAGTCCAAAAAGGTGCAGCATGTAATATGCCGTTTTTGCTAATAGTGATGCAAGCTACTACTAAATGAGAGACAAAAGAAAATCAGTGTTGCCTATCAAATAAATCTATTTTAGGCTTATCACTTTTTCTTCCTCTTAGGTGCAAAGACAGTCTCAACCTTGAATGCATAAAATAGTATCCACTTAAAAGTGCTAACAACTAAATGAGTATTGCAAAATATAAACAACAATTGGATAATTTCGTTCATTCATTTGTGCATACAATCATTGATGTACTGCAGTGAATTAAAACACTAAGTTAAAGAATCCAGCAACCCAGAATGACAAGTGGCCTTGACATCAGGCTCTATTAGTAAAAAGGACAGTTTGGGAAAGATCAAGAATAAACTTTGCCTGACATGGAAATTCTTTTTTGCCGTCCAGGAAGATGGGAAGTAACCCACTATCAAAACCAAACTATATAACAGAAACATGGAATCTTATCTAAATAGAGTAGTTGAACAACTCCAGAAACTTCACTTACATTTTGGGGTCAGCCAATAATGGAAACACCTCCAAACTAGGAACCAGATGAAGAACACCAACATTTAGAGCACTGGCATCAGAACGCAGTATGCCTCCTTTGGATGAAGGAACTTCAAACCCTCCAAGTCCAGTAGTTCCAGCCGGAGCCATTGGTACTGGGGCAGTAATCTCAGTTCCTTTCTGCACAAACTTCTCCATCCACGAAATCTGAAGTTGAAGTCACATGAACCTTTTTGTGAGAAATTGTAGGAATGCACAAGAAAATCATCAACAAAAAGTACTTCTGAAGATACATGGACCTCAAGAGTTAAAAGCAGAAAGCATAGGAGCTAAAGCTCAGAATTATTAAACTAGAACATTGGCATTTCAACCCCCATGGGCTTCTCTCTTCAAGTACTAGACCGTAATTGGCTGGGAACAGGTATGTTAGTGCACCTAACTCCCTGGTTATTTACCAAATCAATAAAATATAGTAAAAAAGATAGTAAGAGATGGAATGATTACTATAGAAGAATAACTTTGTTTTAGCTCTACATGAATCCATACAGAAAAAAATACATATACATGTTTACATCACAAAGGCTATGCTCACCAACGTTGAGCAACAATATATATCTCAGATGTTCGATTAAGAAAGCTTGGGTCAACCATAGAAGAACTAGAGAAAATTGAAAAAGCAAAATGATAACCCAAACTATTATGTCGATGGATTCAATGAAGCAATCTACGAGACAAAAACCAACATGTATACAAATAAAAATTGTAGGATGAAGTTGTAAAACAGATTAGTTAGCTACACAGGTGACTGAGTTTCTTTTTGCAAGGTCAACCCTTAGTTCTCTTCCTCCGTTAAATTTCAATTGCTTACTTCGACCTTTAAGGGTTCCCTTATTGGTGGATTCCAATTTTTCTTTAATTGCCACCACCAGGTGGAGAAGGAATAACTTTTGATATTGCTGGAATTTGATTCCAGAGAATAGGATTCCAGGGAATCCTAATAGAGAAGTTAGTAGTGCCTAACTTTTATTAGTGCCCTTCCTGGGGAACTGAATGCTGCAATTACTTGAAATTTTTTTATGGTAAATCAGTTAACAGCCAAACTCAAACGTAACTTATTTGCCATCAAGTTGGCTTCTCAATAAGCAGACAATTCAAGCCAGGTTATCATATTCAAGTGGGCTATCTGCTCCAAATAAGATATTCCCACTCCTTCATACTTGCCTTCTCATTTAGATCCCCAAGCGGTGGGCCATGAATCTTTCCCCCCGTGTAAGGTGCACCCATCGGGAACCTTTCAACTAACTGATGGGCCATCAAAACATCAAGACCATGCTTCTCGTAGCTCATGAATGCCCCAAGAGCTCCCAGAAACCCTTCGTGCCGCAAGAACATTGCTTGCATCTCTCCTTTTGACCTAAAACAATTATATTCTAAAACCTCAATGCAAAATAGTGAGAACTAATTAACTAAAAACATAAAAGAGAATATCAACCCAGACAAGAGTGAACAAAGCAACTCAGAGAAAGAAGCAGTTCTGATAGCACAATTACCAGTTTTGTGTTTTATTAGATTTTGAAGTTTTAGTATAAAAGCCGAGTGTGAACCCCAATAAGGTAGTCCTTACCAGAAATGAACTGCAAAGGAGATCGTGTCCATTGTGTAAGCATGACCCCGGATAAAAAATCCCCCAAAAAAAATTCGCTTTATCCCAAATCGTAGTGCATTTAAGTAAGATATCTACACACCAAAAGAGTCACATCAGATCTATCAACTGCCAGCATAAATATTCAAACTATAAGATTCCACACCCATGGGATAATTACAAAATATGTGAAAATAAAATTATCATGACAACTCATTATTCCAATAAATAGCAAAGCATGCCATCAGAAGTCAAGAATCACAAAATATGTCTGTGATTTTTGTTTCCCTGATTAAGAGGAAGTCACCCGCAAACAAAGGAGCTGATCAAAGCCGACAATGGAAATGGCCAAACCTATTTAAGGTGCTCAAAATTTCACTCTCAACAACAATTTCAACGAGAAAAATTGCTATAACACTTGAAGCAAATTCACAAGTGGAAAAGACATAAAATTTTAACAGAAATTCTTTTAGATTCCAACAACTGAACAATGCCTATCTTTAACTTAAAGGAAAAAAATAAAAGTTTTACGCCATGTAATTAGAAAGTATACTAGTCATCAACACTTTAAGCATGGTGTATGATGATACATCTCTAGGGACCTCCTGCTAGTCAACCTTTCTATCATGTTTAATCATAGCAAATGGTAAACATACCAACAAGTACCACAAGTACATATAAACAAGGTTCACCAATTCTGTAACTCTGGAGAAACACTAAAACTGAAAAGAACCAGAAATTTTCATTTTATGCAAAAAGTACTGCAAAAATTGAACGGTAAAATGTACCATTGAATCTTCTGGGAAATAAAATCACGTAGCAGTCAACTCACCTGACCAATATTATAAGAAATCATCCTTAAGAGAGAAAGGGATATATCTTCAGGTCTGTAGTCCTCAAGTTCCTTGTTTTCTGAAATGGCCTTGCCAAAACTAGAAGCAATCGTTGATGCAGAGAGACCAATCTAAAGAGATTTTTGAAGGGACACTTTCAGGGACTCTGATGGGCATTATAAAAAATAAAGATAAACCATGCAAACTTCATCTTGAAATAAAAAATGGTCTCATCCAGAACACAAAGATTTTCCCTTTGCAGATGCCAGTGGTAGATCCCAATAATACATGGAATGAAAATGAAGTTGAAGACATACCTTAGAGTAATCCATACCACCATAGATGTCTCCAACAAGCATGTCTATGGTCCTATTATCTCCCCGTTGACTCAGCTCCAGTAACTCATCAAAACTGAAATGAAATCAAGTACGGAAGGCCTTCAAACAAAATTCTAGACAGAGAAGTGGAGATATTCAAATTTATTATTAAAAAAAAAAGTATTGAAATCAAAATGACCTCTTGCACTTTGTCAACAGCTTCCCCAAGCCCCAGTAAGTACCACCACCAACATTTGTTCCACTAATCCGCTGAAACTTCCCATCACCGTCAACCTAGAAGCTCAGATTAGAAGCACAGACAACACACTAGTAAGTTTTTCTACACTTCTAACTTAGCACTTAAAAACCTCAGAGGAAAAAGAATGAATGTACCTTGATCATGCTAACACCAGATCCAACGTTAACGAGAAGATAAGGATACAACTCATTATGGTCAATCTGCACAAACTCTTTGTGACCCTCCATGTGTGTGAAAGCTTCATGGCGAATGGCCTACTAAAAGAAATGGTAGGATATCAAATCAATTGGCAAATAAACAACCAAAGAAATGCCCTAAGATAAGTAACCCAAGTATTTATTAAAATTAATACATCTCTGCACATGCATCTTGACTAAATGGGATTAAGATAGACTATTAACAGAAAAACTTGAGCACCAAAGTAACTTTTCTCCTAAGCTTAAGAAAGTGTTTCTTAAGACTCATTGTCATACCACCAAATTGGGAGCAGCAATTTACGAATTGTATGATACCATTTTGACCACAATGGCATGATATAATTTCCAGAGACAATCTGTTTGTTAACGTTGTATCCATTTGCTTGAGTCACATAAATTACTAAGGATAAGTCAACACCCTCAGCTATTTGTTGCAGCTGCTGTCATATTCTGTTGGTAAGGCATTGAGAACAAGGACACTGAGGGGATTTAATCTATCTTACCAAAAACAAGCCATCCCCTACACCACAACTTCTCTTACGGGGAAAAATGTTTGTAAGATCTATAGAAACAACTAATTGAATTCCACATAAATTACATGGCCATTAAAAGTTCTTAGGAAATAGGAGAATAATGAGAACATGCGAAATTAAGTACACTCTTGTATTCGCGTAACTGATATCTAGGAGTTAAATGCAGTCTCCTTAAATATGATACATACAACATTAACATATAAAAAATATCTAAAACTACATGCAACTTACAGCTTATAAGCAACTAATTTATTGCTAAAGATGAATAATGCAAACTCCAAGAAACGCATGCTAAGCAACATCCAAGAAAGATAAATCTTTTCAAATCAAAACTTTCACCTTCAGCAAAAAATTTGCTCCTGCAACTAGACAATTCATTTCATCTTCTTTGTCCAGACTAACCCCAAGCCTTTCCTTGAAGAGGTCAGTAAACTTGTATGCCCCACCTCCTGTGGCCTTCACACAAAAATTAACTCAGTATTTGTAAAAGATAGTCAGAGAAAAAATTGACCAAAGCAACAGCCAGACAACTTGTGCCATAAGGAAACATCTTCCCGACTTCAAAACTAATTACTGTAGAATCACTATCATGGATACAGAAACAAGAAATTGCACTAAAGAAATATTTGACAATGGAGAACTCTAAACTAAGGAATTCACGAGATACCTTGACATAAATTAGAAAGAGAGGAAGCAGAGGAAATAAGATTGATTCCTTGTTAGGCCAAATGAATAGGTTATGAACTCAGGAAGATCTCACAATAAGCTGGGAAGCATTTTCAAACAAAATGCGCTCTAAAATGATGCAAACGCCACCAATTGGTGGAAAAATATTAAAATCTTTAGTAGTTACAACTTTTGGAATATGTTTTGTTGTGGATACAGGGAGAAATAATCAAATCTTAATCAAATAATACAGGTCCAGAAAAAAATTAGTTCCAAATTTCTTCTGTTTCATAATTAAAATCTAATATGCTCAATATATTAACTTGTCGAAAGTCAAAAGCACAGACTGCAGGTGGTTTACTTGTTAGTTTGAGCAAAGTCATAAGGCTTCTCAAGAGGTATCCAAGCTTTTGAAATTCTGATTAACAGTCGTGAACATGAGTTTACCTTGATTACAGCATTATTGGGCGGGAGCTCTGAATGCCAATGCAAATTGGTTCCTACCAAACCAAGAATACCAGTAGCATCCCAGGAAAGGATAAAAAAGAATTAGTAATGAAAACAAATTTAAGCGACTTAAATGTAGTCACATAAGCTAGTAAATCAGCAATATGACAGAACAAGTGGGTGCAGTCTGTCGACTATGCAAAGAGTAGATGATTATATAATTTATGAACTAATTAATAACTTTGAACTCAATGATGACAAGGAGGAATGCTCGGAAATACCACCACGGTGAAGCTGCTTGGAATCGATAAAGTCTAAGCAGTCATTAATCTTGCTTGTTTCAAACTTCACAAAATGAAGCCTCCCACCAAGAATAGGATAGCTTCTCCGATTACTGTTTGAGATTCCTAATCTTTCCTTCACAGTCTTCTTCCTCTTATCATTAGCTGCTTGATCCTCATGTCTTGAAAAGTAGACCAACTTGATGAGTGATCCTGCCAATAAAGCGCCAAAGATTATTAAGTTCCAGTCAAATTTCAAGAAGCCACCATCCCTATTCCAAACCTTTGCACATATAAAACTGAAAAATAAAATATGAAAAACCTAGAAAAAGGAAAATAAAAACATAGTTGTAAGTTGAAGCGGTAGGGACTGTTAACAATCAACAGTTATTTATCTAAGAAATAAAAGGAAAATTGAAAACCAAGGTATCTGTTTCTGGCTTCCTAAACTTCCGGTAGAAGGCGTCAGCTAATTTATGGAGGATAGTTGGTTCACTTTTTTGTGTTCCAACGACTATCCCTATCTCCGCCATCCACTTCCATGGTCATAACATGAAAGGACAACGGCTAAGGTGGGAAATGATTTTGACAAATTCCCTGCAGGCACGCTGGGGGAAACACAATGCTATCCCTATCTCCGCCATCCACTCCCATGGTCATAACATGAAAGGACAACGGCTAAGGTGGGAAATGATTTTGAAAAATTCCCTGCAGGCACGCTGGGGGAAACACAATGCTACATGCACTTTATTGTAGCCTGGTATGCGTGACGGAAAGCCAATAACAATGGTATCAAACCACAAAAATTCCGGCATGATCATATTGAAATTATGTTCACTAGTGTGTAACTTCTGCATCATGATGTCCATCTAAATCTATAACTGTCATCCTAATACCTTGGCTATAATTGAGCAAAACATGCTGGCATTAAAGCAAAAAAGTCTCTTCGCACGCATGGTACGAACATACTTTCAACAAAATCCAATAATGAAAACCAAGAAATGGAGCAGCAGGACAGTGTCCACAAACCATCCAAACTGGCAACCCAAGACGAGGCAACGCGATGATAGTTACTAAAAAGAAGAAACAACATAACCAATAAGTCACAAGAATGATCGCCTAGGAACACCAATGTGAGCTATACCTCCAATGTCAAGTGCCAGATGGGAAATGTCGTCGGACTGATTTGGCAACAGAATCGTGGGATTCCTCTCCTCGAAGTTTCCTTGAATTGCAGCCTTGCTGAGGTCAAGCTGAGGCCTGGAACTCGACCGGTGGATCGAATTGCCTGCGGAGGGGGCCATATCTCTCTCAATTTCCCCTGCCTCCTTCTCTTTTGACTTGTTATTCTCCTCCGTTTCCTCTTCCTTCCCATTTATAACGTCAATTTCAAGAACTGGGTCCTCCCTTTGGCTAGACATGATCCTCGCCGCCCCGCTTGCTTCCTGCCTAACCCAACCCCCAACCGTTTTCTGTCAGAGGGTTATTTATCCAATTGTCCTATGCTCAAAAACAACAAGGATTAATGTCAATAATTAGGCAACTCGGTTATACAGAACAATGTCTATATCAATATCACACTCGACCATACACCTAAAACAATTATCAACAAATAGATAAATAGATAACATCTAGCACTGGAACTCAACAAACCCACTAACAGCAAACACAGAGAGAAAGACCCTCGCTTTCGTTTTTAGAACTAAATCTTTTATTTCCAATCTAGAAAAAATACAAGACTTGGAAATTTATTACTCCAACTAAGAACCAGATAAAAAGTACAAATTACACATTAGCTCTGCACCAGCGGAAAACACGGCTTACAATAAAACTTCTCTTTAAATCAAAGAAAATGACGACTGAAATCCCAAATGCTCTCCCACACTGAAGGAGTATAAATTCTACGAGAAGAAATCGACCCAGAAAAGAAAACCATTTAATATACTGGGGGTAGGTGAGGGAGTGAGAAAGACTACTTGATCAAAGAGCGAAATGAACGAAAAGAACAGCCAAAGCAACGGTGTCAACGGTGCGAATGTTCACAAATGAAGCTTTAGCCGATTCTTTGTGACAACCAATCCGAGGACTAGAATTTCGCGCACACGAAAAAGAGACTGTCCTTCTGCTGCCGGTTCGTCGCTCCGTAAGCAAACAGGTTTTGCTTGGACTTATTATTAATCTTTGTGATCGTTGCACAGAGTCTCGGGTATCGGTGAGGTAAGTCGTACTCGCTCCCGCAGCGCGCGTGAGAGTTACGCCGATTCCGAGACTCTCTCTCCGGAAGGTGTTTGGGGATCGGAAAATGGTAAAAGAAAGTTAACGTTTACAGCTCCTTTCTTTAACACGTGTCTTTCGTGACACGTTTGAGAAGTATTATTGACCAACCTTCTTACAAGGTTGGAGTTTTGTGTTATCATCATGTTTTTTTTTTTTTCCCTTTTTCTGATTACTAAATTACTAATTTAGTCTTCCTTGATGAAATTCAGGATACGTTCCACATTGTTAATATAGTTATTTGATATGCTCCTTGAGAAAGTGATTTTTTTAATATGGTATCTCACTCATTTGCTCATGGATAGAATAAATTCCTATAATTGCATTTGGAACAAAAGAGAGTTTAAAATCTAATATGTTTACTTCGGAAACCTGAAGTTGTCAATTTAATCCAACATTCGTCATGATTATCATGAAAATAAATGTCAACTTCATCAGTCAATTAGACACAAATTAAAAACCAATTAATGAATTGAACATTCTCCAATATACCAAGATCCTAGCACTCTGATATTGAAACTAAAATCCACCCACTCCCTGAAAAGCACATCGATCGGACGAATCATGCAAAGCATAACGACAATCTACTGAAAAAACAAGACCATTGAAAGGAACACCTGCGAGAATAAATGCTTGCCAGAAGAAAACGCAACGTGGACAGCTCTGGTTCTTTCTCAATTATTTCTCCATCAATAGCTATCAAAATTGTATTCCACTCGTATTTAAGCTATATTTTACAAAATACCGTTTGTAATCAAATGAACAATAATCAGAGTCAGCGCACTTTAGAATTGGGTCTTCTCAGCTATGAAACCAAGCATCTGGTTAGACAAGGTACAACTTTATTGAAGAAATTGTTCTGTCAGTAATGAGAATCTTAAGAAAGCTGATTAGTTCATAAATAGTCCGGGGACATGCAATACAACAAAGTCAAAACTTCTTTACATCGCCCAAGCAAGTAAGGACAAAACAAAAGAGCACTTCTTCTGCATATCACCAGATACCAGGGTAACATCGCTGTACTTATTTCGTACATTCCATTATTATACAATCACTAGATAATCGACGAGTCCAGACCGTCTGATCCGCGACTCCCAGATATGTTCATCGTCACATCACATGCACATAATCAAGCATCAGCTGCCTTCTCTGCTGGTTCTCCCGTTGGACTGCCATTTGCTTTGAGACGTTTAGCCTCGTAATCTTTAACAGCAGCCTTGATGGCATCCTCAGCAAGCATGCTGCAGTGCAACTTTACTGGTGGGAGGGAAAGATACTTTGCAATTTCCCTGAGGAGAACACCACATTAAGTTAGCATAAAATACGTACATAAATAAATAAGGAAAAAAAAAATTTTTTACGATACAAACATATATAGAACTTGGTTTTAAAACAATATAGTACTCATTAGCCATATCCGGAACAAATGGGAGGATGCTTGATTACTTCTTCCTTTGATTAAAGGAGAAAACTAGATCATGCCACTGGTGGAAGTTCATACCAGCAACCATTTCGTTTTTGTAACATTAAAGACCTCTTAATTAGTCATATAGAAGTTTTTCTTGATCTTTCCTTCTCCGGTCTAACTTCAATTCCTTTTACGGAAGTTATAAGATTACACCAAATTTACCGGCATAGAAGACCACACAAATCAAGAGACATGTTGATAGCCCTTTCCAACAAACTAGATTGCAATGGGATAGTTCAAACTTTTGCAGACAAATCATACCAAATGATTTGAATCTAAAACTCAAAATGAAGTGAAGAAACAATGAACACGGGCAGAAAATACCACCCAAGATAATCAACACTAACATTACTACAATGGCAGAGAGATCGTAAGCAAAAATCACAAAAGTGAAACTCGTCATTCAAAACAGATTTAGAGAGAAATGGTAGAACTCACGTGTTTTTAATGGACACAACATCCTCCAATTGCTTTCCCTTAACCCATTCAGAAGCTGAAAAATGTGTGTGAAAGAGTTAGAACAGCAATAGCAAAGGCGGCCACAATAAAGAAATGGACAACAAGTTAAGGCAGAAACATAATAGCAACAACTTCAAAAAAAGGATAAAGCAGCATATAACTAATAACTACTCATGCATACATGCACTATCAACAAAAATTCAGCTTACTGTCCATCAAAAACAAACATGTTGCAAGTTACATTAAATTTAATTAAAACATGGGAAAGCTACCATATATCATCCCAACAAACTATTACTCTTGAAACCAAATTCTACTGGTGAAACATCCCAAATTTTTTGTTTTCTTTTGGAAGGAACTGCCTGAAATGAGCTCAAATTAGGGACACAGGACACATGTCTCAACCAATTCGGTGCAATTGCGGCAAATATCCTCCGAGCACCGACGCATATCAAAATTTTGAGAACGTGCACGAAACTTGCCAGGTTTTAATCCATCAATCCAATACACTAATTACCTAAACCACCCAGGAAATCCCCAAGATTGAGAAAAGGAAGAAACAAAACTCAATACTTTAAATCCTGAGGTTTGATTTACAATTTCCAAATTTTGAAACACCCATACATCATAGTCATCATTCATCACCTCCCAATTTTAAATCTTCATCACCTACACATTGGCTAAACACTCAACCACTCAATTCTTTTCCTCCGGTGAATCAAAAACACTCAATAGAACTCAACGAATACAAATACCAAGCACTTCCAACCCCCTTTCTCATTTGCATGATTCTCTCAGCTGCCAAACGAATAAAAAACAAACAACAGCGGCGTATAAACACTAACCTACGGAGGATGACGCGATTGCGGAGCCACAACCGAAGGTCTTGAAGCGCGCGTCGACAATCTTCCCGGTCTCCTCGTCGACCTTGATCTGGAGCTTCATGACGTCCCCACAGGCGGGAGCTCCGACAAGACCCGTGCCCACCGCCGGATCATTTTTATCAAAGGACCCGACGTTCCGGGGCTTGTCGTAGTGGTCAATGACCCTCTCGTGGTAAAGACGCGGCAGCAACTGCGCCGGCCGCGACGCTCCCTCACGCGACACTATCCCTAGAAGCCCCTTCGATGCGGTCCTCAGCATTTTGCCTACACGAATTTGCTTCAGATACCTACCAAAAAAGTGGGAGTTCTAGGGCATTTAGATATCGTCGAAGGCGGTTTGTTGTGGATGAGGACGGCAGAGACGCGTGGGTGGAGGATATGGATTTGGCATCTCCACGTGGCAATCGATTCTGAAATCTCCTCCAATGGGCCTTCCTTACAATGGACTGGGCCCAAAAATCATTTTTTACTTGGGACGGTCCAGTCTGGCTGAAGACAGGTGGGCTCCGAGTTTATTGACCCAATATTATGGCTTCGATGAACATGCTAGTCAGTCCATAAAATGACGAGTTTAGAGGCAGTATTAACAATCTGAATATATGTTCAAACGTTCATTATCCTGACCAGATAGACTATTTCTCACAAATAAAATCTCCAAATCCCAACATTTCATATTAGAATTCCTTATTTTAATAATTTACTTTTTTATTTTATATATGGATGTATTTTTCTTATTTACAAGCTAATTTTAGTATGAACCCTAATAGTTTGGTGACATTTGAAGGCTCTATCACATGTAATATTAGAATTTGAGCCTTTCATTTCCTTAATAAATCATCTAAATCTTCTCACCCTATCCCCTAAAAAAAATAGAAGAAAAAGCTAATTTTAAGCATAGAAATAAATATATTAGTATATAGTATCATAATTTAATTTTTAAGTAAAAATTTTCTTCACTTAGAAGTGTTTTCTCACTATTGAGATAAAAAAAAAATTCAAAACTTAGTATGTATTTTATATTGTTAATATATTGATTAATTGTGTTTTTACACATAAATGTGTTCATTTCATTTATAAATTTATTTTAAACAATTGATGGAACTTGTAATAGTCTTAAATATTCATAAACAATTGATGGATCATTAGGAGAGTGGGAAAGTTGGTTTGTCAATCTCATAAATTATTAAGTGAAATCAAACCTGTAGGCCATAAAAAAAGGGAAAACAAGCACGCCCTAGCCTCCTAAAATATTCCCCTCCTTGTAGTTACACTTTGCATTTCATGTCCAAGGTCAACCGCACAATCACTTCAACGTGTGTGACAAACGAAGCTGTCAACTTGTAACAGCAAACCCTGTTCGGATGTCCTTTCCCCATCTTCTGTGCTGTGATTGCTTGGCATGCTCCGCTTTAGAATTTGTTTGGACTTGCTCAATGATATTGCAGCGACACTGGGGCGGAGAAAGAAGGAAAAGTGCTGCGGCAATATTATCGTCTTCATGACCATTTCCTTGCAATTATTGGGGGTCTTGTCACAGCCATTTTCCAGCTAGCTTTACCTGAAGTTTCGTGTGATGGGTATTCTTTCCATATTCACAGTCTCGTCGCTTCTTCCCTAAAGGGCCTATTACACCGAGAAAATTGACCCCCAAATAGTAACAAATTGACCTAGACTTTTAAAAGGAACGACAGAAAGATACTTGTCACAGATCATGTTTGATATCTGTATTGTGTAAGTCGTCTTCCCTTCTTTTGATATCATGCAGGTGTTGACATTTTTTTACATTAAGATCTTGTTGTAAAGATTAAGGGTTACTATTGTACTAAAGCTAATAACTATTAGTAAGGTATGTGTACCATATTCCCTTTCACTCAACAATAATAGTACCTACAAGCTCGTTGATTGCTTCATACCCCATCAAATCCCCCTCACCCAATAGTCTGTTGGCGCCAATGCTACCTACTTTGATGCTAGTTGTTAATAAGGCACATACCATATGTATATATATATTTTTTATTCTACATAAGCAACGTCCACAAGCTTGTAGACACTTGAACCCTACTAACCCCACTATCTTTTGTTACTAAATGAAGTAGCATTTGTTAGATGAAAGTTGTTTTTGTCACAAAGGGATCACTTCTTTTTCTATTATTCATTATTAAGAAAAGGAGGTATCCATACGTACTACAAGAACACTAAAGTAAGATATTAGTAATATAGAACACTTATCTATATTGTTTTCAAAATGTTACACTTAGAAATCTAGATCTTGATACCATGTTAAAAAGATCAACTTCTTTTTTTAAAATTATTTAATTAAAAAAAAATGACATTAGATCCAGATATTAACAATCAACACACTTTTTCACAATTCAATTATTAGAGGCAACAAATCTCACACTAAAGAGGAGGAAGCCTATAGTAAAGAAGTTTCTTTCAATTTATGAGTTAATTTTTTGATTGAACTATAAGTTTTCTAACATGGTATCAAAACCTAGTTTAAGTTATACTCCAAATCCACTATTCACATGACCTCACTATTATTAGTATGACTTCTTGGTATTTAGTGGTGTTGGAGGCCACGAGTTCCACACTAAACATGAAAGAATCCATAAGCTAGTTTTTGAGTTGAACTAACAAATCTAATTTAGGTAGTTTAGATTGTCATGAAAAGAATCCTTAAAAAGAAGTTACAGTGCGACACTTTTCTACTTGCTAGATATTGGAAGTATTCATGAATCATGAGCATATTCGCATCTAAGTTAGGAGATACAAAGAAAGTTGAAGAAGTAAATAGTATAATGTTTTGCAAGATCCGTAACGCAGTGAACCATTTAGGAAATGTAACAGACGTCTTTCCCAAATGAGTAATCATACAACAACTTTCTATGTCTAGCAACAGTTTTATATTAAGCCATGACGGTCCCCAAAGAATATATAATTAAGCTTTGACCTAACTCCTTCGCAATGCAACCTTTTATAATATATGTCTCTGCATAATTCAGTGTGCTGTTCCTGCCTCCATTCCCACTTAGCTAAAGGGACATAAAACATATAATTTTCCCGGGAAAGTGACTCTAGAGTTTGGACGTTTAGGACGCAACCAACTCATTCATGAATACAGAGGATAGTAACCTTCCTTTTCGTACAATAATTTGCTTATTTTAATGGTAGTAGAACTATGCATTTGATAAGTTGGCTAACCGGCCATGACGTTGCTGGAAAGGTTAATAAGAATATCTGGTTTTCACAAGCGTTAGGTGCGACTTTAATCTCGACTTCGAGCTGTCCCGTCTTGTTATATTTTTATCCCTATTTTGCGTGCTGTACAACGAAACAACCATATGGTGTTAGCACTAAGCAAGAAGCAAGAACTTCCATATTAGGGATTGAAATAAGGCTTATAGGAAAATTGGTGACTAAGAGCATTGAAAATGATGTTTTCTTAACGGGATAGCGGACTTACTGATTAACTTGAATAACTTAAATCAAGAAGACAAATCAAGATTAGCATGCTCTCACTGTTAAAAAGGATATAATTAACAACTAAGGGTTGCAGCATCCTTGACCAATCATGAGGCTATGTCAGGCTGCTGTCCCATCGAATCAGCATGGGATAATATTTTCAATCGTTGAGATGCATGTATGGTGTGAAGAAACAGTGCTTCTTTTATCTTCAGGCATGTAACAATATGTCATCTAAGCGTTTCAAACTTTCTATGCCGCAACTTGTTTGGGGTCCCATGGTTAGGAAGACTGCCTAATGTATCTAAATCAAAACGTCTTTATCAGGGACCCATTACCTTGCCTTTCAATGAAGGGCCATGTTAGGCTTCGATTAAGAGGTCAAGTATGCCTTTTATCGTGAAGTAATGTGGCTTCAAGATACCATAATATCTTCTTAAGTGTCCTTTCTTATCACAATTGGTTTAATGGTTACCATTTTTTCGTATCCAACGCTCCAACCACAAATGTTAAATTAGCTTAATGAGGTCCTTCTGTGCATTAACTACACACGTTTGGTAACTGTATTTTCTTTTACCTTGTATTTGATCAAAGATTACAATAAAAAGTGTGTTTCATTTTCTTAGAATCAATTGTTAAGAGAGGATGATAGCTAAATATATAAAAAGGATATCAAATCCATATATTGATATGTGAGATAGTTATTATTTTTACATATGATTTAATTTCTTTTCTTAAAATTGATTATTAATAAATAAAAGTAATTGACTTGATTTAGTTGGGAACAAGTTTTGTCTATAACTTCTTAGTCCCCATGTTTGACACTTTGGGTATGTAAATTTGGATGTGTGTGTAAAAAAAATAAGCAATAAAAATACTTCAGCATATTCAATGACACTAATACATGATGCTGGTAAAAAAATAAAATATAAATACTTCAACACATCCAATGGTACCAATGTATGATATTGACTTGTGCGATAACCATTATTTTTAGCAAATCATTTATTATTATTTAGTGCATGGTAAATGAACGAATATTAAGAGTTATCTTAAGCGGTATCTTCAATCATCTTTAGTAGATTTAAGGAGACTTAAGCAGCTGTAAACATACTTATGAATCGATTTTCTGGGAATTTTAATAAAACCACTAGCCGTAAAGGTAATTGATCAAGATAAGGATCAATATGTGCATTTGGTGTAGCCGACCATCAAAGGTAAGGATGCACCAGCTAAGTGCGAAGACGATAAAACAAATATGGCGATGATGATGATGAAGTTGATCTTAACACTTGACATTCATGATAAGATGATGATGACAGAGTTGGACCAAACTTAAGAGATTAGGTAAATGAGAGGTTAAACAATTTAGAAGGCATAAGCCGGCGAGGCTGTGCCACTTTTCACAAGAAAGTTTGAAGCTTCTTTTTCAGAAGATATACAAGATTCCAAAAGTTCCACTCAGCCTTTTTGAGGAACTTCCCTCATATCAAAGGCTTGATTATGATATTCTATTATTGTTATACGTGAAAAGGAAAGGCTATCCACCCAAATCTTGACAGAAGAAAAAAAGTTGCTGATTTGCATGCTGGCAGGATCCAAGTTGCATGGTGCACTAGGCATTTTCTTGCTTTGTTTCCTGGTTTGAGATCTGCTTTTTTGAATAAAAAGGTTTTATCTTCCCATGCATGGTTAATTTATTAATTTTCTTTCAGATATTGCTTAGATTACTACGTTTGTATGCGGATCAGAACTTATAAGATAAAGAACTTTTCTTTCTTATTTCGGTTACCTACTTTCTTGACTCTCCAACTCTAATGCAAATATTGCACGAGGGAGATGTCATCTTAGATATGAACATGGTTTCATATTAGTAAATTGGTAAATTTTCAAGTATTTATAGAATCTATATACACTTGAAATGTCTTGAATTACCATAAACATATTATATAATTCATTATATATGAAGGAATTGTTTCCGTTCCTATAAGTTATTTCTAACATAGTATTAAAATTTATGATTTAAGTAAATAAGATGCCATCATGACTTGTTTACTTAAAGTATATAAATTTTTTCAAAATATTAATTGTAAAGTTCGCAATTTCACGTTACAATAATTATAAATAAAAATATTATATATAAAAAACAATTGTCATTTACTTTACCAGTCAAATTTAAATATATTTTTGAAACAAATCCAAAGAGTTGAACTCTTGGATGGTAAAAGAAAATGGTGCTTTCAGTCCTTGAAAAGATGGAAGACTCAAGTTGGACAACAGGAGTTGCAGCGAGTTTGATGAGAAAAGAAGGGAAAGAAGGGCAAGCTTGAGAACTTCAAGTCGTGATTCCCTAAGCAAAGTCTGAAAAGGACCTTTGAACTTGTGAAACGTACTCCTTAATCTGGGTCTTTTCAGTCGCTTTTACAGTTAAGAGTGGAAAGCTTTGGCGTTGCATCACTGCTTTTGTCTTTGTCGCTCCTTGGTTTTTTTCTTGCTGCTTCTACGGGAAGTGGTGGGAAGAACAGAATTCTACCAAAACATGATTAGGCAAAATGCTACTCGCTTCATGATCGATGGTTTATTTGCTTGAAAGGAAATGCTCAAATATCATAGAAGCATGAAGTCTTTTTGTGCTTTGAAGTTAAATTTAGCTCGACTTTTCACTCCACGGTATCCAAAAAAAAGTAACTTGATGGTGAAATGATGTTTTCTTTCTGCGAATTTCAAGCGATTGGTGTGTAGTGCTTTTCTTATGCATAATTGATATCTGCTGGATAGGACAGCGCTCGTGTAGTGCTTTTCTAATGAGGTCGAAGGTTTTCTGATATTTGATTAAGAAATATTACTTCTACATTGTTTGGTTAGGTACGCTCAATGTAAAGTACGTATTTTTTTTTCTTCTGCTATAATTTTCTCTGCAATCAAACGGAAGGTACAATGGTTCTTTTTCCTCACTTGTCTCTCTCTCTCTCTCTCTCTCTCTCTCTTCATTTTCTTCGTTTGTTTTATTGCGGAGAGGAGTTATAAATGCTTTGTCACCGCACACTATCTTATTCACGCCAAAAACCCCTTCTACTTGCAGAGCGAGTTTGCAGAAAATCTCTCTGATTCTCTTTCTTGCTCATTTGGTGCCTCTGTACTCAGAAGCTGTTTCGTGCTGTTTACATACCTTCTCTGCCTTTCACGTCGTTGTCGCTGTGATTTCAGTTCATGTAACTGAAAGCCATACCTACCCGTCTCTGTTTCTGAGTTCTCCGAGTGGTCCTTTTGCTGTTAGAGGGTACTTTTTTGAATAATGTAATTTGGTTTTTCTGTTCTGGTGGGTTTTCCTCGCAGTTCAGTTGATGCTCATTTGCCTAGAAGTGTTCTGAATCAATCCTGTTCTGGTTTCAGTCATGGTTTCTCGCTAATCTTGCCGCAAGATAGTTGTCTTCATCTTTGTGTCAATGCCCATTCAGTTCAAATTGTTCTGAACCATCCCAAATGCAGTTTCTGATAATGGGTTCTCGTTAATTTGGTGGTTTATGTTCTCATAGCCTTTTCTCTAGAGCTTGACTACGGTTTTTCACGAATTTTAGCATGTAAACACTTATACCATGTAATAAGTCCTCAGCAATCATCGCACTTTCTCGTTTTTGGTTCCTTTTGGAGGGAACTAGTTGATGAATAGGAAGCCTTTTTGATAGCTAAGATATAGAGAAGGCGATGGATCTGAGCTTTTTGGCAGACACCCGCTAGTTCTTATCTGAGCATATGGACAGTATTTGTGAATTTCGCTAATTTTGAACTTCCCCATTCACTATGAATTTCAGTCGCTAATATTCTTGCTTCTCTACCAAGATATGAAATCCAAGTAGTTACATTCATTTTTGACCGATTCTTTTGTTCTTCTTCAAGGGAAAACACCCTTTCATTCTTTGTAACTTATCTGAAATGTAAATTCTTCAACGATATACCCTTATACATGGATATCCGCTAGGGTCTGCTGTACTTAACATGTCAACATTCTTTTCTCTAGTTTTCTCTGAACCTCCAAAGATGAAGAAACGATCCTTACCTCTCTGCCTATGATTTTGCGTGTACATACAAACATATCTTCACTTATGCAAGTTTAGTTACTGTGTTGGCCTCTCGAGTCTCCTAAATCTGAACCTGATTTAAGCATCCTGAAATATCACGTATTCCTCGGCTTACAGTGTTACTCAAAACAAAAAGAAATTAAGTTCTAATCTCTTCTTGTTCACAAACTTATTATCATGGAAGAAATATTTGTTCCCTTCCGCGGAATCAAGAATGACCTTAAAGGAAGAATTTTGTGCTACAAACAAGACTGGACTGGTGGTATCACTGCAGGCATCAGGTTTGTGACTCTCGTTACGTTTATCCCTATATAAAAAACGGAGGACTATGCTGTCAAAGATATTGATTTTACTAGTACAATATTCGTAGCCATTTCAGCTTCAAGGACGATATTGGTTCTGGTTAGAGACTATGTTTCAATGTTTGCAGATATTAGAACTTTCATATTGATGCCATCTTGACTCTATAAGCTATTTATCTTCTATGTAATTCAGGATCCTCGCTCCGACAACATATATATTTTTTGCTTCAGCAATTCCAGTTATATCTTTTGGGGAGCAACTGCAGAGAAATACAGGTGTGATGCATTTTCCTTTTCCGGGTTTGCCCATGTCCTATTATTATATTTGGCACTTTGGAAATATTTTGCTAACGCATGCTCTGTTTCTTTATGTTACAGAAGGAACTTTGACTGCCGTGCAAACTCTTGCATCAACAGCACTTTGTGGTGTTATCCACTCAGTTGTTGGAGGACAGCCACTGCTGATTCTAGGAGTGGCAGAGCCAACAGTGTTGATGTATACATTCATGTTCAACTTTGCTAAGAACCGCAAGGATTTGGGGCAAAAACTCTTTTTAGCTTGGACCGGATGGTATCTCATGAACGTTCCTCTACTTTAGTAATACTGAGGATTTTTCTATGGTGATATCTGACATTTTCAATTATTTGATTGGGTTTTCAGGGTATGTGTCTGGACGGCCTTTTTGCTATTCTTGCTGGCTATTCTAGGGGCATGCTCTTTTATTAACAGGTTTACGCGTGTTGCTGGTGAATTGTTTGGTCTGCTGATTGCGATGTTGTTTATGCAGCAGGCCATAAGGGTGAGTATGCTTTAAGATTTGATGTCCTTCAATGATAGCTTCATTTTGACTTGTGAGCATAGGAAGGTTTTTAAAAATACCATACCTGTAAGTCGGAAAACTTCTTGAGCACTGAGCAATTTTCATGAGGGTGATAAGTTTTGAAAGATAGCCTTTTTCATTAAAATCACTCGATAAGACCTATAAGTGTTCTTTTGATGGTACCTTCAGTGAATGGATTTTGTTCAACAGGGAGTAGTGGAAGAGTTTGGCATACCTGAAAGAGAGAATCGAAATCAGACTGCACTCCAACCCTCCTGGCGATTTGGAAATGGAATGTTTGCATTGGTTCTGTCATTTGGCCTTCTTCTTACAGCACTAAGAAGCCGTAAAGCTAGATCCTGGCGTTATGGGACAGGTAGGAGGAGTTTGCCTTGGAAATATTGAATATAGGGTTAAAAAATATCCTTCACATTTACTCCGCGTTATTAGTTAGGTACATTGTCGAAGTTCAATATTAGTTATAACAGTTATGGGTAATCCCTCTTCCTATCTTGCACTAGTCAATTTAAGGCCATTTTCTTCTTTATTTTAGTAGATTCAGTGATTTTTAAGTTTTGAAATCTTTTAGTTTCTTGCACTTATAAGACAAATGCTCTTCATATATATGCTGTTAACTCTATATCTTATCACTTTCCTAATGTTGAATGTGATTTGCAGGTTGGTTACGGGGGTTTGTTGCAGATTATGGTGTCCCACTTATGGTACTTGTATGGACAGGGCTGTCTTACATACCTGTTAATGATGTCCCAAGAGGAATTCCAAGGCGTCTTTTCAGTCCAAATCCATGGTCTCCTGGAGCATACTCAAACTGGACAGTTATCAAGGTGAATCTTATGGTTTATCAAGTATCTACCAAAGCACCTCTCTAGCATCTGCTTACAAACTTATTCTTGTTGAATTGTGCAGGATATGTTGAATGTACCTGCATTATATATAATTGGAGCATTTATCCCAGCAACTATGATTGCTGTGCTTTACTACTTCGATCACAGTGTTGCATCTCAACTTGCCCAACAGAAGGAGTTCAATCTGAAGAAACCAGCTTCATATCATTACGATCTTCTTCTTTTGGGTTTCCTGGTAGGCTTTTTTCCTAGAATATTGGTTTTTCACTTGTATTTCTATCAAAAGGCTTCACTCTATAGCAACATTTATTTGAAGCTATACATTGTGTACTTTTTGAATTCTTTGCAATGCCAGGTTATATTCTGTGGCCTCATTGGCATTCCTCCTTCCAACGGTGTAATTCCACAATCTCCTATGCATACAAAAAGCTTAGCTACCCTGAAACACCAGGTAAAATTACAATAAGTTCTGCTAGATTAATGGATCTCATTTTATAATAATGAAACTCTCCTGATTTTTCACCCACTTTATACATATATTGAACAGCTAATAAAATTAAAACCTTACCCTTTCTATGTGGCATTCCACAAAAGCTGGTGAGAATCCACAAGTCTATGGAAAAAAAAAAAAAAAAATCCTTTCCTGTGGTCCTAATCATCAGATAACTTGGGTGCTCATCAGGATCATCTGTTTTAGACAATTACTGTTGAGAAACTCCGAGAGAATCTTTTTCCTGTATCCTAATTTTGAGAATGAATATCACTGACAATCTTTTTCTGGGTTCGTCTTTAGACTGATCCTTTTCTGTAGTTGTTGTTCCCTTTGTTCTTTTGGTTAGTTCCATTCTTATTCTGAATGTGATATCTTGATAAATTCCTTGGTGTCTCCTTTCCCGGGAACAGCTTCTGCGGAATAAGCTTGTATCAACAGCACGGAAAAGTTTGCGTAAGAATACAAATTTGGGTCAATTATACCAGAATATGCGAGAAGCTTATAATGAAATGCAGACTCCACTTGCCTTCGAAACCCCACCTGCTCTGGTAAATTATTATACATGATTTATGAATGTTTCAGATCTGTTATGTTTTCCTTTTCTTGTATTTTGATGTTGAGCTTCAAACAGGGACTGAGGGAGCTGAAAGAGTCCACAATACAATTGGCGTCCAGTACTGGCTATATAGGCGCTCCCGTTGATGAGACAATTTTTGACGTTGATAAGGATGTTGATGATCTTTTGCCTGTTGAAGTTAAAGAACAACGGCTCAGCAATTTGCTTCAGGCACTGATGGTTGGTTGTTGTATTGCTGCTATGCCTCTTCTGAAGAAGATCCCAACTTCAGTTCTTTGGGGGTACTTTGCTTTCATGGCAATTGAAAGCTTGCCTGGAAATCAGTTCTGGGAAAGGATATTATTGCTTTTCACTGCTCCAAGTCGAAGATACAAGTAAGTTTATCCTCGTATTCCCAGTTACTCTTGTTGATTGCCGGGGGTTAAAGAACTAGAAGTCCCTCTATCACATTTTGCAGAAAATGTTGGAGTTTTTTCTCTTTGTAGTCCTGGTATTAGTTTGTTGGGAGAATTCAACAAAGTCGCATCATCCACAATGAGATCGAACACATAAATATAAGAATGCACACACCCAAACACAACAGATTTAAGAAGATTGGAACATCACAATATCTTACATCCCCTGTAGTCTCTTTTATTAGATTTTCTCATTATACATTTCCTTTCCTCAAATAGGTATCTCATGGATTCTCTCATTAACTAGAATCCATGAAAGGGGCCTTCTTCAACAATTAGCCTCCCATGAGGACTCTCTCAATTTGACCACTAGGTTTCTCTTTACTTCTCCTATTTATAGAGAAACTCTAAAGGAATCCTAGTTGAATACTACTAGGAAAACCTATTCCACATAAAGTTAAGAATCTTAATCCAACACTACTAGGAAATCCACTACATCTAGAAGATATTTCTTAATTCCACAATTACATAAAGACCCCTGATTGTAATGACAACCATATCCTCTAACTTAATTGTTCCACCAATCCTAACATAGTTTTCATTTCATAATTTACATACATTATGAATATCATTGGCCTGGTCATTGCTTTTTGGAGGAAACTGATGGTCGTTATTTGATTTGTTAGGGTGCTGGAGAGGTATCATGCAACCTTTATAGAGACTGTGCCGTTCAAAACAATTGCAGCATTTACCTTGTTCCAGACAGCTTACCTGCTTCTATGTTTTGGCATAACATGGATACCATTAGCCGGAGTCCTTTTCCCACTGCTGATCATGCTCCTTGTACCAGTGCGACAATATTTTCTTCCCAGGTTTTTTAAGGGAGCCCATCTTCAAGACTTGGATGCTGCAGAATATGAGGAAGCCCCAGCCGTCGCTTTCAACATGTCGCTTCAAGTAAGTGTCCTGAACATTCTGTTCATCTAAGCTAGACCTATTGAACATTATATATAGATTAGACATCGTTCGTGATAACAACTTATTGAAAGTGTAAGAACTTATTGTTAGATACATATTAGTGCTTGTTGATCGAGTTCTTGTGTGAATCCACCCAAGAACTCAGTATCTAGACTAAATCAGAGTAATCTGTATGTCTTGATGTTCATATCCTTGCAGGAGCAGGATCCAGCGACCAGAATTGCTAACACTGAAAGTGGGGAAATTCTTGATGAAATTATCACAAGAAGCCGTGGTGAGATCCGTGTTGCTCAGAGTCCAAAAGTGACGAGTTCAACTCCTACATCAGCAGAGGGCATCAGACCTGCTTATAGTCCGCAGTTGTCGCATAGACTATACAGCCCCCGAGGGAATCGACTAAGAGGGGAACAGAGTCCCAGATCAAGTGGGAAAGAACTCGAAGCAAAACTTACTCCCAGTCCCGGGCCATCTAATCTTGGACAAAGCCCTAGTAGTTAATCTTCAATCTAAGACTAAATTTATGATTATGCTAAGCTTACTTGTCAAAGGTGCTCGAGAGGTCCTGTTCTAAATTTATGATTATGCTAATCTTATAGGTGTGTGCTTCTTTTCTGACCCTATAAGATGGATTAGTTTGATTTTAAGTACTATTCTTCCTTGTATCGTTCTTGTACTTTGGCAGAGAACATCATCAAGTATAATAATTGGAAGACATTGATTTTCAATTTTATGTATTGCAAAACTTCTATATGAGAGAAGGAGTGGAGGAATGATTAATCTAACTCGCCTCTGCTAGGACTTAACAAAGCTGTAAAAAAATTTCTTTTTGGTAATTAAAGCAAGTATAAATGGCAGCAGGGCATCTATACACATGTTAGGTTATTCTGCGTTTCGGTTATGAAATATAGTCTTTTCAACGTGCCTCTTTGGAAAGATTAAACCCATGGTTATGAACTGGGGCAACCATTTCTCCCGGTTATCAAACTCTTCAGATTGAATAATGGTTAAACTGGTAAATCCATGGTCCTTCACTGTCATTTTTCCTTTAATTTGGTATGATCATCCAGACTCCAGCCAAAAACCTATTCAAATACAGAACGAACTTTTGAAAAAGGATTATATGCTTGCACATGACTTTGAACACGCGGGATGGTGGGATATGGAAAATTTTTCTACTTTAATTTCTTATGCGATCTCATAGAGGATGCTGCTTTCTGATCTAGAAAGCTCAGAGAAAAGGAAGAAACTTAAATTATGCAAATTGCATGTACTAATTTCATCATTACAGTTTTGCAGACTCTGCTTCTCGTTTCATATACATGTTTGTTGTAAAAGATAATAAGAACGGACAAAGCTTGCGTTGGACCAGTCGTGGATTGTGTCTTTTGGTGAATATCTGACATGAATAGATACATGTAACGGACAAATTCACGGGGTTGGATCATATAACAAGACAGATAGTGAGAATTCGATGGGTATTGGGGCCTGTGTACAATCTATAGGTGCTTTCTCGAAGTTATCTTTATCAGCATTATGTTATCCTTGTCAGGCCTTTTACCTGTTAAAAAGAGAAATAGTTTAAAGCTGTCTTGTTTGCACTGGCACAGAGATGAAGCCCGTGTTGACCATGCTTCCGCTAATGCTTTAGGATTGATAAGGGTGATCTTTTCTTTTATGGCAGAAAATGCACTCTGCTTTTGCTTTCTATGTCCTTTCTTGATAATGCCAACTGAGTAGGCGTACGAGGAGGTGGTAGCTGCTTTTCCCTGTATTCTTTTTCAGCCACCTTTTTCTAATCCTGGATTTAATCACTGTGAACATTTCTAACCAATGCATGGCTACATTTCTATCTTCGCTTTTTAAAAAACTTTAGTTTCTTTCTTGAGGTTAATCACTCAATGCTATCATATAAATGATACGATGATAATGTCATAGGAAACGTGACCAGCCTAGAATATTGAAGTTCATAGAATAAATGGCTGTATAAGTTGGGGATGACACAATGTTGTTGTTAAAAGTAGTGATTATTTTGTATCTTTAATATCTTAGTCTAATATGTTTTTTATATGTTCAAATACTCTCTTTTCTTACCAACCAATTTTGAGAGAAGAAGTTAGAGATTTCTTTGATGGTACTAGAGCACAATTTCATCATAGATTGAATCTTTATAATTTCACTTTAGTGCTCGATTATCCACAGATGGCATCTTTATAATTTCTTTACATTTGAAATAATGTATGTATTTACAAAAACTGGTTATTTCATACTATCAATATTTTGATTATGACATTCTCTTTATATATTCAAGTGAAAGCTCAAATCTAAGCAAGTATATTAGATATTCTTTAATAATTCCATTTACTTGACAGTAATTGATCATGAGATATTATCCATATCTTCATGGATGCTGGATCTGAAAGCCACTACAACTTTAGTTCTCCACCCAACAGAACTCAGTCACATTGTAGGACCTGGAAAAGATTTGTAGCATGGTTAGGACACAGTCGGTGACTGATTGGATTATACAGGCCAGAACACACAAGCTAGTGGAATGCAAACATTTCTTTCCATTATCTCTGCTCTCTACTTCTGGATCCTCTTGTCACTCAAGTGGCCATGACAAGGATAGATGACACCACTTAGGTTCCCCATGCAACAGCATGAGTCCCACATTTATGTCACCCATGCAATGGAACTCCACTTCTTTCCATCCAAACCACCTTTCACCGACTAATAATGAGAAAGTGACTCATGGGTACTTGTACGGATTGGTACCATCCTTTCTTAGGAATATTATGCACTAATCTCAAACACACCGAAAAGAAAAAACAATTATTATTAACGAGACGCATACTTTTGTTGTTTTTTATTGTACAGTAATTGCACCTGCAAGTTTTTAATAACTTGGCATTCCCTACTAAGTCCAATAATCCTCCTTCCCTCCCCCAAGCAACCTATTGGCAATAGGGATTGACTTGCAGCTTGTTAAGATACCAAATTTTAGGACCCTAAAGCATTATTTTCATTAGAGAAACACGTCATATTTCTTTTTACTTTGAACCAATGATGCTCATAGACTTGTTGGCCACCCAACGCGTCCCACCAAGCCTAAACAATCATGTGCTCATAATAGCACGGATTTGGTCATGAGCAATAATTGTCAAAGTGTCGACATATACTTGAGAATGCTCCACCGAACAACTAGTCTCTCACTTTCCTTTCCATCTCTATGTTAGGTGATCGCTAATGTTTGTTTGATTTCCTCCTCGACCTAAGAGAGGGAGTGATACTTGAGAGGTTGGTAAACTTACTTGTCGAAGTTTTTATATGCATAAAAGTGAAGAAAGAGCAGCACTACTTATGGTCCACAGCTTTTCAGTTCCCTGTTTTGGCACTTTTCTTGAAAGAAACGAAACAGATAATAAGCAAAGTGAAAAAAAGGGTGAACTAATCTTCAATCTGCAGCCTTCAATAAAACAACACTAGATAGAAGTAAGATTCCAAATTAAGATATTAACAATATATGATACTTGTTCACATTATTTTTTACATTATTTTCTCTGTGCTTAGTTTTCAGAGTTGAAGGTTGGTTCCCTTTATAAGGAACCCAAAAGCCAAGGTTTCAATTTCTTGTCAGCTTCTTCAGCGCCCATTGTTTTTGAGAAATCCAGGACAGTTTTATGTAGGGTACAAAACACAGATCCGGTGTGGGAGTTGGTAATTAGTTTCTTTCATTTGTCAAATATCCTAAGTGGGTTGGTAAACGGCTTATCAAACTTCAAATTCCAATGCAACGAATTTCCTGTGATCCTATTTATTGCGACGATTTGCTTTTAGACAATGATATTCCTTCGCTTACAATGGTGTCTTAATTTTTTTTTCAACCAACAAAAACTATTACTTGAATGTGTTTTATGTTTCACTTAACTAACCTTTCAATATTTGCCTTCTTCCATACTATTTATGTCATATTCTCATCCGGAGACACTCCAGTCTAATGTTAATTAGGTCAACACCTTAACTAAAGAGCTTGTTGGTAAAGAGTTCAAATCTCCTCGAGTATGAGTTATAAGAAAAAAAAAACTACAAAACAAATGCCAATTTAGCTTCAATGTTATGGTGACAACCATGTAATTTTAATGTATCTTAAGTTTAATTATGGAGGCGATTTGGGTTTTTTAATGAATGAATTGCTTTGTTATATTCTTTTATATTTAAAATATGAATTACTGATTAAATATTTTAATAAATATGTACTTTTTTAAAAAATAAAATAGAATAAGAATCATTAGAAAGATTGACAACATCCAAAATAACTATAGATGGATTAAGTCGAGCTAAAAACCTATTCTTAAGTCGAGCTAAAAACATTAAAAAAGAGTTAAAAGGGTAAAAGAACATTTGTTTAATAAATCCATAGCGACGAACTTGAATAGCCGACGTAACAGAGTGGCCACACGATACGTGTGGAAGACGGAGGCACCACGCACGTGGGGCAAGCAGTGGGGACTGAAGCGTCGACTACTGCGACGTAATAAAGGGATACAGAGTTGAGGGGAAAAGGACAAAAAAAAAAGGGAAATTAAAAATAGTTTTTTACGTCGACTAGTCCTCCCGCAATACGGCGCGTTCGGTTCGGCTAATCTTTTGCTCTTTCGCGTTGTCTGCCAGACAACAAACTGTTAGTGTCTCTGGCGGTGTGGCGTGGCGGAGTCTGAGACAAAATGAGGCCTCAGATCGTGCTGTTTGGAGATTCCATAACGCAGCAGTCGTTCCGATCAGGAGGATGGGGAGCTGCTCTTGCTGACGCTTATTCTCGCAAGGTTCCTTGTCTGCTTATTATTTACGCCTTCTGCTTGTGTTTCGTTTTTCTTTTCTGAGAAGGATGAATTGCTGATGACAGTAAAACTGTCATCTTTTTTTGGTTTTACAATGTGTTAAGGCTGATGTAGTGAATCGTGGGTATGGTGGGTACAATACCAGATGGGCTTTGTTCTTGCTGCATCGACTTTTCCCCCTCGTAAGCTTTTCTTTTTCTCTAGCTCAGTCTGTGAGTTTCGCATTACGGTTGCAATTACTGCTTCTTTTTTTTTTTTTTTTTTCATACGTTGGAATATATTGAATTCTTCATTCATTTGTGATGATCTGGGAATGAACTTCTTCAAGCCGTAGTGACTGTGCAAAGAATGTTTGTGCATGAAAGTAACAATTAGTCCTAAATTGGCCTTTTAGCTCGGACTACAGCTTCTCACCATGGATAAATTAGTTTGGAGAAAAGTGAAATTTGGTGTATTGTGTGAAAATATCATGGATCTTTGGTATCGCCATTTAATTTGTTAATAAAAACAGTCATATGGCTTGGTAAGCGGCACGTTATGTGTTCTCTTGTGCTTACGGATGACACTGTGCAGCTGCGCATTTTGAGGGATGGAATGATCTATTTTTGAAGACTAAGACCACCGTTTTGTCTTTATGATTTGCTAGAACTAGTGGTTCTTAGTAGCCTGCTTTCTTGTTCTTTGCTTCTTCATGACTTCTATTCTTTTCATTTTACGTGTTCCTTTTATTTGTTTGTGTTGGTATGAGGAGCTGCTTTCTTCTACATTTCTGTACTTGAGTTGTGCTTAGTAATGTCTTCTCTATTGAATCTCTTTCCATTCTAAAGAACAGAAGTGGTGATAGTATTAATCAGAAAAGGTTATTCATATGGCTTACTCTACAGGATTCTACAAAACCTCCTGTTGCTGCAACAATTTTCTTTGGGGCTAATGATGCTGCCCTTTTAGGGAGAACCAGCGAACGGCAACATGTTCCTGTTGAAGAGTACAAAGAGAATCTCAGAAAAATTGTTCATCATTTGAAGGTTCAAGTATTGTTCCTCTAACGGTTTTTGCTGTTTGGATCTTGGGGAGGAAGACCAGGGCTTGACTTGGGCTGGAATTGAGTTGAGATTGCTAGAAAGCTAGACGTAAATGTGATGATACGGGGAAAAAAAGAACCTAAGCATCTGCCTTGTGATCTTTTTCTCTTTCCAGCCACTTTATAGCCATCAAGGTTCAATCTTTGCAAACATGAGTTCTAATCCTAGACACTCTCTAATCCTTTTAGAAGTTAAAAGCCATAAGTTTTCCCTGCAAATGTGATCAATTAGCCTTAGAATTGTTTTGTTGCTGCTGTATGATATCAGACTGGTTTCTGAGCTCTCTTTCCTGAGTGAGAAGTGTTAGGAAGGGTAGGCGCCTTCTGTGTCACCTAACTTCTCCCTGTCAGATAATTACTTGAATGCCGTAAATGGGGGATTTGATGTCATAATTTCTTTTGTTATCATCTCTGTTGTAAAATTCTCTCATGACCTTATATTGAACAATAGATTTTGGACATAAAAATGCTGTGGCAACTGATCAAAAGCACCAGTGCAGTGCATATTGATCTCATTATACTTCACCCTGGTGTTCATCAGCACATTTCAATCTCTATTTTTTCCAAATAAAGGTTAAGTGTCTTAGAAATGTTTTTTTTTAAACCTGTTCCTCACTGTGGTTGCAGGAATGCTCCCCCACCATGCTAGTTCTGCTTATTACTCCACCACCTGTTGATGAGGCTGGACGAAAAGAATACGCTCAGTATGTAACCTTATCTTCAATACAGTAGACACACTTCTTTTGTTCCTTATTTACTGTAATTGAACCTATGGGCTACACAAGTATGAGAGATTTGATCCCTGGTGACGATCGGAGTTGATCCTATGTACCAGGTACAACTTAAGGGACTTTACTAGCTGAGGGATTTGATCCAGCTGATATCTTCCAACATAAACCCAAATACGCATTCGTTGAGTTCTTCCTACTTTACTATCTTGTTCTTCCAATTGCTGTCCCTTAAAGGCCATTGTAATTGCTCTATCAATCTCCACCACCTCCACCTCCACCATTATTATACCACATGCACTGCCATGAATTTCTGTTGTCACCGTCATGACTCCTTGCAGCATCCATAATTACCATGCTGTCAGTCCTATGTTCTTTCCTTAGGCCATCTCCACCCATGCTTTCGTCCATCACTGTTTCGACCCTGCAACCAGTTGGAACACACTACGGATTTTGCCATGACTTATGACATAACGACCACCCAATACCCGCCATAAGTGCTGACATTAATGATATCAGTATTAAAGATTGCATATTCATGAGCACCGGCGATAACCCTGCAAACTACCACACACACACACACACACACACCACTCCCCGCCCCTTTCCGCATTCTTGCAGTTGTAGCAGTTCCCATTGGTGTTGAGTTGTCTCCCCTTCTGAATCAATGATATTTAAAATCCTACAGAAGTAGAAATTTTTTTTGAGTAAACTGAAGATCCTGAGGGTTGTGGTCTAGTGCTTGGAAATCCTTGGAAATAAAGAACTTAAGCTGTTGAGAACATAAGAATATGTCAATGACGATAGAAAATCCCATGAATAGAGGTAGGCTTGTCCTCCAGGGTCGGTTTCGGAAGAATGATTGGATGTAGGCTTACTTTTTAAAGATAGTGTTTTTTTTTTTTTCGTTCTTCTTTTTTCCCTACTTCACTGTGATTGGGAGCTTCTGAATGGATTCCTCAGATCCACATACGGAGAGAAAGCTATGGAACTGCCAGAAAGAACAAATGAAGTGACTGGACTTTATGCCAATCAGTGCATTGAGCTAGCTAAGGAAATGGGCCTCCGCTCAATTGATCTGTGGTCAAAAATGCAGGAAGCAGAGGGTTGGCAGAAGAAATTCCTAAGGTTTGTTATCGTGAAGGCTTAGAAAGTTCCTTATTTATTTTGTAGAAGAAAAGTCGTTTGACTTACTCTTATTCTAACACTCATTGGAAAAATTGGGTCCAACTAGATTTTCCTTAATGTCCTGTAATTCAAACGTAGAAACCCTTTAGGGAAAATGTTAGAAGAATTGATCAGGAAGTAACAGTTGAGTGACAATGTTCTAACTTTCTTCTCCGTTTCCTTTTTACAGTGATGGGTTGCATCTGACACCCGAAGGCAATACAGTGGTATTCCAAGAAGTTGTTAGAGCATTCAATGAAGCCTGGCTTTCTGCTGAAGAAATGCCATTTGATTTCCCCCACCACTCAGAAATTGATTGGAAGCACCCCGAGAAAGCATTCCAACTACAATGTTTATGATCTTCTTGTCTATCACACCTATACATATGATTTCACTTTACTCTTTGTCAAAGATGGGTTTCTTGCTTATCCCATAGAAGAAAAAATAAATAAGCAAACAATGGTGTTTCTTGATTACCCCCCTGATAAATAAGAGTTGTTTTTCCTTCACTTAGCTTATAGAAAAATGTATTCGTTATTTTTGAAAAAATAGACAAATATTCTTTATAAGAAGGTTGTTTTTTTTGTGAGAGAGGAAAAAATAAAATAAAATCATCACAAGCAAGGAATGCAGATGGATGCGTATGTAAAAGATATTTAATAGGAGAGTCCAATTGATCAAAGGATTGGAATTTCACTTGTATAATGATTCCTTTGCGGCGACCGGAAACAGCCGACGTAACAGAGAAATTACACGAAGGTTGGGCAAGCAGCGGGGACTAAAGGGTCGACTGCTCCGACGCAATAAAAAGAAAAATCGAGGGAGAATATAACCAGTTTTGTACGCAAACTGCAGCATTTGAGCACACTGTCATGTCGTTCTCAGGCTGTATGCCAAACTGCTGACCCCCAGTCGTTTACAATCCAATGTTTTTCCTCAGTCTATCACCTACACTTCCCCAACTACTTCCATCCATGCAACCAGTTGGAACACACTAATACTTCAGGGCTTTCTGATGCAGAAACGCCATTAGATTTCCCTGGCAACCGAGAAATCATCCCAGCTACAATTCTATTGTCACTTCACACTTTGGTCAAAGAGCAAAAGACTCTGTTTCTTGATTTTTACTCCCTGGATAAATACGTGTATTGCTTTGTTTGGTGATTGCACCATTGGGAAGTTTTTGGCTTCTTTGCTACTGGATTGATTGTGGCATAAACTGTAAATAAAATTCCTGAATCTTCCGCGGAACATTCATCATATTTGAATGGCTCTACTGTGCATTGTTACTGTATACATTGGTGCTTGGTGCAATCTAGCTCTGAAGCTAATGGCTTTCCGTGAGTTGATTTGGGGTGATTTTTTCTCTTGTTGCAAGCTTTTGAGTGTGGAAGATTTTGCTGCTACTAAATGAAAGCTTAGATTTCCTTTTGAAACACCAGCTTCAGGCATGTTTGTTGGCAGAGAAATATCTATTCCCTTCCATAGTTTCCTTCAATGGAGACAATTTAGGAGTTTTCCGGACTGTAGTTATGAACAGTTGATGCACAATTAACTGCAATTAAATGCGTAGCGTTATCATAACCTCTTTTTGTAAATTAAATGATGTCGAGTTTCTGAAGGTGTCTAATTTTCCACTACCACAATTAACATTAAATTGCGTTCTCAATGAATGGTTAAGTTTGATCCCAGAGAACAGAGAGGAAGGGAGAGAGACAGGGCACAATTTCAGTTACCAATTGCAAATTCTCACCCTAGTATGTGAATGTTTTAGATAATTTTAGGGTACTTTCTCTGTTCTTCCTAATTTATAATGCCCATGAAAATACTTTCTGAAAGTTTAGGACTTGATGAGTATAGGAAAACCAAAATTCTCTTGTCATAAAAATATTTAGTCTCAAAAAATGATAGAAAAGAAAGGAATTGGTTCTATCTCTTCCATGTGAAATATAGGTTCAACATGGTCATAAATATTGCAAAGGAAATTATGCACTTTGTGACCAAAGGAGCTTTGTCTAGGCCCATGATGTTGCGCTTGTTGGAGAAATAATTTTCTTTCACTTTCTATTAATTTTTAAGTACACAGAATCTTGATTAAATTTGTCTCCTAGAGTATAGTCTAGATAATAAAAAAAGCTCATGTAAAAGATCTTGTAAAATAAGTATTTTGAGTTTAAATTCTCTCATTTGTATTTCTGATTGTCATTCCTCAATTTAAACCATCAAGCTGATAGTTAAGCTTATGGGAGTTCTGATTTATCAAAAAAGAAATAAAAAACCTTAATGGCTATATACGATCTTGGGGAGTTTCTCCTGTGCACGTAGAACTTTATCTTTCCTCAGGTGTCTGAAATTATCACCTTCTTCGAACATAAAACAAAAATTGCATAACGGTCTGATCTTACTTAATGCCATTGTTTATCTTAAATTCTTCATGGCAGTTGCCAAAGGACCCATCAATTGCCAAGAATTGTCACGTTAACTTCAGTCAAAGCAAAGCTTTGGGCAAAAGTGTTTAAGGCAATTCTAAGAAACCATGACCATTGGATAATTTAGCAGTGATGGTAGAGATCAATCTCAACAATTAATGCCTTTCCAAGTTCACCTATTAAGGAACAGAAAGGTAATGGCTTCAAGACACTAAGCCATTCCTCTCAGTTCTACCCCTCTGTTCTCATGGAGCATAACGCAGAGCTCAGAGAAAATTGCTTGCAGCCTTGCGGGAAAGATGAGTTTTCCTTTGAATCTCATTCATCAAAGGGTTTCTTGCAAGAGTTTCACCATCTTGATCAGTTTCAAGCCAATGGATCTTCATCAAATCCCATTTTTGGGGTCCAGCCTCAGTGTTATGATTCATTCAACTATTTCATTGATGGGTGCTCATCTGATTTCGATTTTTATGAGTGTAAGCCATTTGCTGATAACAGTCGGCATGGCCATGTTATGGACAATTTCCAAAGTGGAGGATGCTTGGATCTCCCTCAGAGGAATCCTAGTGACATCATGGGACCGGACCGAAGTTACATGCCATTGGCTACTTGCCAAGACATCCAACCCATCAACTTTATCGTACCAGATGAGCTCTCATGCATAACAGCAGAAAATGGTTACAGTGGCAAAGCTGGCATGAATAAGAACAGGACATTGCCAACAACTTTAAGGACAATCAAAGGTCGGAAAAGCTCTCTTGTGGTTAAGGGACAATGGACGCCTGAAGAAGACAGGTACCGATAGTAGTAATTCCTTTTGTTTTTCTCCCTGCTTGATTATATCCATTTGGCTTTATAACATCTTGATGCATGTAAAAAAGCAGGCTCTTAATTCAACTGGTTCAGCAGAATGGAGTGAGAAAATGGTCTCATATTGCTCAGATGTTGCCTGGCAGGATAGGCAAGCAGTGCAGAGAGAGATGGCATAACCATCTCAGGCCTGATATCAAGGTTTTAATTTGTTCTTCTTTCTTTTCGGTCAATACCCTATATTTGTTTGCGGGATTGAATTATTGATAGGCATACAAACAAACTTACATATATATATGCAAAAAGACACCACCATGTAGGGTTTACGTACATAACAGTGTCCCTATTAAACATAGCAGTTTCCTCAAAGTGGTTAATATTTTGTTCATTCTTCTCTTTATACGTTCATTGTACTTCCATGTGATTTTCTTATGCTTTGGGTGAAGCGTTATGTTAAAATAAATAATTTTCTTGTATTAGTGACATCTTGATCTAATATCATTAAGAGAAAGAAGTTAACTATGCATTTCATAGCCAAATAAAGATGGCAACCAGTGTTGTTTTTCATCTTCTTTCGTTCCTTTGCAGAAGGATACGTGGAGTGAACAGGAGGATAAAGTACTCATCAAGGTCCATGCAGAGATAGGAAATAAATGGGCAGAGATTGCGAAGAGGCTGCCTGGAAGAACAGAAAACTCGATTAAGAACCACTGGAACGCCACCAAAAGAAGGCAATACTCGAAGCGAAAATGTCGTTCAAAATACCCAAGAGGCTCCCTTCTACAGGAGTATATCATGAGCTTGAACTTGGACTCAACCACTCTGCAAAACCGGAGTAAAACTGCTCCTGAGAACTCCGCCATCGAAGCTCTAACTCCTGAACCACACACCATCCAGGTTACAGATTACGATTTCGGCGAAGTCCCTGACTTTTGCTTCGACGGAAATCTGTTTCAAGAGAGCTGCCACATGGATAACATTGTTGACGACATTGCTTGTGATACTGTGGTTGAAGAGAACAGGTTTGAGATAGACATGGCAGTGGATATGACTCCAGTTGTGGAGTGTGAAGTGAAGATGGACATGGATTTGGTGGAGATGATGTCCCGAGTCAAACAAGTTGAACGTGTAAGTCCTTAGAAAACAGTTATACTGTGTTTGGCCTTTTAGAATACGGGACTTTTTTGAGCGAAATCTAGGAAAGAGAGAGTTGGGAAACATGCACAACAGCCTCAAGAGACAGATATACTAAATAATGAAGACATGGGCGCGAAGCTGTTGCATGGGATGACATTTCCCTTGATGGGTTTCGTGAACACATCATATCCTTTCAACTTATTTATGGAACTTTTGGACTGTTGCTTTTGAATAATAATTTCCCTGTTGGAAGTTACAATGATTTTAGTCAGTTTGATTTTTTAAACTTCCATTTTATTTGAGTAGTTTACCTCTCCCCGACTCATGATCAGCCGGCCTTTCCTCCAAGAATTGGCTCAAATTTAACACAAACATACCAATAAACAGCCTTTTGATTCCCCAAAAAACGATAATAATGGGCAAGTAGAAACAACAAGAAAATGCTTATTAATGGATTTTTTTTTAATTCACGTATCTCAAGTTGCCAAACCAAAGGCCTTTGAGTCTCACACAATATCTATTTACCTATTTATCATTGAGTTAGATGCTTGCCAACTTATTAATTAAAAAATAATCCCAACCACGCTTAAAGTTCATATTGCATCACCTATGTTCATTGAATTGCTATATCGTCCTCACATTCTACATTGTCAAAGCGAAGTATGCTAAAAGGGAGGATTTAAATTGATACACAAGAAATAACAAGGTAATAGATATCTCCTAGACCAATTTTGGTACGACCTAAGTCTCTTTCGACTAATACTGAAGCCTCTTACTTTCAGAAGAAAAGAGGTTCTGATGCCTGATCTTACTCATTGAGTGAGGGAAGAATCAATTCGAGATCGTATCTTCTTCTTATAGTGGCACCAAAGAACCTAGTCATGTCCAAATCTCCATGCTTTAGTCCATTAGGGAGTTGCCAATCAAAATGATACAAAAACAATGCAAGTGGGAACTCAACAATAACTAGGCCAAAGGTAATGCCTAGGCTCATCCTTCTTCCAACTTGAAATGGTATCTATTCAAAATTTATTCTATCATGTAGAAAGGTAAGTGGGATGAGTTTGTCATATAAAAGAGTCCAACTACTCTTTTCATTGGGTTGACCATTTAGGATGCAATCCAGCCCCTAACAAGTAATATTAGAGCAAATTGTGGTGCAATCTAATGAAATTGTGACTACTATTCCCTAGTGCAAGGTGTACAATGGGCAAACCTCTAATATAGGGTTAACAAGAGGCCTCACCGTATCAAAGATGATATGAATTTAGGTAGAAAAAAATATAATAGATTTCATTTTCTTACATTGAAAAGGCAAATAAGATGATTTGGTCATATAAGAAGATCTTGTTATTCCTCCCATTGAATTGACCTTTTAAAATGAAATCTAATGACGATGATATCCTTATAGTCAATAGAGCTATCAAAGAGTCTCTTGAATAAAAACTCTCTTTAGTCCAATATACAGGATCTCTTCTAGTTGCCAACTCATTAACAATGACTTAAGTTTTGACTGGAATATCATACCCATTAATTTCACATTTCTTGCTGCATTCTTTGTAGAATCATAAGACGTGATTGTTGCAGCCAGGATACTGAGCCTTAATGCAAAGAAGTAATCGTGGGTTTTCATCGCTACTTTGGCTCTATTTGGAGATGAAACTACGATAGTCAGAACTGCTCCCAATCGAAGGTGCACCAGAGGTGCATGTCTCTCAATGTGCAATGTAGTGGAGAGTCAATAGAAGTGGCGCATGTATCCTATTATAGGTTTCCATGGCCCTGGGGGTAGTATTAGTGTCGAGCGATTATTTTCGGATCTCTTCCTTACTTTCAGAACCATAATCATTAAGAGAAAAAAAGGTGAACAGCACTGCAAGTACATGGGCTATTTTGATGTCATCGTTAAGAGAATTTTTATACACCTAAAACTTGCTAGGAATAGTTTTCTTCTCTAGCTGTTCTCTTTTTATCATTTTGATGGTTCTTTAGATGACACACCACATATACAATTTTTCAGAAATAATATTAAAAGAAAAAATGAGAGACGCTAGTTGATAAAATTATTATTTTATTCCTAATCTTGATTTTGATTTCATATATTTTCCCTATCGATTTTCTTTTCAATCGTTGTGATGATTCATTAAATGATATACCACACATAATTTTTCAAATATAATATTTACAAAAAGAAAGATACACTAATTGATAAAATTATTATTTCGTTCTTAATCTTAACTTTCACTCCATACATCTTATCTATCATTGTGATGATCCATTAAACGAAAATTTTTCAAACATAATAGTTAAAAGCAACATGCGAGACATGCTTATTGCTAAAATTATTATTTTGTTTTTAATCTTAACTTTGACACCATACAGAGCAAAACTTTGAATGTTTTTTTTTTCTTCCTTTTGTCTATTATTATTATTTTCTTTTCTTTCAAGTAAAGGATTAACCGGAATCTCTACAGCATAATGATGCCATTACGTAGCTTCTATGCAAAGATCGCCCTCATTCCTGACCCCAAACGGAAAAAGAACCCCAATCGTGCTCAAATTTAGATTGCATCGTCCTATGTTTATGTCGTCATCACATCATGCATTGTTGCAGCAAGCACTAAAAGGAAGGAATCAAATTGATAAATAGAAAGTTGCACGACATATGACATAGCAAGGATGAGTAATGAATTGTGCACGCTGCGTACCTAAACATAAACATGCATGGCTATGAAGGTGGACATCTAGATGAGCAGTTAATGTGGATGGTTCAGTGTGAATGGATAATTCTAGAAAATGTCAACCAAATGTGAAGTCGGGTAAGGAATAACTTCCAAAAATCTACAAATCCAGTGGAAAAGAGAAAGGAAATTTTTTATTAAAATCCAAAAAGAAAGAACAAAGGATGATTTGGGAGCAACACCATTTGCTCCTCTGGTCCACAAAAGAATATAAGTTCTGCCATATAAACTACACCGTCACAGGAAACCAAATTACGAATTAATTCCCGGCCTTACCTACAAACAAATTCTTGAATGCAGTGTGATTTATCACTATCACCTACGCCTCATTTTATAACCAAAAATATTCTCCATGAAAGATTTCTTCAGGCCTTCTTTGGCTTAAGGCGCTTCACCTGTGAATAAACAAAGACTCCAGCAAGAGCAAGTGCGGTGCCTGCATCAAACCCAAGACAAAAGCATCAGTATGACAGGAAAGGAGTGTAGTAAAGAAAATAACATTCTAACAATTCCGAACTATTTTAACAACTAAAGATTACACAAGTAACTTGCCAAGAGTATTGATAGGTGAGACAGGAGTTTTAAAGAAGAGGACAGAGCTGACAATGACCACTACCCGCTTCACACAATTTCCTACGGAGTGGGTAACAGGTGATACCCTCTGCAATATCATATAGGAAACCTACACAGTTCAACCCACGAAAGTCAATATCGTTCCAAGTGAGATAAAAGTAGTGAAAATATATGACGACAGTATAGAAGTACATGCATGCCCATTTAAAGTCTCCAATGCTTTAGAAGGTTGCTCACATTCCAGGATTTTCATCATTTTCTCTTTTGTTTTCCATGTTATGGTTTAGATATACTCAAAGTTTTTGGGTTTTTACAGCAAGACCCTATGTGCAAGAAAAAGCAAAGAGCTCTCCTGCTCAGGATATTCACTAGATTCATGATGAGAAAGCCCAGGCGAAAGAATAATTGATGAGAAACACCCCATTTTAATCCTCCATGTAAAAAGACCAAAAAATGATGGTAATACGTAAAAAGTCACGTGTCATAATCTAATAGGACAAAATTATTTTAATCCTCCATGTCAAAAGACAAAATATGATGGTAATGTTTAAGATTCAATCATGTGTCATAATCTAATAAGAGGATACACGGCTAAAACACCTCCATAACGATTGCACAAATTCCTCAAATCTGTTTTCAAATAACTTCATGCTCATAGTTCTGTAGTCCCGCAGCTATACAATTATTTAAACTCAAACCATCTGAGAAGAGTTGAATGCTTATGACTACAGGCCAGAAAATTGGTTACAATTTGTAAGATGGCAAATCTTGTATATAAAAAGCATATAACTAAATCAAGTCAGATTATAATATACATGAGAAACAAAAAATACTTTGGAACAAGAGTCAAGAAAAGTGGCCTCACCTGCTGATAGGCATGGAAGCAAAGTGCAGCCATGAGAGACCTGGTATAAATTTGTCTAACATCTAATCCCTGTCAAGGAATACAGCATACAACATCAAGTTAGGTGGCCATGTAAAGCAGAGATACTTCTGGTAAAACCAAGACCACATATTATTCTGTTCAGTTCTTAGCTTCTAAAATAGTTACTCACAGCTGATTGCAGGTATGCAGGAGTAAACCTGACACCCTCCGTGAAGAGAGCCACTGGAGCCAACAAGATAAAGGACATTACTGTTATTATTGAGAAGAGAGTAATGTTGTCCATTGAGTCCTGTGAAAAGTTATGTGCCAATTCCAGGTTAAAATAAAATTCAACCCCAAAAAAAGATAGCATAGCTGCAGGACAAAGAAAAAGCAACCGAACACAGTATGACAGAACAACTCATACAACTGTTGCATATGATTATTTTGGTACGGAAGAAAAAAAAAAAAGCAGCATTATTAAGAAGATTGAATCTGGAGAGTGTAGATAACCTCTTTCTTAACCATGACTTTTTTGCTAAGTACATTACGAGATTGGTTCGACAAATTGGAAGCCATTGCACTCCAGAATCCAGCCCTTCTCCAAAACAAAGCGGAAAGATCATATGTCATAACTCAGGATACAAACTTGATTAACACTGAATCCTAAGTCAAAAGCTACATGCAGGCTCTCTTCCAATCTTCATAATCAAACAAAATTATAAGATATCATACCAGTTAAAAGATGCTTCAGTAACTGACGCCAGAGCCACTCCACCAACAATCGGTAAAAGAGAAGCAACAACCCATGGCGTGGGCATCTGCAGGATCATGATAAAAGTAGTTAAACTTGGAACCTATTTATATACAATACTCGGGTGCATAATGATTTCCATACAACTTATCCATTTTACTGATCCATACACCATGTTCACAAAGGTTGAGATTACAAGAGATAAAAGTAAATGGAGAATGTTGCTGTCAATGCTCTCATATTCCAGCATATAGTTTGATTTCCACCCAGCAGATCTCAGAAATCTGAATAAAAAAAAGAGGAAAAAGACAAAAAAAAATTCACCTCTGCTAGGAACATGGCAGAGAGGACGACCGAGAAGAAGGGCTCCATAGCTTTAATTGTGTGAGTGAATGACACTGCAACTTTTCCAAGACTCATATTAGTGAAAAGGTTTCCCAGCGTATGCACCATTGCCAGTGGCACTATCGCTGCAAGCTGTCAAAAAAGAACCCAAACATAGGAATCACCATCCGAAATCAATGCCCATACATATGATACTAAAACTTTCGCACGATACTAAATACCTGTGCACCACTAAGCTTTGGTCTTTTATAGAGATTAAGACCCCACATGAGCGAAACAAGTACAGTCCCCACAGCAAATTGAATTACAGTGACAGTCATAGGGAATGGGTAGACCTTCAAAACCTGTAAATAAAAAGCATAAAAAGTCATGCCTCTTACAGAAAGGCCACCATGCAATTATTTTTCAGATGAAGGATCAACACAATTTTAAACTAGCGTATCATTCTCAGTGGCTTGATAAGAATTGAAACCTAGGACCCAGAAAAAACCAGATACAAATTACCTTTCATGATCCACTATAAATACAACTAAGAACCTCAGACCATATGAATTTTGCCACTAAAATGAACATTATCTTTTAATGACAGGAAAAGGAAATTACTTTTCTCTCAAAGTGATCTTTCCTGGACCGCTTTCCACCAAGGAAAAGGGAAAAAAATAAATCAAATCAAATCAAAGACCATTTACGATATCACACTCCTGAACTAACATAGTTCATTCTTTTTCTATTAGAAAATAAAAAACCTTCACCGAATGTTTTTTGCTTCTTTCGTCAAGCAATTTAAGCCACCACCTTTCAGAACACGCACTTCGCACAAATCTTAACATTCAAAGCTAATACTAATTGCAAGTCATTCGCTCGAGACCAAAAAACATCGTCAACAATTCACCAAACCCATCGACTCCTCACCTGCTTGTTGTAGATATTGAAGTATATGTTAAAGAGGTACCAGAGCCCAAACAACAATCCGAGCTCCAACGTCTTCAACAAGCCACTCGCTTCCGGCTTCTCGCCAGCGCTCTCAGGCACCGTGGTGGCCCTGACCTCTAAACTCTTCGTTTCACGATCGCAGTCAGGCGCGGGGACCGAAGGCCAGGGCCTGAATTTGAACGAGTCCGACAAGGACAGAGACCAAGACCGGCGAGGAAAGCCAGCAGATACGGACACATTGGCGCGATCTTGATGTCTGGAAGAAGAGAAGGTGCGAATGGGATCGAACTTAGGGTTGAAGAGTCGGTTGGAAGCCGTGCTCGGCTTCAGGAGAGGGAGCCTGGGCGCGTGAGTGAACGCCGCGCTCTGCATTTTGGAGGCCTGAGATTGAGATCTGACAGAGCGAGCGAGTAATAGTTTATGAGAGGGAGGTCCTTGGAGAATCCGCAGTTGGAGGGAGGGTGGTTGGGTTGGTGAAGCAGAAAGAAGTGCCTACTGTGGAGGGCGACCCGTGGCCACTGGTACTAGCAAAAACTAAAAAATTAAAAAAGGAAAAGGAAACTCCCAGTCGTCTAGTATATCCTTCCAGATTCTACTTTCGTGGTTTCTTTTTATTTCTCCTTTCTTTTTTTTTTTAAAAAAAAAAAGCAATATGGCTACTAAATTTTTTTAATACGATAACCAATTTATAAGAGAGAAATACATATAGTGACATCATAAATTAATATTTTAATAATGACACAAGGACAGCTGGTCCTCTTAATTTCCATTTTTGGAAAAGGGGTAAATCTTTCTGACATTTTTTTTTTAATATTTTTGACATTTTATAACGTATCTTTGTCCTAAAGTTAACTTGGTCTTGTTGTTATTTCTAATTTCTTTTGTCTTTTCACTGTCCCTCGTACTTGCAAACGTGGGCTGCTCTTAACAAGTTTTGACCTTTTGGTGCGGAAATTTGGTCCTTGATCTTCTTCTTCTTGGCTCGGTCTATTTACCAACGAACGGCAAGCAATAAGCAGCAGCCTCCGCTCAGATCCGAAACAGCTAACGTCATGGCAGTCTTTCATGGACTCGCTCGCCCATGAGTTTTTGACCGTTGAATAATGGTTCCCTGGATGGGCCGAGTGAATAGATTAGGTGTCCAAGTTGGATGGACATGGGAAGCAAACCAAGATGCTGTACGAGAATAAGCCAAGAAAAAGCGTCTGGGTTCATCCTCCTTAATCACAACATCATCTTTACTTGTATTCCTCATGAAACTTGTAAATATATATCAGTTTCAACTCCATGACAGTAACGAGACATACCCATGAAGAAGTAACGGCTGAAAATACATAGCAATGGAACCTATCAAAACACGTCAGTGAACATGGTGGACATTTATGGTAACAAAATTGATTGTTGTAGAGTAAAATTAATGATATTATTAAGCCATTAATTTGTCTGGGAGACTATGGATCAATGCAGCTCCATTTCGTAGCCCATAAATCCAGTGGCATAAATAAATTAAATTGATTGCACTTGGGTAAAGAGGAATACAAGAGTTAGATATTTGCGTTGGTACACATTACATTTTTAAGACATGTATACTTGAGCACTTGCAGTCTTCATCACCTGGCAAACAGGACATACTTCAATAAACACCTCGCAGTCCTTACAGAGACACAGATGCCGGCATGGAATCAACAAGATACTGACTTCTTTAACTTTACAAGCCCTGCAATTCATCTGTTTCTTCGCGAAGACTCCGCTGCTAGAACCATCTACCATGCCTTGATGATCGACATTTGCATATGAGGCTGCATCGTCAACCTCGCTGTCCCCACATCCTTCCTTCCCATGGATGGCACCTTGTGCCATGACTTGCTGCAAGTTGCCCTTCAACACATTGACCACAGACTCACTGTACTTTGCTCTGTAATGCCAGGATTGAACCTCCATAGTAATCTGCTTCATTCTCTCCACTAATTCCTTGTTCTTACGGTTCATATTCTCTATCTCAAGCTCTTTTTCATGCAACTTCCTATCAACCACCTTTTCTATGGCACTCAGAAAAGAAATTGTGTGTCTTTGCTTCAGTTCCCCAACATCCTTGAGGATGGTTTCTTCCTGTTACAGACACACCACGGAAAATTGTTTTTGCAAAAGCTGTAGTGAAAAGAGAATCATCGAATCTATTGCAAGCCAGTTTCTAGGATCAGAATCAATGTCGTAATTAGTAAAAACAATGATAAGCGAGGATCAAAACCTTACTTCTGAATCTTTCAACTCGAACAAAATGGCAATATTGTTAAGATCAAAGTGTAAACAGCACCCTAAGTTGATTTCGGGGTTAGGATCAGTACCTGAAATCTGATGTAACAATTAAATTCTTCATTCTGTCGATCAATCTCCATCTTCAGATTATCACTGAGAGACAAAATAACTGGAAGCGCAGCTGTCATATTTTCACTCACAGAAGTTACAGAAGAGTTGTGTTCATCCTCCTCATATGCAAGTTTCAGACCAATTGACACGGGGTTAGGATTCAGAATGCTTCCAGACAAACCAGGTCTGTCTTGAGATACATTATTGTTCAGAGACACAAGACGCTTTTGCTGTCTGGAAACAGATTCTGCTTCCCTTGCTCTTTTAGTTGGCTGCTCCATCGCACTCATATGGTCATTTCCCGTGTAGTTTAAGGGACCAACACTGCACCCAACAGGGACTGTGACAAATGCAACATCACCTCCTGTGATTAGTTAATGAACAACATGCTACAGTTTATTTATTAAAAATAAATAAATAAATAATAATAATAAAAGGCAACAGACTTTTAGCACAATGTCTATTTTACTGCTAACAAGAAATGCCACAGACTAATCACCAACCTAAGTTCGCATAAACAAGGAGAACAGCAAGAAACTTAATTGTAATTACAAGTCCACCTAATAAACATCAAAAGAGGTCACATCTGATAACAAAAAAAGAACAGAAAAGAACGAAGAAAATGCATCAATGAGATAATTCCCAACTCACTGCATAAGGGTGGAAGATAAAGACTGCTGTAAAGGGCAGAAATAAGGAAGGGAAGAATGAACAACGGAATGTCTGGACAACACTAAAATTACTTGCCCTGGTTTATGATGTTCAAAGTTCAGTGGTCCATCAACCACACTAAAGGCTAGCGGATTAAAAGAAAGACCATAGAATTCCAATTTATGGATGCTAAAAGAGGCTAGGCATTCGTTTGTCTTGACAGACAGAATAAGTCTAACTGCACTGGTTTACTGGCAAATAGACCAGTCACAAATCGGAAGATATTCCCCATTGAATCACTATTACTTAAGATCTTCTAACAATTGATCTTCATTGCGTTGCACAAAAATGGAAGAGAATGGAAGTGTTAAGATATTGCACATACACACGTGCATATGTACATTCATCCATACATATACGCCATTTCCATAGCCACCATCAAAAGAACACCCATCTAATGTTATCCTGAAAAAGCCTATTGGAAAGTGCATTGGATTCAATATTTGCCGGCGCTTCCAAACATGGATATGTTAAATGGTCACATGATGTGTCGCAGCTATGATCCCTGAAACAACAAGTTAACCCGAAATACCCAAACCAGATGAGAAACCTTGTCCTAATCGATTAAAGCTTCCAAATATATATAGACCAAGCACATAACAATTACATTCCAAAAAGAAATAATTGGAGCAGGGAATATGAGGGGCAGTGCATATAAAATCAACATGAACAACAGATATAGTCTCCTTGGATAACAGAGCAACATCGTTAAAAAATTAATCTGACTTTAGAGGGGGAGAAACAATGTAATTGAGTGATAAGTTTTAAGAAAAACTTACAATCTCCAAATAGCTGCAGCTGAGGCAATCCACTCGTGACATATTGTAAATGACTTTCCTCGAGGAAAGTGGGAAAGACAGGATTGCTATTATCACCTCCAAACATATTCCTACAAGAAACTAAGAAATAGTGTCATCATTCCATAATCTGCTCGAACTTGTTAATGAATGATAGTTAACAACGAAAGCTCAATAATCTCCTTTCAAAAAAGGACCCAAATAACGCATATTGAAGCGCCTAAAGATACTAAATGGCTATGATGAATACCAGATGATAAATAAACTGCTTAGAATACCACGAGCAACATAACCACTATGTAGCTAGATACACTTTGCAGGCAAATGGAAATCAAATGCCTAAAAAACTGGATGACCAACAGCTTAATAGACAAAGAAATCAAACAAGCAAATATTAAAACAAGTAGCGTCCATAGATTACTCTAAAACAAATCGTAACCCCAAAAATCGCCTAAAGAAAGCCCCATCGCACAACACAAGTCAGCAAGTCAAATTCCAACCATTCAGGCCATCAGAGGTTTCAACTAATGCGATATCCAGATCAAGAATCCCACAGAAAGATCAGAAATGTCGATCTCTTTCCTATCCGGTAGTTTCACGGGAACCAAACGGCGATAACACGAACGAAATCAAAAGCGGTACCTGAAATCGTCGCCCGGGTGGTGGTAGAGGCCGATCTGGATGGCGGAAAAGCGAGGGCGAGAAAGAGAGAAAGGACTTCGCTAGAAGCGACGCATAATTATTGTGATGGTTGGGAGGCAGAGCGGTCCGTAGAAAAGAAGGAGCCGAGTGGTTAAGGCCAAGAAGAAAACCCATGATTCCATTTGTACGGTGAATTGTTGGAATTGGCGTGGGTGTTGGTGTCGTGGTTGTGAGAGTGATCTCCATCATCGCCTTCATCAGCTTTCTTTTCGTTTTCCCACCAGTAATATTTTTCATTACTTTATTTCGCCAAACCGATGCTTCTCCGCCAAAATGACAATCGTATCCTTCTCTTTTGGTGGTTGTTTTCCTACGCGGATAAACACTACTACAACCGTATAGAAAATAATATGGATGAGCATATCCTATTATTAATAATTTTTTATTTTATTTTTCAACACTTGAGGATATTTTCTCGCTTTACAATTACCAATATATTTTTTCCTATATATTTTATTTTTTAATAACTAACATTGGAAAGGGTTAAATTTTATAATTTTAAATCAAAGCTTGAGTTTTTAAGATACATTTTCTTACACTCATAAAGTGAAATAATGCAGTCTTTTTCATGTTTAAAGCATAAGGGTATTTTGGTCCTCATGAGTCCTCTCTTGTGGAGTGTGAATTTTGTGGGCGAGTGGTGGTCGGTCCGAGGCGAACAAGAACCAAAAAGCAAAATGGAGAAAAAAGCGGGAAAGAATCGGCGAAGACATCGTGATGCTGAGACAAGTCACCACGTACGGAAGCGTGAGGCCCGGCTTCAGTGTTGCTGACTCTTCCCTCTCATGCCTCGCAAGTGGGGTCCCTTTCTCTCACCTCAAAAATCAACTAATTTCTATGAATTTACACCAGCATTCATTTAATTTTTTTATTTATATATGACGAAAGCTTAATACGTAAGTATTTTGTTTATTTTGAGATTTAAGCTTATATATATTGATGGTACAATAATGTATTAAATCTTAACACACTTTGTTGTTTTTAGTGTTAAAAAATCTTATCACAAAGACTAAATGTGTTTGACTTGACATTTGTATTCTAATTAAACTTTTTTTTTTTAACTCAAATTGGTTTACAGGTGAGGAAAGTACAACTAATTAATATGTTAATAATGTGAAATAGACTAGATTTCAATAATATATATTTAACGAAAAAATGTTGGAAATATAACAATGATGGGGTGTCTTACTTTTCTATTGAGAATTAGGAAACAATGACCACAGTGGATGGGGTGGGTGGGTGTCTACTCATTCAATATTTGGTGGTTTACAACCAGAATTCTAGTTGATACTCATTAACACTTTATACTAATTATTGTTAGGCCACTGTTTTTAGATTGCGATGACAGTGATACGATTTGGAATACTATTATTATCATTATGTGGGCTTGATCCATTGGTTCAGTGCCCCCAGAGAACTCAAAGGCAAGAAAATGGAGAAGAATCAGAATCCCTAAAAAAGGATGGAAAGGAGATAGGGAAATAAAGATGGAGTGATTACAATCATGGAGCTGGTTGATTATGACTGAGCATTCCACATCTCTTTGGTGGGTTTGAAACAAAAGCCCCCTTCTTTGCATGTTCTCTGTGCAGAGCCACCGACACGCATGACAACCAAAGGAAACAAGTTAAAAAGACAAGGCATCAATGGCTTTTTTAGGAGTTACATTATCAAATTGAAAAGTTGACTAAAGAGTTGGTTGTGCTTATTATCTTACAAATATTTTCATAAATTTATGCATTAGTGACATGAGATAAGTACCACACACTATATAACATGTTCTCTCATTATAATAAACAATTGTCAAATTATCATATTGCCTAATGATAGACTCGAGTTTTAACCTTATTCAAAGGGGGCCATAGAGGAGAAGCTCAAGTTTTGATATTATCTTAAAAAATATATTATATATTTTAGAAGTTGATTATAGAGTTAATAGTATTCATTATTTTGTAAATAGTTTTACAAACCCATAAATTAGTAATATTGAGCAAATACCACACACATAATAGGCTTAATGCACATGCAAGACTTTACATCAACAATAAATGTAAGAAAATAAAAATTACAAGAAGGTATGAGAAAAATGTGATACAAAGTTTCATTCTAACTGAGAGAACTTATTCTTTGAGCTTGAAATTTTAACCTAAAAGACTAGTTTATTAGGTAAAGTTACTTAGACTTTCATAAACCATGAGTTTTCATTTTCTTTTTTAATATAAAACAATGTCTTTCATATAATTTTTCTTGAACATTCTCTTTCTTTAAGTATTATATTCTCTTATGAGTATGGAATTTTAACCTAAAAGACTAGTTTATTAGGTAGAGTTACCAAGACTCTCATAAACCCATGATCTCGCACTTACTTTTCTAACGTAGAACAATATCTTCCATATTCATTCTCTTGAATATCTTTTTTCTTTTAAGTATTCCATTCTCAAACATGACATTTTCTTTCATCCAAATTCACATCACCCCATGTGCCCATGAACATCGAACATGAGTGTCATCTCTCTCAATAGTTTGGTGCCTCTTACCTACCTGCCTTTGAGCACTTTATGCTTAGTATTGAAAATGGGTCATAAGTTGGCTTTGATGCTACTTTATCACAACCTACCTGCCTTTGAGCACTTTATGCTTAGTATTGGAAATGAGTCACAAGTTGGCTTTGATGTTACTTTATCACAAGTTTGAAATTTTTAGATAGAGTTATCTAAACACTTTTAAATTGAAAACCTCCTACTTGTATTTTCAATGTGGGATAATGTTTTTCATATCTCCTCTTTTGGATATTTTCTATTTTGGAGTGTTCGATTATAGAACACGACATTATTTAATTTAATGGAGATAACTTTAATAAGCTACTAAAATTTTTAATGGGTTAAATATCTAAGTTTGTAAGCTTATTCCTAAACAATTTAAAAGAGAATAAATAAAAATGATATTAAATTAATATATCGTATGTTTAAGAAGCAAAACTGATCAACCAGGTGTAAGGCGGCAGACGAGGGAGCCGTCATCGAAGCTGGGAGTTTTAGACGAGTTTTTGAGTGCATAAATATTCGAGTATCGCCTTGGCGCGCAACGTGTAACGCTCCATTCCAGGGGTAGCAGAAATATCTACCACGCCCAAGTGTTGTGGCTCCAAAGCACCCGTCCCCATCAAAAGCAAAATCCAATTTCCGTTTTTATCCATTTCCAAATCACGTCCCTTTTTTCCGCTACATTATAAAATAATATAATGAAGGGTTGAGCAGTAATTTCAATATGCGTCCCGTGGAGTGCCACGGTCGGTCGTTTTCTAACGCTTGGTATCATAGCCTGCCCATTAGGCACCGAAGCTTTCCTCCGGGAAATTTCTGCGGGCGAAGGAGAGCAATCGGGGGCAAATTGTAGTGTGGAAGATGCATTCGTTAAGCATTAAGGTTTTCACGGGGAACACAGGGTGGTTCCCGGGCCGAGGAAGCTCCGGGGTGGGGGAGCTCGACGCGTGTACGAAGAGGCCATGGTTGACTTGCAGAGATTCCCCCCGAAATAATAGGATTGTGGCTTGTGCTTCGGACCGGAATGGTAATGGTGGCGGAGCCGGTCCTAGCTCGTACTTGTCTCGGACGCAAACCTATGCTCTGTTGAAACAGCAAATGGAGGTCGCCGCCAAATCTGAGGTCACTCACTCTCTCTCTCTCTCTCTTAGAGGAAATGTTATTTTATATTGTTTCTTTGGACTTGCTCTCATCAACTTAAGAATTTAACAATTACTTTGCCTCATTGACAATTTCCCCCTTACCAGTTTTGTTTTTAAATCCTATTTACAGGATTACAAAGAGGCCGCAAGGATACGTGATTCGATAAAATTATTCGAGGCAGAAGAGCCGGTTTTGAGGTTGCGAAGGTTGATTAAGGAGGCAGTTGCTGATGAGAGATTTGAGGTATTCAGTTTTAGGAGTTTCTCCATTTGATTAATTACCCTAAGTTTTTGAATTTTTGAGTTTTACACTACTTGCTGAAGGCATTAAACTCGACCTTGTGATTATTCAACTGAATGTGGGGATCTGGTTTGGTTAAAAATTGGCACCCTGTTTCCTGTGAATGAATGCCAGTCCTTTGAGACCATGTCCTCCTGCTAAGTTTTATCTCCTGAAATTGCTCTGAACAATGCCTTAATTTTAGGCTTGGCGTGACTTGTAAGAGTTGCAAATAGAATCTCCAGAAAACTACCTCTAATGCTGTGTAGATTGGCGAGTTAGTGTTACTTCCAAATCTTGAATTTGCAATCAGGATGGAATTAGAAGGTACATGAATGGCTCATTATTTACCCTGCTTGGTTATTTTGATGAGTCAATATCTGCCTTGACGATGTCCTGGAGTTTGATTCCTGGTTGAATATGGAAAGTCTAAGGAATTTATATTTGGTTCCAAGCTTGATTTCTGGTATTTGTTTCTTCATCTTAAGCTTTTCCATCTACTAGCTTTCCAGTGATTTTTTCTCCTTTCTGGGGAATTCCATTATTGCAGGATGCAGCTAAATATCGTGATGAGCTGAAGGAAATTGCACCACACTGTCTCTTAACATGTTCAAGTGATGCAACGACCTTTGTATGTTTTTCCTTTTTGTTTTTTTTTTTTCCTTTTTTTTTTTCTTTTTCTCTCAAGGGGTTTCCTATTGTCCAGTTCTTCAGGAGTTTCATTTGTGTCTTTTCCTTAATCCATTAATTTCTGTAAAGATGTTAGGTATGTAACAACAGGAAATCATTGAAAATTTTCAAGCCCTTTTCTATTTTGATTTTGTGAGGATAGGTATGTGCCTCTTAGCGCTAACAGGAAAAAAGTAAAAATTAATAGGTTTTGACAAAAAAAAGGAAAGAAGTTTCCATAATTTGTAGATAAAAACTAAGCCTTTTTTTTTTTTTTTTTTTTCAGGGTATCAGGGTTCAAGTCAGGAGTGTTTACATTGAGGGCCGAAGCCAACCTTCAAAAGGGATGTTCTTTTTCGCATATAGAATAAGAATTACCAATAATTCAGAGCGTACTGTTCAGCTTCTGAAAAGACATTGGATTATCACCGATGCCAATGGAAAAGTTGAGAATGTCTGGTTGGTATATGATTATAAAGTTTATTGTTCTTTATTTTGATATGTCATCCTAGAAACTTTATTTATTTTGAGTTGATTGCTTCATGAATATTCTATATTCTTAGTTTTTCAAATGGAAAAACCTTGATCATTCTCTTTATGCAGGGGTGTTGGAGTTATAGGTGAGCAGCCTGTTATTCTTCCCAGGACAGGTTTTGAGTACTCATCTGCATGCCCCTTAAGCACTTCCAGTGGCAGAATGGTAAGATTGGTTTTCTTTATTTTTCCGTGGAAAGTTATAAAAGCTAGATACAGTTGTACTGGATGTGGCTTGTAAAAGATATAGTTGTCAATGAAATGTCGTAAGTTTCATAGTGAAGCATGGGCACGAGAATTGACCAATGAATCTTCACGATAACTGAGGGAGGAAATTCCAAATATGAACTACTAAAATCTCAAAGACGTATAAGATAGCTTTCAGAATTGGAATTCTGAAAACCATGGTTTCAATGCCATGCACTGACGCTGAAGCAAATGTTGGAAAGCACTCTTGAGGATGGGGCATGTGTTTTTCTCACAACTTGTTCTTGTTCTTCTTCTTCTTCATCTTGTTTTTCCCCTCTCTGTATAAGCATTTGTGTTTGCTTAGAATTCTGATGCGTGAATACTGTATGCCGCTATGAGAAGTGTATGTAGCTCAAACAGGACAGGTCCTTCAAATTAAAATCTATTTGATATGTGTAGTTTCATGCCAATTCTTCGATACTGATCTGTTTGCTTATGTGGTAAGACAGGATCACTTAATATTTGACATTCGCAAAAAATCTAATTTTTTTTGTTTTAATTCAATTGCAGGAAGGAGACTTTGAGATGAAACACATTGATAAAGTAGGCTCACAGTCTTTTAATGTGGCTATTGCCCCATTTTCTCTCTCAGTAATCGGAGATGACACAGACACTCTGTGAGCACGAAGTGTGGCTTCAATGGACTGATGGAGGAATTGCATCCTGTAGATGCTTCAGGTTGTCAAATTAAAGGTTCAGGAAAACTTTTTCCTCTTGTTTTGCAGTGCAAGTGTAAAATCGGTGTATTTTGCATTTTCAGTGTATAGAGCATCTACACTCTCGGCCTGTTGACTTTTTCATTTCGTTGTTTGCCTGGATAGATGCGGATAAACTGCAAAGTTACTAGAGAAACAACTTGTATAGATGAATGTACAATTCTTAAGTGATCTTCCTTGAATCGCGATTTAAGACTAGAGCTGAGAGAATACTCGAGTTCTTATAAAGTCTTTTGCAAGTAACTTCTGTGTGTGTCTGTGTGTGTGTAAAATTCTGACTTTAGGCAAACTGTGTTCTTCTGAGTTAGAGATAGTATGGTCCAATTGTCCGGCATTTGAATTTGCGAGTTCAATTTCCCGAAATTTTGTTCCTTTATAAAGTTGTCTCAATTTCTGGAGTTATGAAATATATTTTTATACCTATTGGTTATCGTACTAACATCCCATTTTCAAGAAAATTAAAAAAGGTCATTCATTAGAAAATTTATTTTTATCTAAGAGTACCTTCAAGAATATGGATATATATATCTTTCTTATAAAAAAGATTTTCAACCAAGTAGTAAGTAATGTGGGACTTCAAGCTATATTCAATACATTCCCTGGTCAAGTGAAATGATTTTGTATGCATAGATCCCACGTTGAGGGTTTACAGCCGAAACTAGGAACTGTCACAAAGGGAGAAAAGGAGCATGGAAAAGAGAACCTTGCATTGATTGATTTAGAAGCACAAGAGCGTTCCTTTATAATGTAGGAACTTACAAGTATGGGAATGAATAAATAAATAAACAAATAATTCCTCAATTTGACTTTGTTATATGGAAAGTATAATCACTCAATATAAGGAAATATAATCACGTATCTCCAACACTCCCCATCAAGTTGGCGGCTTTGGTGGCTTGTAAACATCAAATACGCCCAGCTTGTTTAACAGATACGTGTGTTGTCTGTGACAAAGAGCCTTGGTGAAAATGTTGGCTAGCTACTTCGTAGTCCGAATTTCTTTTGTCTTGATAATTCCTTCTTGAATCTTATCTCTCGTAAAATGACAATATACTTCAATATGTTTTGTCCGTTCATGAACTATTGGATTTGCAATGAGTTTAAGGGCAGCATCATTATCACAAAATAGAAGAGTAGGACTTTTGATGCAAACTCTTAGATCCTGAAGAAGACCTCTCAACCAAATGACTTCACATGTGGTCTTAGCCATGGCGCGATATTCAGATTCAGTAGATGACAAAGAAACAGTTGATTGTTTCTTTGTCTTCCAAGATAACAAGGAATTTTCAAACTTTACACATAATCCTGTCGTCGATCTTCTACTCATAGGGCAAGTGGCATAGTTTATGTTGCAATAAGCTGTCATTTCCATGTTGCAGTTTTTGGATAAAAGAATTCCCAAACCTGGACATCCCTTTAAGTATTTTAGTACCTTCAGGGATACATTCATGTGGGACTGTTTTGGATCATGCATGAATTGACTGAGAATCTGGATTGCATAACAAATATTAAGTCTCGTCATGGTGAGATAAATAAACTTTCCAACCAAACGTTTGTAAATTGAGGGATCCTTAAGTGGGGGGTCCTCATCTGGAGGTGACATTCTCATATCATACTCAGGAGTGGTGAGATTTAGATTTTGCTCAAATGGAATGATGACAGGCTTACATCTTAATAAACCAGCCTCAAAGATAATCTCCAAAATGAACTTTCACTAGCTGAGGCAAATCCCTTTATTTGAACAAGCAATCTTAATGCCGAGGTAATACTTAGGAGGTCCCAAATCCTTTATGTGAAAGGTAGAGTGTAGGAATTGCTTGAAACGACCAATAGCAAGGATATCATTACCCATGATTAAGATATCATCAACATAAATCAATAAGTAGATAGAGGAGCTCCCTTTGCGCTATATGAATAAAGCATAGTCATGCCGAGATTGACGAAAATTGACAGAGAGATGAGTAAAAGTGAACTTTGCATACCATTGTCGAGAAGCTTGCTTAAGGCCATATAGGGATTTACGAAGACGACAAGCCCTAGACTCCTCCTGTTTGCGTAATCTCGAGGGAAGGTCCATGTAGATCTCCTCATCCAGATCATCATGAAGGAAAGCATTATGGACATCCATCTAATGAAGAGACCAGTCTCGAATGGCAACAATAGCAAGGAAAGAACGCACAGTACCTTCCTTGGCAACAGGAGAGAAAGTGTCCTGATAGTTAAAACCTTCTTATTGGGTATAACCTTTGGCCACTAGACGAGCCTTGTACCATTCAATGGTCCCATCAACTTGATATTTGATCTTATAAACCCATTTGCAGCCAATGGGTCATTGATGAAAAGGGTGAGAAACGACATCCCAAGTACGATTATCGGCAAGAGCACGAAGTTCATCCACCATGGCGACTTGCCATTTTGGATCTTTAGTAGCCTTATGATAATAGTTGGGTTCCACTTTGGCAAAGATGCGACTGATGCAATAGAAATGATTGGGTAAGAGATGATCAAAACCGGTGTATGAAGAAATAGGGTAACGAGTAGGAGGGCCAGAATGGCGTGGTGCTGCAACAGGATACGAGATTGGAAAAGAAGTAGCAGGAGGCGGCTGATAGGGAATGATAGCTAATGAATCCTCAGGAGTAGTAGTAGGAGAAGAGGGCACATGGAGCAAATATGACAGGGAGGCAGGATTAGACAGTGGTGGTGTAGTAGGTAAGACTGGGGGAACACTCGGAACAGGAGGCCCAATCAAAGGCAATAAATAGGGTTGTTCATTATTAGGATCAAATAAGAAAGGCCGAGGTTTGAGAGGAGACTTGGAGGGGCCATCCGACAACAACTGGAAGGAAAAAATATCTTCATGAAAGACCACATCCCCATTGATAAAGAACTGATCAGTGGAGGGATCATAAACATAGTACCCTTTCTATAACGAGGGATAGCCCATAAAAATGCAGCGGGTGCCACGAGGGCCCAACTTGTCTTGATGCCCAATAATGGTAGCATAGCACAGATAGCCAAAGACACGAAGATGACCATTATCTGGTGCCTTTCCAAATAAAATGGCAAAAGGAGTTTGTCCATCAAGCACATGGGACGATATGTGATTAATGAGATAAGCTGCAGTGATCACACAATCGCCCCAAAAATGGTCAGGAATGGAGGCTTGGTATTTAAGGGCCCTAGCAACTTCAAGAAGGTGGCGTTGTTTACATTCGACAACTTTGTTTTGTTGGGGGGTATAAGTGCAGGAGCTCTCATGTAAAATACCATGAGAGTGGAAGAAGGAAGAACAAGTGTGATTAAAAAAATCACGGGCATTGTCCATGCGAACACGCTGAACAGAAGTGTGGAATTAAGTTTGAATGAGGGTAAAGAAATGAGTGAGATGGGTCAAGACCTGAGATTTAGATTGCATGAGGAAAATCCAAGTACCCCAAGAGAAATTGTCAACAAGGGTAAGGAAAAAATGAAAACCATCACAATGGGGAGTCTGGTAAGGTCCACAAATGTCTAAGTGGATAAAGGAAAAAGGTGAGGTTGCACGGGAAGTGCTAAAGGGAAAAGAAGTGCGAGATTGTTTGGTAAAGGGACAACTGGAACATTTGGGAGAGGGATAGGAGACATTATAACCCAATCGTTGGTGAAGTATAGAAATATTATTATTATTAAAATTTGCATTACAAAAGGTGCCTTTGGATGAGGAAATACAACTGGAAAAATCAAAATTTGTTGAAAAAGAAACCCAAAAATAAAGGCCTTGATGAACACTACCCAAGCCCATCAGTTTGCCAGGCCTGAAAAAGACAAATAGTGAAATCGAAAATGAGTCAACAATTATAATGAGAGCAAAGCTTGGAAGCAGATATGAGATTAAATTGGAACTTGGGGACGTAAAGGATATTTTTAAGTGTGAGATGAGCACTAAGAATAACATCACCAATGGCAGATGAACAGATGTGGATGAGGGAAGATGAACGGACATGGATGAGGGATTGGGGTGAATTTTAGAAAAAAAAAAATTTGTTACAAATTATGTGATCACTAGCACTAGAATCAATAATCCATGCAGTTGATGTAAGTGAGCTTGAAAAATAAAATGAAGTACCTGCAAAACTGGCAATCTTGTTAGGGTCCCCGTTCTGATTGAAGGCCTGCATAATTTGTTGGACCTAGGCCTCAGTGAGCAAGGGATTAGGCCCATCAGAGGAGGTTATGGCATTGGAGAAAGCCTTAGAATCAATTTGATCACGATTAGGAGGCTTGCCATGCAATTTCCAACAACGATCTTTAGTATGGTTGCGTCGTTTGTAATAATCACAGAACAAATTATTTGGACCGTTGAATCGGCCACGTGATGTAATCGGACCGTTAGATCGGCGTGGATTGAAGGAGGATCGTGCACCGTTGGATTGCTTGACTGCGGGTGCAATGGTCATGCGTTGGGGGCTGTCGAATAGAGGTGCGAGGTCAAATGAATGAGAGCCATCTGATCTAGGGGTTTCATCTGAGCCGTCCGCGCAAAATAGGGTGTAGCGCGAAGCAGTCTCAGAAATGCCTAAGGCCAAATTCGTGAGGTAGCTGCTTCTCCCATGAGAGGCGAGAGCTCTCTGGGAATCTGTCGCGTGACAAGCCAAAATCATAGAGTCGCCGATGTAAAGATACTCCGATGAGGCCAAGCGTTGGTTTTCTTCCTGGATGGCCAAATGAAAGAGATGATGCAACGATGACGGAGGCTCCATCACCAGAACTTGAGATCGGAAAACATTGTAAGTTTCATTTAAGCTTAAAAGAAACCTAATAAGCTGATTTTATTCCTTTATTTTTTGATACTGTCGCAAGGTTAAGTTGGGACCCTCAAGGGGTTCTTCAACTTGATCACGTTCGTTGCAAAAAGCAGCGAAGCGATTGAAGAGCACGGTGACGGAAAGGTTCCCTTGTCACAGATTGGCCAAAGATTGGTCGATTTGGAACAATCGGACACTATCCGTGCACCTATACATCTCCTTAATGCTATCCTAGAGAATTTGGGCATCGTTGGTGGGAGGGAGGTCGGCGGCAACGTCTGGCGAAAGGGCATTTCCAATCCATGTTTGAACGAGCTGGGAACATTTTTGCCATTGGCAAACAAGGTGAGGTTCGAACAGGAAAGGCACCGAGCTGTTGAGAAAACTGTCCTTGTCCTTCGTGACAAGGGCATGACGAAATTCACGTGCCTAAATGAAGTAATTGTTGGCACCGGTGAGAAGGTAAGACACGAGACGGAGTTTGGGGCCATCGGAGACGGCGGTGAAGAGTGGATCCCCTAGTTCAGGGTGAATGCTGGCAGTGGTGGAATAGGGAACGACGAAGGGGAATGGGTAGTAGGGATTGCTACCCGAACCTGCAAAATCTGACCTAGTGGGTTGACCTGGATTTTGGGGAGAAACCGGAGCGATCCAGCCCGGTCTAGTGGGGACCTAGGTCGTGAGAGACGGGTCGGGCCCGAGTGGCGGGGAGGGTGAGAAGGAGTTTGGGTAGGGTTGCAGCCTAATAATGGACTAGGTTTGGTAAGGCCCAATACCTGGAGGGAGATAATAAGGGGGCTAGTAGGGCCAGGGAGTATGTGACAGAGATGGGCCCAAACTAGTGGGGTCCAAGGCCATGGAGACAAAGGGCCTAGATGAAGAGGGAATTGTAGTGACCGGCAAAGTAACCAAACCTGAATAAGAGGGGTTTGGCTCAAGAGAAGGAGGAGCATAAGTGATGTCCTCGATGAGAGGTTCATCTAGAGTCATAACGAGGGGCTTGGTGGACTTGGGCATGGCGATGGTAAGAAAAAAAGGTAAAGTGTTTGGTTTTTTTTTTTTTTTGTTTTGGTAAGAGTTGATTGTTGATTTCCACACCGGAAGTTCTAATGTTGTGATGTAGGTTAGTAATGTACAGCACGAGAAGAAAAAAAAATGGAAATTCAGAGAGAAGAAAGTGCGGAAGCGAGAGAAGCAGGAAAGATGGCTCTTGATACTATTTCACAAAGGGAGAAAAAAAACATGGAAAAGAGAACCTTGAATTGATTGATTTAGAATGTACAAAAGACGTCCTTTTATAGTGTAGGAACTTACAAGTATAGGAATGAACAAATAAATAAACAAATAATTCTCCTACCAATTATACAAATAATTCCTCAATTTGACTTCGTTATATGGAAAGTATAATCGCTCAATATAAGGAAATATAATCACATATCTCCAACAGGAACAACTAAGAAGGGAGTTGCCCAATTTTTCCAACATTTCAACTAGTAGTCCGCACTTTTTAGGAATATGAGTATTCTTTATTTATTTGTAATGATGATGACAAAAAGAGAGAGATCTTAAAAAGATAATTTTCACATTAGAAAATGTGTAACAAAGAAATTAATTTAGGAAATTATTTAATATTATATTAATGTCGTATAATAACTTTGAGAATTAATTTTTTACTCCCCTTTTGATTAACATGATGTTGATTATGTGGTGGGCTCTAAATGGTGGGGCTGTGACCCACATTCTCTTAAGTAAAGCCCATATGTTATATGAGGCTGGATTGTTAATTCCCATGGCTGATCCATTCAGCCTATTTTAATTCTTGTAGCTGATCCGGGCCTAAGAGGAAGCCGAAGCCCGAGATCGAGTTAAACCAAGTGAAACGTGCGTTTTAGTAAGTTCCCGTCACTCTTTCCCTCTCTCTCTCACGATTTGGGCCTTAACGACAAGACGAGAAACGTCGTTTCTTACTTCGATCCGGTGACTTAACGGTGACCTTGTGCATAGCTAGTCTGACATTCAAACATGAAAAGCTAAGGTAAGAGCTAGCCCCTAGAAGCTAGAAGGATTTGATTTTATCTTGGTCTTCTTTTTGCAAGACGCATAGTAGTACATTGAGAATGTCTTTGAGCAAAAAGCTAAGAGCACAAAACTAAGCAACTCTCTCACAAAAATATGGTTGGCCCCGTGGCACAGCCTCTTTTAGGCCTAGAATGTTGGGACAATGGCACTGGCCATTGGGTTGGGTTGGATCCTTTGCCAATCCCTTTTGAAATAAAAGTTTGGCAATTGAGTCAGATTATGAGTTGGTTTTGTTACTACTTGATACAAGATAATTTCATTACAAAAAATTAATCAAGTGGGAGGAGTAACTAGGCCTTATATGGTTCTTAAAGAAAGTCTAAGCCATGACATTACAATGTATTTAAATAATTAGTTTATTGATTATTAAGGAAATTAGCCTCTTTTGTGGACTTGTATATTTGAAGATAAGAGAATACACAAGTTCCTCAATAAAGTCTTTTGCAAATAACATAATTTTCTTACCTTTTGTTCCATTGTAAAGTTGTCTCAATATTTAAAGAATACATACTGTTATAAAATATCATTTTTATAGAAATTGATACTATGATGAAAAGTTGATTTAAAAACTAGGTTTTTTCTTCTTCTTATAAATAGAATTCTTAAATAAAATTTGGAAAATGTAAATATCATTTTCAACAAGCTCCTTGACAAATTCTTCTGCAAATAACATCCTAAATAAATTAGGAAAGAAGACGCACTTTTTAATCATCCCAACTGCCCAACTGCTGGCCAGTTGTGGTGGCTGTTGGGCTACATAAATTTTAACTCAGACGTCTCTTAGTTAAAAGGTTTCAATGCACTTTGGGCACGACAGTGGGTGGTTAGGAGATGCAAGTTGAACCCAACTGTTGAAACTGGCTGTTAAGGTTCCTTTCCGGGTGTGGACCAAATGACTCTTTGCATTCATACAGGGATGACAGGGAATTTTATACGGGCTTTCGCAGGCAATGCCCTGCTTGTTTCCCAATAGGCGTAGGGAAGTATCAATTCATGCCTCTGCCCTTATGACAAGGTATTATTATCTATGGGTTTTTCCAGGTAATTCCGTGCTGTTTTCCAAATAGGCGCAGGGAACCATCAGTGTTCACATCTCAATGTCCCCTTTTCTTTACTTTCATACCTCTATTTTTTGGCGGTGGGCAGGAAATACGTATTGCATGAGTTTTGGCTATATGTTTCACGCGAGCTCCTCCTCTGTTGCTTAGCTTTTTGCACTGCTTAAAACGTGGAGACAAAGTATCAGCCCTTTTGTTGTGAGCTCTTCGTTATCGACCTCTCTCTACCACCCCTCTCCTTCCTTTTTAACTGAATGCCCAGGAGCTAGTTCTTGCCCACCCACCATTAATACTCACTTCTTTTGACTCCCAACTTGCAGAGGTTAGCTTGGGTTTTCCTCACAAAGACCCATTCAATATGAAAGGTAAGTTCCTCTGTTCCCCTTTCTCTGGTAGATAGCAGTGGAGTTCTTGGTGGGATCGCCTTCGCTATGATCTCGGATTCGTACTGTTCCTTATCAGAGGACAGAGAAGTAGAAAAGAAACCCAACGCCTGAGAAATCTGCCCATGTTAATTGACAATTTCTTCTTCTTTTACCTTCCCTCCACCGTAAGCTCTCCGGGACAAGTACGTCGGGCCTGAAAATGGTCGTAGATAGATGGTGTTTATTGTTCCAAACATTGAAACCAACCTATTGATATTAAAATAGCCAAAAGATTCTTAGAATGTATTTATTCTTTTGACCATTTTTGATTGTTAATACGATATATAAGGATTGTTATTACAAATCATACTACACCCTTAATCATGAAATATTAATTACTTGTTGAACTCTGTGAATTGCGTAAAAATAAAATATTTTAAATTCTGGAGTTCATGAATTTAATAGAATATTCTTGTGGTAGATGAGTCATGAAATGTCATCTCATGCTTGTTCGTGCATTTGGCTCCTCTCATCGATTGTCTAATCTTCTCTTTCATGAACTAGAAGCTGCTCGTGATTGCCTAACCTTCTTTTTTCATGAATTAGAAGCTGTTCATGAATTATGTGTGTTATGATTAAGATTAATACTTAGTGTTGGGACGTGGATGCTTGTCACATAACCAATCTTTTCATAATAAAATTCTTATCCTTAACTCTATGATATGAATTATTATGAGCCGCTGTTGCTTCATAATTATAAGAGGATGATTGACGTACTTAGGTACTTCCAAAACTCTCGTGTTGTTTCCCCTTGTGTAAGAAACATGTAGCGTCTCGCGAACCCGGTCGGTTGCTTGGTGGCCACGCCTGTCACGACCTTTTGTTTGTCAGGAATTCTGGACGACTTGACAGTTGTGTCAAATGTCGGTCACTTCTTCCCATTTGACCGCCCGCCACGTGGATAGACACGTCAAACTAACATGGGTTTAAACTGTGTTCGGTTCCTTTTTCACCCTTTTATCCCTTTTCTTTTTCCTTTGTTGATTGATGCAGTGACTGAAGCGATGAAAGTTGATAACGACTTTCGGTAGGGGCAGAATAGGAAGCATGCTACCTTTTTTTTGGGTTGCCTTGGGCGTCACGTTTAGGTCTCCCTAGGTTCCCCGCTTCATTGATAGGCCTAAATTGAAATTACCTTTAAATTACCAAAATACTCCTAGTGGAGTCCTTTTGCAAAGATTTCAGCATTTTGAGTGTGATTATAAAACAACAAATGTGATTGTAAAGAAAGGTTATATTAGAACTTTAGTTAAGATCTAAAAGGACTAATTCTATCTTTTAAATTGGATTATAAAAAGATGAATTTTTTAGTATATTAGAATATGATTTAAATAACGTGTAATTCGATCATTTTTTGGAAAGCTTATTAAAAAAGGTGTGATTAAAACTTCTTTGTTACTTAATTTTCTTTGAATTTTTTTTAATCAGCTTTTAAAATAGTGAATAACTTTTTAGTAGACCCAAGCCACGAAAAAATGTGATTGACTGAGAATGACATATTTGGGTCTCGTAAAAGTTAATTAGTTTATACAAAATAAATGTATCTTTTTTTTTAAATATTAAAACGAATATGGTTTAGATGGGTCACACACTTCTCTTAAGCTTTAACTAGACACTAACTACCTAGCATGCCTCATAATAGGCCCTCTAGAATTGGGGGACTGTCCCACTTTCCCAATCAACCTTTCCTGGTTAATTGTTCAAGGGCACATAATCATTCGGTCCTCCCTAATCAACTGGGTCAAACTTGGGTCAAGGACCCTACAAATTTCGTGGACCCCACTCCTCCCTTGATTGATGAATCATGCCCGATTGATGCCCCAAATCATTTGGGTCAAACTTACCGCATTCTTGCATGGCGTTTCTCAATCTATGAGCGGCTTTATTCGTTTCCAGCAGCCATTCTTGGACCCTTAAAAAGCAGTTCAGGCATTTCCGACACAATATCCAAACACTATCTGTGCTTCTCTCGGTTTCTGTAATATCTAAAAATTTGAAAAGACTGGGAGTCCAAGAAAAGGTGACGAACTGAAGCATGTCTTTTGGGAATATAATATTTGCATGGAAATATGATGCCACTTCGTTCTCTGGTCTATTTTGCCAGATCTTTGTTTGAGACAGAAGAAAAAGGACGCCTTGTGCTCAAAGCCCACCGTCCTCTCTCTCTCTTTTGTTCTATTCATGAGTTTTGTAATCCAAAGCATAGAAGCAAAGCATCTTGGCTTCATTCTCTTGCTTTCCCTTCCAAGTATACGCCTTGCCTTTGCTTGGAATGCAACTGCTGCTTTTTCTAATCTCGTTTAGTTTATTATAACTAGTGTCGGCTTTTATCTTTCTGTGCAAACATGCACTTAAAGTTTGGAATCTCACCTGAGGTTTAGACATTGATGTGTTCAAATAGGTGATTCATTTTTTTGTTTTGAACTTTCTGTTGGATCAAGTCTTCATCTGTGGTTGTTAAGTTGATTTATAAGAGCAGCCAATGATCAATGGGACTGTTCATTAGCCTCTTTCCAAGTTTCTCTCTTTTTCGTTCATGGTTTTGTGTGGTTAAGCTCTGTTTATCCTTTCTGGAAGTTGGTTTGGATGAACGCCTGAATACAGGACATATGAATAATATGACTGTCGGTCTGAGTCTTTAGCGCTTCACTTTCTTTGCCCATTGATTCTTCTGCTTTATTCTTTGGATTTCTTTGGCCCAATATTGAGTTAAAGAAGCTTTTCTAAAGCTGTAATTTCCAAAAACTATTTGCCTTCCGAGTTTCAGTTTCTTTGATTTCGCTTTCCAATCTGCTATCCTTCCATTAGGACTCCTATGGGTTCCTGCTGTTTCTACCTCCATTAATTTTTACCTGTGCTCTTAATCAAACAAGAACCAAATTTTGTTCATGTTTTATTCGGTTTTTGCATTCCTGACCTATTTTTTGTTAACTGCATTCTTTTATTTCCTTCTTTTTTCTCAAATTTCCCAATCGTTTTCTTCCTGCGTGAGAATTTGGGAGAAAGTCACCCATCATTTCAAAGCATTGTGAGTGAACAATCAGGGAAGTAACGGCATGAGTTCTTTAACAGGAGCCCCAAAAGATTCTTGGCACCCAGTCACGACTTCTGATACAACAACTTCAAGTTACTGGCTGAACTGGAGGGTGTTGCTTTGTGCCATATGGGTCTTGATTTTCATGGTTTTCGCCCTCTTTCTGATATGGAAATATGAAGGTTTCCGCAAACGTAATACCAGAGAAACCCAGAAAGAAGAAGCGGGAGCTTTGTATGAAGATGAGACTTGGAGGCCATGTTTGAAAGGAATACACCCTGCTTGGCTGCTAGCATTCAGAGTTTTTGCTTTCTCGGTGCTCTTGGTACTGCTCATTGTCACTGCTCTGACAGACGGAGGTGGCGCTATTTTTTATTTCTACACTCAGTAAGCTGTCCTTTCTTCTTGAGATTTATTTCATTCTTTAGAAAGATTTGCGTACTAATATGCTTTGAGTAATTCGTCCATGTATAATTTTACCCACCTTAACTTTCTTCAAAACTTTAGTTCGTCCTACATTTATCTTGGTATGAGAATATAAGATTAAGAAGTTGTTTATGATTGCATATTTCGTTTCTATTATTACACTGGAAAGACCATAATTGAGGGAATTTCCAATGCACGTGTAATTTAAAAAATTTGGGATTGTTTTGTTCAATGTGACTTTCATATTTGGCTAAAGTTACAGTTTAAAGTATTACGTTTTAGGTTTGCCAAGAGTTAACTTAGATATGTAATGCCGATTCTGGTTGATTATGTGACCTTGGCGACCACACAATTAAACATGTTTTATTTTTATTTTTCTGGACAGGTGGACTTTCACATTAATCACCATTTATTTTGGGGTATGTGTTCAGAAAGCCTTCTCTCAAACTGATATTTAGATTTTGATTCGTTCCTTCTCGCTCTATACATGCTTGAACCTCTTTCTGATTCATATTGCTTATTTGCGTATGATATCAATTGCCATGAGTAGCTCGGATCGGTGCTCTCGATGTATGGGTGTTACCAACATCACAAGAAAGCTGGCGGTGACAGGGTAGATAATGTAGAGGTAGATACAGAGCAAGGTACATGTGAGGCTAGTGCACAAGGGGGAATTTCTAAAATGTCTGATCCATCCAAAAGTTCAATCCCCCTTGAACCACATCATCTCAACAAACCTGCAGGCTTCTGGGGTTATGCCTTTCAAATAATTTTCCAGGTAATTTTTTCATGACTAAGTTGCTGAAGTTGGAAAGTCTTTATGCATTTTGTGCTATGCAAGTTTTCTCAGTCTTCTCCTCTCCTTTCAAAATCTAATACAAACGCATAATTGTAATAATCAGCATGAATATAATTAAATTACACGTGTAGCCTGTGTGTTTGGCTACCGGTTCAATTGCAGAACTAGAAATTGTTGAGAAAGATCAGCTTGACAGTTTCATTAGCTAATGGCATGTAGAAGCAGTGTCCTAGTGTGGCATGGGGGTTGAAAAGCAGGGCTGTTTCATTAGAAATCGATTTTGCGGCTAGATTGAAAATGCACTAGGGCTGCACCTCTGTGAATTGCAAAATGGAATTGGTTTTGGATGAGCAGGGGAGGCACCAGAATCATTGGAGTTTTAATTCTTCTGAATGTTGGGTTCCCCTCTTGCCATTTATGTTGAAAAAATAGCATAATACATTGGATTTTTTTCCTTTCATCTTCTAGTTTTGATCATTTTCTGGGTCTTGTGAACAGATGAATGCAGGTGCTGTTATGCTCACAGATTGTGTCTTTTGGTTTGTTATCTTCCCGTTTCTTACCATCAAGGATTACAACCTGAATTTTGTAAGTATCACTGAGAGAATATGATTCTTTGCACTACTGTGTTTGACTCCATCCAAATAACTACCCTTCCCAAGTAATTTTGGTGGGATAGTCAACTAGAAGCAGGAATAAGTGGAAACATCACATATGAATCTTTACTTTACCTAAATAAAGACCAGAATCTTGTACAAGCTTCATAATGTGTGAAACTGCAAGATTAAAAATATTAAAAAATCTACTGCATGTGCGTTTATGTGCATAAACCAGACGATGATCCTTCCATTCATTGTATCATTCTAAAATATGACCCACCCCTGTTTTAACTCACTGGAATTTATCTTTTTCCCCCTCCTTCTTTCTCCATTCTATTATAAATATTGATCGTGAAACCCATGCTTTCTTTTTCATTACTGCAGCTGATGATAAACATGCACACAATCAATGCTGTTTTCCTGCTTGGTGATGCAGCTATGAATTGCTTGGTAAGTTGTTGTAACAAGCTCAATCTTCAACTCATTTTCCTTCTCTTTACCATTTCCATATATTTTGTGATAAGTCGTTTTCTTTTTCAGAGGTTTCCTTGGTTTCGAACGGGATATTTCTGCCTATGGACAGTCGTTTATGTAGTTTTCCAGTGGATTCTTCACGCTTCTGTCAAACTATGGTAAAACCATCTAAAACCATCATCTTTTGTCTTCATTATCGGATAATCATCAGTTTTGATCTCTAATTTGGTTACTTCTGCCTTGAAACAGGTGGCCATATCCATTTCTTGACCTGTCATCTCCATACGCTCCGATATGGTATGTAGTGTTTACCATTTCATCTTGCAAGTTCAAAACGAAATTCTGATCTCAGTTGCACACAGAATTGATGCCTATGGATTCCATTCTTATCTTCACCATTTCCATACATCTGAGGATCATTCTGTCAAAAGCTGCATGTAGGTTAAACAAACTGGTGGTTCTTTAGCCTTGTGGTCCAAATTCTTTTGGGGAATGATTTATAATCACCCTCAGGTTTCCCAGTGAGACGATATCTCTTTTGCCTGCCATGAAATTTGTCCTCTTCCTGATTTTTGTCCCAAAAGTTGTTTGAAACTCCCCAATTAACTACCAAGTCATGACTATTTAGTCAGAGCTTGTACCTAGATGATTTTAGCTGAGTTGTAATAAGTTATATGTGCATATACTTCAAGCAAATTGGCTGACCCTTTTCTTGGTTGTACTGGATTTTGAAGGTACTTGTCAGTGGCAATAATGCATATCCATGTTATGGCGTCTTTGCTCTGATTATGAAGCTGAAACACTTCTTACTGTCAACGAAGTACCCGGAGTCCTATCAGTGCTTGAGATAATCTGAGCACAGAAAACTCTGAAGCAAAATACGGGTTTAGATTTTCCATAAAATTATTAAACTTCTTCATAGTCGGAGACAGAAGTATACAGAAAAGTATTGAATACACGTCTTAAACAAGTTCACAGCTAAATTTCTTCAGTACAGATAAAAGTGGTCAAACAAGTTAGTCTTAGATTGTTCTTGTATCCATCCCAAGTGGAGTGGCATAGATGTAACACGAAACAATTATTGAAAGAAATTCATTGAGAAATACTCGTTCTTTCTTAACCTCTCCTTAATATGCTCAGCACCATAAAACTATCGTGTTCATCATGCATCTGGAAAGCACATCATCTATTCGCATCCGGAAAGAATTCTAACCAGTACCATTGAAAATCGTTCTGGTCATAGTTCCAATAGTGATATTCCTCGTTTAATATAAGTTTTTGGGCTTTGGAAGGATGAAGAAAAAACAATAACTTGGTTAAAGTGGCATGGCTTGATTTTGACTAAAAAATGGATGCTTGCTGGACTTCGTTATACAGTCCCCGTCTCTCAAAACAGTGTTCCGTTCTTTAATATTGTCCTTTATCCAGTTAAGGTTCCATATCACTAGTCGGTTGAGCTCGCTTTATCCTTTTTTTTTTTTTTTAATTTTTTCTTTCAATTTGGCCTCATCTCTTGTTTACCGATTTAAGCGTATTTTTTTTTATGATTGTTATAGTTATTATTATATTTTCCTGAAAAAATAACGAGGAATATAGGAAATTTACAATCCCTACTTCATCCTCCATTATAATGCATGCTCCTAAAAAATGAGCAAGTAAAAAGGAAAATAGTATGCTATATCACTGATTAATTAGAACAATTTATAGGAATCTTTGACAGAGTTGCTATTCATGAAGAACTCCTTTAGAGATTGTTTTTAAATTCTTGAAAGACTATAAAACAATATTTGTATCAAAATTTTTGTTTGAATTGTAAATCCATGAATATAGTGGAGGAGTTCCCTTTGTTTTTTGCATCCCTAAATTGCCTTCTATTGGTCTAAATAGAACTTGGGTGTATATACCAAAAGATTTTCAATAATGCTAACCATTTATGTGTAGGTGAAGGATTGTTAGGCATCTCTCTACATATACTGAAGCAAAAGCTAATTGGTAGTGACAATCTACAAAAGTCAATATTGATACATGGCCTAAGGACATATTAATCAGGCATTGTTTTTGTCTCACATTTTTTTTTTAAACAAAATTTGCTATGGATTTTATTCCTTAACTTCTCTTATGTGATTATATTTGGTACGGTAGACAAATATAATCTTATACGTATTGAAGATAAGAATATTTATGTTGAAAAATAGGTTAATATTTGTGTTATTATGTCAAGAAATAAAATTACTCATTTTGTTTAGGGCTTGCACTTAAGTAGTTGTTTGGATATTAAAACTAATGCTCACTCACATGAATGCATATTTCATCGATCTTTTTTAGTTTTTTTTCTATAACGCAATGAAATTTTAATTTTAATTTTTAATAGATAATAATATTAAAATTTTATTTGATTGTGTACTCTTTATATATGGTATCATTTTATTGAATTACTATATGAAAAGTATAGTTAGACAATTAATTAGACCGTAATAATGATAGAGATTGAGAAAATTAGGTACTTATTTTATTAAGAAAACATACTCGATAAACTTTGTTGGAAATATTTTTAAGAATTAAACTATAGATGAAGATTATTTTGTATAAACACTTTGCATATTACCTTAAAACCCCGCGTTTCTCCTTCTCTCTCTCACTTGTAATTTGTTTCAATTTATGTTGTTCTCTTTCCATTGGTAGATAGCCTATATATTTGACCCAAAGGCTCTCTTTGTATCATTTCGATGTATACTAAGTACAGAGCATTCTCTTCAACACCGTTCTCTCTTCTTTCTCTCTTGTTTTATTTGGTATTAAAGACATGTTCTATTTTTCACATATCATTTATGAGGTGCCCCTAAGATCATGAGATGAATGTAATGGTTCTATGTACTTTTCTTTCATTAAGTGGTTATAATAACTTATCATGTCTGATCAAGTCATGAGGATTGGTGGTTTTTTCATAGTTGGTGTTGCTACACATGCAACCATTGTTATGGTAAGATTAGTTAGTTATAACAATTTTGAGGGAAGGAAAGATTAATTAATTAAGTTGTTATAATAACTTTGAATCAATGACCTGTATTTAAAAAAAAATTATTTTTCATAAACAGCACCGAAGGCATCATTTTGAGAAAAGGAAAATGAGTAATAAATTACAAAGAGAATAATAAATTAAAAATTATTTTAATCCCTGTTAGTCGTCTGTTTTGTTCTTTTGATATGGATAATAATGCCTTATCCATGTTTTTAGTACAATGATAAAAATACTTAAACATTAACATTTATTTTATTTTTTTTACGCTATAGATCTTTTGCTTTTTTTTTTCTTTTTTTTTTTCTAGACCCTTTGCCTTTTACTTTCGGACCCTTTGTTATTTCCATTTTTTTTTATGGATCCTGTGCTTTGGGCTAGAGTTTTCAAAAAGCCCATGGTTATAACTTAAACCAATCTTGAAACTTTGTATCGAACGGTCATGGGAAGTTTAAAACCGAGTAGGATTTCTCTCTGTCGGCTATAAATGTAATCTTTGCATCACTGGAAGTTCTTAATACAATAGGATTTCAGACGAAAGAAAGACTCCAACGGCTAACTTGAAGAATTCTACATTGTCCAAAGGTGGTGCTCTCTCAATTTCGTTTTGGGTTGCCGTTTTTAAGTTCTGCTTTGGGTTTTTAATAATTTTGAGACTCAGTTTTCACTTTTTAACCTTCTAAATTTCACTTTGGGTTTCCAGCAATTTATCAGTTTACACTCTTTGGCCAGAAAAGATGGTGCCAACAAGATTTAGGTTTCAGTCGACTAAAGAAGCTGCATTGTCTAAAGGCAGTGCTTTCTCAATTTTGCTTTTAGGTCCAAAGTTGGTGCTCTCTCAATTTCGCTTTGGGTTGCCATTTTTGAGTTCTGCTTTAGGTTTTCGGTGATTCCGAGACTCAGTTCCCACTCTTTAGCCTTTCGAATTTTACTTTGGGTCTATGACAATTTGTCAGTTCGCACTCTTTGGCTAGAAAAGATGGTGTCGGTAGGTTTTAGGTTTCAGCCGACTAAGGAAGCTACATTGTCCAAAGGCAGTGCTCTCTTAATTTCTCTTTTGGTCCAAAGTCGGTGCTTTCTTAAGTTCACTTTGGGTTATTGTCTCTGAGTTTTGTTTTCAGCAATTCTGAGACTTAGTTCCCACTCTTTAGCCCTCCGAAGTTCACTTTGGGTCTCTAGCAATTTGTCAATTCACACTCTTTGGCCAGAAAAGATGGTGCCGGCAGGATCTAAGTTTTGGCTGATTGAGGAAGCTGCATTGTCCAAAGGAATGCTCTCTCAATTTCACTTTGGGTTGTCGTCTTTGAGTTTTGCTTTGGGTTTTTAGCAATTTCAAGACTCAGTTTCCACTCTTTAGCCCTCCGAATTTCACTTTGGGTCTTCAACAATTTGTTAGTTCACACTTTTTGGCTAAAAAGATAGTGCCGGCAAGATTTAGGTTTTATCTGACTGAGGAAGCTTGCATTGTCCAAAGGAGTTGCTCTTTCAATTTCGCTTCCGAGTCCAAAGTCGGTGCTCTTTTAATTTTGCTTTGAGTTGTTGTCACTGAGTTTTGCTTTGGGTTTTCATCATTTTTGAGACTCAATTTCCATTCTTTAGCACTTCGAATTTCACTTTAGGTCATTGGCAATTTATTAGCTCATACTTTTTAGCCAGAAAAGATGGTGCCAATAAGATTTAGGTTTCGGCCAACTGAGGAAGCTGCATTATTCAAAGGCGGTGATCTCTCAATTTCACTTCCGAGTCCACAATCGGTACTCTTTCAATTTCACTTTGGGTTGCCGTCTCTGAGTTCTACTTTGGGTTTTCAATAATTTCGAGACTCAGTTCCCACTCTTTAGCTTTTCGAATTTCACTTTGGATCTCAGACAATTTGTCAGTTTGCACTCTTTAGCCAGAAAAGATGGTGTCGATAAGATTTAGGTTTCGGTTGACTAAGGAAGCTGCATTGTCCAAAGGTGGTGCTCTTTCAATTTTGCTTCCGGGTCCAAAGTCAATGCTCTCTCAATTTCACTTTAAGTTATTGTCTTTGAGTTTTGCTTTGGGTTTTCAACAATTCCAAGAGTCAATTTCTACTCTTTAGCCCTTCAAATTTCATTTTAGGTCTTCGACAATTTATTAGTTTGTACTCTTTGGCTAGAAAAGATGGTACTGGTAGGCTTTAGGCTTCGGCCGACTAAGGAAGTTGCATTGTCCAAAGGCAGTGCTCTCTCAATTTTACTTCTGGGTCTTAAGTTGGTGCTTTCTCAATTTCGCTTTGGGTTGCCGTTTTTGAGTTTTATTCTGGGTTTTTAGCAATTTCGAGACTCAGTTCTCACTCTTTAGCCCTTCGAATTTTACTTTGGGTCTTAGGAAATTTGTCAATTCGCACTCTTTGGCCATAAAAGATAGTGTTGGCAAGTTTTAAGTTTCGGCTGACTAAGGAAGCTGCATTGTCCAAAGGTAGTGCTCTCTTAATTTCACTTCCGGGTCCAAAGTTGGTGCTTTCTCAATTTTGCTTTAGGTTGTCGTCTTTAAGTTATGTTTTGGGTTTTTAACAATTCTGAGACTCAGTTCCCACTCTTTAGCCTTTTTAATTTCACTTTGGGTCTTCGACAATTTGTCAGTTCGCACTCTTTGGCTAGAAAAGATGGTACTGGTAGGATTTAGGTTTCGGTCGATTGAGGAAGCTACATTGTCCAAAGGTAGTGCTCTTTAGTTTCGCTTTCGGATCTAAAGTCGGTGCTCTCTCAATTTTGCTTTGGGTTGCCGTCTTTGAGTTTTGCTTTAGGTTTTCAACAATTTCAAGACTCACTTCCTACTTTTTAGCCCTCTGAATTTCACTTTGGATCTCTGACAATTGGTTAGCATGTACTCTTTAGTTAGAAAAGATGGTGCCGATAGGATTTAAGTTTCAACCAACTAAGGAAGCTGTATTGTCCAAAGGTGGTGCTCTCTCAATTTCTCTTTGGGTTGCCGTCTTTAAGTTTTGCTTTGGGTTTTCAGCAATTCTGATATTCAGTTCCCACTTTTTAGCCCTATGAATTTTACTTTGGGTCTTTGGTAATTTGTCAATTTGTACTCTTTAGCCAGAAAAGATGGTGCCAGCAGGATTTAGGTTTCAACCGACTAAGGAAGCTACATTGTCCAAAGGCGGTGCTCTTTTAATTTTACTTTTGGGTCCAAAGTTGATGCTCTCTCAATTTTGCTTTAGGTTGCCATCTCTGAGTTCTGCTTTGGGTTTTCAGTAATTTTGAGACTTAGTTTCCATTCTTTAGCCCTCTGAATTTCACTTTGGGTCTTCGGTAATTTGTTAGTTCACACTTTTTGGCCAGAAAAGATGGTGCTAGCAGGATTTTGGTTTTGGCCAATTGAGGAAGTTGCATTATCCAAAGGTGGTGCTTTCTTAATTTTACTTCCGGGTCTAAAATTGGTGCTTTCTCAAATTTGCTTTGGGTTGCCGTCTTTAAGTTCTGCTTTGGGTTTTCAACAATTCCGAGACTTAGTTTCCATTCTTTAGCCTTTCGAATTTCACTTTAGGTCTCTCACAATTTGTCAGTTCACACTTTTTGGCCAGAGAAGATTTACCTTGGAATGAGATTTAAAAATGTAACATTTACGGTGACAAAGGTCCTAAGGAGATATTTGATGATCTTGATGGGGGGAGAAACACTATATTCTCACGAGATTGAAGAGGGTCAGAAGGTGTGTTGCAAGAGCTGCTAGTCATGGGACATGGCATGAGAGCATTGGTCATAAGATATTTGATAAATTCAGCCAACATGTTATCGAATTCAACAAGCATTTTTCTTTCAAGGCAAAAGAAGAATCTTGTGTGAACAAATGTCGTTGGATCATGTAGGAATTGTCTCTTGCTGGTGCCTCCTTGGTTGGGGAGCAAGAACAATCCTTTGATTGGGTTCTTTGTTCAATTTCTAAGAAACAATTAGGAACAAAGAGAATGGGGGATTAGAATGTGTGTTCCAATGTTCAAGTTGCTAAAATCGTGAACTCCACAAATGAGTTGCTGCAAGTTAGGGAGGGATTCCAAGATAAAAAGAAAATATATTACAATGTTCGATCTGACATACATAAAGCTGTTGGGATTCTAGAGTCATTTTCATCTCAAATAGGTACTGATGCATATGAATTTACACCCTCATTAAGTTTTGCAAATTCTAAGGAGGATGTTGAACCAGAAGACATCCCTCCATTGACTGATTTGAAAACCCACATCGACTATCTACCAAGTGACGATAATTCATGTAGCTTCAAGTATGAGCTTCCTCTCTTACAAAATTTCGTGAAAAACAATTATGTAGTAGCTAATATGGCAAGCCTTGGGGTTGTCTTCCATTTGATGATGATGCCAATTATGAGTTTCATGCACCATATAAGCTGTTGTCATCCAATCTTGAGACTACACTTGATTGATTGTGAAAGAATTTATGTGACAATGATTTTTTAGATAGTATGATTGTTTGAGTAGGAAAGCTCTTGAATGAATAAAACAAGTAGTTTCTTTTTCTTGTATAGTTTTTTAATGAATAGACAAACAAGTAGTTTTTTGCTTTCCTTTCTCGGCAGACTTGGAAAGACTGCATGAAAAATAACCAAATATAAATCAAATTTATCTTCAAAATCTCCTCTATGATTCATTCTATTTCAAGTGCACTTTTGGGTTAAGCAATAAATGCTCCGGAAATTCTACCTCAAATGACACATCCTTATGCAAAAGATCCACCTGATGCCTGCAATTATTGATGAAACGAAAAACTATGGCGAAAGGTTCTAAGGCCGTTAGATGCATTCACCCGGCAGTAGCAATAAATTTCCATGGTACAATAAACATTGCATGTTACAGATACAGAAAGGAATGACCAGCCAAGAAAAGAGGGCCAGGAAAAAAAAAAAAAAAATGGTCCCTTCGGCTGCAATAATGTTAGCCCAAGCCAACTCTCGTTATTGAAGAAACTACCTATAGTTACAACAAAAGATGGAGTTCAAACAAAAACAATATGAATGCAATTATAGGTGATCAAAGAGAAGTGCTTGGCAAAGAACCCATTAAGATAACAGTGTCGGTTTCTTTATGCTCGCTTTTGTTATCTGGTTTTGACCTTGTAAACAGTCCAGATAACAATCCCACAGACAATCCAGAGTCGGATCTCTTACCCAGCAAGTCCAGAGCTCTACTACTCTCACCACGAGAAAGAAGGCTTGCACTCTCTTCCACCCTGAGGTGCGCTCCACAAGCACAGTATGTGAGCTTTCTGAAGCAAGGCTTATGGAATAATGATTCACAAGCCGTACACTTTTCGACCTCCCCTTCCTGTTGATTATTTTAAAAGTCAGACTACGTTATTGGATAATCAACAAGTAAAGCTGTTCCCAGGTTTTATTATATATTCAATCGGGAAAATAAATGCATAGAATATCAATTACTGATGAACCCTTGGCATGAGTTCTATATATAGAGGTATTTACTAGAATATCATACAATATTTCATTTCAAAACACAAAATTAATGAAACCAAGAGAGGTGAAAGAAGAATGTAATTAATTTGTGGTGTCTAACCATAGTCATAGTACAGAAGCCCACCTGAAAAGGGAAAATGAGAGCAGAAGGGTCATTACAAGCTTGTCGAGCACCACAGGGTACTCCCACATCACAGCATATGAGGCATTGCTCTGTAATATGCTCCAAGATTTTCCTTGAGACGGTTTCCACCATAACAGGTAGTGCTGCAATAAGAGTCAACAATATACATCATGAATGCATCTAGAAAAGAAAATACACTAGGTCAATCTTTTATGTGCGGAAAAGATCACCATCACATGAAACGTTTCAAATATTCAATTCAAAGAGATCCTTCTCCTTTTTAAATATGACCCTTCAGAGGCCAAAGTCATATGTTAAGATGCTCGATCTCTGGGGAAAGACCCAGTTACCAGGCTATGACAACAAACGATTATCATCTTTGAAAAGTACATGTAGTGCTGCACTTACTGAAGGTGGCAAATTAGTACTAAAAACCTGACCTCTACAACAAAAAGGTAAACCAACCTTTTAGAAACAGCAACTAATTGCACCTCCCCATCTACAGGCAAAAACAAAATCTGTATGATGATACAGATTTATTCCAATGTAACATATGGACAGACAGCAACTGTGGTTCTAAAATGCAAAATGAGTGCATGTAATTTTAGGAATTCCTATGAAAACATGAATTAGCAGTAATCAGGTGATAAGAATCTAACCTGCAAACGGCCCTCTGGAAAGGTCAATGAGGTCTCTAAGTGCAAAAAAATCATTGCCTTCAAGAAGATATCTTCGAGAACCAAGTCCTTTGTTTATAGTCCTTCGAAATGGACAGCGAACATACGGAAGCATGTTTCCTATTTTTTTCCTGACACCCATAACATGAAGCAGGGCTGGGACCTTTGAGAATAGGAAAGGATTAACCGCACTAACACAAAGCATGGGCTGCAAGATAAAATTCATTATCGACATCTATCAAGACCTATGAAAAAGTTAACCCAAAATGAAAGATTGAGTAGAATTTTCAAATGTATGAAGTGAATCAGACTAAAATCATCATATATGTGTGGTAAATCTATTTGTACTCCAATTTTTCTCAATAAAGTTGTTGACATGTATGCATATAACCATGTGTTTTCCTACCAAAGCATAATTAAGTGCATAAAATGTCCAACTTTGAACAAAATAGGACTCTAATCGATACTTAATCCAAAGACAAGGATGTTCCGTATCTTCTTGTCACAGTCGTTTCAAAAATTCCGAGGAATGAGAGGGGTATCCAAGTTTGTCTGTCTATAAGCTTCATCAAATCAAACACAGAGAGGCAAGATGTTTTGACTAGTCATCAGTTCAAACACATTGCATAAAATCTTCAAGAAGAGGTATCCTTTTAATCAACGACTCTTTCTACAATGCTGAAGTAATATCTCCCAAGAAGGGGCCTCATAGTGGTGATAAGGAACTCTGTTTGCACAACTTGGTACTGCATAAGTGTGATATATCCTCCTTACCACCCAGCATCAAATCTCACCGATAGGTTGCAAGTGACATACCCAGGTGCAGCATATATGTCAATATCTTACAAGAGGTATAAAACAAATTATTCTTTTTTCTCTGACAACAAGACGAAAGAGGAACAAGTGCACATGAACAAAATAATAGATTAATAATGTTTCATACTCTCGGAAACCAGATCATTTCTATGAATTTAGATGCCATAGAACATTCTAGACTAGAAGAGTGAGTCCCTCTTCCAAATTACCTTGTCATGTATGGATTCCAGGTACGATTTAGCCAGCTGAGAAACCGGATAATAAGTGAAATCCCAATGATGTAAAACTCTTGCTGGTAAGACTGCAGTTTCATTTGTATGGCATGAAGAGCAATATAATTGACCAGTGTATTCACAAAGTCGAGGCCTACCCCAACCAAAAGTCTGCACAAAGTCTCTCATCCGTGTCTTTCCACCATCAAAATGTTTGTGGCATCCAGCACAGGTATAATGTTGAGCTTCTAGGATCTGTTTCATAGGTCTGTACGGCTGGATTTCAACAATAAGTGATATGGTTTGTCCTAAAGAAGAAATATTTTCTGTATCACTCCTTCCCGCAAAAGAGGTATTTGATGGCACCGGTGTATTCATAGGAGAACTGGGAAATGAATCTTGAGGAGACAAAAACCAAATCAATGGAGTTGGGGGACTGGATAATAAACCAGAATGGATAATTGAACGCAAACACTCTTGAATAATAACGCTTCTTTCAGCAACAACATCAGGAGATGCATTCCCAAATATCTTTCTAGATTCCTTTTCCACAGAGGACCACGGAGATGGCAGATTCCAGCCTTGGTCAGCAAACACTGTTTTTAACTGACGATACAGAGTAAAAAAATCACGATAACGTCGTTCAACCTCCCACTGGTCCTTGCCACTCCACACTCTTATTTTATACACAGTATGTTCCTTCACTCCAACCAGTCTTTCACTGAAAGACACATCCCCCTTCCTCTGTCTTGCACCAACCACTTCAACCCCATAAATTCTCTGTGGGTGGTGAATAGGTGGGTAAGCGTCATCTGTACCAGAAGTAGAAGCAGTTGACCCACCATCTCTCAAAGGCAGAGACAACTCTGTCTGGAACATCCTGCTATCCTGAGAGAACCTAGCCTTGGGAGTCTTGCCAGAGTCAAGTAAAATTTCTTCCATTTCATGCACAACCTCATCATAGAATTCATCAATTTCACGACTTTCTGTCTGCAACAGTGAGCAAAAGTAAGAATACGAAGTGCTTTACTGCAATTTTCAAGAAACTCAAAAGATTCCTAGTGGAAAAATTCAAACTGTCAATGCAGATAACCACAGATGGTAGTTAATTAACTATAAAACTTGCACTAGGTAGTTGATAAATCAACTAAGAAAAAGATCACTCTACGCACCAAAATTATAAACTACAACATTAGCAATCTACTTATTTACTTGGGCTGCAAACTGCCACAAAGCATGAGTACAAAGACACTAATGACTGACCTGAATTGGTGGAGGATGGTCTTCTAAGAGATCTGCAGAAATAGGAGAACTGTTGGAAATTATCCCCGTCGTATTTTCGAAAGCTGACAGGGATGACTTTGGATCATGGTCTTCAAAAAAATCGACGTTTACTTTCTTGGGAGATACAGGAGAATGGGAAACAAGTTGATGAATTGTAACATCAGCGACGTCCAAATTTTCTTTCAGTTTACCCAAGTCTTGATTTTCTAAAAGTCGACTACCATCAGTGTGAATAACTTCTTCAGTTTCCATAAACTGACGCCCCCTTACCATGCCACCATCCACGACGTTTAAGTCCATCTCCACAGGTACTCTTTCTGTAAGTTGTTCCAGCTCCCCTTGGCAAGAGTTGGTAGCAGAACTTCCTATCTCATCAGCAACTTGAACTTGTTCATTGGTAACATGACCTTCTCTGTCATCTTCTCGTACTGGTTCATGGAAATTAGAAAAACCAGTTGCCAATTCATCACTTTCTCGAACATGCAAACTGGCTTCAGAAATGTCTCTCACATCTTCTACTTGCTTTGCTTCAGTCAAGTTTAAAGTACCCTTTGGATTCGGCGAATGGGTATGAATATCAGCAGCCAGTTCATAATCATCTTGTACTTGCTTAGAGGCCATAGGTACCTCTGTCACAAATTGTCCTTGTTCTATTTGCCCAGTGCTTGGAATTTCACTGGAGGCCTCAAAATTTGAATTCTGAATGTCTCCCTCTGTTTCAGGATTCTGTGTTTTCTGATCGTGGGATGCATCCCAGGTCAACGAATCCAGAGTGTTTCCCTCCGTTGCTTGCACAAAATCATCCCAATCTTCTGAACCAAATGCTACGGATGAGTTAATAAGCAGCGGATTTTCATTCCCCGGCTTTGTTTCCTTACCATAATGTATGTTTCTCTGAACATGAAAATGATCCCTACGCTCATCATCTGTGCCATATTTATACATCGAATCTTCACCCTCCGAATGCTCATATCTCGATGACGTCGCATCCTCCTCTTCCCTCTCAGTGTCCTTCCCGTCAAACTGAAAATCGGATGGCAGATTCGACCCGTCAAAGCAGCCACCATCCCCTTCAACCACAAACCCAGATGACGAGCCTACTCCAACCTCATGCCCATTTTCCTCGCCAATGGCCTCTTTGCCAGATAAATTGTCAGCACTAGCTCGCAACAGTCGGGAATCCCGCTGTCCTCTGGACCCCATAGACCCTTCATCACCTTCACCGAATCCACCTTCTTCACCGGACTCATCATCCGACCCTGCAACTCTTCCCGACCCTCTCTGAGCCTTCAAACCGATTATTTCGTTGGACACATCAACTTCCTCGGTGTCATACAGTCCCAATCCACTGTTCCTCAACCCCCCTCCTTGCTCTTCGGTATTCCCTTCTCGATATTCAACATTCAAATCGCCTAGACACTCCTCACCGGGACCCCAAACCCTCCGGTCCTCTTGATTCCTGTCGAACGTCCCTCCCAAACTAAAACCCTCCAATCCACCATCACTACTAAAAGACCCGAGCATTTCAGGGCTCATTTCGCAATCATTGAACATCGTAATCGAGCTACGCACACTCGACGTGCCCATCATGGAGTTCGCGCTGCAGTAGCGCTCGAACTCGGACTCTCCACACGATGAGTACTGTGACGGCGACACAGACAGCGAAACGGGCTCTCCAACACCATCTCCCTCACCGTCCGATTTCAGTTGCTGGAACGAATCGGCCGGATCAGTAGAGACGGGTTCTGGAGTGGGCCTACCAGTCCCCTGCCCACTGATCATCGGGGAACCCAGAAGCTCATACAAATGAATTGAATTGAAAAGAGAGGGAAATCAAACCCAAGTAGTATAAATAATAAAGGGCTGTGATTCGATTCAGACTGCGATTGAATTGGAAGGAGATTTGTATCAATAAAAGCAGATCAGTCTAGAAAATTAGATAGAAAGGATGAGTAGTTTCTGAGAGAAAGCGCTGACCTTTCCACGGGAAGAACACAAAGTAAGATTTGGGGATTTCTAAAATTTCTTTCCTCTGTAATTTAATTGGAAGCTACAAAGATGGCGATTGAAAGAAACCAATTAGAATAATTATATAACTGTGGACTTCAAATTACTGTATTATTATATAGAAGCTTCTCCTTCTGTTGTACTATTCAAGGATTAATGATAAGTTTGTTAAAAGCAAAGCAGGGAAGAAACCGAAGCCTTTTCCTTTTCTATTTTAAGAAGATGCGAAAAAACCGCTATTTCTGGTGTCGGTTTTATTAGCCGTCAAAACGCTACACAAATTACCGTTTTTGTTAACCCCTGCTTTCCGTCTAAAACCCTAAACCGCAGAGCCCAACTTCTCCTTCTTCTGAAGGGGAGAGAGAGAAGACTGGTTCGTCATCCATGGCAATGGAGACGATAAGTGAAGAGTCGGGGCTCGAAGCCCTGCAGCACCTGAGGGGCACGGACCCCCCGTTGTTCCTGGCGCCGAGCTCTTCACTGTCCCAAATGGCTCGGACGGCCTCGGAGCAACTCTTCGCCTCGCTCAGGCCTTTTACACCCAAAACGCCCTTCGAGAAGCTCTTGACCCAGGGGTTCGACGCCGAGCAGATATGGCAGCAAATCGACCTCCAAGCGCATCCTTTACTGTCGACTCTACGCCGCGAGGTGAAGCGGTTCGAGAAGGACCCGGGAGAGATTTCGAAGCTCAAAAAGGTTCTTGTGGTTGGAAAGAAGGACTCAAAGAGTGGTGGGGATATTGTGGAAGACGAGGCTGAAGATATTGATGAGGAATTTGATGGGCTTGGTGAGGAGTTGGATGAAGAAGAGGAAGAGGAGGAGGAAGAGGATCAGGGGGAGAAGGGTGAGAATGAAAGAGAGAGCGACGATGATGAGGAGGGAGAGGAAGGTGGAGATGGTGGGATCGAAGATAGGTTTCTAAAGATAAAGGATTTGGAGGAGTTTTTGGAGGAGGATGAGGCTAGGGAATACGGCTTGACCAAGAAGGACAAGACCAAGGAGGAGAAGAAGAAAGTTGGTAGGTTGAGTCTGGATGAAGACGAAGACGAAGACGAAGGTGAAGATGAAGACGAAGACGATGATGATGATGAGGTAGGTTCTTAAGGACAAAATTTCGAATACCTTGATGAGTTCTCTTGTTTTTGCTCTTCAGAGTTCTGCAGGATTTTGGTTTCATCGATAGAACTAGTATTGGACTTATTTTGGAAGAAGATTATTCAAATTGATAGAGTTTGCTTCTGTTCTTCTCTTTATTAAATGTGACCAAAATTTTCTCATTAGATGGTCATGGTTTTGAATTTGATCTGAAGATGTATATTTTGTGGTTTTCGTTTTACTTTGTTTTGATGATACTTTCTGTGGATTCTAATTCCTTGCCTTTTTTTTTCCCCCTTCAGCTTGGAGATTTTGGGCATGGTAAGGATGAAGATGCGGAGAAGTTGGCGAGGTGCTACTTTGTTACTTATTTTCAGTTTTCTTGTCCTTGTTCATCAGATTATCATTTGGAAAGTTATCACAAATTGCTCCTATTCGTTGTTATCTTTCTGGTATTCTATACGAAATTGGTATTTTGTCAGTCTAGTTATGTCACTGGAAAATGCAAATTCTCTGGAGTGATTCTGCTCTTGTTACTAGGATGCATCATTGCAGTGCGTGAGAGTGTACTTTTCAAACTCCAGAGAATTGATTTTCTTTTGGGAGTTCATTTTAAAATCTCGGTTATTTTTTTTTTCCGAACTCTAGAGAATATATTTCCTTCTGGGAGTTCATTTTAAAAAACCAAATTATAAATCTTGCATATGTGGTTTTCAGTTATGAAGACTTTTTTGGTGCAAAGAAGAAAAAGGCTGCAAATCGAAAATCAGAAGTGAAAGATGAGTCAGAAGAGTCAGACATGGATGATGAACAAGAAGATGCTGAGGCATTTGAAAATAAGGTACCTTCATTTCTCTATGTACTTTGCAGTTCAACAAAATATATGTGCACCTTGCTTGTTGTGAAATGTCATTCAGAAGCTGGAATTTTAGTTAAATAAATTTGATTTATATACTTAATAGATGCCAGAGAGCGCTTCCACCCATGAGAAGGAACTTGACAAGCTTCGATCCAAAATAGAGCAGATGGAAAAAGCAAACCTGGAACCAAAAGCTTGGACCATGCAGGGAGAGGTAATGTAATCATTCTAATATTCTGTTGTTAGACAAGTTTGATTGGGGTTACAATTGAAGTTAATGCGGATGCAACTCAATATCCTTATAACAACAGGTAACTGCTGCCAGAAGGCCACTGAATAGTGCATTAGAAGTTGATCTGGATTTTGAGCACAATGTGAGACCTGCCCCTGTAATCACTGAGGAGGTTACGGCATCACTTGAAGATATGATAAAGAAAAGGATCCTTGAGGTAGAGTCCTTTGTTTCGTGCTTTTCTGTTGGGATCTCGCTATAATGTCATCAACTTACAGTAGCATTAGGCAAGGATATCCATATGCCACCAGGAAAAATAAGAAGATATTTCCTTTTGTCTCATTTTGTATTTCATATTGCCGTGTTTAGCAGATTTGTAGATCTCTCTGGGATACTAATAAGGAACAATCTTGCTTGATGTTTTCAGGAGCGGTTTGATGATGTACAGAAGGCGTCTATGTTGCCCTCTAAAGAACCAAGAGAAAAAAAAGAGTTGGTAAATATTGTCTGATGGAATTAAGTAAATGTTGTGATTTGGTTTTTCACCAGTTTTTTTCACGATGATAGAAGCCACTAATTCAAGTTCTTTTCCTACTGAAATATTCAGGATGAGAATAAAAGCAAGAAGGGTCTTGCTGAAATCTATGAGGTTTGTATTTCCGAACATCACCCATTATGGAATTGCTCTCCCTGCTCCGCCTCTTCCTTCTGTTTCTCCTCAAGTTGGTTGTGTATACTAGAATTATAATCTATGACCTTTAGTTACGCAGTTAAAACTGTTGGCTTTTTCTTCCTTTAATTTCCCGAAGTTGCAAGTGATAAACAACTCTCTTTTCAATTGTTTGCAGGAAGAATACGTTCAGAAGACAAATCTAGCCTCTGCTCCCCTGTCATTTAAGGATGAACAGAAGAAAGAGGTGCAAATCTACATTGCTATACGTTTATGTTTACCCTCTTCCTTTTGATTCCATCTTTGGTGACTATTGTTCTTGGTGTCCTTACAAAGTTGTATGAAAGACCAGGATATTAGAAATTTCCATTTAAGCCTATTGTCTTTTCTCTCTCTCTCTATTTTTTAATTGTTTAGTCCTTCCACACTTGACATTTCTAGGTGTTTTCTTTGATCAGGCAAGCATGCTGTTCAAGAAACTTTGCTTAAAGCTGGACGCTCTTTCTCATTTCCACTTTGCACCAAAGCCTGTAAGCTTCTTAATCTCAATTGTCTAGTGAACATATGATTTTAGCTGTTATGGACATAAACATTTTGTGTCCTTGTCTTTTATGTTTTTCTGAGACAGGTTATAGAAGACATGTCAATCCAAGCAAACGTCCCTGCTCTAGCAATGGAAGAGGTAAAGAATTTGCACATCTTCACTTCAACATTTACTTTTCTCCCTATTCAACAAGCTCGTAAAACATGTTGGTTGTCTTCCATGGGCAGATTGCACCTGTGGCAGTCTCAGATGCAGCTATGCTGGCTCCTGAGGAAGTGTTCTCTGGCAAAGGTGACATTAAAGAAGAAGCTGAGCTTACGCAGGAAGAGAGGAGGAGAAGGAGAGCTAACAAGAAAAGGAAATTCAAAGGTAATCTTGACATTAGATTCTTTCTGTGGTCCTTAAAATGTTATGTTTCTTTCTTTTTTGGTCGAGCCAGCCACTGTTCTTGGGATGAGCTCCCGACCAAAAGAAAAAGGGAAAAAAAGAAAAAAGAAAGAAAGAGAAAATCAATCTTGGAGTATTATAGTGAAACAAAATGTTTGTTTTTCTCATTATTTGTTTGTCTTTGAGTTCTATATGCCAATTTCCAAGTAAATTATTAAATTTGAGATACATAATTACAGCTGAGGCAGGTAGACGAACTACTAAGAAGGCAAGAGACAGCACATCCATAAACCCAGATGATGGTTAGTATTTTAGTTTATTATTTCTCTGACTTGATTAGATCATTAAGGGAATTTATCAAATATCATTCCTCACCTTCGAACTTTTTTAAACTGGCAGACAAAGAAGGAAAATGAGATCTTGCATACCAGTGGAATCTCTAAGGAGCTCCTTGTCAGATTGTGGTCACAAATGGACTGCTAGGGGAAGAGAAAGCCAGGGAAAGAGACGGCTGGGGTTCCTCCCTCTAACATCACATTCGCCTTAGCCTTCTGACTTCTGGTGGAATTGTAAGGGAAGCCATGCGAAGAAGGATGAAAAGGATTAAAGCATCATATCTTTCAATGGATAGTGAAGTAATTGTCATCTTTTTGGATTTTGGGATGATCAAATTTTGGTATGTAATTGTTATTTTGGCATTAATTGTTTTGCCATCCTGGGTGAGCGCATATCCTATTGAAGAAGTATATTTTTTGTTGCCGGTTACATTCTTTTATAGAGCTCAAGTGACGATTCCACTCTTCGAATCTATTTAATCAATCTCTGGATGGGCATCGAACTTGATTTTCCACTCTCCACCTTTGTGAATTCTGTTCGTCATTTTTTTTTCCTTATGGTTCGAGACCAAGTATTGAGCATGGGCAAAAGAGCAAAGAGGATCAACACTGACAAAAATTTTGATTTACTTATTCGTTTGGTGATTGACATAAATAACATCATCACTCACACACGACGGCATATATAGCCTCGAAGATCAACCCCAAAATAACACTTTTAAGTCGCCATGCTATTGAGAGCTATTCTTAATTCTCTCTATCAAGGGGAACGGTTAAAGAGGATTACATAAAGACAACCATTAGATCCATTTAGGGGCCTAGCCCTTGTCTCTATCTTTTAATCCCTAACCTGCATGTAAAATTGGAAAGAAGCAAAATTTAGGCAAAATTTTGACCTACTTATTCAAGTTTTCTTCAAGCCTCTCTATTGCTGCGCCAACCCCACTCCTTGCGGCTGAATCAGGATAAGCAGTCATACGACCTTCATTTGCTTTCTCTATAAGCTTCAGTTGGAGCCAACCTGTACCAAAATGAATATTCAGAAAAGGAAGTTGTAATTTAAGCCCTACAATTTCACCTCAAGCGGTCAATCCTCAGTCCTGCTTTCCTTGTTATTTAGAGGTTAATGTTATTCAGCCCATTTATAACAATGCGAATCAACAATCTTGCCATACTATAGATGCCTCAAAAAGCTAAGTAGAAGATCGGAGCAAGTCTAGCAGCTTGTGTTTAAATATTATATTAAAGACAGTAGAGTGATTGCACCAACTTCAGAAAACAAAGTAGTCACGAAACTTTCCATTTACCCTTAAATTAGAAGTTCAGATCAAAGGTTTGGTAACTGCATCTAAGCAACAAGTTATTACCTAGAGGGAAACAAATTGCTGCTCCCAGAACTGAACCCAGTGCAACGTTCCTTGCACGCCAAAGGATAGATCCTGGCACTAATATGTAAGACAAAAGTAAGTCACACGACTACATCTCATCAACCTCTTTCTCAGACTCAAGCCATCAAACTTTGAATTAAAAAAATAATAGATGGTAAAAATGCAAATTATTCAAGGAACGATAAAGTGACTGCAAGTAGAATTTGAAGCAAATTTCCAGTGTCAGTCGGTAATGTCTGATGCATAAGTTTCTGAATTCTTACAAATTAGACCAAATGTCGCAGCAGTGGCTGAACCAGCTCCAACAACATTAAAAACATCATGAACACCTCGTTTCTCTGCAAGAAAATCTTGTAAACTATAGAATGCAGCAGTGAACATTCCAAGGCGCACTCCACCAACTATTGAGCCACGAGTGACCCGAATAAACCTCTTCTCCATTGCATCTCTCATTAATCGATATTGCTCACGCTTGTCTGGCGTGCTTCCAAGCTTTAACATCACCTCCGCATCCTTGCTCTGCAAAAGCAATGCAAGTCCTCATCATCACATTGCAAATGCTCCAGAAAATGATCCATGCAATATCAGAAAATGGTGAACAAGTTATAAACCAAGGATAGAATGTTAAACCTAGAGATAAGTACCACTGTCCATGGACTTGTAATATTGTTCCCTCAGCAGTTAATAGCTAAAAGTCCAGATTTTGTAGAAAATTGCATTACAAAGAAAGATCGTCTCTGCCATTAGTTAAGAGAGCAGAGGATCTACATCTAGCCCAGCTTCTTGCATTTTCAAAGTTATACCTAAATGCAAACCATAACTTTCTGGCAACCATCCTGTCTATAACCCATTGCAGTTTGATTCTAGCAGAGGACATAACAATGCCAAACATATCTAAAAACTTTAATCATATTGTAAATTCTAAAGGCTAATATCTCATAATCTTTAGCAGGTCAGTTAGTTACACCAGCTTGAACATCAAAAATATGCTCTCCTTTTCCTTCTCTCGTTTTCATTCTTGACAATTTCGTCATGTCTGATACGCAGATTAAGTTTTCATTGGTTATAGGGCAAACGCAGTCATGTACCACAAGTAGTATCTTAAGTAGGAACTTACAACAGAAGCAGATGCCTCCTTACTGCCTCCATACAACATGCCTGCAAACACTCCAACGACAGTTGCTGTACCCCAATTGACAGTTCCTGCCATCCTTGGAGCATGCTGCTAAGGCAAAAGATGAGGTTAGCCTTCAGACATGAAACAAGAGATATCACACCATATGTTGGATTACTCACATATCCATAGGCATATATGTACATACACAGGAACCCAGATACCAACATGCAGTTTCCATGTCCAAAAAAAAGCCCCATACAGTGAATCCTTTTACTAATACACATTTACAGGGGAAATAGCACTTTGTTGAATTTAGATGATTAGGAGAAAACCACCATGAACGGAACAGAATGAAAGCAAGAACGAAGGGGATTGAAAAAATGACCTCAAATTGAACCTCCAAACCTCCTTGACCAATATGAAAAAGAAAACAGATTAATGAAAGCGTTGTTCGATAATCCAACTTGGATATTCTTTGATGTCGAATTATTGTCTTCTCCCTAAAATTTCAAGAGAATGCAAACGCTAGTCCTGAGCATTTGGCAAGGGACAGTTTTGAACTTTGTCGAGCCATTGATACAAAAGACAACAAATTTTCAGCTACAAAGAATAGCAGAGACCACCAAACTTTACCTACAAAATGAACAATAGGAACACAGCAACACCCAAAAGTGCAACAAATTTTAGGATCAAAGCAACAGAGCTAGGGTTTATGAATTCAATGGTCGACTTTAACATCAAGATTTGCCTCACTAACATATTGCTAACAGAGAAACCTCCAAAAACAAAATCAGGGTTCAATCAAGGGTTTAAGAGAATAATCACAATTTCAAGTTTAGAAGTAAAATGACGGAGTGAAGAGTGGTGAAAATAAAATCGTACATCCGAGACGGTTTCTTCAGATTTTTCTACAGCTTCCATGATCGAAGATGCTTTATACACAGCGTCTCAACGAGTAACGAACCCTTTAGTCGCCGAGAAACTAAGCATGAAAAGGATTTCCTTTCTATTGCCCCAGCAATGAAGACTGAAATGGAAGAAATTTCGAGTTTGGTATCATTTTTTCAGCCACCGAACACAGCGATCGACAGACGATGAGGGTAGCAGCGCCGTTCTTACTGTAGTTCTCTCAGAGCGGCCACCTGTCGAGCCGAAATGACCAAATTACTCTCTCTTTTCACTTCAATGACAATCATGTCGTTTGACTTTCACTATCCCCGTTACACCCTCGAAACGTTTTTCTAGATTTTTCATTCACGCAAATTTATTTTTATTTAGTGCTCGAGGTTGATTGAAATTTATTGGTTTTGCTTCTTTTATTTTTTCTCATTGATTATTTAGACCTCATACACATTTATTTATTTGGTAAACAAAGAAAATGGGAGATTTTGGCATTAGGTTACCTTGATTCTAAATGAGTCAAAATTTTTAATTACATTTATCTATTTTATTATTAATAAATAAAAAATAAGACAATCTAAATCAAAATTATTAACATTGGAAATAATGAAGATTTATATTGAAAATCAATATTGTTTTACACAACTATATATTGATTTGTTGTTTATATATATATAAATAGATAGATAGATAGATATAAATATTTTTATTTCTTACAAATTAAGTTTCAAACCATATCTTATTTTTGTTCAAAAATTTCATTTTTGAAAGTGTTTTCTCCCCCTTCGAGGTTAGGAATTATGATAAGATTTAATCTATATTTAAAAATATTAATAGCTTGATATGTCATATTGTTTTTATATTTTAAAGTATTTTTTTATCAGTTAATTTTTTAATACAAAAAAATATATCTTCTGACATTCAATTCTGAACTAATAGACTATCCCACTTAATCTTGAGAAGAAATCAGTCTAGTCTGTAATAGAAGCATCAACTTTTCCCCTCAAACTAAGCATTGAAATTCAAGATGATACCTCTTTCCCTTTGTTCCACAACTTGCTGTGCGTAAAGCCATGAAGCCCATACACCCGCTTACTGTAAATGGACTGCAGCTTCAACGTTTTCTCTGCTGACTATGGGAATTATCTTCACTGTGGTAGTCATGGAGAAGAACAATACTTGATTATAAAGCAACCCATCTATCTCGCACTGACAAAAAGCAAACTAAAGCTAGAAAAATCTTCAAGCCACGGGTACAAAAAGTGACTTCTGAACAGAGAAAGAGAAGAAAAAACATTAACAATGGAACCAGATTCCTCGACCATACATGTGAGTGAATAAAGTTCCTGAAATCAGGCCCTTACCAACATGTCTTCAACTATCTAAGCAAAGAATCATTGTGCCCCCACCGGTCTCTTCCTCCGCTCCATTGTCAGTACTTTTTGCCCATCTGAGTTGGTTTCCAGTCACTTCTCATCTCTACTCAGTCTCTGTTCATAGCCATGGCTGTGCACATCTTCACCGCCCTCTACCTGTTGATTCTGGGATTTGTTCCTCAAAGTTCCGGCTCTCACGTGAGCTCATGTAGGTCATATTGTGGAAACGTAACCATTGACTACCCATTTGCTCTGCAATATGGGTGTGGCCATCCAGGCTTCCGGGACCTCCTGTTCTGCATGAACGATGTACTCATGTTTCATATAAGCTCTGGTTCTTACCGTGTCATGGAAATAGACTACGGTTATCAAACATTTACCCTGCATGATCCTCACATGTCAAATTGTGGAAAGATCGTGCTAGGCGGCAGAGGCAATGGCTTCGCCGTCGAGTCATGGCGGTCGCCGTACATGAACCCCATCTCCGACAACGTGTTCTTGCTAATAGGCTGCTCAGCTCGATCACCTCTCTTCCAGGGTTTCCCCGGGAAGCACCTGCCATGTCGGAACGTTTCGGGCATGAGCTGCGAGGAGTACTACAGTTGCCCAGCATGGGACTTAATAGGCCACAGAGAAGCGGGCTCCATGTTCGGCACCGGCCCACCGGAATGCTGTGCTGTGCCATTTGAGGCGATTAAGGCTATAAACCTCAGCAAGCTGGAGTGCGAAGGGTACAGTAGCGCCTATAGTCTGGCACCACTAAAGGTGGATGGGCCGGCCGGATGGTCCTACGGTATACGCGTGAAATATTCCGTCCAGGGGAATGATGATTTCTGCAGCGCCTGTGAGGCCACTGGCGGTTCCTGCGGGTTTGGCACCGACGGGATTAGGCAATTGTGCATGTGTGGGGGCTTCAATTCATCATCGAACTGCGATTCAGGTTAGTCCCTAAATCAAGCTTCCATTTGTTGGGTTGGCCAGAATAATCCCGATCAACAGTTTTGTTTCTCTAATCATGACCATATCCAGTGTTAAATCCACAGCATTATTGCATGGTGTGTGCGATCTTTTTCGAATATTTGATGAGGCATTAAAGCATTCTCTAACTGCCTTTTGGAAATAATATGCAGCGGAGTTATCATCCGGTAGAAGAACAAGGTCTATGGTGGCAGCATTAGCAGGTATTATTTTTTGATGCATTCTTCCTTATGAGAGTAATCTCGAGAGGAAAGATCACAGGAAGAAACTTGGTGAGATTATAAGTATACCAATTTGTGATGAGATTATAGTAAAATTTAAGGAAAACATTGTAAAAGTCCTTGTTTTACTATTGAGTTTTGTCTGTCTAACTCAAATAATGTTGTCTTTTGCAGGATTTTTCATGGGCATTTTTGTATGGATTGCAGCGATTCAATACTGAAGTTGAGGTCCTACTCCCATCTCATGTAATGTCATTGTTACTTTTAGATGCAGATCTTTCACGAACATGCGAGAGAGAGAGAGAGAGATGTAAGCATAGTGTAACTTCATGCGTTTTCATGCTTACATGACAAAAAGCCACCAAGTTTTTGAGCTTGAGTTAAAAGTCTGGGGCATGATCTTCAATATGTCTTTATTGGGAGATTGTAAGTACGTGATCAAGAACAGACCAATGTTGAGTTTTTTCGTTTGGATTTTATCTTAAGGGAACACTTATTTTATGCGGATCAAAAGATATGCATACATGGATAGCTTTTAAGCAGATACCCCAAAGCAGGCAGGTAGAGAAGAGGGACACTTCCGAGTTAAAAAAAAAGAGCTTGTTCCCTCAAGCAAGAATTCCTGTTGGCTTAAAATATAAGGATCCTAAACAGCCTTCTCAGTTACTGCTAGACTCCTGGCTGTTCCAATGCAGCCAAGGGGAAGATTTAAAATCTTTTCAGGACAAAAATACAGGAAAAGCAGGAATAGCACACCAGTATAACTTGCAACACATTAACAACATTCTGTCAGATACATGCCACCCCGAGCCCTCCTGGTGGCTGAATCCCTAGAGAGGGAGGGAGACCTATTAATAGTTAGTAGTCATGCAAACAGGAACTTCCCTAAGGATATAAAACTATTCTTCCATCTCTGCCATCAAAGACAGAAAAAGAAAAACGCAGTTGCTGCTCTATTAATCAATAAGCCAAGATTGCGTCTGTTTGCTTTGTCAAGTTTTGGTTTCTTACCATTAATCATTCACTACTCGGTTACTGCAAGACTTCAGGTAGTTCCAGACGCAGCCAAGGGACATTTAGAATCTAGTTGAGGGGGCCAAAATACAGGAAAAAGCAAAAAAATTTCACATGTATTCTCCTGGAAATCTGTGAACACACGTTAAGAACATTCTTTTGGGTACATTCCACGCCAACCTCGTGGTGCCTGAATTCCAGTAGAGAAAGAGACATACCAATATTTAGTTCTAATTCAAGATAGGTAGTTACCCAAGGATATGAAACTCTATTCATCCATTTGTGCCATCAAAGAAACAAAAAGGAGACAATTATTGCGCTAGTGATCAATAAGCCAAGCAATCCTCTGTTTTCTTTTGTGAAGTTCTGGTTCCTACCCAATAACCAGTAACTTTTTTCACTAAAAAAACCTCTTCTCGTGCAACCCTTGAAGTGATAGATAAAATTTGCCATGTGTTGATAATGAGGTTTGAAGATTAATTCCGACCTTTGGTGTTGGGAATGTTACTAGCAGTTTCTATTTGCAAGGTTTGTGAACTTGTTCCTCCACATTATTTTCAGAGAAATTGCTTTGCTTACTTTGCTAACAATATTAAATCACAATTGGTTTGTTAGTAATTACAAAGAAAAAAAATGAAGACAGTGATAATATTGTTACAATAACAGTGATCAATGTCAGGTTTAGTCATATACTAAAATTACCAAATGTAAATGCAAAATATCTAATTGAAAAAACAGTAACCTCCATCAGGATGATGTCTTGCCAAGTGCTGTCCCTGGTGCGTTATAATACGAGATTTCTGTCCTTTCCTGCACGTCCTTTTTTTGTTTTTTTCGTTTTGTTGGTTTCCTGCATGCCTTGCCAAGCCTTGCCAAGCCTTGCCATTTAGATGCTGACCGTTTCCTATCGATAGAAAAGGGGGGTCAGCATCGAAATGGGCATAAAATAGAACGAGGGTCAGTTTCAAAGGTGAAGGAAAAACACTAAATGGCGGTCTCCTCTTACAAATCCTCCATCAATTTGTCTTCTGTTACTTGCGTTTCCAGGCCTGGTCTTCGGACCTGCTTGTTCAAGCCGTCAATTCTTAACGCGAAGCAGCAAAGAAACTTGGCTCCAAGCACTCTGGTCGCTGCTTTGCCTGTGACTGTTTCTGAGAGTCCAACCCCAGCAACAACATCTTTCAATAAGGTCTGGGTTTGGGGTTATTTTTTGTTTTGTCTTGGAAGTTTGATGCTTTTTGTGAATTCTTCATGTTGTGGGCATTCAGTTGATCGAGTCATTGGTAAATGGGGTGGACTTGTCGGAGTCTGAGGCCGAAGCTTCGCTGGATTTCTTGCTGAATGATGCCAATGAGGCCTTGATAAGTGCTTTTCTTGTGTTGCTGAGAGCGAAAGGAGAGACATATGAAGAGGTAAGGGTTCTCTTCGTTACGGATCTGTTAGAATCAAGCTTATTGATAATTTTTTTTTTTCTCAATTTGCACACACACGAGCCGGGGGAGGGGATTTTGAACTCTGACCTGGTGGACTTGCAAGTCAGGGCTCCTTGACTTTTTGCCATTAAGCCAAGGGGACACCTCAACTTATTCATAATTTGAAAAAATAGTATAACCTATTCGATAAAATGTCTAATCAAAGATTTGATATCCTACTAAAATTAACCATCCATGTGAAATTCCACTGGATCATGAAATGTAAGATAGATTATAGCTGCTCAGGGCTCTTAGAAAGTCTTTTGATGAACAATACATTAGCTGCACAGGATCAAATGTTTGATGGCTAAATGCTTTGTTAGAACTCACGTCAAATAAATATTTGTCTGAAATTACAAAGCTATGCTTAATGCTGAAACAAGTGGAGATTTTGTAAAAGTGTATAATTACAGTGTTGTAATGATTAAACAGATTGTGGGATTGGCAAGGGCGATGCACAAGCATAGTGTGAAGGTAGAAGGGTTGGTTGATGCAGTTGACATTGTAGGAACGGGAGGTGATGGGGCCAACACGGTAAACATTTCCACGGGGGCCTCAATACTTACTGCAGCTTGTGGCGTAAAAGTTGCTAAGGTTTACATCCCTCTATTTTTATGTCTGATACATTAATCTTTACTGGATTTAATGGTTAATACACGTAAATCTTTGAAGAAGTGATTGGTTAAGGATTATGCATTCAGCAAGGAAACAGGTCAAGTTCTTCTGCATGTGGAAGTGCTGATGTATTGGAGGCTCTGGGAGTGGCTATTGACTTGGAACCCCAGGTTAGTGCTTGATTAATTTGGTTTTTCAGATTTCCTTTGACAAACCTAGTTGTTATTGTGCTGGTTGCACAATCAAGGATGTTACCTTTTTGTTTTGAGGGAGACCTCCCACTCAATGCTGCAATTGTAATTAGAATGTCTATCATGCTATTGATTTCCTAGACCAAGCAAAACCCCCGGCTGCAGACAGCATTTTAAGTTAAGGTCCACTTCTTCATATGTTGTTCCCTTAATAACACAATATATTTGCAGATAACAGGAATAAAATGCAATAACATTTTCTTTTTCTTGACTCAGGGGGTGACGAGGTGCTTGAAAGAAGCAGGAATTGGATTTATGATGGCTCCAAGATATCACCCGGCAATGAAGATTGTTAGCCCCGTAAGGAAAAAGCTGAAAGTGAGAACTGTGTTCAATGTCTTGGGCCCAATGTTAAATCCAGCAAGAGTACAATTTGCAGTTGTTGGTGTATATATGGAAGACTTGGTAAGTCTTTGTCTTTAGAAAAGTTGACCAAAAGAATTCTCTCCAAAATCGTACTTCTTGGCCCTTTATTATCATAACTGGTTTTTCGTTTCTTCCACTTCCATTAACAATGAACTCTTGGTGGCAGCAGGGTGTTCATGCACATGATCTTTTTTATATAATCCAAGATTATGGCTTTGGCTGTATATTACTTCCTTAGATTCTCGGGTTTATGAAAGAGACTGCCTTCATCTCTAAGGAGTGATATGAGCTGCAAAATAATTCTATCACAGCTACGATCACTTAAATACTAACTCTCTGAAATATGGAAGGCCCATGGAACTTTTTTTCCCACAGTAGTGGCTTTAACCACAGGGTTTTGCCTTTTGGGAAAGGCTAAAAGATTTGAGATTATCGATGTAGTAAAACTGACGTTGAATATATGATTATTTCCAAGTAGTTACCGTTTTGCCAAGATAGAATTAATATACCCTGGCTCACAACTTTGTGTATTCTTAATCAATGGAGCAATTCTGGCGAGATTCAAAGGATCTTAACTGATCTGATCTTGCCTGACGGGTTGATTTATACTTGACCAGAAACTGTTGAGCCTTTTCTCCCTGCTTATTGGTATCCCACAGAGCTGGAGTCTCTTCTGATGTACTTAAGTGAGTTGTTGGCAATAGAGCTTAGACTACTAAAATTACCAAAGAAATTTTCTTGCTAGTTTTTGTTTGAGTTCATGTAGAACAAGCTAGAGGGATTACATTTTATATCTTTACGAATGATAGCTATATATACCAGGAATGGAATATTGATATCATTGTGTGTTCTCTCATGTATAAGGCTACACAAATATGTACTGTTCAGGGCTTGGTGTTTTCTTTTCATATGACTAGTTGAGTAAATGCAGTTCATGGAATTTTGTCTCATAAATGCATACCTTAGAAGAGTATTGTATTCTCTCTGTTGGATAGGTCCTGAAAATGGCTAAAGCATTGCAGCGCTTTGGCATGAAAAGAGCGTTAGTTGTTCATTCAGAGGGCTTAGATGAAATCAGCCCCCTTGGTAAGAACCTTCTGTTTTTGCATGCTCAGTAAGCTTACTACAAGCCAGAGGTTGACATTTTTTTTCAATTCTTCTCCTCTTTTTTCTTTAGTTATATACTCAATTCTCATAGTCAGAGATCGATCATTTGATTACAGGACCTGGGCTAATACTCGATGTCACTCCTGAAAAGATCGAGAAGTTCTCATTTGATCCACGTGAGAACCTTAGCCCAATTTTTGAATCTATTCATCTTTGATTTAGCTGCCACATACAAGTAATTTTGAACAATTCATCTAGACTTACTTATAAAGACAATGTTTTCTGGATAGTGGACTTTGGCGTTCCTCGCTGCACTCTTGATAGTTTGCGAGGTGGAGGGCCGGAGTACAATGCGGAGATACTAAAACGTGTATTGTCAGGGGAGAAAGGGTCCATTGCCGATGCATTAGTAAGTACTTTGGCAGTTGGCTCTCTAATTAGTCTTATGTCATAAATTAATTACTTATAATTGAAAAACATTGTTCTCACCAAACAATGGATCAGATATTAAACGCGGCGGCTGCTCTATTAGTTAGTGGCCATGTGAAGACATTGAGGGAAGGAGTAGATTTGGCTCGTGAAACGCAAGAGTCAGGAAAAGCTCTTGAGAAGCTTGATTTGTTTATCGACATCTCTAATGCAAGTAAAACTGAGTTGTAGACACAAAGCTTCAGTCCGTGATTGACCAATAAAAATCTCTGTGATCTCTTCCATTTGATGATTGCAGAGATTGAAAAGAGAGGCAGTCATGAAGGAGGCCCAAGACTCCAACATCAGTTAGAGAGGTTTGAAGATTGAAACAAGCAACTAAATATGGCAAAGATGTATTCAGACATGGGAAGCATTCATTTTTAAGGGATGAAGTTATTATTATAATCATTGTGTTGGAACAGAATGTTTAAACAAGAAGAAAGTTCACTATCTATATATTGAATAATAACCTTTAATTGCTTATTTATACTCGTTAGCGGCTTGTGCTTCAGGTTGAGAACAAGATGATGATTATGACATAATCAAAGAGATCTACCAGACTTCATGAATCTTGTTAATGCCATTGCTGTATAGCATTTTTAAGTTATGTAGTTAGGTTTCTTGTTGAGGCGAAAAACTACAAATAGAAGGGTTTCGCCTCAATTTAGCTGACGCCGGTGACTAAATTCAAGGTCTCGTGATCAAATGGTATTATCGTGGCAGAAGCAGTCAATGTAACAAATACCAAATTCACTCAATATCTCGTGTCTGAGTTTACAGATTTCTGAAGATGAATACGAAATCGTTGCCTTTGGTAGTCTCATTAAACGGCGGCTTGCGCGAGGCTACGTAATAGTTCAAAACGTGGCCTCTACAACTATCACATTTAATTCATCGTCATTGCCAGCAGGCAGAAGCGAGTTTTGACACTTGGGAATGTGACCTTTGGCTTGACAGCTCTTGTTCCCATGGCGGTGCCTCCAAAGAACAACGCGAAAGGGGCATCCAACACCTGGTCTTCAAGCTCGACGTCTCCCTCTCTCGTTCTCTCTTATTTGTATGAAGATATGTTCAATTCAAAGCACAAAGAAACAAGGAGATATGGCGTTGAAGAAGGTAGAGGACATTGTATCCTCCAATCCCGTCGTTGTATTCAGGTTGCTTTTTCCTCTCTCTCTCTCTCTCACTCTCTCCCCACCGAAGGATTTACAAATCAGTTTCTGATAAGAAACGGTAAGTTGAACATCCAAGAACAAAACTCATGGGATTGGAAAGAATGAATCTTGTATTTTTGGAAAAATGTTCTACGGTTACAAGCTCAAACAAAACCATTACAGGGAACTAAATATACAGTTGCTTAGAGTTTACATTCTATTGTCCGATGGTTAATTGCATTACACGGACAAGGCTATTACATGATGTACATTGTGCTGCTCAGCATCAGCTTTCTCAACAGGCCCCCTCAAGCTGGTGCACGGTATAAATCATACATGCCCAGCTTGCCAAGTAGAAAATGATGCTGTGAGATTCCTAAGGCCTTGGTTAGGATATCTGCAGGTTGATCTCATGATCCAATGTGTTTTGTACGTATGATTCCTGCAGCTACCTTTTCACAAATAAAATGACAATCCACTTCTATGTGTTTGGTTTTCTCATGGAAAACTAGATTGGCAGCAAGCTTAATGGCAAATTCATTATCACAATGAAGTGTGACAGGTGCTGAAGTGGTTACCTGCAAATCTTTCAAGAGCCCCAGAAGCCAAATAATCTCACACGCTGCTGTAGCCATAGCACGATACTCAGATTTCATAGAGGATCTAGAAACAAAGGGTTGCTTCTTACACTTCCAAGAAATCAAGGAAGTCCCCAACTTAACACAGAAACCTGTAGTTGATCTCCTCCCCATGGGACATGATGCATAATCAGAATCACAATAAGCTTGTAATACAAGCTCACTATCTGATCTAATCAATAAGCTGGGACCTGGCAAACTTTTAACATATCGAATAACTCAAAGAGCTGCCTGATAATGTGAGAGTCTCAGACCATGCATGAATTGACTAAGAATTTGCACGGCATAGCTAATATCTGGTCTCGTCATGGTGAGATATATCAATCTTCCTATGAGACGCTGATAACTAGAGATATCTCGAAATAGAGGGTCAACTGTTAATTGAAGTGGCTCGGCAAAATCAATGCTAACAAATTTATGATTTTGCTCTAAAGGTGTCATGGAAGGCTTACTTCCAGCCAATCCACACTCTGAAATAAGTTCAAGGGCGTACTTCCTTTGGTTGAGTACAAAGCTGAACTTGTTCCGTGCTATCTCAATCCCAAGGAAATATCTAACTGGACCAAGGTCTCTAATGTGAAATTTTGAGTTCAAGTAATTCTTGAACGCTTGAATAGTAGACTCATCTCCTCCTGTTATCAGAATATCATCAACATAGATAAAGACAATCAGAAGGCCTTTACTTGTTTGCTTGATGTACAAGGAATGATCATGATGTGACTGGCGAAAACCATCCACAATTAGGGCATGTGTGAACTTGAAGTACCAACTCCGGGATGCCTGCTTAAGTCCATATAATGACTTCCGCAGATGACAAACTAAAGACCCCCCTCGACGTTGAATGCCCTCAGGAATGGTCATATAGACTTCAGCGTCTAAGTCGCCCTGAAGGAAGGCATTGTGCACATCCATTTGATGGATTTCCCAATCCTTGACTGCAGCGAGGGTGACCAAGATGAGAACAGTGATCATTTTTCCAACAGGAGAGAAGGTCTCCTCATAATCAATACCCTTACGCTGGCTATATCCTTTAGCAACAAGCCGGGCTTTATACTTCTCAATGCTCCCATCAACCTTATGCTTGATCTTGTAAACCCACTTACAACCAATGGGTTTACGGCCTGCAGGAAGAGGCACTAGGTCCCATGTACTGTTAGATTCTAATGCATGAATCTCATCAGCCATGGCAGCACGCCATCGAAGGTCAAGAACAACTTCTCTATAGGAGGTAGGTTCAGTGGTGACGGAAATGGAAGCAATGAAATGGCGATGGTGCAGGCTCAACCGATGATAGGAAAGGACATGAGAAATGGGATGTGAAGTAGAAGGCATGGAAGGAGTAGATGAGACTGGGAAAACATAGTCAGTGGACCAAATAGGGGGTCTATGGGACCGGTCAGACCGACAGGGAGGAAGGGAAATGGGAGATGTAGGTATAAGGGCTAATGGCAAATCGGAAGGTGATGGGGAAGGAAGGAGTGTATCTTCAGGGGCCATAGTGACTGGAGCATCATGAGGGACTACAGTGGAGGACAGGGGACTGGGTACCTCACTATCGGACACAACACGGGTAGTCTCTAAAAGGTCGTCCAAAGGGGTGGAAGGAAAGGGGAAGGGTGTGGTATGTGTGAAAGGGAAGCAATCTTCATGGAAGACCACATCCCGACTAACGAAGAACCTCTTCCCCTGGATGTCATAAAGGCGATACCCCTTTTGGGTATAGGGATACCCCATGAAGCTATAGGGAAGTGCACGTGCTCCAAACTTGTCACGCTGAGTGAGATCAATGGCATAACATAAACATCCAAAAACTCTAAGGTGATTAAGAGAAGGAGATTTGCCAAAAAGCACCTTAAAGGGGGTTTTACCTCGCAAAGTGGGGGTAGGCGTCCTATTAATCAAATAGGTCGCAGTAAGTACACACTCACCCCAAAAATGAATAGGAATGTTTGCTTGAAATTTTAAGGCACGGGCAACATTAAAGATGTGGCGATGTTTTCTTTCCACAACCCCATTCTGTTGTGGGGTGTATACACAAGAGCTCTCATGAACCACACCATGAGAGGCAAAGAAGGTGGTGCAAGAGGAGGAAAAAAAATCTTAGGCATTCTCAGTTCAAACACGTCGTATGGGTGTGGAAAATTGGGTGGAAATGAGTGCAAAAAATTTTTAGATGTGAGGTAAAGTTTCCGTTTTGGCTTGCATCAAAAAAATCCAAGTGGCACGCGAGAAGTCATCAACTATTGTAAGACAATAGCGGGCGCCGGAGTGTGAGGGGACCTTGTAAGGTCCCCAAATATCCATGTGGATTAAATCAAAAATGTGCTCAGTCAAAGTGGTACTAGCATGAAAAGATGCTCGTGTTTGTTTTGCTAAAGGACAAATAGAGCAAGTTTTAATAGAATCAAAAGATGATGAAGTTGCTAAACATGGGATAAGTTGCATCACTTTCATAGAAGGATGCCCCAAACGTTGGTGTAAAATATTACAATTCATAATAGAAGAAGGTTTACTAGAAGAATTGTAAAGAACAAAAGGTACACCATGGGCACCATTAGCAGAATTATGACGCTGCCCACATTTAGACACTAAGTAGTAAAGTCCCTCGTACATCCTACCCAGTCTCGTCACTGTCCCAGTCCATATGTCCTGAAAAATACAAAAATCAGGGTAAAAAATGACTCAGCAATGGTTGTCTCGACAATATTTGGCAATGGAGATCAAATTTGCATTAAAGGCCGATGAGTATAGGACGATTTTAAGGATATGTGATAACTCTATTTTTATAGAGTTATTTTACCTATTTTAGGAAATAAATAACTTTAATAATTGTGAGAAAACATTTGAACTCCTCTTTATTTACCTAAATTTATCTTGTTTATGTAGAACAAGAAGCCAAGGAGAAAATAGATGAACATAGAGAGTTTGATACTTATTGTGTGGCAAAATCGTAATATCATGATCAAGAGAGTCAAGATGGGCTTGGGCTTTGAATGATTGTTATTAGATTTTATTGTTATTGGATTTTCTAAATAATTAGAAAACCTAATCATATTAGGAGTTCAAAGCCTAATTAAATTAGGAGTTCAAAACTTAATTAAATTACGAGTTCAAAACCCAATTGTTTTAGATCTCTAAGACCCAATTCTACTAGGATAAGAATAGGTCTAAACCTAAACCCTATTTAAGAGAAGAGAAGAGGCAAAAGAAGGGAAGAGGAGGAAATTGAGCACAACTCAAGAAAGAGGCTAAGAATTCAAGGTTTTCTTGAAGAGAAGACAACAAGGGTGACAGACTTCTTGTTCTTGGATTCAAGATGCCTTCTTTATTTCTTATTACTATTCTTTCTCATTATTTCTTTATGTTTTAGTTTATCTTTGTTAGAGCTACGATGTAACCTAATTATGATGGTATGAATCTTATGATTATTATGTTTTGCAAGATATTTTATTTATGTGAAGTTATATATTACGGAGTTTAATGCTTTTAGGTGATTAGCTACCACTTAGATGACTTGATTTGCATGTTAGAGACCGACAGGAAATAGCATGCAGTTGCTTCTTGTAATATGCAACCATAGATTAAATATGGATAAACATATACCATATTATTTGTGTGGCTTTCGGTGTAAACTGAGAATGTTCATAAATCCTAATGCATTTGGTATGTTTCAATTCACATATAGAGATATAGTGAATTAATGAACTAAGTAGGTTTGCTATACCTAGACATAGGATAGTAAATAAATTAGGAAGTTCCGCCATCACATAGATATTGTCTTTCTTGCAAGCATAAATAATCAATATTAATACCTAGTAATTATGGTGAAATCGGATGCTCTAACATATTTCTTGCATTTAGTTTTCTTAGACTTAGTTAGTTAATCTATCATCTATCAATTTGGTTTGCTAGATAATTTTTAGGATTAATTCATCATTAGTACTTAATTAGTTTAGTATTCACCAATCTTCGTGGGACGATACTTTTCTTATCATTATATTACTTGTTCGACATGTTCACTTGCATATAAATTTCACCGAACAATATGACCATTAGGTAGGTGCACGGAGCCGGTATGAGTAACATGGATTGTATGGCCATTGGGTAAATTAAAAATTCTAGATGCATGCTTACATGGCTGAGGAGATATCAAGCAATTAAAATTTCCAGTAACATGATCACTAGCACCTGAATCTATAATCCAATGTAACAAGAAAGTGAGCTCCGGAGTAATACCTGGCCCCGATGAGGAAGAAAGTCCATTGAGGAGGGTCACAACCTTGTTGTAGTCATCAACATTGAGTTCCAAGGTATGCTTATCTGTGGGAGCTGAAGAAGTGACTTGATTGGTGGATGTTTGCCTATCCACTTTCCCTTTCCCTTTCTTTTTATTGGAATTGCCAGGGAGCTGATAACATCTTTCTTTGCTGTGACCAATGGTTCCACAATGTGAACAAGGTACCAAAAAATAACATTCAGTAACTTGGTGACCATTACGGCTACAATGGGTGCAGTTAAGGCCATTTCCGGGGGAGGAATTGGCATTTTTCTGGCTGAAGTTGGAGTGGGGCGAGCGCTGAACGGCATGTAGCTCACTGCCGTTGCTAAACGACAGGTCGTTTAGCTGGTAGGGCGACAACCCGTGTGAGAAGGCGCGGCCCGGTCCGCCTGGCCCACTCGCATAACGACCCAGAAGGTCGGGCCTGCCCACGTAAGGCTGGGTTGCGGGTTGGTCCGAGACCCGTGACCCGCCTGCAAGGGAACCCAACGTCCCCGACGAGCGTTGGTGTGCCGAGAAGGCCATGGAGTGGCCGCGGACATCGCCGACGAGGATTCTGGTCGATTCTTCATCCCTACTCTGGGAAATGGCATCCTCAAGGCTTGGTAGAGGCTGGTTGTTCTGGATTTGGGAGCTAATTTGAGCATAGCTCTCATTCAAACCGAGAAGAAACTCCACAAGCCGCCCTTCGTCTTGATAATCCTCAAATTCGTCGAAACTGGAGATGAATGGGTGACGAATTGCAAGGTAAGTAGAGAGTTGATCCCAAAGATGCTCCAAACGCATCACATAGGCGTCCACGGAATCGGTTCCTTGAACGCAAAGAGTGATGGCCCATTTTACAGATACGATCTCTTTGCTGCCAACCTTGGAGAATTTTTTTTGCAATCGGGACCATATATCCTTGGCATTAGTTGCGTAGGTGAAGCGCTTGTAGATTTCTGGAGAGAGGGACGTGAGGAGCCAGGAGAGGATGACTCCGTTGCATCTCTCCCATTGTGAACGGAGAGGAGATGCAGGAGCTGGATCTGGGAAAGAGCCGTCAAGAAGCCCAAATTTGTTCTTCCCCAACAAAGCAATCTTCATATCACGGCTCTAGGCGGCGAAATTCGAAGCTCCAGATAGCTTTTCAGACGCAATCAAGACCCCAATTGTGTCACTGGGGTGAAGAAAGAGGGGATCACCTTGTTGGACAAGTGCGGTAGGGGGGGTCTCGGGAAGCCAGAGGAGGGGATCTAGAAACCTGAGGTGGAGAGCGGTGACCCCGGTCCCGTGGTGGCTGACGCCGATGGGCACGAGTGGAGCGGCCCCGTGGTTGTTCATCATCGCTGTTGATGGCCATCTGTAAGGTGTTCGACAAATTGCCTGTTAGAGGAAAAAACAAGGCAAAGAGGGAACAGAAAAGGGGGTCTGCAACGTGTTTGGTGAAATGCTTGAATGGGGTTTCAGAACAGAAAATGGCAAAGAACAAGGCTGTGTTTGATTCAAAAAACGAATTCAAACATGGATAATGGAGGATAATGGTGCGGAAGCGAAAAGATGGGAAGAAAGGTGTATTACAGGTCAAGAAAAAAAACGGAACCTACTCTGCGATACCATGTTAAGAAACGGTAAGTTGAACATCCAAGAACAAAACTCATGGGATTGGAAAGAATGAATCTTGTATTTTTGGAAAAATGTTCTACGGTTACAAGCTCAAACAAAACCATTACAGGGAACTAAATATACAGTTGCCTAGAGTTTACATTCTATTGTCCGATGGTTAATTGCATTACACTGACAAGGCTATTACATGATGTACATTGTGCTGCTCAGCATCAGCTTTCTCAACAGTTTCATCTGGATATTCTCTCCCACATCGTCAAAGTTGTTACTTTGGCTGCGTAAATGATGTGGATCATTGAGAAAGCTTGAAACTTCATAGAAAACGAGCAAAGGAATTTTGTTCAGGATATAACAATCCTACGTTTCATCATTTTCATTCACTGAAATGGCCGTTGTTCTCTCGGGAACCCCAACTCTTGTTAACTTTGGTTTCCCTTGGAAAACCGTTGTTTTCTTATTTTAATGAGACTGCAAAATTTCATCTTACCTAGAAAAAAAGGTCTTAGTTCTTCAGGCAGAAACTTAAACCTTTTCATACAGTCACATGCCTTTCCTCCTCGAGAAAATAGTTGCAAAGAGAACATCTTTTTCGTTCAATATATGCTTCGATCATGTTAACTTCAAATAGAAAGTGCAGTTACAGAAAAATAATTGACATTCTCAAAATTGCAGTAAAACTTACTGTGGTTACTCCAAGAGGGTGAAGCAGCTGCTCACACGGCTAGAAGCAAGATATAAGGTCATTGAACTGGACAAGGAAAGTAAGTGATATTTACTATTTTTAAGGTCTGAAGCTACAGTAATAATATCTCTTAGTCGATTCTTGGTTTCCATTTGCCTTCTTGTAAAATGCTCTTTCAATTAGCTCCGCTCAAAAGTTACCCTGTTTTCTGTGAATAATTATTCTGAAAAATAAGCTTCTGCAACGAGTGAGCATTGACTCTCAAGTTCGATACTGGTTAGAAATTTTCTTCTTTTAATCCTTTCTGATTACTATCATCTGTTTCAGCATGAAAAATAGTTAGATCAAAGCTAAATATCACTTGTGTTTCCTTCAGTCGGATCAATCCCCTTTTTATTTTCGTCACAACAAGGTATTACCTATTCACGATAGCGTATTTTGAGGAATTATGTGTTAATTCGTTGTTTGAAGGTGATGGACGTGATGTTCAACTTGCTTTAGCAGAGTGGACTGGACTTGGGACCGTACCCAATGTGTTCATTGCAGGGAAAAACATCGGCGGCTGTGAATGTAAGCCCGGATATTTCCTTCCTTCTTTTGAGTTTTCACTACAATTAATTCCTGGTTTCATTGTTATCAAAGGCCTAGGAAAATGGAAATAGGAAACTGATGGGATCCTATTATTTTGTTGTTTACTGTATTGCAGCGGTTGTAGAGAAGTACCAGGAAGGTCAGCTTGTTCTCCTTCTCGCAGAAGCCGGCACCATTGCTACTGCTCAGGAGTGAAGAAAGTAGAAGAATTAGAAATGTTCATAGATAAAGCTCCATAGACGAGACTACGTAAAACAGCAATAAAATTAGGACGAGCAACAGTATGTGTTGTAATGGAATGAGAGAGTATTTTAGAGTTTCACCAACTCCGGTGAGGTTTCACTGGTTTGAGCTGCAAATTGGGGTCATATTTCATGTGCATTTCAAAGGACAGAAGGGTGGGGTTTTTTTATTGGTTTCAGTTACAAATGTGGATCATGTTTCACGTCCCTCTAGCATTAATAGATGTTTTATGTTGTCAATTTAGATTTGGGTCATCTTCATTCTGGTGTTTTCTTTAAAGGTTAATTTTACAATTAATTAAGTTTTTTCTAGTATGGCATGATATCATAGGCTTTAAGTATAGCATTTTATCAATTATAGATTAGGTTTAGTTGATTTTATCTTTTTACTTGTAATTATCATGTATGGATTGACTCTCTCTCGGTTTTTAAACTTATAGACAGGAGAAGATGTCATAATGGTTTTCTTATATGATTAATATTTTAATTTGATATCTTATTATATATTCAAGTGCTTGTTTTTTTTTAAAAAAAAGAGTATTAAAGAAAAAAGTTGAATCTTTTCTTACAATTAGTAAAAATGTACATGATATTGTAATCAAACTAAGGAAGCATGTTCCGTTGTACCCGGTAGACAAAATAGTTGTATAACTCGTTTGAGAATGTTTTATAAACGGGATAATCCACCAAGTAAAATTTACTAATTTCTAGTTTAGACCTTGCCAAATATTGGACTAGCCTCCAAGAAAATTTAAGTGAGGATCATTAGTACTTTAGAAAATGTTGGAATATATTTTAGTGATATTAGAATATATAAATATTTTGATGATAAAGAAAAATGGGTATTATAGTATGATAACATTATAATTATTTTGTTGGAATATATTGATGATAGAATGAATTATAATATGAAAATATTATAATTAATATTTGATCATTTATAGGTTCTTATCAGAAAAATAATACTGAAATTGTACATAGGAAATTAAGTTAGAATAAGCTCAGTCCGCAAGTCAGACCCAGTCCAAAGAGGCGTGACCCAATCCAGAAAAGTGCAACCTAGGCGTAAGCCCACATGAGCCGGCCTAGAGCACGACTTAGGTCCAATTTGTGACCTACAATCTAGAAGCATGTGCAACCCTGCAAACAAGCCCAAACCCAGTCCTGACCCACGACCTGCTCAACGCCATGACTTCATCACTTCATTTAGCTGCCAATTTCAACTCTGATCAAGCTACAAAATGACTCTTTGGAAAGTTAACATAGAGATGAACAATTATGTCAAGAAAAATCGAAGACTCACTGAGAGAATTAATTTGAAGAAATTGTGAAGTTATTCAAGTTTTAGCCTTAACTGCTCAAAAGTGAAATTGGAAACGGATTAGAGGGTTTCTAAAAATGATTTCAAAGAGCTTTTGTAAGGAAGAAAATTCTTTATCAATTTGTGAAGGACCCACAAAGATTAATTTCAAAAGTGAACAGAATTGATAAAAATTTGAGAAAGACCTAGAAACTTAACCCAATAATTCAATTCTTTGGTCCACGAAGCTAACTTAAGTTACAGACTAAACGGTGGCATTTTGAAGCTCCATTTTGAACGTCTTTAAACTAGAACGAAGAGGAAACTATCTTTGAATTCTCTGCCTCTTCAAACAGCTTGAAATCTAGTCACCATCACTCTAGAATGGGAAAAAAATCATAGATGTTAGAATAACTAGTTTTTGGAGTTAAAGAGGTGCGTTTTTAACATCTATTCTACAAAGAAACAAAGGAAAGTTGTAGTTACATTAACTAAGATATGAAGAAATGAAAGCCCTTAGCTTAGCAATCTTCCATATATATTTCATATCTTAAGGAAATTGCTTAAGCTTATAATAAGTTTAAGAAACTTTAACTCGTTGATATGTGTTGAGACACATCTTGTATTTAATCTTTGGTGTAAGGATTGCTTGACTCCTTGAAGAGGAGTTGGAAAGTGTAGGAGTAAGTTTTTCTTAACTTTATCGTAAAGTGGACTTCAATCAGTTGTGTTGAAGGAGAAGAGGGTGGAAGTAGGTGAAAAATGGTCGAACCACCGTATAAACTAGTATCTCACCTCTCTTGTGTTTAATTATATTTAAATTCTTTATTTGATTGTAAAAATTTATTGAACACAAATTAAAAGTAATTTTTTAAAGAGAAATCTAATTCATCCCCTCTTAGATTGCTATAGGATCCAGCAGAAAAGATGTAATTTTTCTAAAAAATAAACCTTTTGTAAAGACAATAAATATGCTTTGGAAAATTCTCCAATAATGCACTCATGTTGACATTCATGGTGTCCAAAGAAGCCAAAGGTGCATATTGACATACTATTGATTTTTTTGTTTTTGTTTTGTATTTATGTGTTTGCTTTACAAGAATGTTATAAAGAAAATATTTTTAGCTAAAAAGAAATCAAATGTTTCAACTCTAGAGAGAAGTTAGATTTTTCTCTTGCCTCTTATATTTATCCTTGGTGTCAAACTTAAGCATACATCAATTTCTATACTACTTTATTTTTAAAAAAGTGCAAAATTCTTGCTATAAAACACAATCATAGTGTAACCAACTAATCACTTAAGAATAACTATTTAAGTTTGATACATAGCATACAAAAATATTCTTGTAGGATAACAACTAATTACTCAAGACTAACTATTTAAGTTTTATGGATACATAGCTACCATTATCATAAAAAAAAAAAAGGCATTTAAGAAGAGATTGTAAGAGAGAGACCGAAAAAGGAAGAGATTTTACAAGAACTACTGAGAATGACAAAACAAAAGCCATTGTTAATAAAGATTATATTGTAACATATGTTTTGAATGTTAAAGAGTTCCACTTAAAAGATGCTTGGATACTTGATTTAGCATTTTCTTATCTATCATATGAATCCAAAAAGAGATTATTTACCACTTACAAATATGTAAGTGGTGCAAAAGCATTGATAGGAAACAAGGCTATGTGTAAAGTGTTTGGAATTAGTTTTATGCATATTAAAATGTATGATGAATAATGAGAAACATTACTAATGGTATTGATTCTTTTATACTCCAATTTTATCAACAAGTTGTGTTTGCTTAAAGTTGGTCACTGTTTTGTACATTATGACAAGAAAAAATAATCATAGGTACTGTTACTATTACCTTTTTAAGGAAGATAAGGATGTAACAAATTTATGGCATAAAAGGCTTGGTCACATAAGTAAAAAAGAGTTAATAAAATTAAGCAAACATGACTTGTTGGATAGGCAAAAAATTGGAAAACTTGAATTATGTGAGTATTACTTCTTTGGAAAGTAAAGAGACAAATTAGTAAAATAATAAATTATACTAAAGATGCTTTAAATTGTATCCATTGTAATTTATAAGGTCTTTCAAGAATTCCTTTAAGGAAAGTTTGAGTTTAGGTGGAGCTTGGTATATGCTTACTTTCGTTGATGATTATTTAAGGAAGGTTTGAGTTTGTTTCTTAATGCAAAAAAGTCTTTACAAAGTTAAAATAATGAAAGGCTTTAATAAAAAAATATTCCAAAAAAGTAATGAATAGATTAAGGACAAATAATGAAATGGAAATCTACAACAAAGAGTTTGATGAGTTCTTTAGACAACAAAGGATAACAAAGCATACAACTCACAACAAAATAATATAGTTGAAAGGATGAATAAAACCTTGCTAGAAAGAGCTAGGTGTATTTTGTTAAATGCTAGTTTGTAATAGTTTTTATGCTGAAGCTTTTAATATGAACTTGAACTATTATAAAGTATAAAATACTTGAGGAAATATGGTCCAATTCACTTGCAAGATATTTTAATTTAAGAATTTTGGATGTTCAACTTATGCGAGTGTAAGTGAATATAAACTTGAACTAGTGTTAGGGCCCTCAACTACAAAATCCATTGTGGGATTTGGATGAAAATGTCTTCATGGAGTGATTGTGGAGGAACCAAACTCAACAAAAGAAATCTTCAATGGAAACCTTAACCATGTTTTAAGGTTTAATCAAATCCAAGACCAAAGTGAAAGTAATTCTTGACCAATAGAAATACAAATCCCATGCCTACCCCCAACATCTATCCAAGTTTAGGCCTACATTCTTATACTTACATGACTCATTACCTAATAAAGATATGGGCTACACAATCCAGCCCATAATAGTGAAACTTCTTATATTCTAGAAGGCTTCCACCACTTCAAGGCCTTTTGAAACAAACTTTTTTAACGAGAGTACCAATTGGAATTGATAGCACATCCTAAGTAGTTTTGCTATAAAAAACAAAACATAATTGTTAACTTGCATTGTTTTTTACATAATAATTTTTTTGCATTAGAATATTATGAACCAAGCCTCACAAAACTCTACCTTAGTGAAAAATCTTCATAAATCTTCTCATGATAGCTTTTCTTCTTTCTACATTTTTCAATGGGATTATATTTCAAAGAGACCAATAAAATTCATACATTCCTTGAACTTAATTGTAGGGACTAGGTTAGTCAAAATGTTTTAAAGATTTTCATATATTGAAATTTTTTACATCTTAACAGTTTCTTTAGCAATAACATTACGAATAAAATGATACCTAATATCAATGTGTTTAGATTTCTTACGGTATCTTTGGTCTTTTTCCAAATGTAGAGAACTTTAATTGTTACAATAAATCTTGATTGAATATTTTTTGATGTCCAAATTTATTAACAATGAAGTCACATAGTTTCTATTGCCAATGGAAATAATGAAATTCCTATAAGAGTGCATGACCATGAATTTGGGAAGGCCAGTGGAATGGCTCCTCATGACAGGTAAGAGTAATGCCTTTATTAGAGAGAGGATATTGAGATTAATACATCATATACTTTCCTTTACAATTGAAACTAATATGTCTTATGAAACTAATAAATTTTATAGAAAAATGAAGAATTCTAGAATTAAATAAAAAGTGATAAATAAAAGACATATTACACAATTGAATTGCATTGCATTAATTAATTTACAACTTAAGGTAGTATTTAAAAATAATATGAAATAGAAAAGTGTATTTAAAATGAATAGTGGTTACATATTTGAATTTTCATCTATGTGAAATGGAATTGGGTAGAATTTCTCCCCAAAATTTTGAAAATGGGCTTAGATCGATATTTTAAACAAGTAGCAAGTATACTTTTTCTCCTTAAAATAAAATAAGCTCCTCAAAACAAAATAAACTTCAAGCAAATATGTTAAGCATGTCCTCCAAGAAAAAATGCACATATATTCTCTCTTCCTAGGGTTTTAAAGTAAGTAATTTTTGATATGTCTCGGCTAGCTTGCATTGGTGAAATTTTCTACATGCTTTTGTAAGCTTTATCCATGTTATGTATGTTCCAACTGCATAAGTTATTTTTTATTGCTCAACTTATGCAAAAATGAATAATATCCCTTGTTTTTGTGATAAATTATAACTTGTAAGAGTTAGAAATAATTGATGATTTGTGATCAAAGCTGTAATTACTTTCTTTATTCCTTCAAAGGAAATAAAATGAAAAATTGATCTTCATTTAGATTTTTTTTTATTAAAAAAAAACTCATTTACTAGTCCACATAGTCACTAAGCCTTTTTAATCCCTTCCACTAATGTCATACACTTTACCTTATTTATGGATAATGCTACAATTGGCTATAAAAAAATTTTCTAGTTAATTATTCCACCATAAAATGTAAACAAATATCCAAACAATGATATTATTTTATCTAAGTCCATCATAATTAGAATAAACGAATTTTATTACCAACATATTATTCTTGCCATCATATACTAGTCCAACATCTGCTGTACCTTTTAAATAACACAATAACCACTTAATAGTTGATCAATGAGCATTTCTAAGATTGCTCATAAATTGGCTAACTAAACTTACAATGTGTGCAATGTTTGGTTTGATACAAACTATTGCATACATGATATTTCCAACAATATTTGCATATGGTACTTTTGACATTTTCTTCACCTCTTTTTTAGTTTTTGTATATAAATTAGAAGACAACTTGAAGTACAACAATTGGAATATTTAAAGGCTTTAAATCAAACATTCCAAATCTCTTAACAATCTTAGTTATATACTCTTTTAATAAACTTACTCTATTTCTTGATTTGTCATGGTGAGTTTTTGTACTAAGAATTTTCTTAGCTACATGTAAGTCTTTTATTTCAAATTCTTAATTGAACTAACCCTCAAGCTTGTCAATTTCAACAATATCTTTGGCTACAATCAACATATCATCCACATACAATAACAAAGAAATCTTAGAGTTATATATGAGCTTTCTATGATATACACAACTATCATAATTGCTCTTACTATAGGCCTAACTTATCATAAATGAATTAAATCACTTATATCACTACCTTGGAGATTGCTTTAATTCATACAATGACCTTTTTTACTTGCATACATGATTTTCTTTACTTTTCTCTTTAAACCCTTTAAGTTGTTGCATAAAAATATGTTCATTTTCTTTTCCATAAAAATACTTCTTGAATTTATAGTAATACATCTATTTTTTCTATGTTCTGTTGTGAATGTAGGCTAACTCTTGGTCAAACCACATAATTTACTTGTCATGTTCTATACACTTTATTTCTTCTATTCTTTCGTCCTTTTGCTTTTTCTTTTTTGTTATCTACAATTTCTATGTACTTTTTGTATTTTCTCTAATTTAGTTATTTTTGGTTTGTGTTCATCATTAAAATCACTTAAGAAGTTAATTGCAAAATACACTTCTTTATTCCTAACAAAGGGAGTGAACTAAAAGATGAGAAAGATGAGGTGCATGAAGAAAAAGAAGAAGTTTTCAAAGGAGTGAAACAAAAGAGAGATGACATTGGCTATTTGGCATAACACAAAGGAACACAACAACATAACCCACAACAATAAAGGATTGCCAAGTTACATGCATGGAATCATATTATATGACTGCATCTTTTGTCTCATTCTCTTTCGCTAAACAAGATCTTAAGCTTTTTAAATTTTTTTCCTTTTCCTTTTCATTTTGAAAACATGCATTTAATCATAGAGATTCTTGCAATAAATGTGTTAAGGATGATGAAAATGAGTGTTAATTACTAACTAAATCAAGAACATGTTCCAATCCTTCAACTCTAACTCTATAGAACTATTTTCTTAGCATGCATAGTTTAAGAGAGTAATGTTGATCTATGCCTTTTGTTAATGGGCTCATAGGACTTGTAAACATAAAATTATAAAGATTTAAGTTAGAAATGATATTTAAATACATTTTTCATGATTCAAGACTATTTAGCCAAAATCCCTAAAGTTAATGATCAATTAAAAATTATTTTATTTAAATATTATCATCAACTTAAGCTTTTATAAATCCAAAGTCATTATCCTACAATCATAACAACTACAACATTTTCAAGTTGATGCCCCCAACAACCCATCTTCTTAACTACATGTTTCCATCTTAGGTAGTTGTCTACCTTTTTTGACACCCAAGATAACCTTTCTACATGTCGCCAATCTGTGGTTTAAACTCAATGTGTGGAACTAACTTTGATGCTATGTGTTACATGTCTTAACCATTGAACCAAAAACACTTATGTTTAAAAGTTAATCTTAATATATTTCATTTAAATAATATCACCAACTTAGCCTTCTATAAATCTAAGCCCATCGCAGCCTCGTAAACAAATTAGTTGAGACACAAAACACTAAAGAATTGTTAAACTACTATGTTCACAAATTTTAAGCATTTATTTAAGTTGTATGGTCTCTTGAAACATGTGAAACAGAAATTTAATAAGTGGAGCATATGAACAAAGAATCAGAAAAAGCAACAAAGAACAAAACTAGAAGAGAGCATGTGTAGGCTAAATAAGGAAATTCAATGAAACTGGATAGAATCAAAGCATGCAGAATATAAAAAGGATTAGGAACAGTTGAATGACTTGTTTATACAATAAGAATGACAGGCTGATACCTTTATTACCTTAAATGATTTCTAAGAAACAAATCGATTTTGTATAAGGGTGACATATTCATGAAAATGTTGCAATAAGATATGGTAAATGAGTTGGATCATAAGGTAAATATCAACATGATCATCAAGGTAAATATGGAAAAGGAGTATGATCATATGGAGTAGGATTTCGTTAACTCAGGGGCCCCAACTCGGAACTCATAGCTACACCTTAGCTCTCTTTCAGCACTATCACTATAAGGTAGTTGACTTGCTTACTCGATAGAAGAAGGAGGGTACTACAGATTCGATAGAGTCTGGATTTCTGTTCAAATCAATCTCTCCTTTGAACTTAGGATTCTTTACAAGAGAAAGAGTAGTACGCAGCTCTTTCTCCCTCTCGCCACGTGAAAGCTGCTAGTCGAACTAGAGCCTTATTACCGCTCCTGACCCATAGCCAATAGGGCACTGACTCTACCTATTGAGTTGTCTCCCCTCGCATCAAAGAACTACCTAAAGAGAAGACCGAGACGAGAGGCACGAGCGACCTTCCTTTCGCCCCTTGGCTTCGTTCGCTCAAAAAGAATTGAATCCAGAATGCTTATAATCCTTATAGGCTAGAAAAAGAAGGTTGGCACACAAGCACATTGAAGTCTTGATTGCATCAATTTCAAAGATTGTTCTACTTGTTATGAAAGACTCCAATCCTATAGTTTTCTAATCTAGCAACTTTCATATTCTTGAACCTAATTTCTTGAATAGGTTATGTGATGAAAAGGAGCCCTTAATTTGCTTAAACAATTAAAGAAACCTTAACTTACCTATTTGACTATAGAACAACTCTTGGTGGAAAGGTGCAATTGTTGATTCTCCCCATGAACTGCATGTGTAAATAAGAATTGAATGCCAACTATTACTTATTGGATGGCTAACCAAATAGTTGTACTAGTAGTAAGAAAGTCACAAACAAGAACTTATTAGTTGCCAAAAAGATATCAAAAACTGACTTAAGCAATAAATGCCCAAATAGAAAGTCAAGCATCATCTTTGACGTGGGCCAAAGACTTAGAGTTTAGCTCATTTTTCAATCAAGTGGGCTCGTCTGGGGCTAACCGATTCAGAGATGGGAGAAAGTCCTTCAAGGAAAGCAATAAGAAAAGTCTTTAGTTTTGTTCCACTAAGGCAACTCTAACTCAAAGTCAAAAGGCTCTCCTAGCTCTTTGGATCACAAGCTACCCTCGACTCTCTCTTCCAAAACTAAGACAATCAAGTGGATTTATACTTAAGGTGTTGGAGTAGTTTGACTTCTCTTACCTATGATGTGATATGATATTTAGGTATATTTGAGAGGGTAAATGCTCTTTTTGCTTAACTATTTTCAACCATTAGTTAGAAATGTACACGATTGTAGTTGGGTTGAAGAAAAATGTTATGGCCACACTTTTTAGACAAAATAATTATACAACTTGTTTCAAAATAATTTATAAACAAGGCATAAACAAATTCTATTTCCATCTAAAATAAGGGATCGGTAGCTCTCATGGCTATATAAAGGACCAAAAGTTCTACAGTGTGGCCAAACTCAAAGCCCATGTTATGCCAAAACTGATTTAAGTGCCTAATATTACGAAATATTATCAAACTCAAATTGTTAATATGGACATGGTTCACTAGACCATGTTTTTGAAAAAAAAAAAAAAACTAATGGTTGAAAACAATGTATTTTATGTTATTTGATTTTTTTTAGTATCTTCCTTAAAAATTTAAAATTATTTTTTTATTTTACAAGTCAATTTTAAAGAATAGATAAGCTTTATAAAGTATGGATATAAATATAGTATGTATCTCATATTGTTTAAATTTTGATATTTTTTTAAAACATGTTAAGGATGGAAGTCTTACCGTAGGAGAATAGTTCTATGTGAATTTATCTTTCCTACTTATGATTTAACTTTGGATTAGGTTTTCTTATATAATACAATTCACACAAGCGGTGGAAAGATACCATTTTGATACACACCTAAATAGTGAACCAATCTACCTCGATTCCCTCGACAGTGGCAATGTGAAAGTGATCCCTGTTTATCACTTATTTAATTTTAAGCCTTTTGAGTATACTCAATATATGAGAAAGTGAGGAAGTATACTGTCTTAGCAAGTGAGAAATTAACTCCTCCATCCAAGTTCTAAGTAATTCAGTTAAGAGAAACAGTGAAAAATATGATCCATGCAACAAACGCGTAATTCGGGGTAATGAGACCGTATGTAAACGCTCGGCTCTATACGACGTATACGGCAAGTTAAACGAAACGCAGTGATATGCAGCCTCACCCTCGCTGCAAAAGCCTAAAATATAGGGGCCGATCCGCCGTAACAGTCCAAAGTCTTGCCTTTTCTCTCTCTTTTGACGTGCATGGTTTGCCTTAGGCATCATCGTTGCCAGCAAGCAGAAGCAGATTCTAACACCTGTTCATTTTGCCCTTGGCTTTCCATCTCTGCCGGTCCCGTCGCCTTGCCAGCAAGGAGCCACGCGAAAGGAGCTATCAACACCTGGGCTCTACCTCCTCCACATATAGAGAGCTATGGGATCCCTCTTCAGCTCAAGCAAAATGAACAAAGAACAGCTCGAGACGGCCTTGAACAAGGCCAAGGAGATTGTATCATCCACACCCGTCGTTGTCTTCAGGTTCTTTTTCTCCTCTCTCCACCCTGCTCTTCGCTTCAGGACATAATAGCCCAAAGGGTTATACCTTTTGATTCACACATATGCTTTTCATCCCCGTGACGAAAGTTTTGCCGAGTTCAGCGGGCGGCTTCTTTTTTCATTCGTCTGGGTACTCCGTAATTTGGTTTTCTCTATGCAAATAGATTAGGATCGGCGATAACCTTTTTTTGGAATAGCGGTTTTGCATATAGTCCTTCTATTTTGTCACTTGCCTCTATGGTGAATCCCGAAATATGATGGGAAATGAAGATGGTCAAGTAAGTGAGACCCAGTAGACCTTCAATCAAGAGACAATTGTCCAAAAAGGACACATCTTTGTAATTCCTTTGGATAATGCTTGCATTTCGGTGATCCGTATTTAGAATCAAATCTGTTCAATTTGAAAATTGAAGGTTAAATCAATCCTTTAATTTACTCTTCATCGTAAACGATCATTCTCTGATTCTGATCTGGGAAGTGAATCATGAATCAACACGTAATACATATGCTTCATATTTCCATCTTCAAATACTGTTATGTTGCAGCAGCCACCTAATACCAGCCTCTAACTAATATTTGATATTCTCACGATCGCAGTAAAACTTACTGCGGTTACTGCAACAAGGTCAAGCAGCTCTTCAAACAGCTTGGAGCGAGTTATAAGGTCATTGAGCTGGATGAGGAAAGTAAGTTTATTTCATCTTGTGGTTGGTCATTGATTTCCTCGTTCTTTTTATGAAATGCTTCTGAATCTGAATGATATGGGGAGATTCAGATTACTGCTTCTATTGCATACTTGGCATGCATGTATTAGCTTCTAACTTTCATGGACATGGTTTACTAAAAGTCCCAGAAAATATTGTACGTTTCATTACTGAAGAATTTATCACATATGCTGATGTTGAAATCGATCGATTTAAGTAATCGAAGTAATCTGTGATATTAAATAAGCATATTGGTTTATCTTCTACCAGCAAAGTGCGATTATAGATTCTAAGTTTTGATACTGGTCAGAGAATTCTGAAGTTTAATCCCTATTCAATTGCGATCTATTCACTATACCGACGTTTTGAGGAATTAATGGTTTAATTCATTTACGTTTGAAGGAGATGGAGGTGAGATTCAATCAGCTCTAGCAGAATGGACTGGGCAAAGGACTGTGCCTAACGTGTTTATTGGGGGGAAACACATTGGTGGCTGTGACAGTAAGCCCAGCTGTTTCCTTGCTCCTTTCAGGATTCTTTGTTACCAAGACCTAAGAAAATAACGGGAAGAAACTGATAGAATAGTATCGTTTCTTGTTTACTGCCATTGCAGGGATTACAGAGAAGTACAATGGAGGTCAGCTTGTTCAGCTTCTCACTGAAGCAGGTGCCATTGCCAATAACTCTGCCCAGCTGTAAATGACGTACGTAAAGATGTCCCTGTAAACAAGATGAGGAGAAGAAACTACAAACACCACCAATGTTCTTCCATTTTGTGTAATACAATAAAGTATCCCGGACCTTTGTTAAATATTATGTTATGACAGAATGAAATATTATTTAAGAAGCTTGAACAACTCTTGTGAGGTTCTTCAAGTATTTTGAGTTGCACTTTATGAATGCTGGTGAGGGATTGTGGCAAAAATTAGACAATAAACAGTCCAAATAAGGAGAAACTAGCGAATTTAGGGACTGAAGGGAACGCCCTTACTGCAGCAAGGTTGTACTCAGTGGGCAACTGGAAATGCAATTACATTTCCAATAACCAATCATTGAACTTGTTCTCACCCACCCTTTGCCTCCCCACTTAAGCTAAAAAGTTTTTAGTCTTATCTATTGACTTCAATTTCCATGTGCTAACTTGCCTTTTCTGCAGTCAGAATAGTTGATGCAGCATTGCTCTTATGCACATGGACTGGATTGCACTATGCTTTTGGCAACTTGAACATTATTAGGTTCAGGCACACTTCACAGAAAGAATAATAAGAAACTGTTTCAGAACGTTTCCCAAATGATCATAAGTTATAAAATTACCACAAATTAATTTTTGATGATTTGAACTCCCATCTATTAAAAAAGATTATTATTCTTACAGTGCTACTCAACAGGACCTCAGAATGTTCGTATCAACCAAAGTGGATTACAAGTCCCCATTTGAAAAAATGACGAAGAAAAATGGTCCCAATTCCACAAAACCACAGGTAGTAGAAGATAAATAAGCTGCCGATATAATCATTTTTCTTAACCGAACTGTCAAAGAAAACCTTCACTTGGATGCAAAAATGGCTTCTAAATCTTTGTACAAACCTCCTGGTTTTGACTTATGATCAGAGGACGTTGAGCTTTCGCTTCGATTGCGCCAAAGGTCGCTCCGTCTTATACGACTAGTTGACGGGTCACTTGGAACCCCACTTCCTTCTTTGCTAAAGCTAGCCTTTGCCATTTCTCGTAGTTGTTTCAACCATGATTTATCTGCGGTGCCCAAGCTCCTACTCTCAGCGGTCCTGTTATTCTCAACAGAACTATTAACTGCAGTTTCTCGATCACCTTGGCGATTCACCAAGAACCTGTCTTCCAGTTTTTTGATAAACTTTTGTGGAATGAAAAGGAAGAGAAGTCCAACTGAAGCTATTAACAAACCCTTGAAGAAAGATTTATCGGCAGGGTCCAGCCGCTTTGTCTGTAGATACAAAGAATACCATTCGTTCGTCATTTGTGGTAAGTATCCGACCAGGAAGACGATTATCAAGAAGAGCCCAGCTATAGTCTCATCCTTGTCTGAAAACTCCTTCTCAAAAAGAACCAAAAAAGTAGCAAATAAACCTACTTCGCAAGAAATTGATATGATCTCAACTAACTGAACTTTCTTCTTGATAAATGGCTTCTTGAGGACAAGAAAGAAGAGCTGAAAAAAGGTAATGCACAACAAGGCGATCGCCGGAGTCATCGAATTCCAGTTCTCCTGGTACGTACCAGCCATGATTCCTAGCAAAACTCGCCTCATGGACTCCAGGAATGTGTAGTATATTCTGAGTATGCCAAAAATCTTTTGGATAAAAGGCGCTTCTGCATCTTCAGTTTCATCATCAGAAGCAATGATCCGACCACCAGGCATATGGGAACTACCTGGAGAAATCTGAGACAGCATGTATTTCGGGGGGCCTCGTAAATCTTCGAATAAAGGGCCAAACATGGTTAGGTAGTCATAGTTTGGCTGGTTTTTCCATGTCCACTGCCCTCGTTTACCAGGACCTAGAGTTACTCGGACTATCTCTTGATACCAGTGAAACCTCCGGCCTACTTGATGAACTTCCTTGTATTGAAGTAGCTTCCCACATGTAATACCTATGGAGAGGAACAGGAGCAAGGCCAGCAGTAGAAACAAGACAACACCAAGAAGCAGAACTCCAACTACAATCCTTGATGTCGGTCCTCCTTAATCACAAACGTAAGAAAGGATTAAACTCTGGTAGTTCTGCTCTTCAGAAGTTCCTTAAATATCTTAATATTGAAAGTAATGAGAAGAAGCATGTTTGTAAACAGGGGATAAGTTTGAAGCTTTTCCTCCAGTTATATGTTCATGGCACATGCTATGATGCTGTCAGTCAGCTATGCTCTGATGGCCATGCCGTATCATATACGGATGTGTTGAGTTAAAATCCAATGGTGAAACACCATCCAAATTGCAGTTCTTACAATTGAGGAAATGGACCAGTAGATCATACCTAGAGTAGAAAAGCTGACTTAAGAAAGAACTTGCACATTCTATGACATTGTAACAACAGTTGAGCAATTCTCTATCATGAAGAATTCAACTATAAAATAAGAGAAACGTTGTGGACACGATTTTTATTTTTATTTTTTGGTTTTTTGGTGGCAGTGTAGAAACAATGATCACAGGAATGATTATCTTGGCAAGCTCAGGCTTGTTGATAAGGAGAAGAAAACAAGTGTTGAAGTTACCTCTAATTAGAGCAGCAGAGGCCCTACAAACGCAAGGTAGTGCAAGAATTATTAGGAATATTTCAAATCTTGGAAATGTGAGTGCTCCATAACCCCTCTGCTTTTCCGAATTTGTCTTCCTGACTTTTAGGATTATAAGAAGTAATAAATGCAGAAGTATCAAACTACCACCAATGGTGGCTAACCAGAGCATGCTTCTACCGAAGTCACTCCAACTGCATGAGACAAATTTTAATAAGATTTGGCAGTCTAAAGCACAATTTGCAAAAAGAATCAACACCTTTAATTTTCACAGCACCCAGTGATAATTCTACAACTGAAAAACTTGCATTCCAAAATGTACACTCCCGGAGTTCTTCTTTTCAGCTTGTTTTATGTGTCTGACTCAATGTGCAAGTTCATAAAATAGATAGAAAACAAGAGTCCTGATAACTTACCCATTATAAAATCGTGGATCCCAAATATATTCAGCTTCAGGTTCAATATTTGGGCTCTGCAGGTGTACAATGCATTCTATCAGAAAATCTATTCATAATATGATTATACCTGTTAAAAACATGTGACAGGGAAAGTAAAGGTTTCGGACCCCAAAAAAAGATCTGTATTCCATGGGAGTTAGTGGCAACCCATAAATTGGAGCAACCCCACTCAAATTCCCTTCTTTTGATTGCACATTTTGGAAAGTCCCTTCATCACGTATTTTAGATGTGTAAGGATAAGCATTGACAGGGTTACTTGAGCCCATCACGAGTGGCTCAGTGGACTCAGGTTCCCATGGAAGAACAAAGTAGGGAATGCTCCATTGTAATCCTCTTGCAAATTCAACATACTCTACTGGCAATGTCACTGCCAACCATCTAGACAGTGCGAAAACCTGAATATAGCAAGCGATTCTCTGTATTAAACAGAAAATGGAAAAAAGAAACGATGATTAATATTCGGTGATGATGGCAGTTGATAATCTTTGATGAATTATTAACATATACTCCAAACAATATTATGTTAACACAATCTAAGTTCCACAAACCATAACCAGGAGCTCTTTGAGGTCTATTATCCTTTTTCTTCTTTTTGGGTTCTTTGTCCTTGTTACACACGTAATACTGTAACCCCTACTCCACAAAATTCTACTAAGAAGAAGTCATCCCCAGATTCCATGTTTGGAAGAAGCACAAAGAGCTATACAACCACTCAGTTGACTACAGTTCAAGAAGTCAAACAACACAGCTGAGACTAGCTAAAATATGTCCATTGTTTAATCATGTTTGTTGTAGAAAAACCCAGGTAAATTTTTTGGGAAAATATTATCACCGGGGAAGGATGAAAAAAGGTAAGTATATTTTAAAAAATTTGCTATCAAGAGGATACCAATAACATAATATTTTAACCCATCAAGTAAAATTTGTCTAATTTCTAGTTCAGACCTCGCCAAATACTGGACCAGCCTCCAAGGAAACTTAAGCGAGGATCATTCATACATCAGAAAAGATCTAGCTTTTCTAGAAAATAAGCGCTTCGTAAAGACAATGAACATGCTTTGGAAAAATCACCAATAATGTGCACAGGTTGTGATTCTTGGTGTCTAAAGAATCCAGAGGTGCAAATTGACATACTATTGATGCTTTTCTTGTTTATGCGTTTGTGGCAAGAATGTTATAGAGAGAACATTTCTAGTTAAAAAAATAAAAATAAAATGTTTCAACCTCAAAGAGCAGCCAGATTTTTCTCTTGCCTCTTAATTTATCCCTGGCATAAAACCTCAGCATATGTCAATTTCGTTACTACTGTATTTCTAAGATGGTGAAAAGTTCCTAATTTAGAACACTATCACATTATAATTCACTAATAACTTAAGAAAAACCGTTCAAGTTCAATAGATAACATACAAAGAGATTTCTTGCAGGATCAGAAAAATATGATGGTCCTGAAAACACCCCCGTCGAGTGCAGGCTTGCAATTGAGACCGTAAGCAGCCCAGCAGTAAAAGATGTCAACAAAAATGAACCAGTCACAATCCCAGATATCACAGAAGATATTTTAGGCACAGAATCTGCAGATATTTTGAATAACTTATATCAGCAAATAACTAGGAAATTCAAAGCATTAAATTCTCCAGGACTTAGATGTGCTACAACTAGGTGAGACAAAAGAGGAGTAAGAATCCTTACAGTGCCTTACTTGTAGAACATTGGAAGCAAGATTTTTGTTTCCGGCAACATCCTCAGTCACATTTTCGGGAACACTGACAGATAAAATGTCATCGTCTGCTTGTATGTCCACACCATAGAGGCTTCTACTTATTTCACGAAAGCTGGTAAATTGTTGTCATTGAAAAGAATTAAAATGAAATATGTTAAAAGTAAATGCCTTTGTCTTACCAATTGAAATATCATTTCCACCAAAAACCCAAAAATGAAGCGTACAGTTCATCACTATGTTTTTTCATTCCCACAGACTGCACCTTTATGTAAAGTGTACAACACAGGTTAATCAACATAGATGCAGAGACAGACTTAACAAAAAAATAACTTGCCTCAAAAGATGCCCTCCTGTGACTGATACAGAAGAAGAATTGAACCTAAATACGGGCTTCATGAACTTTATGTACATTGGAATGTAGTGTTCTCTTGTCTTCATATGAGATGTGGTACTCAACCTCACAGAAGGCCTTAGAGAATCTGGAGGTCACATTTATATCAGTGTCGGGAGGAAACAACCAAATCTCATGTAGAGCTTTTGATTCAAGTCATAAAAGCATTTTCAAACTAGTTATATGTTCAAAGGGTTGAGTTAGTACTCTTTATATCGTACCATAGAGGAAAGTAACTGGAGCAATTGCAGAAACCGGAGTCCCTTGTCTGCTTCTAATGGAGCTTGAATCAATACTTAGTGTGACTATAGCCATGCCAGATATATTATTAACCTGAGAGGAGAGAGTGCAAATAAGGCAAGCACGAAAGTGTATGAGAAATAACAGCTCCTTAAGGGATGTAATATGCAACTCAAGAACATTATGGGACTTTTTGGCTGGCCCACGAGTTCTCTCAACAGTATTAATGGGGAACATCAAGATATGCAACTATCAAGATAAAAGGTTGAAGGCATCTCACGGATTTTGGAAAATGATTAGCTTGTCAATTACAGTAAATGGTTCCATTTTTTGATCGGCCCCTTGGAAGATTACAAATTTGTGCATGACATATTGCATAAGCAATATTTATCCAAAAACTAAGCAGACTCAAAATGTATGAAGCAATATCTATTCTCACAGCTGAATAAAAAAGAAAAAAAACAATTGCATTTGATAAACCAACTGACCAGAAAGCCAAATCTGCGATTTCCAAGATTGTCTCCATTGATGGGAAGAAGTGCACCGCTACTTGTTTGGAAAGAATTTAGAATTTCTGCAGATGAGTTGAGAACAGGTTCTGAAAAGTATAGATACACCTTTAGATTATTATAGCTATTTGTCGCCTGCACCAGTCTAGTTTGACCATTAAGTTGAAGTAGCTTTTCAGGAATGCGAGTCCTCAGGTTGACAAACACACTTCTTCTATCTGTAGGATAAAACCACCAAATGAACAGGGTAAGTAAACAACAGATTGAAAGACATATCACTTGCAATTACTAACTTATCAAATATTACAACTTATTATGAATTCAAATAACAACCTGTGGAATGACAGTACACTCACCAATATGCAGATAGAAACCTGAATTTTCTGTTCTTGTAAATTTATTCCCAGCTCTGTCTGTACAAAAGTTCTTATCCATTACCACAATCAGTCGCCCATACTGAATGCTAGATGACAAACCAACGAGGACAGAATATTTGAGGTTTGGCTGCAGAACTCTGAGCGAGGATGGTATAACTTGGCCAGCACCATAGACCAGAATCTGAAATGAGATTACATGAATAAGGAACCTATTAGAATTTGGTTTCTTACTTTGTCAAACAGCATTACCAGTCCAGATGCCAAATTTTGGGGTTCAATTCATGCATTTACCGAACTAAACATGGTGGGCCTATCCACAAGAGGGAAAACGAGATCTTTTAGTGGTTCAAAGAGATTTAACAAAAGAATCATTTACTGTTTATCATTTTAAGCAATCTAAGCAACTTTGTCACACATATTCCTTGACCTGATAATCGATCCTAGGCCAGGGAGATAACACAACATAATTGTTTGTGCCAGGTAGGCTCCATTACATTAGAGGAACCCAATTCTATCTTCTCAAATCGACTAAATGATACAACGATAATACAAAAATTTAGAAGAAGTCAGCCACCAAAGCACTGTCCTAAATGACTATAGTATCGGAAATTCCCAGAACGAACCCAGATTATATTTAAAGGTTTTCTTTTATCTTTGTTACACCTACTCACGTTGCAGGCATTTACTGATGAACATCCAAAGCCTCCTCCACCAGAACAGGGTTCGCTGAAAGACACATTTACAGAAACATTTAGAGCATTTGTGAAAGGTGTTGAGGCTGTGATATTTGCTGTCGGTGGGACTGTATCTGCAAAATTAAGGCATAGTTCAAGTAAGCTACAGAATGGACACAATTAGAAGTCAGTAAAAAATTGCTAGCAAGTCTAAATTTAATGTTCGAATCATAGACTCGGTTTGGCTTCTGCAGGCTTGAGAATATGTAAAACCAGAATAAGATGCAACAGTGTGTCTAGATTTAAGATGGTTGAACCAAGAACAGAAATTTAAGAAGATAGAATCTATAATTTAACAGAGTTTCTAGATGGATGTCCCGGAGCCTATTTTTAGAAAAAAAGTAAACCACTAAAAACTGGTAAAAGAAAAAATAATGCAGAGTAACACCTTTCGACAAAGACTTTAATGAATTGATGCTAAGGACGCTCAGGCAAGAACTGGTCATGAAAGTTGACTGGCAAGTTGAAGAAAAAATAAAAACTAGAAAAGCAAAAAGGAAGAATCTTAACCAATAGTCCAGTTATAGCTGGTACAGCCAATTCCATGCGACCCATTGGTGCAAATCTCAAGTGAATGATTTCCATCCTGCAGGCCTGCATACGAAATTCTCCCACCTTCACAATCTGATCCATTTCCGTTATCCAGCTGCATCAAAGAGTTTTATAAACCTATGAATTTGTGGAAAAAAGCCAAACAGATATCGAGAAAAACCGAAACCAATCCAAAAAATCAAACCACGAGGAAACTTCTCTAGTCTCGCTTACCACACTCGTATGAACACACACAGAACAAAATTTAATTCCAGTTACTAGCTCGGCACCGCTTTGAATATGGGCAAACATCAGTGATAAGCGTCGAAAGATGAAAAAACAGGATGACATATTCATACAGAAAAAATATTTAATAAATGAGGAAACTGGATTTCAAATGGTTCTCTCATGAAACTTATTACGAAGAAGATGAAGTAAAGAACAGAATCACGAAGCACAGAGAGAGAGAGAGAGAGAGCATCGAAGAAAAAAAGCCAAAAGGGAGCAGCTTGAAATAGTCCTAGAGTTTAACTTACCTTACAACTGACACTACAGTTTGTTCGAGTGCCATTCCCGACCACGAAAACTTCAAAGACAAATGTGGCTGAGTTGAGATGCGAGAATGAACGGGGAGCCTTCAGGAACTTCACAGTCACCTCTGAGGAATCACAGTGTGCTCTGAAACACAACAGATAAAGAAAAAGACAAAGCACCCATGAAAGCTTGAGCAAACCCATTTGAAAAAGGCCAAGGCTTTCTAGAGGCCAGAATTTACAGGCTAAAGAGACATTTGTGGGGTTTGTTTTAAGAGTGTTGAACAGTAAGAGCTGCGTACTATGTGGCGATCTTGGTGAAAAATTTGAAGAAAGTAACAGAGGAAGTAGCAGAATTTAAGAGAGTGAGTTCCGACCGTTAAGTGGCAGATGAAGGTTCTATTCAGGGTAGTGCAAGTTAGACAAAGAAACAAGACGAGAGAATCAACAGGGCTAGATAGCTATGAGAGAGAAAGAGAGGCAGAGAAACTCCGGGAACAATGTTTGAATCAGGAGTCCGAGAAAATAAAGAGACAGACATGCAGGAAAGCAGCATTATCCGTGTTTGGGCTATTAATTAACTGCACAAGGCGGCTCAGAGCAGCATCCACCACCAAGTTTAACGTTCACATCCGCACGGTTCAAAAACCAATCTTTATGTCATCTAGCAGATGAACTCTACAGGAATGACATGAATATAAGACAAAACTAATCTCTAGGTTTGAGTAAAATTCTTTGGGAACTTAAAACATGATCAGGCTTATATTATCTCCAAAGGGTAGGGTCTGTTTAATGGTGGGCAAGATTGCCAAAGCTCTGCGCTCCAGAAAAAGCATGCTAGCTTTTTAGTTCACATGGATTACAGGAACCAACATTCATTGGGCTAATCTATGTTGAAATCTCAAAAGAAGCAGCCTTGTCGACATGGTACACAAATATGACTATTATATTCATGCTTCTGGATTTAGAGCAGCAAGTGCTATTTTCAGAAAGCTGTGTATTATTCACCTGAAATAGTCGTTTACATATTCTTTTTATTAAAGAAGATACTGTGTTTTCTTGAAGTTTTCCGTAAAGACAAGGGGTTTAACTATTTGAACTTGTTATCTCACTTGGTAAATTATGACTTTTTAAATCAAAAGTCATGTCATTTGTGTTTGAAATGATTGAATTTCCTCAAAACTGATTATTAAAGAGAAAAATACTTAAATATATCAAAAAAATATCATAACTATTTTTAATGCATCTTATTACATTAACCACGCCTCAAAAAGAAGATAAGGAGCATAATATTAATACACTGTCCTCTTTATTTGGCCAATCATAATGGGGAAGAACGAATCAGTGTACTTTCTGGCCCAGATTGGACACCCCGGTAGCTAACAGTTGTTTTCCACATCTTCAAACAACAGTTCCAAGAACATGGGCAGCTCACTGTGAGGGCAGAATCATGTTTTCATCTCAGATGGATACTGTTCAGCCATGGTAAGTTTTTTCTCCAATTGTACAGGTCAGAACGGCCACAGATTCAACCCAACGACATTAGTTGTCCACCAAAAATGCAATGAATGATGGCTAGATAAGGTAACATTCCTTGTCCACAAACTAGGATGTCATACAAATCATTGACCATTAGCCATATCCTAGTTCTCTAATCTGTGGACACTGATTCTGCGTGTGCTTGAAAGCAAGTTTCTAAGATAAACTGATCTTTATGCACTACTTTATTGCTCCAAAACTCAGACAATCATTTTGACCATTTTCCTTGGAGTACGTATCTCATTATGTTTGGGAAGATGGAAAATCTCGAACTATGGGGGAGAATTTTCATCTAGAGGTAGCCTTATAGGGTAGTCTTATAGTTGGAAATGCAGAAAACACAGTTTCATTCATGTGAAGAGAGTAAAATTTATGTCCTTTCCAATCCGAACCAAAAAAGGAGAACAATCACATGTGAATACAAATTACCCTTCCAAGAGATTAGGAAACGCCAAAGGGTATGTGTCCCCATTCTTTACTGTTACGTACTGCACACTCCAACGTGGTGTGATTGGTTCTGAAGAGGGACCACCGATTTCACTGATAGAGCAGGAGGGATAGATTTAAGGTGTGGGAAGGACATCCAAGAATTTCTTTTAACTTCAATTATATTATCTCCTGCTTTAGTCAATTTTAAAGAAAGACACTAAATTTCTTTAGTTTCATTCCATTGTTTGTAGTAATCACTCATGAATTGAATCCCAATTTTTTTTTTATGCTTAGAATAAGAAGACTAGTTAAAAATAAATGATATCCAGTATAGTCAGTATTTAACTTAATATTAAAAATTAATTTTTTTTAAAAAGAAATCAAGTCATTTCTAACCTATGATTGCATATAATACTTTCTTAAGACGGAACAAACCATAACCTAGTTCCAACTCATGACATGCATGGACAAAACAATCCAAGAACGGGAAAAAAGTGGCGATGTCTCTCATTGTTTAGGTCCCCACATTGAAAGCGAGTGAAAGAGCAAAAAAACAAGGAGTGATTGAGAACCATAACCTAAGGCGATCAAAAACTGCCAAAAAGCTGTAATAATTCAAGATAAAAAGGTCGTTGAAGCTCATCCCCACAAACACAATCCTTTCCCTGATCTCGTGCTGTCGACTTATATCTTTGAAACAGAGAAAAGGGACAGAAAGAAGGAGACAGGAAAAATCAAAAGGAAAAGCCCCCAATACTGACTACTACAGGTATCATAAGCTGCTTAACAAGTGGGGAATAACGTTATTGGGCTGAACACTCCACTTTTAAACAAAGTGGTTTGAACAAAAACAACCAACCCAAATTCCCCCCAATTTTCCCTCACTCCCTCTCTCTTCCCATGGGGCCTCTTTTCTGCAATTCATGTCAGAAGACACCCAATTTACAGCAAACTGAGAACAGTCTTGAGGATCTTCTAGGCGCAAGCTCAGGTCCAAAATGAGACAACCTGGGTCAGAACAATAATCTTGAGTAACTGAACCCTTAGTTGTATTTGTCCGGTTTTGGAGGGAGGACACGTGGGTATTTGTTGAAAATAATCCTGGTCAGCATAACCTGCTTCTTCTTCCCCAACATCTAGTGGAAAGAACTGTAAACATGGAAGTAAGCATATTCCTCCATCATAGAGTTTCTTGAGTTGTGAAATTGTCTCGAGTTATAAACAAAGGAATACACATCACTCATCCTCCCCCTCCCTTTTTTTTTTGGTTTTTTCTCCCCCTTAGTAAGGGAGAAGACAAATGTGCAAGCTAGCTTGTGACAAATTTCGAGGAACCCTTTTTCCAATGATAAATGTAGGATGGCGACGTCACATTAACAGTAATGTCTTATAAAGGTAAAACATAGAGGGTACCAAAATAAATCATGGCGTAATGTCAATTTGGGGCATCCACAGTCGAAGAAGACGGTCATAGAACGAGCAAGTAGCTACCAGAGTGCCCTTATTTTTGCTCTCCAGGGAAGACTCCCCTCTCTGCCAATCTGCCCCATATGCAAGCGAGCCATGCTTGCTGTAAGTTTCGACCACTTCGGGTTTATCCCCTTCCATCTTAACAACTGCAAACCCATTGTGCATGCAGGCTGCCAGGACAAGGCCTGGTACACTTGGGTGCGGCTTGACTCTCCAGACACCTCCCCCTAAACAAATCGAAGTTTCGTTTACAGGTTTTGATATTGACCTCACGTCCCATATCCTCAAATTCTCATCATAGGAGCTAGTGAGCAGGGTATTAGAGTCACTGGGGCTCTTTACTATGCAACAAACACCCATCTTATGAACCCTGGTATTCTGAAATGCTAACTTAGAAGGACTATCCCGCAAATCCCAGCAACTGAATTTGCAGTCATCCGAACCAGTGTATACTAGTTGGGGTTGGTGGATGTCGAAGGAAGTAGCCCAGAGTTCAAAATCATGAGCCTTCCATTCTTCTTGTATTTTCATTTCGGAGTCCAATATGGAAACTATTGCGACAGATCCATCAGAAAGACCAACCGTGATTGATGTGGCTGAGGGGTTCCAGTCAAGGCAAAGGCACATAGACGAACTGATTTTGTCTCCAGTTAACCCTTTCAATGAACTCCCTGCATTAAAAATTAAAATACAAATTAAGTACACAAGGCAACAGATGTGGGAGCAAAACTTCTAGGCCTTGCGACTACGCTAGTTTCAGTTGAAACAAAAGCATTTTTATTGCTACCATTTTTAGAGGCGTAAGCTGCACTGTACATTTTTTTCTTGGGAAATACGAGGGAAAAGAACAAGATTATCTAGATGGTTTCTTTTCTTAAACAGCTTTGAACATTTTGAACGTTTTCCACATTTTCCCTTCCCTTTCTTCATGGTTTCTGAGAAACAAAGAAACAAAACCGACAGCTAAATTATATGTTGGAGTAGAAAACAAACCTTCTGCCCCGCCTAAACAGTTCTCAAGACTGTGCAATCTCAAACAACCGTCAGCATCCGCTTGAGCAAGCAAACAGCCCACATTACCCCCAGCTGGGCTCCACTTCATATCAAACACGCCAGCTGTGTCCATCCGATGAAACAAATCGAAGCAACCCATCTTAGCATCTACATTGAAAAGCGATATGCTCCCGGATCGAGTGGGCAGATCTCCCTCGTGCAGTGTGTATGTCGAAGCTGCCAGAACATGATGGAAAGTCTCGTGCGGACAAAACTCCACGCAATCGGCATTGCCATCTAGATAGAAATGTGCAACATCCATACCTAAACCAATGTAAAAAAAGATCTCCTATCATTATAAAACACAAAATTTAGCATTACACGGACACTTCGTCGAACATGTTGTGGGCAAAATTCATAAAGCAGTTTTCCAAAACCATCATAGCTCAAGTGCTATGAGGAGAGAACACAGTAGAAAAAAATAACAGAGGTAGATTTTTGAGAAGCTTACGATAAGAGAGATAGTTGAAGAAACAACAAAGTGAAGGGACGAAAAGATGGGGGCCTGACCGTTATGCTGTTCAGCGATTTGAAGGTTGCTCCGGGGTTCAACTTCCGGTGGTTTTAATTGTGGTTCATGGGCTTTTCCATAAAGCCCAACAATTGGGACGCTATTATGGGCCACCCCAGTTGCTGTTATTCGTCCCACACTCTATAGAGCATTTTGGTATAAAATGATATTTCAAATCACTCAAAAATCCTAAAAAATGAGAAGGTACATTTTGATTTTTGCTTTCACCCATCGCTTTTAATAAATTGTTATTCAAAATCCACTTATTTTTATATTATTTTGACATTATTCTTTTAAATTAAAAAAATCCTCTTTAGTTTACTTTTGAGTATAATTTTATAAAAAAATATCAAAGTTGGGTTTAAATATAATACATTTTCGTTAATATAGAAATATTTTTATAAGAAGTGTTTCTTGACGTATTTATTCAGCCACAAAAGTTGCTCCAAGATGTCTTGTAGTAGTGGAAGAGATGAACACGGCAAGAAAGGCCCTTGTTTTTATGACACTTTTTTAGTGAGATTAGACCTTCCTAGCACTAAATATAACAATCATCTTATCTTCCTTCTTTATTTTTGTGTTTTTTGGCGATAGCCCACTTCCCAAGATGGTTGACTCCCTCAAGAAGATATTATACCGTCTTGATAACTTAATTTAGGATACAAGGAATCCATTGTTTTCTTAACGATATCAATATATGGGCATTGTTAGGCAGCGAATCGCTTTGAAACAACAAAATATGAGTTGAATTCGTGTCCATTTAAGGTCGTGGAAGTAACTGGAGATGAAAATTCCATATGCTTTCTAAAGTTGGTTTTCCATTTGCAATTTGTGGAAGGAGGACGTAAGAGAAGAAGGCGTTGAAAACTGGTGCGAATCCCGAGACAAAACGTAGTGACATCTTTCTGAATGCTAATGAAACCATTTTAGCATTCTCATGCCTGTTATTTTATGATTATACTGTACTCCTCCGGTGTCTTTGCTATACAGGGTTTCATGTGGGAATCCCATTTGAGTGTGTAAGAAGATGGCATTGATTAGATTTTGTGCACGTTTCTCCAACCTGATTGGGCCGTCCAGATTGCTGAAGCCTTCTGCGACGATCAACTAGAGATATTTTTATGTTTCTGCTTTGCAACAAAGTCGCCGTGGAAATATTTTTGTATCATACGACCCGAGAATAAGGCTTCTGCTTTATTTCAATGATCACATGCTTTATGACTCGTAAAAAGCGACTTATTCCTGGAGATTTTACTGCTCCCGTGTCCATTAACTGCAACTGTCTGCATATTTCTCTTCTGTCTCTTTAACCTACTTTTGTATCCTGTACTTACCTTTTGCTTTCTGGATATTATACGCTACTCTACCGCATTCTTCAGTGTTGTTAAGTCGGAAATATCTTGTCTGTCATCTTTTGTTGTTACTTGTGAACAAGGGCCAGTGTAATGTCCTTTCTTGCCTGTTATCGGAGCAAATGGCCACTCTTTTGCCTCATGGATATCTGGCGCGTCACGCATTTTCAACATGGTTTACTGTTTTTCATTCTCAGGAATTGATTAAGTTGGGGGGGGGGGGGAGGAATTCAAACATTTATAATTTTTTGAAGTATTAATTTTAAGAGAGAAAACAATTTTTGTTATATTAAAGTAAATAGGGTAGTATCCAGTAAGTAATAAATGAGGACGTCAAAAAAATTAAATAATGATAAAGGTGGTAGGTTTGGTCGGTTTTTTACTTACTTTCTAAGATTTGTTTTATGGTACTCAGGTAATGCTCGTACGATGTAACAAAAAGCAAGTTCCACAACTTCTATTGTTTACTTATTTTTCTCCTGAGCACAAACTCTCATCGTTCTTTTTATTTTTCCCAAGCACAAACTTGTATTCTTTATAAGAGAAGTGGAATGGGTAAGGCATACCCACCCTTTTTGACTTCGGCTGGAGGAAAGAGAGAAAAAAAATTCTTGTCTCACAGCATCTGTCCTATTGGATAAGTCCTTGTTGGAATACGACACGATTTGGGTTTTGTGGTAGAAGTTTAGAGAACATGGATGAGCTTAATCCAAAAGGTAGGATAATAAGAGATGTGGCAGATTTAGGTCATAGGCCTTTAGAGTAGCCTGTCATAAAGCTGTGCAGTCGGAAATCTCAGATATGCAATCATTCTTTGAAATTTGTTTTTTCATTGTCAGTCAGTTCTAAATTCATTTTTCTGAAAGAACGTGTATCTGATAACTCAATCATTCTTCCAGCAGAAGGGCCACAACCAGCTAAGAATGCTCCCCATATAATTCAGAGGCTGGAATCATACCAGTAAGAGACGAAGAACCCCTAAACAGGATACGGAATGTGCAAACAGAAAGACCCACTACACCCGTGTCTCGTTGGAAACTGCTAGAAAAGTTGAAAAGAGAGGTGACATTCAGTTCATTCTTGTACAGGTTAACAATGGTTAACAATGATACTAAATTATTACGTATAAATAATAAAATATAATTTTTGTTGAAAATGTTTATCAAAAAGAAAAAATATGTGACTCTAGTTTTATATTAAAAAATGATATATCTCTCTTATTACGGCCTGTAGGTTTTAAAATAAACTTTTCTGTTTTGACATGATATTAAAATGTATTGCAATAGATCCTCACTATCTTTAATTTGTGCATTAGTAATATTTATTGAGGATTCTTATCCCATTACTCATAAATTAACAATTTTAAAATAGATCTTCTTATTTTAACAATTTTGAGAATTTAGTGAAAGTAGTAAAACCAGCAGCTTACGGGCTCTCTTCTTTTTAAATGGATGGTTATATCAATCTGTAAAGAGGGGAAAGAAGGTAATCATGTTGCATTGTTGTTTTTGCCGGAGACCGCTCGTGAAAGGTTTGATAAGTGTCTTTGCAGCCCATTTGCCGGGGAAAGCGACTTTGTTCTCATTTGTTTTTCTTGTTTTTAGCAAGCGGAGGAAGTGACTTTGATTATGCTGCTAATGATGACGGAAAAGGAAAGCGAGGGGAGTAATTAAAGGGTTCGAGAACGACTGCATGATTAAACGGCCAGAATCCGAGAACTTTCGTCACCGCGAAGAAACTGATCCCTCTGCAGTCACCAGTCGCTGCTCATACGTCAAATAGCGTATGTAGTGGGCGACTTCTCCTTTTTCCTTTTTTTTAATTCTCTTCCTGACTTCTGCACGGGCCTTCCCACACTCTTCTTCAATGCGAGTGGGGAGCACTCCCTCGGTAACTCCTGCCATTTTCATCGTCTTCATGTGCATGAACAGCTTTGTTTTTACAGGGTTTGGGCGTTACGTAACTGTAAAGGGAGAGAGGATATGTGGCTCTGCTTCCTCTGGGTTTCTCTCTCGTCCTCTCTCTCCACCATCTTCTGCACCCCGGTGTTGATTGCCTGCCCAAAAAAGGGGGAAAAAGATGACGGAAAAGGAGGGTTGTGTTTGAGACGAAGGCCTTGGACAACAACACAAACCCTACTCTAATCATTTGTTGCCCTATATCAAATAATAGTTAGGCAGTATCTTCCATAGTTTTAACAAATTAACTAAGCTCGAATGTGAAAAAACAAGATTTTTTATACCATTCTTGAGAAGCTTAGTTATTTGATTGGCTTTGTCTTCAAAAGCAGCAAGTACATGCACTAACAAAGTAAAGATGAAGCCCACAATTGGGTCCCTCAAACAGATCAAAAGAAGGATATAATTTGGATGTTTTAGTTTTATTATTTTCATGAAGTTGAATAATATATGAAAAGTAATCATAAATGTGGATCAATCTTAATTCTTATCTGCAGAATGAGGCATTTCAAAACAAATATTTTTTAAATAATTTTTTCATAAATGTTGGATATGAATGATAGAATAAAATCGTTCTAATATATTATACTTGAATTTAATACTTGATATCACGTTAAAGATGATTTAGTTATATTTTCAAATTAGTCCTTAAAGATCAGATGCTCATACGTATAGAAAACAAGATTATGTTATAAGAAAGAAACCACGAGGCTCATGGGTAAAGCCATGGGCGCCTTAGCTTGAATGCAGTCCACGGAAGTTGATCCACACGCTTTCCATTAAGAGCGTGTAGTCATTCATCCACATGGACTGAGAACTGAAAAGAAGCAACCAACTGTTGCTCCAGTTTCTCATTGTTTCTACGCTAAATTTTACACTTCCCCAAGACTTTGTAGCTTTCTTCTTCCCCAGGCTATACTCTCTGCTACTCTAATATATAATTCAAGCCCTCTTCTCTTCCATTCTGCTGTTACTGCTTCTCAGAATTTGACCTACACTCTCCTCTTTGCTCAACTATGGATGAACTTTATAGCCTCCATTCTACTACAGCCGACTACGCCGTGCATCCTACGGTCGATAACTACTTGTTGGCTAATTACCAGTCCCTACCCTCTCCGGTCGCTGGTTTTGGCGACCGGGTTCCGGTTTTTAGACCCGACCGGTTGTTGTCCGGTTCTGTGTCGTCGGTTGTATCCGACGCCGCTTCCATGGTGGCTGAGTTTCAAAGAGGAGGCTCAGACGAGGAGGTTTCCGGTGCAACCAGAGCGCAAATCGCTTCCCATCCTCTCTACCCTAAGCTTGTCCAGGCTTACATCGATTGCCAGAAGGTGAAAGCGGGTTTTCCTTTCTCAGTTAAACGTTGTGTTGGCCACTCCGTTTGGTTGCTGGGAAACCGTACAACAAGATTCCAAGGAAAAAGAAACTTAGAACCTCATGATAAAACAGAATGAGTGTTAGTAAAACTTTGGTTAGAGGCTTACTGTCGGTTAAGGTTTTGTTACTTGCGATTTTGTTGACCTTCTTTCCCTTTAACCAACCGGAGCATAAAGCTCTCGAACGAAAGGAGCACTCAGACTCTTGGATTCCCGTCGTTTTGAACTACTGGATTGTCGTTTTCAGCAATTAATTCCATCAAGTTCCGTTGTTCGTTTGTTCCTTCAGATCTTAAAGTTTCAGTGTCTGTTCGTATCTTTCTTTCAGTTATGTGCTTTTAAGCTCCTGGTTCCCTCCGAAATTTCTTTTTCTGTGCTCTTTTCTTACGGATTTTCCCGTCGTTATGTAAAAGAGAGGGACAAGTAGAACAAAGAATCTGCAGTGGAGGAGGCCGTGCTATGCTCCTGACGTTCTTCAAATTTGGAGTTTTCTCAGGTGTTTGATTGTACTAGGGTTTTCCTTTTGCTTTATTCGTTTCCCTTTGCTTTGCGCAGGTCGGAGCTCCACCGGAGATAGCGGAGGTGTTGGATGAAATTCGAAGAGAGAGTGATCTCTGTAAGAGGAGAGCTGCGGATTCTACTCGCTTCGGTGCCGATCCAGAGCTCGACCAGTTCATGGTCTCTCCCGTTCTTTCTCACGCAGACAGTCTTCTTTTTCATTGGACCCTAACCCTAACAAAAGCTTTTTCCATCTTAGCTAGCCTTCTCTATCTGCCTCTCCCTTCTCCATTTGATTAAAACTTCGTTCTCTTTCTCTTTCAAGGAAACTTACTGCGATATATTGGCCACGTATAAATCGGATCTCGAAAGGCCTTTCGACGAAGCGACTTCGTTCTTGAACGACATTGAAGTGCAACTCAACACTCTCTGCAATGGCGCTTCCAGAATCTGCGTCTATGGTCCTTTCTCTCTCTCTTTCTCTCTCTGTCTCTCTGTGTGCCTGGTTTATATATGAAAGTTTTAACTTTGTCGAATTTTGTGCTATGTGGGTTTTTATATTTCCTATACTGCTGTGTCCATCTTATTATTCTGGAAGTTTATTGTTTTGCCTTTTTCTTTGTTATTCCTAGGGATTTTACATGGTCACATTAGGGTCTTTAGGTCAGAAAGAAGAAGATAGGCGCAGGTTCTGTGGCAAAACTCACATGATGAACAGTAAACTATAATAGCCTTCATAGGCCAATTTCCCCAATTAGTTATGAACATTTCCCTATTGAGCAGAAAAGGCACCTGATTTCACGTGAAGGTAATGACAGAACCGACCAATAACCAAAACCCTAGAAATGGATGAGACCCTCTTCTGGGAAAGGTGCCTGTGTTACTTTTGTTGCAGAAGGGAACGTGGAGGAATGTTTGTTTATTAAGGCTTCGGTGGTTAAAAGCTTTTTAATTTTTATTTTCCCTTTTGGTCGCTTGAAGACACTAATTCTGCGTAAGCTTCTTCGTTTCTGTACTATTTTTTTTTTCCCCGTCAATCTCCTTCTTCTGATAGTTTCTCTGGAATTTAATAGTGCCATACTTGTCATCGATAATTCCGAATTCTCTTCTCTTTCCCTCTTCCTCTCTCTCTCTTTACAGGAGTCCTTGTTGAAAGTTCTTTGTTTTCCCCACTTTTTTTTCTAAGTAAATAACTCCAAGAAAGTCTTACTTTTGATTACTGAACTTGAAGTTTCCAGATTTTCATTCAATAATGCCACCTTTTTGAAGTTATTTTCATACCTTTCTAAAACCGTCTTTCTCTTCTTTATCATGTTCATCCTCTCTCACAGTTTACCTAATATCTCCACTATATCTCGAGAGGTGCGACTTGGCTTAAATGGCGAGTAAACCTAGGACGTATGGCTTAGGCCTCCTTATAATCTTCTCTGAAGTCTGTTTAAAGTTTCCCCCAGAACGTTTTGACTTCATAATCTTCGAAGTCACTTCAGTCTCATGGTTGCGCAAAACCATTTTTCTCCTAATATTCCTTACCCAAATTTCTATATGATAGATTACGGCATCCTTCCAATTATTTTATGAACTAAATCTTCTAGCGTTGGGGATCAAATATCCAATTTCCATATTAGTTCATAGTTTGGGCTGTTTCTTATTAAACATTAATGTATATAAGCAGTATCAAGATCTCAGCTTGTCGTATTGAATTCAGTTAAATTAAATTGAGGTGCACGCGTCCTTCCAGTTGTTATAGCTTGTATGTTAACACGTTGATATATGGACTTGATGGGTTGTCTTTAGTTTTTCTCCATTGTCTGAATGCTTTCAGACCTGGAAATGAAATTTAAAGCAGATCGTTGTCAGTATTTAAACTTGTTTTGAGAGACTAGAAAGAGAATATTGCTAATCGTGGACCATCATGTTGCATCTGAGCTGTGGCATCTCTAACCTTCCCCATTCTGAGTTCTCAAATAACATTGTTAGAAGTGCCCCTGATTTGGAAGCGACTCTTGAAGGTTTTTTCCTATTCCTTACTGAAGTTTCAGCCAAGTTGAAACAGTATTTCTTACTTTAGAGCAATGAGACATACGTATGGTGGTTGCAATGATGCCATTCCTTTAGCAATGTGTGTAGATGTGTTTAAGGAATTTTGGTGATTCACGTTTCTAGGTAGATTGCAGTGGTCTGTCTGACTGCGGTCCCTTGAGTTAAATGTATGGAAGCCATGGAGGAGAATAAAGTACTTAGCATTTGGAAAGTTCTTAGGAGGATCAGTTCCACCATAGAAAATGGTAAAGACTGGGATAATGTTTTCTATGAGCATAAAGGAACTCGACAGGAATGGTTGTGGGTGGTTGCAAGTGTATTAATTTAGACTTCAACTTAAAGTAAAACTAGTTTCCTAATCAAGTACATCATTAACACAAGCAGATTCCTTATAGAATCTTACATAAAACATATCATGGCAGACTGGAGTACAGTGAGTTATGTTTCCAATATATTAAATTTGCTCGTGTTGTTGTACTGATCTCCTCTTCCTTCCAGACCAGTCTCACATTTTTAAATTTGTTTGATGTCTACTTTAAAGGCTATGTGCATATTTAAATAATTGTTGAATACATTGGCATTCGTACTTGGTACAGATGGACTTTGTCCGCAGATATGTTCTTTGCTATTTCTTTTCTGACGCTAAGGCTATGAGAATGCACATGTAGTATGGTCACAGGCTATTTTTAGCATCAGCATAAAAGAAAGCTGCTTTTTCATGCTATTTTAATACTAGTCATGGTGGTTAGGAGGTTAGTGATACGTGTGGGAGTAAGAGCCATCTTTGTAAACAGTTGCTAACCAATTGAAGTGGTTCAGATGCCCAAAACTTTATGATGATTAAATTATAGAGGAAGTGCAGATGAGAGATTTGATAATGGTAGCTCAAGATGCTTTTTAGTTCCTTAGGGAGGAAATGGTGATCATGCCGGTTCTATATGAATGCAATCTTCTTTTGTCTGAGATTTCAAATCGTTCCCGAAGTATCAAGAATGAAACACATTTGTGTCAGAAACCATGGCTGATTTTGTGTTAATTTGATTAGCGGTGTTGTCACTTACCCATCTATTACAACGAGGAGCTGATCTCTTAGTTTTATCATTGTCTATCACAGTGACCCAAGGCACCATAAATTCCTGTTTTTAGGAGTACTTTGCCAGATGTGGTCTCTGAATGTGTGTTTAAGACAAGAATTTTTCATAACTTGAATTGTCCAAGATCCACAGTTCTCTGCTAGACGGTTTGTTTTGGGTGTGAAGTTACCATGTTAGGACAAGTTACGACCTTAGTTGGTGTCATTATCACATTTCCAAGAAATGGTACTGGCCTCCTCCGTTTGAGTCCCTTGATAGATGGAGGCTGTTCTTCCGTAGCTCAGTGTTATGGCTTGGTAGCTTGATGGTGGCTATGATTGATTGAAGATTGACTTCCATTATTCTTGTTGTCCATAGCCAAATCGGGGTCTCTCTTTCTCTCTTTCTGTGGCTCTAGCTTTATTCATTCGTTTTAGTGTGTTCCGAGCATAAAGATCTTTTTCAAGCAGTATTTTTCTGTTATAACGTTCCTACCAGCCCTCATTTTCTTTTTCACCACAACGTACGTTTCTCCTTCTCTGCGGCTGGATGCACGAGAGAAGCATCCACAAACCTAGTACAGTAACTATTTCCCCGAGTCTTCTTCTTCCTAGAGTGTCATCCAAGGCCAATGTCACTTGGATTATAGTTCACTTGGTCCTTCGTGTACAGACGATTGTTTAGTTTTCAATAATGAGTTAGATTTTGTCGATGGAAGAAGATGATTAGGATTATTTTGAACTTCTTTGTGGTTAATTATAAACAGTAGAACCAACCTAGCTGCGGGGTCTCTCTCCTCTCTTTTTGAGAAGACTCGACCGGGCATGGAATGGTGCTTCAAACATGTGGAGTTAAAAGCCACTCGCTCTGCCGATGAGTTTGAGCTTGGCAAGCCATAGTTTCCACTATTTTTACACTGCATGCGATCTTTGGAGTAAGATTTCGTCAAGTAAAATTTTATGTCTCTGGATTATTTGTTCTACGCAACCTCTGGAGATGTTAAACTGGTTTTGCCAGCTTAGGAAAAGCTGTAGTTTCACCTTTTTTTATGTAAGATAGTAACGTTACTGCATGGCATAAAATTGCATAGGAGCTTGTTTTAGACGATTTGCTGTGGGAACCCTAGAAGTTTGTATGTACCTATCAGTACCTGCACCATAAAGAATGAAAATAGAAAGAACTAATGCAGTCATATAGAAATTTGGATCATGGCCTTCACAACTTTTGGTCGAATTCTCAGGGCAAAAGTGCAACACTTGCATGTTTTTATGCCTTGCCAGACTAAGTGGGTTTGTTATTTTATGATAGGCATTTCTTGGTAGACCCATTCTGATATGAAATACAAGTGGAATCTTATTATTGGCTGATAGTGTTATTTTACACGTAAAAAGGTATGCAACTAGGACCTATTTTTCAAAAATGCTCAGGGATATTAACTCACGGTATGAGCTGAAGTGGCTCCAATTAGATGAATAGTTGGACGGAACTCGAAACTAGTAATGATCTCTTGTGGACAAAATTTCTCTGTTGTTTGCTGAAGTCGCTGTGTACACAGCTTTAGATGTTTGTATAGTTTTTGGTTTGGGAAAGAATGCATTAGTGGCCAACGTGTTTCGAGGAAAGTTCTTGGAGTTCACACAGGAAACTCCCGCTGTTCCCGCTGCAGCCAGCTTTTAAACCTTGAAGCTCATTGGTCCAACCTGCGGTTCAAATCTCAGTCTGACTCCACCGCCCTGCTACTATTCCCCAGGAACCATACTTTGTGTGGCAGTGAATAGTCGTCCTCAGGAACAGTAATCTTTCGGTCATCCTCTTAACACTTTCTGATTTCTGCACAAAATTTAATGCACTTTCGGATTTCTTTTAAAGTTCCAGTTTCGTCATCTTCTCTGTTGTCTTTAGAGATTCTTTACATTGGAAAACAAGGACGACTGTCCATTCCGATGTGGTGGTATTTTGGGGCCTCTCTCTTCGTGGGTTTTGGATGGACACAAAAACAGCAGTATCCAAACCCTGATTTTCTGTAAGTTATAATATGGGTCGAAAACCTTCCCTTTCTTGATTCGATGACACAATGGAGGGAAGGAGAAAACGCGAGCTGAGAAGGTGAGGAATGAGTTTGAATTGGGTGCTTAGGTTGCGTCATGGCGCGGTCCTTTTCATCTTTTGCTGGTTTAGGCAGCCGTACCTTCGAAAGACGCCACTTCCCACTTCCACTGACTGCGATACGACACAACGAACCTCCAAATCTTTCTTTGTTTCTCTTTCACTCCGCCTTTGCACTGTTCTCTCTGCAATGAAAGTTGCAGTGGGCCCCGCCTCCTTACCTGCTATTGGCCTATTGTTACATCCCATCCATGGAAACATGGAATCCTGCCTCAATGAGAACAATAGTGGTTCGGTAGACTGCATTATGAACTCGGCTTTATGCAGTGTCGTCAGTGGTCCACTTTCCGTCCTCATGTCCTTTTCGCTTTTCTTTTGTTTGAGAACTCAAACTTCAACCATTTTTCCTCTGGGCGGGAGGTTTGGATAGTGTTAAACCCTGGCTTGACGATAGAGATAAAAAACCAAGAACCCACTAAAATGGCAACAGCTAAAAGACAGGAGAATTGCTTTTAGTGCGAAGCAGTATTAGAGTCACACTAGGAAGTATGCTATACGTTTGTCGGTAGAAGAAGGGGAAATGACAGTGAAAAAACTAACACTGAGCCCGACATGCATGTCGATATCCTGAAACACATTGAAAGCTGTTTTGGTTTTCCTAGAAACAACCTGTGTTTCTTTTTCTAATGAAAGAGATGTTGCGCCATAAACTTAACAATGAGGTATTAGAATGATTATGCCGTTGAAATGCCGTTGAAATACGAGGTTGGGAGAATAGAAATGAAATACAAAGATGATTGCGCCGTCTTTTGCCGGTCAGCAGAAGAGAGTATGTTTCACTTCTCTCGAGTATTGGAAGAATAAGGCACTTTTCTGAAATGCCTGAAGTCCTGCTGTCAATATACTATTTATTGCTAACTGAGGAGTAAATGCATGATAGGAAACCAAACTATAAATTCAATCCTCCTTGTACTAAGAAAATAGGGTGCCTTTAGGACATAAAGTGGCACTCGAGGTTATATGTTTGTGGTTGCAACTACTAAAGGGCAAAAATTTAAAGGACTAAGAGAGGGAAGGTGTTATCAATGAAGGGTTAAGGACCCGTGCCATTTTACTTCCTCCTTTACCAGCACACCTTTCCAAACGAAGTTATCTGAGAAGTTGAGCAACCTTATACCAAGATTAGAGGAGAGATCTGGTAGATCTGGAGCAGATGTTCATGTTGATACAAAATATTGAGATGGTCACAAATTCCATAAGGAAAGACTGATATTGAAAAAGGCCTTACCTTTGAAATAGCCTTATTGGAGAGTATGAACCATATCTAAAGTTTTCAACGACTCAAGTTTTGAAACAGACTTTGGGCGACCTTTATATTGATGATAGTTATTGATGGTTGTTCTGCCAAGGAATGTTAACCAAAGATCCTACCTTTGGCAACTTTTTATGGTATTTGCTTGTAAAAGTGAGAATCTCTTTAGCACAATTTGCAACGTTTTCAAATGGTGTTGCGGCACGAAATGGGTGTAAATTCCTGGTCAGACACCTCTGGACCTAGAGAGGTATCTGTTGAATCATCTTCCTTGAGAATCTGACGAAAACAATGAGGTTCACCTAATTGCTTCAGCTATAAGATCCAGGTAGAAAGTGCTCATTTTGGTTAAATGTAAGATTCCCACATCAAGCCTTTGGAAGGTCCAGGTGAATGTTAGCGTAAATTAAGAGATTTGTCTGCCTAGACTCCTCGGCGAAAGGGAGGAAGTTTAGGTGGTCTGTTGAAGGTTTAAAGATTTTAAAGGGATTTGTAACCCTGGAAGAGCCTTAGGCTTCATAATCATGGGAGCGTGGTCTATGATGGTTGCTGGCAAACAGAATACATCCAAGCCGGAGAACAAAAATTCTAACCTTGAGATCTGCAAAACAGAATACACTTGGTCTTGACCGCTCCTATTGCTAGAGAGTACCCATTGCAAACACTTGGTGTATTGCCGTAGGGCAAAAAAGTGCCTTTTTTTTTCCAACAAAGATTTGTTTTTCTTAAAAAGCAATGGGGGCATTTTGACGAGCGATGACTGCTGAGAATGATTATGTCTGTGTACTTCACATAATGTGTTTCTAGGTCATGGTGACCTTCTGTGAAAATGGCGTGCTCTAACATGTTTATGTTCTTATAATTTAAATTAAAGGATGGTTGTTTGGTGCGTGCGTGAAATTATTCAGGAAAAGTCTATACAGCGAATAGGAAAGTCTTTTATTCACTACATTAGGCTGGTGTTAGAATCAAGCTGTTTATGAATAGAAGTTGAACCACTTCGAGGACACCCAAGTTTTGTAATTGACATTAAATATGAGTTCATACACTTGAGAGTGGATGTAATTATTACCTTTACCGAAGTGTATGATAATGGCTCCCACTGCCCATAGCGTCTGACTTGTATTGTTTTCAAGCCAATCAGATCCTGTTACTTATTGGATTGTGAAGCCTCGTTCTATTCATATATGTCTAATTTTTATATTACCGTTCGAATGGATCCCTTTCTGACGTTTTTTTTCATGGTGAACACATTTCTATGATTCAATGAGAAGTTGAAAACCAAACATAATCTGTATGTTTTTGGGTATCCTCTTATCGTTGCTCTTTTAGCAGATGAAGTTGATGGGTCATCTGATGAAGATGTTAGTGGAGGAGAGATGGAGGAGTGCCAGCGGACGGATGAGGAGCGTGAGCTAAAGGACAAACTCCTGCGCAAATATAGCGGTTATATCAGTAGCCTCAAGCATGAATTTTCAAAAAAGAAGAAGAAAGGAAAGCTACCCAAGGAAGCAAGGCAAATCCTGCTCGACTGGTGGAATATTCATTACAAATGGCCATACCCAACTGTATGTATCATGCTTAATCCAAACTTGCAAATTTCTTTCCGCAGTAAATTCAGAAAGAGAACAAAGGAAGCAAGAAAGAAGTGCGTGAGGCTTTGGCACGAATGAATTGCCGTGTCCTTGAAATGCTTCTATGTTCTGACCATGCTCATTTAATTCTCCAGGAAGTGGACAAGGTTGCACTGGCTGAACTAACTGGCTTAGATCAGAAACAGATAAATAACTGGTTTATAAATCAAAGGAAGCGTCACTGGAAACCATCGGAGAACATGCAATTTGCTGTTATGGATAGTCTCTATGGTCCAGTTTACAGGAATGACTAAGGTGGGAACCAGTGGTTTTATGTCTGTATATTCTTGGACATAAATCTGACTTTATCTGGATGCCTAACGAATTGATTAGCCCAGTGTCTACGTTTTGTCATTCATGTTTTGGATGCTTGCATGTGTTATAGTTAGCTTTTAAGGCAATGGAGATTTATTTTGTTCTCCGATTATCAGAATATGGGATTTGCATGTCATGCAATCCCCATTGCAGATGTATGTACAGTGTCCATGGATGTTGCACTCTGGAAATTGAAGTTACATCATCGTGATGATATAATTGATGTTGGTCGAATGAATGATACAATTTAAGTGATAACCGGCTAACGAGACAACTTCTTGGCTTGTGCCGGGCTAGTTCGAGTGGCATATTTAGCCTCAAATTTGACAGGCTGCGGTGAGCTTAGCATGAGCTTGGACACAATTGTTAGGAACGTAGATGCGTATTGGAGATTGATTGTTAAAAATGGTTGAGTATTTTATACCGCTTATAATTTTGTAGTGTGTTTTTTAAAAATGAGGATGTTTTTCTCTTTATAAGTTGGTTTGAAGAAGGAAATGAGTTTTTCACTATGGTATTAGAATTGAAGTCAAAATGTGGAATTCTTTTGCCTTGTGGGGTGTATATGTTCGCGAGAATGGAAGGTGCTATTGTGGCGTATCTACATTATTGAATATGTAAGTGTATTCATAAGGGCATTTGTCAGCATTATAAAACCTATTTATGCATGTGAAAAAATTGAGATTGAAGCTTTTAACTATCACTAAATGAAATGTTTTTATGGAAGGATTTAATGTTTTTAAACAAAGATGTCATTTTACATATTATCTTTTTTTATTTTTGCCAATATGATAGGACGAAAATGTCAATTGTTTTGGTTGAAAATATTTTATGGTTATGTTCAGTTCATATGTAATAAACATAAGTTAAAAAGATAATTTATGAAGTCTCATGCTAAATTTTTTTCTTTTGTTATTTTAATTATTCATTATAATTCATTCTTTTAACTTCAAATAGGCCAATGGAGATCATGCTATTTTAGTATCCTTTTCAAAATGAAAAATATATATTCTATTTTACAAGCAGGTTTGCATAGGAGACCTTCCAAAAAGATGTTATAGTAGTTGATTGTTTTTGGTATTTAGTGCCTATTTCTAATGCACTATCTCAGTAACTATTGCTACGGTATACTTTTTGTTAAAAAACACTTGAAAGTTTAAGTTGGTTAAAAAGATACTTGTACTTTAAATTTACTGCAAAAGACTTTCAACAAAATTTCCTTAGGTGTATAAAAAGAAAAATATTGGTGGATATGAAATTTTTTCTGAATTTGACGTAAAAAAAGAAAAAGAAAAAAGAGGCAGTGTTCGGATCACTCTAGGCTCAAAGCATTTATCAATTATTTGACAATATCTTCCCCTTTTTAACCTAAAAACGCATATTTATGTCTCTTTTTGAGTAAGTATTAGATCAAACTACTAATTGCGCACTTAATCAAAAGTTCAACGGTCTTTTTCCTTGCCCAGTATGGATGTCCATAGCAGTCACGAGGTAATTATGTTTAGGCTACTTTTGAGAAAGTATGAAGATCTTAGATTCACCCCCCACATGGACCCTTTGAAAGCATAACATAAGCAGCCTGTGCAATTTTCTTCTGGAGGCAAGCAACTTGCATTTACAACACTGGAGCTTGGTCTTCTTTATGTATTTTCGGACCTTCATCCCTACTTTCCTTCTTTTGAAAAAGGTCCCTTTACACCCAAGAGGAAAGGAAAAGGAGGCTGCTTAAAGATATCTGCTCATGGCCTACACTGGTTTTCGAAAAGCAATTAGGTTTGAAAAAAGAGAATGTCTCCTGCAACCAAAAAGTGGATGCTGTCCGCCACATACAACTCCTTTCCCCCAAACTCTGCGTTCTAGTGAAGATAGTGTACTTTGATGATGCATCATGTTAATCCTCTCATTTGGAAAAAGGAATTACTATTCTTACTAAAATGTGTAACTGGGTTACTTCTTTTCAAATAAAGTAAATGATAAGTTAAGAAAACTGCTAACTTGTGTCCATGGCTATTTTAAAACGGTGTATATTTTGAAACATCTTAAAATAGAATAGAAAGCTAATGAAATGAATCTAGTCTTTCTTCCGGCAGAAGTTACCGTAGGTTATGGGATAAGAGATTGGTTTGGGACGTTGTTTTGGGAGGTATATTCTCCCATTTTATGGAATAGCAGAAGATTACGATTATGAACTTTAAATGTAATGTTTTATTGTCTTGTCTCTAACACCAATACTTGGAGAAAAGACACTTTCTGCTGTTATTTGTCTTTTTTTTTTTGTTTGAAAAATATTATTGTCATTATTGTTGATATTATTAATTGATTAAATCATCATACCTATTTAGAAGGTATATTGGCAGGACATTGAAGCTGTCATTTGTTATCACCCAGAAATTCTAATCTTTGAATTTATCGGTGATCACTACCTGTAATTGGCATTTAAAGGTTTGAAACTTCATACACCATCATACAACAGTTTTTTGAAGCATTCTATCATATGCATCCCTGCATGTTCTTTCGCTGCCTGCAGAACCAACGCCACGTGCGCGCGTTGGTTCGCGAGCAGGCGCAAGACACGCGACTATCTTGTTGTCGAAGATTCGATACGGAAGGCTTCTGGGTCTTGGGTCTTTAACTATCAGCAGGGCATGTCCATGTCAGCCTCCAACTCAGCTGGTCATTGCTGATCAGTTCAAACCGAAGTAGCTTCCTCGTGCTCCCGCACCGTGCTTCTCTCTCAAGCCAGCTCTCATGCTGCATTGTTGACGTCCTTCCCAAGAACAATCGACAACCAGACTGATCAGAGCACCGTGTCCTGCAAATCTCTCGTTAGTGTTCCTTCCCAAGGCTCTTGTTCTAAACTGGACAGTGTGGAATGACAAGCATGATGTCTCACAGGCCTCTGTAAACATGTATCGAGGTCCATCTCAAAGATGACGATGGCTCAGCTGTCGTTTCTCAGTTGATGTTTACTTGTCTTGTTGTCTTTGTGTTCTTTGTATTTAAGGGTGCTACACCCAAAACAATGCCATCCTTGTTGTTGTATTTTTCCTTTGGATTAGTAGTAAAGCTTAAGATTTCAAGCAATTTATTATCTGTGTTTTCCTTTTGTCAGTTTAACTTCTGACATGGAGTCCAACTCCACAACCTCCTCGGATAGTGTTATTTGTAGGTTGGGGCATGCTTGTTTGGTGCATTATTCAACAGCAGGTTTTGTTTGAATATTCTGAGAATTACATATGTTGATAATGTTTTTTTGTCTTCTTCACGTAACAGTAGCTAAATAAAGATAAAAGAGAAACAAGACCCAGCTCATACTCTTCAACACAATCTATTCCTCTCCCTCTAAAACACAGGACCAAGAAACAAACATCATGGCTTGGAAAAAGAATAACAAAACTGAAATAGAAACTAACTAACCAGAAACCATAAAACATTCTGATTTGGGATTCAGCCTCTGTCTGACTCCTAATGCCGCCGTAAAACTCCCAAAGAGGTGCAGAAAGCGGGAGGAAGAAGAAGGCGAGAATTACCAATCGCCATGTTTCCTTCAACTGCGGGACATTAGGGGAAACAGGGCATGTAACATGCGCTGTTTCTCTGAATTCCAGTAAAGAAACCATCGCAACCCCACATCCCATTTGAATTAAATGCAACTCACAATCCCGAATCCTAAGAATCCCAAATGGGTGTTCCTCGTATTTCTCTCCTTTGTCTCTCTCTCCCTCTCCGATCCTGAAACCACCGAAGCTGGCGTTTTCTGTGGCTCCTCGAAGCTGGGGACCAGACAAAACTTCATTCCCAATTTCATTGCCGCAATGGAACGAGTCTCCCAAAGAGTCAATGACACACAATGGGCAGCCCGGTCTGTCATACTGCGGGATCCAAAGGTCTTCACCTATGCTCAATGCTATGGCTTTCTCTCAAACGAAGAATGTAGAGCCTGTTATGGAAACAGCCGGGCAAAACTCCCCAAGTGCCTTCCTGCCAATTCGGGCCGCATTTATCTTGATGGTTGTTACCTTCGCTACGATAACTACAGCTTTTACGGCGAGACAATTGACAGAGACCGTGATACAGTGAAGTGTGGGAAGCCCAACGACACTTCCACCGATAAGTACATGGGAAAGGAATTCTCCAGAAGGATTGATAAAGTCATCGACGATGTGACAAATGCGGCGCTAAGGAACATGGGGTTCGCAGTGGCAGGAGAGCAGGGAGGGGTGGAGGCTGTTTATGCCATGGCTCAGTGCTGGATGACACTGGACCATGATGGCTGCAAATTGTGCTTATCCAATGCAGAGTTGAAAGTGAAAAGCTGCGCCCCTGCCCTGGAGGGCAGGGTCATGAATGCTGGTTGTTATTTGAGGTATTCCACAGAGAATTTCTTCGGCAATAGCACTTTGTCGCCGAAGGAATCACGTAAGAACAATCATTCTAACACAGCAATACCTCTTCTTTCGAGTTGCAGAGGGTGTTCTCTGTTGTTTTAATTCTAGTTCCTTTCCTTCTTCCTCTCATGCATCTCCAGAGCCGTACAGCAATAGGATCGTCTCAGTAAGCATTTTATGCGCAATTACATTAACCATCGTTGCTCTCTTTGGTGCTGTATTAGGCTATAAGAGAATATCAGAGATGAAAACAGGTGCAATTCTATGAAACACCGTAAATGATCACTAGCTGTTTATTCCTCGGCCCTTTAATGTTATGATCGGTCTCTTTCTTCACTGCAGAGCAAAGCACTCTTGCTGAAGTTTCGATTTCTGTGCACAATTGTAATTTAAATTTCAAGTATGAAGTGCTAGAGAGGGCCACTGATGGTTTTGCTGGGTCGAGGAAACTAGGCCAAGGAGGAAATGGTTCTGTATTTATGGGGACTCTTCCTGATGGGGCAGTGGTTGCAGTTAAAAGATTGTTTTACAATACGCGGCAATGGGTGGATGAGTTCTTCAACGAGGTGAACTTGGTCAGCGGAATTCAACACAAGAACCTTGTTAGGCTTCTGGGCTGCAGCATTGAAGGCCCTGAATGCCTTCTGGTTTATGAATACGTGCCCAACAAAAGCCTCGATCAGGCCCTTTTCGGTAATTAACCCAAAAGTTTGCCTTATTTCAATAGACTGTCCTTATTTGCCTTCCTGAAAGCTCTCGTTTATGTAGGTAAGAACACAGTCCTTTTCCTAACCTGGAAAAACCGGTTTGATATCATCTCCGGTATAGCAGACGGTCTCGCATATCTTCATGGAGGTTGGGGAGAAAAAATAATCCACAGAGACATAAAGACAAGCAATATTCTCCTTGACGAGAATCTTACTCCAAAGATCGCTGATTTTGGACTTGCTAGATGTGTCGCTTCAAATAGATCTCATGTCAGCACCGTGGTAGCAGGGACTCTGTAAGCACAGTCTCTCTTCATGAGCCCCATAGTGTTTTCCTTCTTCTGCACATAGCTTATCATCAATGGTTTTCTTCCTTTTATTGTTTCTTTGTTCCTCTAAACGACGGACACTGGTTATAGGGGATATATGGCTCCCGAGTATCTTGTACGAGGACAGCTAACAGAGAAGGCTGACGTTTATGCTTTTGGGGTGCTAGTTATGGAGGTTGTATGCGGTAAGAAGAACACTGTTTTCACGCAAGGGTCAAGCTCTATTTTGCACTCTGTAAGATTCATACGTCTTTACGTAGTGGTATAAGAATGGCACAGCAAAGTCCCCTTTAGATCCTGTTTGAATTATCTTCTCATCTAGGGCCTTCTAAGACCATGCTTTCATTACGTCAATCAGGTCTGGAAACATTACAGGGCAGGCAACATTACCAAATCTGTCGATCCCACCTTGGAAGGTGCATATCCGGTGAGCAAGGCGGCGAACGTGCTCCAAATCGGGCTCCTTTGCACGCAAGCTTCTGTTGCACTAAGACCGTCCATGTCTGCAGTGGTTCAGATGCTAAGCGATGAAGAAGGCGTCATTCCCTACCCGAAACAACCTCCATTCTTGAATGCTAGTGTCCTAAGTGTGGATGACTGCGTCACCACTTCAAGCTCAGACTCGGAGACAACAATTGAAAGGTTCTTCTCATGCAAGGATAATCCCTCAAATCAGCAACCAGCAGATGAAATCGACATTTTTTTCAGTGCCGAGTCCACTTCCCCGAGCGAATCCTGAATGATCTCGCAACACTTCAAGCATCCGACCCAAGCGAGAATGGGGGAGAAATTCTGATATGCCTCGGATGAAAGTAGGCAGAAATAGTTGCATCTCCGGCCAAAGAATACAGATTAGGGTTAACAATAATGGAAGCTTTGGTCATGCAGATGGGATGTATGGGATTTTTATTTTCTACGAGGTAGGAAGGAAGGATTATATAGAGGCTTTCTGTTTCCCTTTTTTTTTTTTTTTTTTTTGGGATTTCATCTTCTTTTGGTGCTTGGCAACTTGTATTCTCTCGTTTTGGTTGTCAGCATTTTGGCCATAGTAATAGCAAAAGTCCTTTGATCAACAATTAAGTACAAGCCCAAAAGCTTGAGATATTCTTATTTTGCTAGGAAATTTTTAGAATAATAGAAGGCTTAATCCTTCATATTTTTGCATGTAACTTATATACTCGCAAGTTTAGAACTAAGAGATCTGAAGTCTTGTTAACTTACTATTGAGTTAGTAGGCTCAATTATTCATTAAAAAAAGAAAATACACTTATATAATATAAGCAATGTAAGACTTATATAATTTTTGATATATTTCTTTGTTTTTAATTTAATAAACAGTGAAGTATTTTTTCTAATTATCTTATGCACAATGAATTATATTAACGATTAGAATCTATAATTTTTTCTCAAAATCAATCAAGATCTAAGTAATTCGGTACTCGCAACGTTTTTAATACAATGATACTGGGCTATAAAGGCAACGCCGTTGATCTTGATTCACCTATATTTTCAGGGAAATAACTCTGTTCTGTTGCTATTTCTAGAGCTATAAGCAAGGCCTTGCAGATTGCTTCCAGGCCAGGGCCCAAACGATACCCGAAGAGAAAGATGGCGGAGCCCAGGATCGACATTTTGGCGCATTAATCTAGAAATCAACTCGAGTGGAGAGAACCGACGGAGAAGGGAAAGAGGAATTGGAATCTCACTACAACCGAGAAACGAAATCCCCGTGTCTCTTACTTCTCTTTGTCGCTTTGGCCTCGTGAATTCCCTCTAATTGGCTCCCAATGGCGGGCACCTGAGGGACGGATCGGGAGGTCGTCGCTTCCAAGGCAGCTATGACTTTGAGCACAGACTCACGCACTCCTCTGGAGTGGAAGTTCTCCCAGGTGTTCGGGGAACGAGCTCCTGGAGAGGATGTCCAAGACGGTTAGTTTCTCTGTGCGTTTGTGTTGTGCGTGTGCGATTGGTTGCTGACAGACCGTAGTAGAGGAAATTAGATCATTAAGCCTGTAAAATTTTGGTATTATGGTTTCAGTCCCGGGAAAAGTCGTTATTCTTTCTCCAACGAACTTTGAGCTGTGTTCTATGCGTGCGTGCTTTGTTTCTTTTTGGCTGATAACGTTTGGAAAAGGTTGAAGATTTGAAGAATTGTGAATAGTTTGGTGCATGGCTTAGCACGGTTGAGTTTTCTTTCTGATAAACTAGGGGAATTTATAACAGGACAGTAAGGTTTTGTTCGCTTTTATCCATTTTCTTAGCGGCCAGACACGCTTAAATCCTAGTTAACTTCTTAAAGTGTTTGACGCCAAGCTAGACCTTTGTTTTCTTTTGATATAATAGTTGGCGGAATGTCTTATTAAGTGTTGGGTGTTTCTTCCAGTCGATATCATAACCACGATGGGATTCGATAAGAGTGGTGATTACCTTGCCGTTGGTGATCGGGGTGGCCGTGTGGTAATTTTCGAAAGTAAGGACGCAAAAGATGTAAGCATCAACCATTCATTTTGATCCTTTTCCGAATTCATTCTGCGCTGTTTTGTTTTTTAGGTTGGCAGCTGTAGTGGTTGTTCGGCATCTAATGTTTAAGTAAATTGTGTTTGTGATCTTTTTATCATTACTGATTGGCTTGTTAGACTTCAAACGAGCACCAATCCCGGAATGAGTTGGAGCGGTTGGATTTTAGTTTCACGGGCCATCCTCAATTCCAATATAAGACCGAGTTTCAGAGTCATGAGCCCGAGGTGTACTTTCTACTTAATGTTTGATAATATTGGACAGACTATATCGTATATGGCCGCTTTTAGGGGACTGCTGCATTTCGATTGTGCTGTCTGTATGTGTTGCAGATCCTGATGGTTTACCTTTTCTTTAGTTTGATTATTTGAAGAGTCTGGAAATTGAAGAGAAGATCAACAAATTAAGATGGTGTGCAGCACAGAACGGATCACAATTTATCCTTTCAACTAATGATAAGACAATTAAACTATGGAAGGTATGGGTATTTCAAAATAATTTATTCTATCCAACTGCCATGATATATTTTCACTGTTGTGCCAAAATGTCTTTGGCATTGCTAACTTGTTCTTTCTGTGATTTTCTGGGGCCAGATCAAGGAGCGCAGGGTGAAGAAGGTAAAAGAAGTGGATCATCATCCACTTGTGTGTTCCGAGAATGCACTTTTGGCTGAAAGGAGTTTCATGAGTGGGCAAGGTAAACAATCTATCAATAATGGCCATCACCTGGAATGGACTGAAACTATGGCTGCAAACATATTTCCATTTCAAGAAGTGCATTCCAAGGTTTGTATTTGTGTATTTTGTTAAGTCTATTACGGGTTGTCTGCACCTGTTATCTTTGGTATATTAGTTTAATTGCAGTGGTCTGTTATGTTACTAGATTGTTGATATTGAAGACACTGCTCGTACAAGATGTAGAAAGATGTATGCCCATGCTCATGATTTTAACATCAACTCCATTTCAAATAATAGGTAAAGTCTGTACTTCCTGCACTTGTTGAACTTTTAATTTAATTACTTGCTTAGGGACTGCCTTGCAGTGCATTAGGTGAATATGAGAGGAGGTTTTTTCTATTTCTAGTTTGACACCTAAGCAATCCATTACTTCATCCCTAATTTCAGAAATAGTATGAGTTAATAGCATAGAAGCTCAAATATAGTTGTTACTCTGCAACTGAATTGGTAAATGGTATCACAATCTTTGTGCAGTGATGGTGAGACGTTTGTTTCTGCTGATGACCTGAGAATAAACTTGTGGAACCTTGATATCAGTGATCAGTGTTTCAATATCATTGACATGAAGCCTTCAAACATGGAGGATCTTACTGGTACTTTTATTGATCTCTGAGCAGTTTATAGTGCAATTCCTGCCACTTTGTTACTGTTAATGTTCTAGCAAAAGAAGTTTCGCTACATAGCTGATTCTATTTACCAACCTTCTAGTTGTCCTTTCAGTATGTGTGGAACTTTTTTGGTACACTAAGCTGAAGCTGTTGGACATTTAAAATCAGGGGAGTAGGTTGAGGATGAACAGGATAGGCTGAGATTCATTTAATTGGGCGGACCTTAAATTTGAGAAATATGGACACTATGTACAACAGTTGGTCATTTTTAATTTGGGTGAGCCTTGGTATTTGGAAATTGGAATTGTTTCTAAACTCCAGTTTCATGGTCTGTATGTGGAGACATTTTTGTCTTGGAATTTAAGTACTTTTTAATGTAGTTGTATAACGTGCCATGCTGACCACAAGTGATGGTAACGTTGAACTAACCTGTCTATAATCCTGACCCAACAGCACATAACTCATCAATAAATTTGCTGAGTTAAGGTGTCGTAGATTTCTGGGTGATTGTGTAAGCAGAAGTCCCTCTGCTTGTGTGAACATTCCTAGAGGCCAAGAACACGATCCATCTACTGGTTATGTATTATTTTTTAACACTTAACTGTGAATCACAGGCAGTCCTAGCATGTTCATACATCATTTTAACATCCAAACAAAAGGCAAAAGGCACGAGGGATAGATTTATTGTGTTACGTTCCTTATATGTCTGTTACATCTTGAATTTTTATCCAGAGGTCATAACATCGGCTGAATTCCATCCAATTCACTGCAATGTGCTTGCATACAGCAGCTCAAGAGGTTTTATTCGCCTTGTTGACATGCGACATTCAGCATTATGTGATCAAACTGCAAGAATGTGAGTTTCTGTCCATTTTTGTGGGCCATGTGTCATGATATCTGACTTTAACTTTTCATCTCTCCTTTTTACCATTTTGGAAGGCCTGCAATAAGCTCTGATTCTTGTCTATGGAGTTTTGTTTTGCAGATTACAGGATGGAGGACCCCATGGGTTCAAATCATTTTTCACAGAGATTGTGGCTTCCATATCAGATATAAAGTTCTCAAATGATGGGCGGCACATCTTAAGTCGTGATTACATGAACTTAAAGGTGCCATTACTAAATCAATCACATCTTTGTCGTTCAAAATTTCCTCATACAGAATCTGCCATCTGCTTAAGATTTATACTATTCATGGATGTGATGAGTGGTACAATTATAACTTTCTGTTTCAATCAGTTTTTCAAGCCATGGTTTCTCAATGCTTTTCTTTTAGATCTAGTTATTAGATATCATCAATTATTCTTCATGCATGATCTAGGGCCTCCATAGTTTGGGGACTCAACATTGTATAGAAGTAAGGAGGATCATCTTCTGAATTTTGACATAAGGGCAAGCTGCTAATAGATGTTGCAGCTCTCAAGAGCATTGCCTTTACAGTTGGTCTTTGTGCCATCTAGTTTTAATATCTGGTGTGTTTATCCTTTTGCTTTCTTTAGTTTTATGTCACTACTTTCATATTATGGGAATCACAAGACTCTTGACACTTCTTTGACGTATATTTTCTAGTGACAATTCTGGTAGCAAATGCACCTGCTGGTTCTAGATTGTCCGAACACCTGTAGTTGACTACTCTGTACTTACTGAGGCATTAATTCTTGTTGCAGCTGTGGGACTTGCATATGGATTCAACACCAGTTGCTACATTCAAGATTCATGATCACTTGAACCCTAGGGTAAGTCACTGATACGTTGTTCACTACTTACTTGATGGTTCACTTGGATGTAGGAAAGTCCATGTTTGTTGGAAAAGGGAGTTGTGTATCAAAACTATCTTTGTTATTTTCTCTCGAAGTGTGAACCTTAAGTTGTAGGTGTGGTAATTAGCCAATTTGCATGGCTCCATTTTCACACTCAATGCTTGAAAGCAACTGGAATGAATACTCAGATTTTAGCTTTCATCAGATCAACTGAGATCCTTCTTTCATTTTACTGTCTTCCTAAAGCAACAATGATCTGGTTATTAGGTTTTGTGTTTTAGCATATTGTGATCTTAATGTCGACCTTAGCTCAGTGGAAAGAGCAGAGGATTCATTCTCGAGGTCGCTGGTTCGACTCCAGCAGGTCGCTTTATATTTCTTGATGGAAAAGAAAAATGAGGGCTTTTGAGTTGTGAAATGAAAGAAAAGCTGATTTTTTATTTTTATTTTTTATTTTTCCCTGTTGTCTACTTTCTTCTTCAGAACTGCAGTTCTGTGGTCCATTGTATTCCTTGTTTTCCTTTCTCATTGTATAAGTGAAGATACACAAAGTTTTGTATCTTTAGCTAAAACAATGCCTTGCATGAATATCTGTTAAGGACTGGTTCTCCTTTGCCCAAAAATTTAAAATTTACACTCGTAAACTCTTTTGGAATGAGTTTACCTATGAGAAGCAGCATATTATATAAGGATTACATCCATTATCCAAAACAACTCTCTTTTTTTAAACCTAAAATCCAGGACCTTCTCTGCTGAAGCCTTCAGTAGTACCTGTGATGTTCCACAAATACCACTGAAAAACCTTTACCATTGATAGAAACATGGGACCAGGGAATACACCTGAGCTACCAATCAAAAGCACAATTTCCATCGTCATTACCCAATTTTCCATGAAGAAGATTGATAATGTTGCCAGATAAGTTTCCTGCAAGACTTCACCTGAGCTTGAGCACCCCCTACTTGCCATTATACTCATTTTATATTTTATTCTTGTGGAGGCATAATAAAGCCTTGGCATTTTTCATTAGTGAGATTAGGAATTACTTTTAGGTGGCTTATACCTTATTTTAGATGGACCTTCGATGAACCATCAGTGGAGAAAGGTGAGTGGAGTGCCAACTCCCCAAAATCCGGCTGTTGTCTTTCCATTTTATTTTTTCATTCTTTTACTATCTTTCTCAGTCATTTTTTTAAAACTGTAATTATGTTGTCTAAGGCTTGCCTGATAAATCTTGTGGCACCCATGTTTTGCAATGCCTAAGCTTCCAAAAATAAAATGCAAAACAGTGTAGCGGGACTCATGGTTTTGCAGTTTCCCATGCTGGAGGGAAATGGGCAAATGTAGGATCTTCCCTGTTATGTAGTAAATTTGACACGAAATGCTTAAAATCCAAGTTGTCTTTTGAACATGTGCTACAATTAGATGAGTCATGACTTCTGAAAGATTTTCAGTACCTGCAAGTCCAAATGACTGATTGGTAAACATCCCAATTTGAGCATAGAGCTCCATAAAAGTTTCCATTAGTTAAATTACCAACCTTGATTGGTGGTGATGCTTGGACGTTGTTCCTGAAGTTACGGTTATTGGTGTCAACCTGAGTATCCTCATTAAGAACTGAGATAAGCGTACTCCAGTGATGCTGTTAACTTACTTTGTCTAGTCAGTTTTGCTGTGTAAGTTTCTTTTGAGGATGGATATTTTTCTAATGCAATGTGCATTTTCATATAGTCCCTTCAGCTGACCATAGCTGTGTGCTGTGCAGTTATGTGAGTTGTATAATAACGACTCAATATTTGATAAATTTGATTGCTGCCTCAGTGGGGATGGCACTCATTTTGCAACTGGATCTTACAGGTTTGTCCCGTATACTCAAACTAGATTTCCAATTAAGCCTCAGAAGAAGTTCTCATAAATCATTTTTTGGCCTACGTTTCTTCTTAATAACGAAGCTTAGCTGACCATGCTTCTCTGAATTTGATTTAGCAATCTTTTACGTATTTTCTCCAATGGTGTTGGAGGCGCAGAGGGGCTCACAATAGAAGCTAGCAAAAGTCCAAACAGGTAACTTCCTGTCTTTTCTCTTACTCTTTGTTGCTTGAATCATACACAGTTGAATTGGTGGAATGCTGTAATCCAAAGCTTGAGAGGATATAGCACGTTTATGTATCTGTATTTGTTCATGTATGTAAGTGCTTATGTATATGTGATCATCCTTTGTGCTTCTTGGCTTTATTCGATGTCACCAGCTACGGAAAATACAGGTCTATTGAAGGAAAAAACTGCAAAACAGATTTATTTTTTAAGCAATTCTTTGTTGTTTTCTTCTACCACACGTTGAGGGGAGGCTTCTGTTTTACCCTTTTGTTTTTGCTTCTTATTTCACATAGATTTCTTGTGCTCCGTGTGCTTGGGTTCTTATATAAGCTGGTTATTTAGCTAACATTAGACAATGGGCTCTGTGAAAATGACCAAGCTATCGCTGTGGAGATGCCATTATGATTTAAATGCCACTTCAGGATAGTTTGACCCAGTTTTTATGGGCTTTTCTTTTCTGAATAAAATTGGAAAACAGGAGGCCACTTCGTGATGCTGCTCCAAGGACTAGAAGGTCATCCTTAAGCAACCTGACGCGGGGACTCTATCGCCTTGGTTGGTGTTGGCAATCGTCTTTCATTTCTTCTTGACTTTATTGAAATTATGCCATCCTGATGGGCTTGCATCTGTGGTTTGAACCTGTCTTTTTCTTTTCTTTTTCTTTTTCCCCGGTTTTTTTTTGCAGGGCATGAAAACTCAAGTTCAGGTGCTAATGAATTCTCGTGTAATCTAAGCTCGAAGCTGCTACATTTGGCGTGGCATCCAACAACAAACTTAATTGCTTGTGCCGCTGGGAATAGCTTGTTCATGTATTATGCATAGGTTCCTGCACAGTTGAACTCCTAGCAGCTAAAAAATACCTTAAGTCAAAGAATACTAGGAACATTTATGTGCATATTACTCGTCTTTCTGTTCTACAAATGTTAGTTGCGTGCTAGTCTGAAAGGAAAAGAAAGGATATAATGTATAGCTGAAAGTGCTAGTCTGAAAGGAAAGAAAAGGATATAATGTATAGCTGAAAGGTAAAGAACGTCTTATAGTGAGATCAGCCATCATTGGCGTCAAGCATTGAAGCAATGGCCGGAGTCAAAACCGGCGATGTTAGCATGTCCCCGCCAAGGAAGTTCTATCGCCTTGAGCTGCCTGTGGAGTTCAGAAGCCATTGTCAAAACCTTTTATTGTTGCCGACAGCAATGCCGTGGAATTCGTCGATGTTTGCCCCGAGGAAGTGAGGGACAAGGGCCAAGCTCTCTCTTCCGTGACAAGTGCGCCGAAGGGCCACTTGTTTTTGTCACTTTTTCCTTCTTTTCTGTCATTCCATTTTCACCGTGTGGTGTGTACTATTGCCAACCACTACTTGCTACTACAAATAAATTTTCCTTTTTCCTTTTTGATTACTTGTCTTTCTGCTTTCTTTTCTCTTCTCCATCTTTTCTTCTAAAATTCAGAAGTATTCTAGTCTCCCTTTTGCTCATGAATCCATTGATTTCTGCCCCTTCCCTTGTTGCCGATGGGTTGGGCGTCATTTTCAACCTTCAAACTTTCGACATTGCTTATTATGATGCATCGTTACTTTATAAACACCCACTTTTTCTTTGTCTTAGTCATTGGTCATTATGCTCTCGATTTGAACTTGATATTTTTCTCAGCCCTCTCTCGACATTGCTCATTATGATGCATCGTTACTATATATATATATATATTTAAGAAGCATCAGTCTGTGGTCTCATTGTGTCATATGTGTCATATGTATCATAAGTATCATAAGTTTTCCCAATTGCAACAGCCATTTATCACAATTAATATCGATTTTTATTTTTATTTTTATTTTTACTTTTACTTTATCTCATTTTCTGGCCCCTTTCGTCATATACAAATTTTCTTTTGATATGAATTAAGAGATAGGATAAAAGTTCAAAAGATACATTCTTAGTTTTGTTGCATTATGATACAAATTACCATATGATATAGAGTTATACAAAAAAAAAATCAGAAATTCAAAAATTCAAAAGTCTTGCTTTAACCTTGATATTTGAGTTTATTGTTATTGTATAGTTTTGTTGACATATTATTGTTACTTCATAACATGTTTAAATTTAAAAGTTGGACAACAAGTGAAATGAGAGATAGATGTTGGAAGAAGCAAAGAAAGAACAAAAAGCATGATAAGGGGAGGAGGGAATCTGAAGGCTTAGGAGAAAACTTCATAAAGAATAAAATTCTGGCTTAAGAAAAACTCTTAGATATTTCCAGTGTTTTGCTAATTAATTGCATGTTTTCTGAGTGAAAAAAATGTTAGCCGATGGCATGAACTTGTTCATCAACACCAAAAAGGAAAGAAGGTCGTTGTATTAACATCCAAAAGAAAAGAAGATGATTGCATCAACCCGCACGGATAGTAAAATTTGTGAGCACATAGTTGAAGATATGGCCTATTTATGTTGGCCAAGCTGGAACGTCCATTGAGATAACGACTTACATGAAGGGTATTGACTCTTTTGAACGATGTCAGTGCCTAACCAGATAGATCTTTTGAAGCCTGAAATCAACGCTGAACCAGGGAAGCGTTTGGTGATAGTTAATGGTGACTGAAGCTGGTAAAGCAGGTTGAGTACGGTTTCGGCAAGCGTAAAGTTGCCTAGTAGTTAATTAAGAGGGATGGCTGGATAAGAACTTCCATGTGTAGCTAGATATGGTAATCTCTCCTTTGTTGTGTTACAGAGAAACATAGTAGTCTTGTTGTTTGTAAGGGATAAAAGGAAAATAACCAAGAAGGATGGGGAGGATCAAAGAAACTAGTAGCTATTAGAGTATTATAACTCATCCCAAAACCTTAAAGCATTAGGTGGGGAATTCTTATCACTTATAAGATCACATGTCCATCTTCTTTTCAATGTAGGACAACACCTACTTTCAACATTTTCCCTTACTTGCATGCTGACATAAGCATTTCAAGTGGACTAAAGCCTAACTTTGAGGCGTGGAGGTTTATGAAGTAGAGGCCCATCTTTGGTTCTGATACCATATTAAAGTGTGATAACCCATCCCAAAACCTTAAGGCATTAAGTAGGGAATTCTTATCATTTATAAGACCACATGCCCATCTTATCACTTTCAATGTGGGACAACACCCACTTTCAACAGTATCAACTTTGAGATTTTTTCTTTTATGAAATCTTTCCTTACAACTAATTTACACGAGTTTCCATCACTCTTGCGATACAGGGAAGGGGAAAAATAAATGTGAATGGATATTACCTAGGACCTTTAGGTCCCAAATTTTATGCACATTAAGAGTGTGTGAGTTATTAAAAAAAATACCAAAACTTGTCAAGAATTAGACAATTATTTGGTTAATCCTCAGCTAAAAGATGTGGAACATCAGTAAGAGAGTTGTAATGGTTCCTAAACGTGGAACCGTAGTCCTTTGGTCTTATGTAATGTAAGAAGGATCAAATGGTAGTATAGTGAACCAATTTTGTGTTATAACAAAACTCTATCCTTCTCGCGGCATTGGAACATGGAAGGAGATGCTTAGATGTGATTTCAACTCTTGCAAGATAACAACTTGGAGGAAGACATCACTTGGGATTGTCTTCTTAGGGAGTTGTATGAATGTTACAGTGTTAGAGATGTGTGTCTTACATCAATAGTGTGACAATGGTTTATTGGCCTTATAAATGGTGAGATTTTTTTCATCTAGTACTTTAAGGTTTTAGGAAGGATCTTAAACTTTAAAATATATTAGAGTTAGGAATGAGGCTCCGTTATGTTACCTCCATGTAGACTCTAGTTGTGGGATTATTCATCCATATTGTGTCATCTTGCATATGAGGGAGAGTGTTAGAGATTGTGCCCTACACCAATAGCATGAAGATGGATGATTGGTTTTAAAAATGATAAGTTTACTTGTCTAATGTCTTTAGGTTTCGAGATAGACTCTCATACTCTAAAATAGTATAGATAACCTCTGATGTTTAACAAAGAAAGAGAGCATATGGTTTGGTATATATTAAGGTAGTTGCCTTAAACACTTAATTTTTGGATCGAGTAATAGGCCTTTCCAAGATATGGTGCTTGTAAGTCATTGTTCTAATTGATAGTAGGAGTTCTCATAACTTTATTAATGATAGGCTAGCTAAGCGGTTGGGATTAAGACCAAATACTAGTGGAAGGTTTGAGGTCAATTAGGTGTTGTTATGGGATTAAATTGAAGTTGCAAAACATCCCAACATGGTGGACTTTTTCCTTTTGTCATTAAAGAGGGCCAATGTGATGCTAGGGTGAGAGGGAGAGAGAAAGAAAGAGAGCTTGTGGTTTGGTTTATATTAAGGTAGTTACCTTAAACACTTAAGTTAATTTTTGGATTAAATAATAAGCCTTTCTAAGATATGTTGCTTGTTGGTCTTAGTTCTTATTAATAGTAGGAGCTCTCACAACTTTATCAATGATAGGCTAGATAAGTAGTTAGGATTAAGACCAAATACTAATGGAAGGTTTGGGGTCAACTGGGTGTTGTCATGGGATTAAATTGAAGTTGAAAAACATCCCAACATGGTAGACCTTTTCCTTTTGTCATAAAAAAAGGTCGATGAAATGTTAGGGTGAGAAGGAGAGAGAGAGAGAGATAGATAGATAGATAGATAGATAGAGCATGTGGTTTGGTTTATATTAAGGTAGTTGCCTTAAACACTTAAGTTAATTTTTGGATTGAGTAATAGGCCTTTCCAAGATATGATGCCTACAAGTCATTGTTCTAATTGATAATAGGAGCTTTCACAACTTTATTAATGACAGGCTAGCTAAGTGGTTGGGATTAAGACCAAATACTAGTGGAAGGTTTGAGGTCAATTGGGTGTTGTCATGGGATTAAATTGAAGGTGCAAAACATCGCAGCATGGTGGACTTTTTCCTTTTGTCATCAAAGGGGGCCAATGTGATGCTAGGGTGAGAGGGAGAGAGAAAGAAAGAGAGCTTGTGGTTTGGTTTATATTAAGGTAGTTGCCTTAAACACTTAAGTTAATTTTTGGATTGAGTAATAGGCCTTTCTAAGATATGGTGCATGTAGGTCATCGTTCTTATTGATAGTAGGAGCTCTCACAACTTTATCAATGATAGGCTAGCTAAGCAATTAGGATTAAAACCAAATACTAATGGAAGGTTTGAGGTTAATTGGGTGTTGTCATGGGATTAAATTGAAGTTACAAAACATCCCAACATGGTAGACTTTTTCCTTTTGTCAACAAAAGAGGTCAATGCAATGCTAGGGCGAGAGAGAAAAGGGAGAGAGAGAGAGAGAGAGCTTGTGGTTTGGTTTATATTAAGGTAGTTGCCTTAAACACTTAAGTTAATTTTTGGGTTGAGTAATAGGCCTTTCCAAGATATGGTGCTTATAGGTCATCGTTCTTATTGATAGTAAGAGCTCTCACAACTTTATCAATGATAGGCTAGCTAAGCGGTTAGGATTAAGACCAAATACTAGTGGAAGGTTTGAGGTCAACTAGGTATTGTCATGGGATTAAATTGAAGGTGTAAAACATCACAACATGTTGGACTTTTTCCTTTTGTCAACAAAAGAGGCAAATGCAATGATAAGGCTGTCTTGGTTAAGAACCCTTAGACCAATTGTTTTAGACTTCACCAAGCTACATAGGAGCTTTGAATTAGAAAGGTGATAGGTAGAGCTACAGGGCATGCAGGAAGTTGATAGGCTACGATTTTGTAAACAAGGTCTTGGCAATGGGCGATGGAATGTCACATTTTGGCCAAGTTGGAACATCCACATCATGAAATAATGATCTTATGTGGAGGGTGTTGACTCTTTTAAACCACGACAGTGCCTAACCAAATTGATCTTTTAAAGTCCAACAACAACGTTAAACCGAGAAGGGGTTAGTGAAAAGGAATGGTGACTTAAGCTAGTAAAGCAAGCTGAGTATGGTTAGGGAGCAAAGTGTATAGTTGTTGAGTAGTTAATTAAGAGGGATGGCTAGAAAAGAACTCCTATGTTTTGTTAGATATGATGATTTGTCCTTTATTTTTGATAAAGTGAAATTAGTTGGTAAAAGACAAGGAAATATATATTTGTTTGAACATTGAAAACACTCATAAAAAAATTACCTAGTTTGTCTGTTGTAAATGTTAATTCAATATGGTTATGGCACCGTAGGTTAGGACATGTCGGCATAAATTTATTTCACAAGTTCTCAAAAATTGAGCTTGTTGACTAGAAAAATTGTGTGATGTTTGTGCACATGTTAAACACTATGTATTGAAAACTAATGTCACCACATCTACTCCTCTTACAAATCCTACATTTTGATTTTTTTAGACCAATGAGAACTTCTAGATTAGAAGGCAAATACTTGTTTTTGTACTTCTGGATGATTACTCTAGGTACACATGAACTTTCTTTTTGAAACACATAGATGAAACCTTTGAAGTTTTTGTTGATTTCTACAAAAGAACTAAAAATGACTGAAATTTGAAAGCAAAAAGTGTTCCAACAAATCATGAGGGAATTTAAAAAAAAAAAACTATTTGAAGATTTTTGTTTCTTTTTATAACTGTTAAGTAAAATGGTGTAGTTGAAAGTAAAAACTAGGACTCTTTAAGAAACGGCTAAAAACATAACTTTTTATGAAAATAATTTTCCAAAACATTTTTAGGAGAAACTATAAATACAGCTTGCTATGTGTCCAATCGTGTGTTAATAGGGAACATCTTGAAAAGAACTTATTTAAATTGTTTTAACAAAGAGAGCCAAAATTTTCTTATTTTTTAAGTTATGGATATAAGTATTTTATTTCAAATAACAATTAAGATTCTTCGATGACAAAAGTAGAGGAGGAATATTTTTAAGGTATTCCTTAGGAAGCAAAGCTTTTAGAATCTTTACTAAAAGAAGATTAAATTTAGAAGAATCAATTCATATTTTATTTCATGAATCCTTTATCTCTTTGAATGATAATTGTAAATTAATTGATAATATTTTTTTATGACAATTAATTTTTGTAAGACTCCATGTAGCTTAATCTCCTAAGAAAGACAAACTGAATTGGGTGACTCATTTTTTTTTTTTCTAAATTGGCTTCCTAATATTTTTCCTTTATTTGAATTTAAACCAATCAATAAATTGAAAGTAATCCATCTAATACAATTAATAATTAATACAAAAAATAACCTTACAATATATAAGTATCAAATTAACAACTATGAAATAGTTATAAGAACATCCTCAACGTAAAATTTAAGTTGGCTTTTCCTACGTCCATTGTCCCCTACCCCGATGAGTTAAAGCTCTTCCACTATATTCCTTTAGCAAAAATACAAGACTCACAATCTCTTAATTTGTTATCCAATCTCTTAATATAGGAGATTAATCTTATTAATACAACAAACCCCAAGACATAGTTTTAACAATTTGACAGCAACAATGTCAATCTACAAATCCCTTTTATTTTTCTTTCACTCTACATATAATGATTCAATCAATCCCAACAAATAAAAAAAACTTATGCAAAAAAAAATATTATCACAAAGATAATGGAAAATATTAACACAAAAGAGCAAAGGTTTTGTCTTAGATGGCCTAATTCATTTACACAACATTTCCTAGTTGTACTCTTCTTTGTTTGATCTTTAAACTTTTGTAGAAATTTTCACTCAACTTGACCAGTAAAGATCAAGGTTTAATTCATTGCAATCTACAATAATAAGCTCTAGCTCTATTCTTGAGATTGATTGTTAAATATGCCATACTTAGGATTCTAGAATAGTAGAAAAAGATAATGATTCTAGAAGAGGATAAGAGATAATGTGATGTTCCTATAAAAAAAGGATGGGAAATTAGGTGGAGACATAAGGAAAAACATAATACACTTATTTCTTATCAATTAGGGTTTAATTTTTATATTTCAATTAAGGTTTAAGTAGTGGTCATCCTTTAAGAAGCTTTTGTAGTTACAAGTAGATTTAGTTTCAACTTATCTTATGAATTAGGTGTGGAATTACAATGTTTTGATAGGACAAAATATTTCATTAAGCTTACATCATGGTTACTTGTTTTTAGGTGGATATTATACTTGGAAGGTATTTTATTTTTGGTGCAGTTTGTGTTCAGATATTCAACTTATTCCCTGGCCCAAGTTACAGTTCCACATGTTAATCCTGATAGTGGTGATAGCTAGCCTGCAATCCATATAATCACTAGTTAAATACTCGGTTTGCCTTTAGTTAAGTACCAACCAGCCCACAATGTTCACTCTCAAGGTAGCTTGTGTAAACTCATTAATCAAGCTTCGCCTAAAGACTTCATAACCTTGACCCGTGGAAGTCATATCTCATCACCATCATCCATTCTTATTCCATTAGACCATATTATACTATGGTTGGTGAGAACCCATCAAGATTCTTCATTATCTAGCCAAAACCAGAAATGGAATGCACTGATTTATTTCCTTGTCACAATATTATACTTTGGTTTATGAGAAACCATGAAGATAGTAGTCGATGTTTATTTAAGCCATGAAGATATGCTCAAATTCTCATAGGACAAGTTTGAACTCCTTATTTGGGATTATTTCTTCCACTATGCAACCTAGTTTTAGAGAAATTTATAGTAATCTTGTTAAGGGTTTTTGAGGGGAAATTTGTTTCAAAAAGGGAAGTTTTTTTAAGGGTTTTTGAGATTATTTCTTTAAAGCTATTATTAAAGACCTGAATACTTATTTTGGGAAAATTTATTTCCCTCCATATTTAAGTCTTGTGAAAGGAAAGTCAAGTGAATTTTAGGCATTGTTATTGAGGTTTTTCAAATTTGAAGAAGAAGACTTTAGCTAATTTGAATAGGTTAACATTTTCTGATTAAGCTTAAATAGAGAATTGAAAAAGGAAAATGGGGATTTATGGCACAACGGTTATGAAGAAAGCCTCTTGTGGAAATATTCTTTATTTAATAGAAGAAAGAGGGCAAAGGGGGGTAACAACCCAAAAGACATTATCATTGATTTCTGAAGTTCTCAAGCTGCTGCACCATGTTCATCAAAGCTACTACTTTTGGAACATATGTGGGCTATGTTGTTAGATTGTTAATGGGTTTAATTAGGTTACAACTCATGTATATTTATTTGTTATGTAACTTGTGACTTGTAAAAGAAAATGATGTCGTAAGGGTTTTAGAGTCTTGATTTTTGTAGCACTACTTGAGGAAAATGAGAAACATTTGGAAATTTTGAAGGATAATGGGTTTGCCCCGTTGGCTAGGAGCATTATCCCTGTGAGGTATGAGTCTCCCTCTAAAGAGACCAGGCTTTTTATGAATTTCCCATGCCTTAAATCTATTGAGCTCATTTTACTTTACTACTATTTAGGTGGATGAATTGCTATTTGGGGACAACCTTTGGCTATGAAGGCTCGTTTTGGTTTTCTTGGTGGTTGGTTGTTTTATGGTGATTTTTGTAACTGAATTGTGTATTTTGTTGGATTAGGTTATGAGATTAAGTGGCTAATTGTGGAGAATTTGTTTAATGTCTTTGTTGGTTTTACTGTATGATGATATGACTTTTCTCTCTCTCCCTAGTGGTTTGTTTTTGGAGATAAGACTAAACTTGAGAAATTTTGTTTAACTCTTATTGATCACTTTGTTGTGACTTGTTTGAGTTACTATATCCTTGATTTTTGGGTTATTGGAAATCAGTTTGGTAGTGGGAAGTAAAAGTAACAGATTTGTTTGTATTTCAAAAGTGCACATGAGGTGTTTGTTTTAAATTACAAGTAAAGGGACTTTTCCTTGTGATAGGGATTCAAGTGGGGTCAAGGGAGTAGTTGGCTTTTGTGGAATAAAAATAAGAAGTAGTAGAAGGCGGAGGAATAATAATCTTTGGCTTGGACAGGATTGGGCTTTGCCAGTAAATATACATTTTACTGGATTTTAGGCCCGCCTTTGTACCAACTTTATTGAGCATTTCTTAACCTTATTGCTTTGATTGATATTACTATAGAATGCTATTATAACTTGCTCCACTTTCATATTCATAGCAAGTTCATTTTATTATTGTATTTATTCACCATTGAGATCTTTGGTGGGATTGAATTGAAACTCTTGAAGAAGAGATTGATTGTAAGAGTTGTGAACTTTTGTAAAGGTTGCAAAGAATAATGGAAGAGGCCTTTTAACCACACTAGTTAAAAGATAACGGGGACATAGTTAGTTGTTTGTTATGGCCGAACCTCTAGAAATCCTTGTGTCTTTATCTTGCTTGTTTACTTGATTGTTTGTTTTACTGTATTATATCTTGTAAAACTTGTATTGTTTTTTAAATTGCAAATCAATTCAACCCTCCTCCCCCTTCTCCTTTTTGATTGCTAGAGAGGCTAAAATCCTACATTAGGTTATGTTTCTAGGATTGTTTCAAGAACAAATTTCTTAATAGAAATGAAACACCATCATTTTTTTTTCTAAAATTTATTGTTTTCTATTGTGAAAAATATAAATCATTACAAGTGGTATTAGTGTTTGGATTTGGCACTAGAAAGGTAGGAAACCACATTGAAAAATCATAAACGAAATGCTTGTTGATTGGGACAATCACATTTGATCGTTAAAAAAGGGAATATAGGCACATGCAAAAGAAAATGTTGGAAATCTAGAAGCTTTAGAGAAGAAAACAGAGGCATAAGTAAATGAGACTACTAGAAAGCCAAAGGCAATGGGCTTTTCCAACTCTTAACTTATCGATTAGATGGAAAAAAATGGTGGAAAAATTTGTAAGTTTTATGAGTGAGAAGGATCAAACTTTTCACCTAAAGGCAGATGCAAATTGTATGCCACAAAATTAGGAGGTAAGGAAGTAATTAATGGTGGAACCATCAGCTTTCGTGGCCACCTACAATGGTTAAAGTCCAATTGGTGGCTAACATACCTTATAGGCACATGACCATTATGGATGAGACGATGGAAGACCAAAATTGGGATTTGCATCATTCCAATAGAAATTAAGTAAGATTAAAAGGTAAAGAGAGGAGAAGGCCATTCTAATGAAGGAAAGCCATTGAAGGTCATCTAAAGGGTGGATTGACATTAGAGAAAGGTCGGTCTAACTGCTTCTAGCCAAGTAGGGTTGTATGGAATGGTAAAGCATGGGTCATAATGGTCATATGGCCATCCTATGAGGCCGATCATCCATTGATGGGCTAGAAAGTCAACCACTTGTGTTGTTTGCTAAAAACGAAAAAAAGTTTTGTTCAATTTACAGCTTGTAACAATATCAATCGAAACATAATTAAGGCCTTTCAAAAACAGGTTTTAGCGGGTAGACTTGAATGGAGAAGGTTGCTTACCTCAAGAAATCAAAGGTAGAAAGTAATGGGGAAGATCTTTCAAGTTTCAAAAAGGGTTTTTCAATGTATGTGATAACTATTTGCCATTGCCACTATAGCTACCATAGCAGTCATTAAGAAGAAAGTATTTTGGCCTTAATTTTGCAAGGGGAAGAGGCTAAGGACATTATGACAATGACCTTTGTAGAGCATAATCAAGAAATAGACAAGAAATAAATTTTTCCTCCATTAAAATGTCGCCTAGGGATTTTCTTAAGTTTGATGGTGTATACCTTAGGGAATAGTTAGATAAATACAAAATATTTTTTCAATATATTGAAATGGAGGAGAGCTTATATGTGAAGTATGCTACAGTTTGTTTGGAAGGGAAGGTTGCATAATGCTATAGATATTATTAAAAGGAATGATATGATGAATTGGGACCAATACATAATATATGTATGCTACCGATTTGCAATGCATGAATATAACATGTGTATCACCAAATTATACTAGTTAAGATAGACCTCCACAACCATGTAATATATTGAAAGGTTTGAGGAGTCATGATTAGTAGTGAACTTACAAAATCCAAGTCTCAAAGAAAATTTCTTAGTGGATTATTTTAGGCAAGAGTTAAAGGAAGATTCATATACAATAATGCTCTTGCTGCTTCCCACAATTCTAAAGGAGGCTTATAGGATAATGCTAGCAAAAAAAAGTCATAAGCATAAAGGGCCTACAACATACACCATCAAAAGTAATTACTTGCTTGACTTCTTCCAAGACAAATCTCACAGCACCAATAGTGAGTAATTGGCCAAGGGTTTAAATTTTAAAGCTATAGTCCTAACAACCGCTTCAAGATTAAAGTGGTTGGTGTAACGCTTTAAGGATGCTCATATGTATGAAAGAAAAAATAATGGATTATGTTATTATTGTAAAGTAGATCCAAGGTTGTAGATGCAAGAATAGATAATTATTCTAGGAGGAAGATATGAAAGAATAAAGTGAAGTAGGATAGGAGTTAAAGGAAGTTTATTTGGAGCAAGAGAATGATGATGAGGCCAATGGCATATTTAGGTGACATCCTATTTGACATTGACTCTTTTGATAATTTTGTGAATGCTTGTGAACCATTAGTTGATCTTCTTCGTTGATTGTTCTAAACATTTTAAACTTTAGCTTATTTTTCCTTTTTCTCTCTCATGGTTGATTAGGTTCTTGTGTGATGGATGCAATTTTGCTATAACAAAGATAATAAAACTCTATAAACCATGCACTGATCTTCTTCATCTATTGTAGATGTCTCAAACTCTAGCTTCTTTTTCTCTTTTCTTCCTCATGGTTAATTGGAATCTCATGTGACAGTTGCAATTTTGCCATAATAGAAATTCAAGTGTTACAAGTCTAAACTTGGGCCTATTATATAGGCTTAGCCCAAGCCTAATGAACCCTTTTATAATCTATGGGAAGTAATAGATTAAGGACTTGTGATCAATGAAAACATGGGATCTTCCTTCTATAGAGGTGTCATATCCCTTTATGAGACTAGAGGTGTCGTATCTCCTTTTAATGAGACTAGAGGTATTGGTCCCCCTTTGATGAAACTAGAATTGATTATCAAACCATTTGTTCCGGTTAAGTCATATCAAATTGCGAACAAATGGTACCATAGTAGTTATAGCCTAATGAATCCCATCTCCTTATAAATCTAGCTTGAAGCCTAGAGACATGGTAAAAATTAAAGTCCTCTTGATAAAGATGTACAACCACTTGGAGATAGTAGCCACAAGCTTGAAGTTAATAAGAATCAATTTGCATGAAGTGGCTCAAGAGTAAGTAAAAAAAAGATGAAGGAGAAAGCAACAAAGCAAGAAGTTTCCATTCTAATAGGAGTAACAAACCGAAAGTTTTTATTCTAGTTATGGGGCTAACAATGTTGACAATGGAGCCACTCCAATTGGTTTACTGGTAAATAGTCCATCATCACAGATCATTCTAGTCCCTCACCCATCATGTGGGACATTGTCAAGTGGTAGTACATTGCGTGGAAGGCCATCGTTGCTCTAAGGTGAGAAGGCATGACAGAAGGTGGAAGCATGCGTGAGAACAATGGCCATGCTAAAAGCAACCACGTGATGGGCGATGGAGAAATCGTGCCACAAAAGAATGTTAGAAAAAAAGGCCATTAGTGGGATTCAAGGTTTCACACTTAGGAAGATCATTAGAGATGGAGGACCAAAGAAAGTCCTAATCTAGACTCAGCAGCAATTAGAGATAGGAGAATTTTGAGTACCCATTTTCTTTTGAAATGGGTTTGTCCTAAATGGTGGGCTTTAGATCTAGGCAATTGGGTCTCAACCAGACCCGAGTACATTAACCACCACAAATGGTGACAACTTGCTCTATTAGATAGGCTAGTTCCATTCCATTGGGGGTAGCTACTAGATTGTCATTAACAAAAATTTTGGTGAGCATAGTGCCATAGAAATTTTATATGTCTTCAACATAATAGCAACAAGGTCTTCATTAATGGCATGATATTATTAAGGTATGTTTCCAACTTTGCTTTGTTGAAGCTACCACTTAACTTGGGATAACGGTTCATACTCAAAGTGAGTGCAATCCCTCTAATTATTCTTAACTTCATTGCTTTGGTGATGCTAGAGTCACCTCACTAGTTAGTCATGTAGGGTCGACTCAGTAATGCTAAGAAAGTCCTTGACAAAATGTTAGACTCCAAGGATAAGGCTAAGATGATATTTGTTGACATAAAAAAAGTAATGGGAATTCTAGAGAATTGCATTGATGGCATCGTTGTGGTGCCCAAATGAAATCCTGGCAAGGATGTATGGTTGTTTCCTCATCCCACCCCAACTGTTCACCATATGTTGATCATTGATGTCAATATCCAATTCTTCCAACAAGCTTTAGGTGTAAACAATGTTGTGTTATATAGGGTGTTGGGTAATAGTTTCTTAGTTAACGATATTGGCATATAAGTCTACTAGAATTTTAACCACGAAATTCATGGGAAGGGTGTTACAGTGTCACTAGATAGGTGGTGTGTGGTGGTTGAAGTTACTCTTGAAGAGTCAGCCTACCTAACAGTGGTGGACCACCTAGAGCAAAATGCCTCAAACACTAGAACATACATAATAAGTATGAAATTGTTAGGTATAATGGCTAACCAAGAAGGTAAGGGGGTCAAATTGGCTGTTTAACTATCAATGTCTATTATTTAGTGTCTCAAACACACCAATATTTATCACCATAAACTACAAAATCAAATAATGATGGATAGTAAGAATAAACACAAGATTTACCAAGGTGGTTTAACACTCACACCTACGTTCACCTTCTTCTTCCTTTAACTCAACTAGTTGAAGTCTACTTTACTCATTGATCAAGAGAAAATGTTCTCCTAATCCTTTCAATTCCTTTTCAAAGGAATCACAAAACTTTAGGGTTACAATTAAAGGTTGTCTCAACCTTGTAACAAGAGCAAATTCCTAAATAGTGTATAGTTTGTGAGGAATATTGCTTATAAGTGAGCTTACTAAAGATATGTAGAACAAATCCAAGCTCCAATCACGAAACTCCTAAATTTCAACAAATTAGGGTTTTAAATTTACAATCAAGTTTATGTGCAAATAATAATCAGAGTTCAATCAGCACATAAATAAAAGTGTACAAGAGTATAAAATCACAAGAATTGAATTTTTGAAGAATATCACTGAAGATCTTCACAGAATAACAATACTTTAATACCTTTGATTAGCTCTTTCAATTTCTTAATCAACGTGTGCAACGACTACTCCTTGAACCATATAATAAAGCTTTTATATGAGATTCAAATAAGAGTAACTTATTTAAAGTTTTTGACAAACTTGAAAAATTTGAAGTATTCTTCCCGTTGAGGGAATAAGGTCGTTCCATCACTTAAGGTTTTGATTCAAAACCTTAATCATCATATAGTCACACCAAATAATTATTTTAACAATCAATCACTCATTTCACATTTCTTCCCATTGAGAATAGACATTCACCTACAAAAAGGACAATGTTTCTCGTTGTCTCGATCAAGTTAGAAGCTAAGGCACTCAACCCTAGTTGAATGATGCCGTTTTAGTGAGCTTATGGCATGCTCTCAATTAAGTGTTGTACTAGGCTCATGAGTTGCGAGCTTGGATCAACTTGCATTTTGTGGGCTTGGACTAGCTTGCTTCTCGTGGGCTTGAGCTTCTTGGATCAAGCTTGTTAAGTCCCTCAAGCCTAAGTTTCTTAGATTAAGCTTACATTATCATAAACTCATCATAAGAGCTTATCGTATAAGTTGGACTACTTTTGCATAAACAATTTTTTCCAGCAATAACATAAAAATTAGCATCATTTTCTCTTTAATATGAATACCATGCAACTAATGTTTTCTCTTTGCTTAGGAAGTATTCTTTTAGGACTTGAATGATATTGCAATATATAAAGATGTAGGAAACTGGCAATTTTGTAATATCATTGATTGATATTATAATTTGCACACCTTTTACTTCCTTTAATTCTATTTTGTACATAAATACATGAAAAAAATTTATATCCATTTAACAACAAAATTTGTCATAGCAAAACATATCTTTTTCTAACAAGAATGTCTTGTACCAATTTGGGGTTAGAAAATAGTTAACCTTCAAGTTTACAAAAAGGTTACTTTCTTGAGTTAGTGGGAGGCAATTATTAAATTTTTTCAAAGTTGTCTATTGGTAGAGAATCTTTGCATGAGATGCATAAATTCACTACCACAAATGTGGGTGGTGGAGATCTTAAAAGTGGAAATAATGGATGGTATAAAGATACCTTTTTAAAAGAGTGTTACTTTCTTGAGATGGTGGAAGTTATTGACCCACTAAAGAAAGTAGTGATGGTTGTGAAACTTTTAATAAAGTTGAAAGAAGGTGCAAAGATAAGGATACTCATTCATGATGATAGAATAGTGGGAGTTGTAGACCCATTAAAGAAAAAAGCAATGGTGGTTGTGAAAGGCTTTGAGAAGATAGATGTTGGAACCATCATGGTTATTAGAGAGAATTGGATAATAGCTGGAGTTGTTGCAAAGGAGGTTGACATTGAGGATGTAAGGATAAAGGTATTGCTTGCTAGAAAAGCACGAGCTATCCAATTATTACAAAAAGATAGGAGCATAATTGCACTATTGAATTATGGAATCCATGAACTCCCTATTTAGTTGTTGTTGAGTCCAGAATGACACTCCACCCTAAAGGTATTTTTTCTTGTACCCTAATACCATTGAGGATGCACCTAATAAAGTTAAGGGAAGGTCATACTACACTCCATTTGCATTTTGTGAGAATATGTTTTACTTGTAGTTGTAGAAATGCCAATTGTTGGTTTTGGATTGAAGTTTAGCAAGCTTCAAGAGTACCTTCATGGATTCATTAGCATTTTAGCAGAAGTTGGACTAATGGTTTTACACCATGTTTTTCCTTTGTGGTACTGTTTGCATTTTCTTCTTTCAATATAGATGTTAGCATTGTTGTGGACATTGATGCTTTTAAGGTTATCATTTTTTGTTTTGTTTTGGGAAAAAGGGATAAGACCTTTGTCATTGATATTAATCACACAAGATGAGGAAAAGCTTAAAACTTGTGTAAAAGATTACATAGGGGAGGGCAATAAACCTTGCCTCTTGTTCGATGAAATTCTAAATACAAGTGAACATGTTGAGTAAGAAATATAATGATAAGAAAGATATTGTACCACAGAGATTGATGATTACTAGACTAACTAATTACTAATGGTGAATAATTCTTAGAATTTATCTAATATATCCAAATGATAGATGATAGATTAACTAATTAAATCTAAGAAAACTAAATACACAAAATATGTTAGAGTATATGATTTCATCATAATTATTAGGTATTAATTATTGATTATTTATGTTTGCAAAGGGGATAATATTTATGTGATGGCAGAACATCCTAATTTATATACTATCCTATATCTAGGTATAACAAACCTATTTAGGTTATTAATTTACTATATCTTTATATGTGAATTGAAATAAACCAAATACATTAGGATCTATTAATATTCTTAATTTACACCAAAAGCCATATACACAACATGGTATATGTCTACCCATATTTAATTCATGGTTACACTTTACAAGAAGCAACTATATATCATCTCATGTCGGTTTCAAACATGCAAATAAGATCATTTAAGTGGTAGCTAATAACTTAAAAGCATTAAACACAGTAATATGCAACTTCACATAAACAAAATATCTTACAAAATATAATAATCATAAGATTCATACCATCATAATTAAGTTACATCATAGATCTAACAAAAATAAACTAAAGCATAAAGAAATAATGAGAAAAAATAATAATAAGAAATAAAGAAGGCATTTTGAATCCAAGAACAAGAAGTTTGTCGCCCTTTTTGTATTCTCTTCAAGAAAACCTTGAATTTTTTGCCTTTCTCTTTAGTTGTGCTCAATTTCCTCCTCCTTTTTTCTTGCCTCCTCTCTTCTTTTAAATAAGGTTTAGGTTTAAACTTATTTCCTATCCTAGTATAAGTGGGTTTTGGATATCTAAAATAATTGAGTTTTGAACTCCTAATTTAAATAAGCTTCGAACTCTTAATATGATCAAGTTTTCTAATTATTTAGAAAACCCAATCACAATAAAGAATTTAATAACAATCATCCAAAGCCCAAACTTATCTTGATTTTCTTGATCTTGATATGTTAACCATATTTTGCCATATAATAAGCATAAGGTCCTCTATGCTTTTTCTTTTTCTCCATGCCTCATTATTCTTAAAAAACAAGACAAATTTAAGTACATAAAGAGAAATTCAAATATTTGCTCATAAGCATTGCATTATTTATTACCTAAAAATAGGTAAAATAACTCTATAAAAATAGAGTTATCACCTTTCAATACATCATGCTAAACTATGGGTAGAAAAATTACTAATCAAAACAATAAAATGCACGAGGGAAACCATACAATCTATAATAAAACCAAACAAAAGATCCAAAAAAAATTAACCTCAAAGAGGTTGTAATGTTGTAGACCTAATTGATTCATTACCTCTTCTTGTGGTGACTTATCTACCTTCTCTGGCAGTGGCTTCTTTATTTCTTATAATTGTGGCTCCTCTATCTCCTTTAGTGGTGGTTCCACCACTTTGATAGATTTCAACAATCTTGCTTGACAATTAGCCAATATTGTTTGATTTTTGGTCATAAAAGATTTTAACTAGTATTCATCTCTTTTTGTAAATTACACATAACTCTCTGTAAATTTTTCTTGATATTTGGCAAATATCTCCTATTAAGGCTTGGATTAGAGACTTCTTTTGCACAATTACACCCTTGTTTTGGTCACTCCTTTTATGTCCTTATTTGCCAAATTGGTGCTTTAATACCATTGTTAGGACACTAACCCTAATTAATCAACACAATCTAGAAAATATGTGAATCATTAAGAAATCAAAGTGTTTCAATACTACTATGCTATCATTAATCTACACTTTAACAATTATCACTAGATTAAGACCATGATTAGAGTTAGGAAAACTAATGAAAGATAAATTCTTTTTCCTTAACATCTATGCCTTTTCTTAATGATTGGGTCTTCCCTATATTTGCTTTTAGATTATTGCCCTAGGTTATTTAAGTAGACTTATTGCTTAAGTCATATTAGGCTAAGTTAGTTGATATTTGCTTTTACCTTGTTGTCCTAAGTTATTTAAGTGCACTTCCTCTTTAAGTCATATTAGGCCATGATAAGTCATAACAAAGATATGTGTTAGATTAGGTAGAAAAGCAAATCCAAGTCTCTAACACCCAAGTTGAATCAAAATTTCTATAAAACTTGAAGAATAACAAAGAGTAAATAAAAAAAAAGGAATGTCATCGCAAACAAATTCAAGCCATTTTTATCCATTACTCGTGTTGTTGATATTGATTGATTATTACTTTATTTTTCAATCATTAGGGGGTGGTTTTATAGTGTAATCATTTATGTGGAGTAAAGGAAAAACAAAAGGGTTTGTATCAAGCATGGTTATTGTCCGTTGTTCAAAAGTATTAAAAGCTTGTTGCATTGACATGATTAGTCTCCTAAGTTAATAGATTTGTGATCTTATTGAAAGATTGTAAATCTCTTGTAGTTTTGCCAAAGGAATATAGTGGAACAACACTAAACCACTAGGTCAAGGGATGGTGGACATAGGCATATCAACCGGGGGGGTACCACATTAGATATATGTTGTGAATGTTCTTTTAGTTATTTCATACTTACTAATTTGATACATTATTGATTAGTTAATTCCTTGCATTATTTATGAATTGTGATGAATAGATCACTTTCATTGAGTTATTGAGTAGATTAAATTTCAATAAAAAAAAGAAAAATTATTAGTAGAGAATTACCCAATTCAAACCCCCCCACCCTTACAATCAATATCAAAACAAGTTATGGATTTAACCTCTACACCAATAGATTTTCTAACTGCACTATAAAAGATAGGGAGGAAGGGAGAAGGAATTGTTGGTGCATTGCCACACATGTAAAGGCCTAATTGATAGCCAACAAGTTTGTGGGTGTTACTAGGTTGGTATTAAGAAATATAGTATGCAATTTGACTATAGTTATAGCTTTTAGACTAATGGTAGTGTTTGAGGATTCAAACAAGAAAATACAACACTAGTAGGGTAAATAAATACTCAAAAATGGGTAAATGATTTGCAAAGAGATAAAGGACTCACAATGGGGATAAAAGATATTTGTCATGAAAAACCCATATGGATTATTGTACTTTTATGTTGGATATGGATTAACCAAAGAAGAGGAATTGGATTGGTTTTTTCTTTTAGTTTTTGTTCTTATCAATTTAATTCAATTTGAAAGCAACTAAAAGATTTGCTTAATAAAAGTGAACAAACATACCAATATATTAAGGTGTTTCAACCTAATGCTCTTGGGTGTACCTTCACCCCTCTTACCAATTAACAATGAGGAACTTTAGAAAAATTCGAGAGCTTACCTTCCCTAGTTACATATTCATTCTTGTAGGAGGAGCAATTAGTTGGAAAGTTGTGTTATAGCATACAGTAGTTATATCCATAATTGAAGCTTAGTATATTGCGATTATGGAAGGAATTAAGGAAGCATTTTGGCTAAAAAGGTTAGATTTAGTACACTATAATTTTATACATAGAATAGAAATTCACAATTCACTTCACATACAAATCAGCCCACACAGGTCTAACACAACAACTATAAGCCATACATAGCCTTGCACAACTTAACAAATAAGCCACACATGACTTCTTACAAAACACATGGCTTTGACAAATTGCTCAAAATAATAGAGCACAAACAATTGCATACTTAAAGTCACATAAGTTACACATTTATGCTTTAACAAAAATATTTGGCTTTAATTCTTGATAAGTCTCCACAATTAAAAATAGAAGTAGCCAAATAGGACAAATGATATGATTCACACAAAAAAAATTCAATTTTCATACGCAAATTTCAAACAAAAGGCAAAGATTATTCAAGAATATTCCCAATGTCAAAATAGAATGATCTTGCAATTGCATAAGAAAGATGTGAATCATCTTATAATTCCAATATGATGCATTTAAAAATATAAGCTAAAAGATATTACCTAAAACATCTTGAGAATCATGGAAAACTGATGGGATACCAAAATTTAGAGCATAACATTAGTGAGTGTATATTTGTGATGATGAACAATGAAACCTAGGTTCGTATTTATAGAGCATAAATAAAAAATGTATCAAAGGAAAAAAATCCTTACCTTTGATTTTGATTTCAAAAGCTTTCCAAAAATTTGTTCAAATTTCCTCACAATAAACTTAATGTACAATAGTATTTTGGATTTAGCAATTCCATCTTTGTCGTAATTAAATTTGAATATTTTTCCATGCCATATTCATCAATTTCCTTAGCAATTTTGCATTCAAGTTAGTAAGTATATATATACCATATAAGTTTAGGCTTTTATAGAAGCAAGTATGTAACTTGAATAATAAAAATGTGATTTTTTTTCATGCACACACATAGGAAGGGAGGGGGTTTTGAACCCATGGACTTGCAAGTTAGGGCCCTTTATTTTTTGTCATTAAACCAAGGGGGACACCTTAATAAAAATGTGATATAGCAAATAGCTTTTGATTTGCAAAATTTGATTGGAAAGTTTGAAAATTTATACACTTCAAAATAATTGTTACATTGATTATTTGTTGTAGATAGTATTCAACACTATTGTAAGCATAAAAATGTTTATATTTAAAATAATATAATTTTTCAAATGAATTTTTTTAAGGGTTTGATTAACACAAAAATATATTCAACATTTTAGACATGGAAAACCGTTTGAGCCTTTATGCATTAAGTCCGTTTCAACTTTTTAGAATAGTGGCTTAGTTAATGATGACTTTGACCTAAAAATAGAAAAGAAAGAGACAAAAAGGTTGATGATAGTCACATGAGAAATCAATTCGCTCATCTTCTTTAATCTCCTTATTTTAATTTTATTTAAGAAGATTCGCTTTATCTCATTGTGTCAACTAATAAGAGACAAAAAAATTTCATATACAATGGACATGGCAAACCAATACATTATAATGTAAAACACATATTTGGATTCAATGTATCCCTTTGTGCTCCAAAATAAGAAACCATATCTAGTAGGTATCTACTCTAAAGAATTAGTTGCCTTCTCAAAACTTAAGCAAACTTGAACTCTAATACAATAAATACAAAGCTCTTATACCCAAGAAGGACATTGAAAGCTTAAAAGAAACTCAAAGATACATTGTATTGTAGCTTGAGAAAACTTTATACATGTAGTATAGATTTATAGTTTTTTGCTAATTAATTACATGTATTCTACAAAGGAAAGATGATCGGCCGCATTAACTTAACATCCGAACAAACAAATTGTTGTATTAACTTAGCATGTAAAAGGAAAGCATGAATTTGCTAATTGGTGAGGTTCATGAAATATTGTGGCCGCATTGCAGTTGGTGAAACCAAAAAGTGCTGCTTTTAGATAGGTAAAGATCTCATGTCGTTTTTGTTAACAAAATAACCATATATATGTACGGGGGAAATGAATCCCAATTTTTTTTTTCTCTTTTCTTATAAAATTGATAATCCAACTGTATAATACATATAAAAATAATTGAAAAAATTTAGATTGATCCCTTTAGGATTCATGGAGTATCATGTAAAATTAGATATTTTAAATGTAATAATTAATTTAAATTAAATAAAAATAATTTTCAACCAAACCTTATTTTTTTCTTTCCTACTTTCTCATTTCTAATATTTTTGACTCCTAGGATCATATGCAACCCTTGTAGATTTTGAGTTGTAGATAATTATCAAGCAAGTTCTCCTATTATTATATCTTTTTTTTTTTTAAATATGTCTTACATTTATATGTAGATAAATGGGTGATATATTATAAATGTTTGTGTACACTTCAATGTTAATAATATGTAAAATTAAAGAAAGAAATTTTGACTAAATATTATAAAAATTGATATTTTAAAGTACTATTATATTGGATGATATAAAAGTATTTGTAAGGATCAAGTTTTTTTGTTGGTTTTAAGAATTTAGTGACATACAACTGTACTTCCCTTTTAAATCTTTTATTTATAATTGGGTTTGTAGTTCATGCATTTTACCTCTTGCCATTACTTTAACTTTTTTTTTTTATTTTCTTTTAAGGATATAGTGTCATACAGCTGTGTTTTGCTTTTAGATCTTCTATTCATAATTGGGGTTCTAGTTCATTTTTTTTACCACTTTTGCCATTGCTATGTATTTGGACTGTCTTTTCATATTCCCTTTTAGGGATAATAGTGGCATACTGCCATTCATGATTGGGTTTGTAGTTCATGTATTTTACCAGTTTTGCCACTGCTATGGCTTTTCAATTTTGTCTCTTCACATTCCTTTTAAGGGTATAAGTGGCATACATTTATCCCTGTTTGATCCTCTATCCAATAGTTGGGTTTGTAATTCATGTATTTTACGATTCTTGCCACTACTCTGGCTCTTGAACTTTGCCCCCATAAAATTTGTAAGCCCAGAAGGGAAGGAAAGAGGGAAACGAAAAGATGTTCTTTGCTGTGGGAGTGGGTTTGAGCGTTTGGCGATAGTTTCCGTCATTTGGGGGAGATTTATATGCTAGGTTTTGGGTATGTTCGAGCTTCAGAGTTGAGGTGTAGGATTTCTTCACCTCTGTAACCTGACAATTCTGTGGAGGTATAGGCCCTGCATTTTCTCCTGTCATTTCTAATCTTATTCTCTGCTACTTTTTCTCTCGTCGAGTTCGCTTGCTTTTGAGCGTCGTCTTTTATTTCTGCTTTTTACTGTAGTTGCATTGGTTGTAACCGGTGCAATCATGCAATTTGGTATGAAGCTACGTTGGCTGATAGTGGAGCTCAAGCGAACGCATTTTGCGCTGTCTGTTTATCTTACCAACGCCGTTACGGAGTAATATTGAGAATCCTACGACATGATTTACCCTTTATATTTGTTTGGATGGAAGAAAGTCATGAAATACGTTAGTGTTTGTGTGAGATTATATCTAGATATGTTTGAGCTTTGGTGTTTGGTCTTTAGTATAATAGCAGAGATCTTTAGCGCCAGATGGCGTATGCTAACGCTTATTGTACGGATTAAACTATGGATTTAGTTGTTACAACTTGGAAACATGAGGTAAGCTATGTATTGTTTTTCAAAGTCAAGATAACTATGACTTTGGTAGAGTTCTTTAGATGTATATGCTTTTTTGGCCCAGTAGATAACCAATATAGGGTTTACCATAAATAACTATGCTAGGATTTATTGCATATTTGTCCAATGTGTTCACAATTTTTTTACTCAATGTCAATTTAATGCAACACAATCATAATTTTAAGTTTATGCAATTAGGGAAAATAATTGTTCTTGCCTTTGGAATGATGTTTTGGTACATTTTTCATATGATGCATTAGATAATCCAATATAGAATTTTCTTCAGGAGAATAATTGAGATGATTCAAGTAAGATGTGATATAAATCCAATTTAATATTCTCTTCAGTACAAGAGGACATTGAATATTATCTGTTTGTCCTACATTATCAATATCTTGACACAGTCTCCTTTGTCTCTCTCTCTCTCTCCTTTTTTGTTTTTTTTTGATGACCTGAAAACTCCCACCAGGCTTTGCTTGGCTTAAGTTGAGAAGCAGCAGCCAACATGGGATCCTCTTTATATGTGAGAGTGTCCATCTCTTTTAACAATCAATTTTAAGGAAGACAATAAGCCTTCTAATAGGTGCAATATTCACTTATTGTCCACCTAAAGTTATCAATTGGTTTTAAGTTAAAATGTTTTCCTTTGAAACTGCATTTTACTTGGGCAATCTAAATTAGGTATGATGGAAAAATCGTGAAATATATATATATTGGAGGAAGCATGGTATGGAATTACTTGAAAGATTATATTATGGAATACGAAGGGAAAAAAAATCCAACATGTTATATTTGTTTTCTTGAAGTTATACGCATTAGTCGCTATTGTGGAATCTAGTGTAGGGATTCTCTAGTGAATTTCACACTACGGTATTCTATTTCTGTTTTTTGTGAAACATTAATGTTAACCCGTTATCTTTTTCCTTTGTCACTAATGAATTGCTTGACTGATGCAAGTTGAGATCTTGTGGTTTATGTGATGCATTTGAGAAAAAAAAAAAACATTGAATATCAGAAGGTTGTAGGATTGTGGCGCACATCAATGTGGTGATGAGCTAGCTTCCTTCATAGGTTGTTTTACTTATTAGTAAGCTTTAGCTTTGTTCTCTTTGTTAGAAAGTTCTTGCTGAGTTTAGTGACTACATGTAGCCCGGTGGTTGGCAACTGGCCGCCCAAGACCAAAGTCTTGGTCTTCCATCCAGTGGTGCTTCTAAGTTTCAAACATTGTGTCTATAACTTTCTTTGTGATTATATTTTTTGACCATATTCATTTTCTGTAACTTGCATGACTTTTGGTTGCATTGTTGACAAATCCATTCATCAACTTAGGGGAAGGCAAGCTTTCTAAGTATCCAAGCAAGATTAGGATCCTGAAGTGCATTAAGTGATATAGTTTATTGGATGTACTTATGTTTTGATTGGTTTTCATGCAATGAGTTTTTCCAAATTAGTCGGGAAAGAGCTTTCCCGTGGGTTTATTTGGTTTGCCTGTCAAACAAAGGGCTATTGGCTGAATAAATTACACACATTACGACATGTAGTTGTAGGAACATATATGGATTAATTTATACAACAGAACTTATGCATTCAGTTGGATTCTTCTCCTTTCTCCAGTTAGTTTCTTTTATCTGTTTTGGATCTATATTAACTGAAGAAAATGTGACAGGTCAGTTGAAATTTGTGGCTCAGAGTTTTCTCTATATTATTTGTTTGTTGTGCTCAGAATCATTTGGGTGCCACAGAAATGTACAAGTAAATTAAAGATCACAGTTTATCGGGTGGCAGCCAACAGTACACTGCATTTCACTCTTAAAATATTGAAAATCCCAAATATATTAAGATCAGAATTTCCAGATATTATAACTAAATTTGGTTCATTGGTAGGATATGCCATGCTTTGGTCTGTACTGCCCCACTCTCTCAGCTGGTTGATCTTGTTATCATACCAGTCAAAAATATGTTTTCTTTACTTATTGATTCTAACCAGTGATACAAATTTAATTTCTTTTACAGCACTTATCATGAGCTCGGTAGACATTGTGGACTTATCCAGTGATGATGAATGTGGACATGTGGATGTGAAAGCTGTCAAGTTAGGGACTGTTATTGTTGGGGGCAGAATTGAAGAGAAAGAACGAAAGCTTCAACTAGTGAAGCTCCAAAAATCTGAAACCAAATGTGGAAGGCAAGAAGCTGAAGAAAATAGAAGTTCAAGTGCTTGGAGTCCTGGTCAAAGTAGCTCTAGCATGTTGGACCAAGGGCAGTCTCCAGTGGATGATACGAGTCTTGCTTCTACATCTCCAATGTGTCCTGCACCACTGTGTCGGCAATTCTGGAAAGCTGGGAACTATGATCATGGACTTGCTTCTAAAGTCTTAGTCCCATGTATTCTCTTCTCAACTATAACATAGTTATCTTTGCTGGACATGCATGTGGTGTTTTGCTGATTTTCTATGTTTAGAATTGTGTGGCCATCTCATTGTTGGGTCCTAAGGAACTCTCTAGTGGACTACTGAGAAGCTGTGGTAGTAGTGCAGCTCTTTAGATTTCTGTTTTCAGATATTTCCTAGCTTGAGCTTTTTCGTCAGATGATTGTGATGAAACCTCGTGTGCTGTGCAAAGTAACACCTCCATCAGTGTTTCCTGCACTTTTTCTGGTCACTTACATTTGTGCTTCTTCTTCCTTTTTTTTTTTCCCCCTTTTTTGCCCTTTCTTCCTGTCTTTTCAGCCAGTGGCAAAAACTATGTACATGTCCACCCAATGTTCCTTCATTCAAATGCCACTTCACATAAGTGGGCCTTTGGCGGTATGTGCACCTAGTAATTTCTTTCTGTAATTGTCCTTGTATCTTTGGTTGGTGGATTTATAGCGTTGTGGGTACTACCCTTTTTCTGTTCACTTGATTTGCAGCTGTAGCGGAACTACTTGACAATGCTGTTGATGAGGTGAACTTTTTCTCTTGAATTTAATACTTCATATTGTGTTTTGGTTCACTGGTTCTGAAGCGTGTGAGCCTGCTAATGTTGCTAATTGATTTGAATTATAATGGTATGCTTTGATTTTCTTTTCAATGGTTTTATAAGTTTCTGTAGAATAGTTCATATTCTTCTCAGACATTTTGGTTGAGGTAATTACATAAAAAGTCTTAAGCTTTTTCTCTCTTTTTCTCTCTTTGTAAAAGACAAAAGTTAAAAGACGCTGAGTATATTACTTGTGTTTTTTGTTTCGACATCTTTGTGTGTTATTAGAATTATTTTGCTATCTCTTGGACACCTATGTGAAAATTGGTAAAAAATTGAGATAGGGGAAAACCTGAGAAAAGTTGTATCTTTGATTTAGCAATGTTGCTAGTGAGGCTCCACCATGGTGGAACTATGCAGGAGATGTAACAGCTTTACATTGTGCTTCACCAATGCGATGCATAATACCTGTTCTGATTACTTGTAGAGGTGTTGGGGTATGTTAGCCTATAAGGTCATGTGGTTCCGCTTAAGATAAGGTTGTGGCTTTCTCCTTTAGCTTTTCCTTTGCCAGTTAAAAAATTTCACCTCTTTGATGTTTTTTTATGCTATTTTATAATAAAACAAGATTTTTCAATTAGGTTCATTTTTATCACATATCATGGTTCTTTGTTCTGGCTGTCATGGGCTTGTATGTACTCTGGATGTTAATTACACTGTTGTGATTGTTTTGTTCTGTCTCAAACTATTGTATCATGTTATGCATTTCACTCTAGTTCCTTCTTTCTTTAAATTGGATAGATCCAAAATGGAGCCACTTTTGTCCTTGTAGATAAAACCACAAATCCAAGGGATGGAAGTCCTGCTCTGTTAATCCGAGGTATAATTTGTATGAAATTTTATCAATCAGAATATGGTTGTTACTGTGTTCTGGGAATCCTTACTAGTAATTTCTCTACTGGAATGTTTTTGCAAATTCTTTATCTACATCCTGTTTACTTGTCATTAGATGATGGTGGTGGAATGGATCCTGCTGCAATGAGACAATGTATGAGTTTTGGGTTCTCAGACAAGAAATCTGAATCTGCCATTGGACAATGTATGAATCTTGGCTAAGTCTACCATTTCTTGTCATTATCTTCTACCATCTTTATTGGTTTACTTGTCACCTTCCAGATGGAAATGGCTTCAAGACTAGTACAATGAGACTTGGCGCAGATGTTATTGTCTTCAGCCGCCACCTCAGTAACAGGTTTTCAATTAAGAAGTGTTTTTTTTTTAACCTTACGCACTGAATTTTTTGTTTTAGCAACTTAAGCGTAAGTTGGTTGGAGCAGTGCTGCCTACTGAACTAAAAGATATTTTTCCTGAGCTTTCTCTTTCTGTTTCTATCTATCTCTTGTTGGTCCCGGTCCTTTTTATAGTTCTATAAAGGTTGAGAAATTGACTGCCTTGTGTAAGGCACGGATCATGTGTGAACCATACTCTTATTTAATCAATTGAAACTCATTTCATTGAAAGAATATTAGGAACCTGAGGGTCTGTGTGGTTTAGATATTTTTTGTTCCACCTTTTGTGTGACTAATTATTTAGAAAATCCATGGATTTTTTGCTTTTGATACCATGTTAAGTATGAGATAAATTAATCCTTTTCATTCGTTTTTTGAGATGGAGAGAACTTTAGTATCTCAAGAACTCCTAACGTTATCTTTAATGTGAGCTGTTTCAGGAAATTTGAGTTGAGAGAAGTTATAATTCTTTTAGGCCCGTGGGGTCCATTTGTATTGTTGTCCATTTGTGTATCTGCTTGAAAATTGATGAGTAAAATATCATTGACCTACAAAAGTCACTAAATCTATATGATATAGATTTCATTCATATTTAGTCCTCGAATTTTGTTGGCAATTCAAACTTCTTGTCTGCTAATATTTGTCTATTTCATAAATCAGGAGATTGACTCAAAGCATTGGTCTCCTCTCTTATACATTTTTGACTCAAACAGGCCATGACAGAATAGTAGTTCCCATGGTGAGTTGACTTCACCACTATAAGTTTTTAGTTGGGTCTATTTTCCCTTCAACACACGATTGGCATAGATTGGTATCTTGTTGCATGCTAGAAATATAAGATCCTGATTTATAGTTGTCATTTATTGTATGGTTTTTAGATCCGTGCACTGTTTGGTGCGGCTTGTTCTTTTATTCTGTCTTTGCTGAGGTGTCTTACTTTGTAACCGACCATGCTGTTTGCAGGTAGATTATGAATTTAATTCATCGACTGATGGACTCGACCCATTGCATGGTAAAGAACATTTTATATCAAACCTTTCCAAGCTATTGCAGTGGTCTCCGTTCTCAACTGAACCAGAACTTTTAGAGCAAGTAAGCTCATTCAAAATTTTTTAGAGCAAGTAAGCTCATTCAAAATTTCTTTCTTCTTGCCAACGTCCTTTTTTGAACTGCTCATCTCTATCCTGCAATTAATTGATATACAAAATGCCAAAACTTATAAATAGGTTTATTTGGTAGCTGACACTGTGACTTTACTCTTACCACCTAGTGTTTCATAATTGTAATCTACCTTTCATTGAGTTATGTGGTCATCTAGTGAGTAATGATCTCCCTTCAACAATTACTATGGGGGATGGAGTGCAGTTTGACTGTAATGTCCCGGGCTTAGGTTCCATCTCTAGAGGTCAATCCAATGGGAAGAGTAGCCAAGCTCCCTTATATGGTTAGATCATTCTGCTTGGCTTTCCAATGTGGGAGAAATGGAGTTTGTTACATTCCCCCCTCCCATCCCCAAAACCGAAATGTACATTGCCTTGACATGGGTGGGGCCCACCTGCCTACCCCACACTAGGGGATAACAATTGCAAGCTGACCTTAGTGTCAGGTTCATCGGGTCAGGTTGTGGTTTGGCTGTGATATCACTTGTTATGGGTTGAGGTTCCATCCCAAAAGGTCAACTCAATGGGAGGAATAGCTAAGCCTTTGTATATAGTAAAATTATTCCACTTGCCTTTTTGATGTGGGAGAAATGATGTTCATTACACTGGGCTCTCTAGTCATAACAGTGAAATTTTTTACCAAAATATAATTCATATCTTGAACATGGAGCTCATTTTGTGAAGTTTTTTAGCTGCCAAATTGTCCTACTTGTCACATGGTATAGTAAAAAGCAAATGTGCACGTTTCTTTTTGTCTTCCTATGTTTTTGTTCAGTCCGTTTCTAGATTTATTTTACTTATACTTCAACTTGATGGCAGTTTAATGACATTGGTCCTCATGGCACAAAGGTTATTATCTACAATTTGTGGTTCACTGATGATGGGGATGTGGAACTTGACTTTGAATCAGATCCTGAGGTTGATACTTTTTTTGCCTTTTTTATTGGTACCCTCCTCTCACTTGGCCAAAAAACACGTGCCCCTTTGCTTTGCATTTTTTCTGATTAGGGAGCTGCCTTTTACTTGGTGATTGCAGGATATTCGTATTAGTGGGGAGACCAAGGCAATTGACACAGTCCCTTCTTGGAAGACGATAAATGAACTGCACATTGCCAACCAATTCCATTATTCTCTCCGTGTAAGCCTATTACAAAGTTATATACCCAAAACAGATGCACAAGAAATCAGCGTTTGCTTAGCATGGTTTTCTCATGTTCTGCAGGCATACCTGTCTATATTGTACTTGCGAATACCTGAACAATTTAACATCATATTGCGAGGGCAAGTTGTTGAGCATCATAACATTGCCGATGATCTCAAATTTCCTCAGTTCATCATGTACCGACCTCAATCTGGTGGATGTGTGGAGGTGACAATCAAATTTTAAATTTTCTTCAAGCTGCTCAATCTGTTGGTCTTTATTGAAAATATCAAGTCCGGTGGAATTTATAGTTATGATTGCGTCTCTTATCAAGTACCAGACAATTTTCATGGTATGTGGATCAGCTGCTTTTATCAGTAACAGAGCTGGATGGCCATTTTGCTCCCTGCCCTGGCTGTGGGTCTGAAGTGTTTCTTAGTTGTTAAAAATCCATTTTGGATAGAAATTCTGTTTGTAATTGAGGGAAATCCATTTGATGTGACTTCTGGTATCCAGTTCACGTTTCCTTCCAAATGGAATGCAGATACTATTATGGGATTGATATGTTATTTTCTCTCCATATGCATGCATTGACCTACACGTGATGGTTTTGTTTTTAGGGCTATCATTTATATTGCATATCTATTGTTTGATTGTGCAGGCTCGAGTCATAACTACCATTGGATTTCTAAAAGAAGCTCCACATGTGACCTTTCACGGATTCAATGTCTACCATAAGAACCGTCTAATACTGGTAATAATCTTTTAAGAAAAATGACCTTTCCAGTATCTTAGCCTATTTCTTCGTCAATGCAATATTGGAATTGTTATCATATGAAATTCCTTAACAGTAGGTTAAATGTGACACAAAAAAAATGTAAATTACTATTTAAAATTATTATTTTTGTTATTGCTGCTGTTGTTCTTATTAATATCATTATTGTTATCATTTCAATGCAATCATCATCATCATCATCATCATCATCATCATCATCATCATCATCATCATCATCATCATCATCATCATCATCATCATTTATTTGTCATCACTAGTATTGATAGACAAATTAAACTCTGCCACTCCTTTGAGGTTGACCCATTGAATTTGTCTTGTCTTGTTGAGGGTAATGCTTCTTGCTATAAAAACGTTGACTGTTATTGTTGTACCAATTATTATTGTGATTAGATAGTGCCTTGATGCTTCATGCTTTTGTTGTGAGAATATGTAACGCTCTTTCTTCCTCAAACATTCAAGTGTGTAGTTGTTTCATTCTTAAATTATCTGAATGCTTGACTTTCTATCTTTTCCTGAGAAATCCCTTGCCATGCCATGTTTTCTAGTTGCAATGTTGCAATAAAGTCTTTGCCTTTTTCTCTTCTCTTCTCTTCTCTTGCAGCCGTTTTGGCAAGTTGTGAGCTATCAAAACAATCGGGGTAGAGGAGTTGTTGGTAAAAGACGCAGTAGCTCTCTTTCTTTTGTACCCCCCCTCCTTTTTTTTGTTGTTTGGAGTTTGATTATTTGAAGAATTGGAGCTTCAGGTGCATAATGCTCAATAATGTTATTTTAGGCGTATTGGAAGCAAATTTCATTGAACCAACTCACAACAAGCAAGATTTTGAGAGAACTTCCCTCTTCCAGAAGCTTGAAGTTCGATTGAAGGAAATGACGTGGGAATACTGGTAACAAATATTTAAGATAAAAAAGGTGTTTTGATTGGTCCTTTATTTTGTTTGTGTACCAAAAGTAAGATAGCGGTAACTTTTAAGACTTTTCTTACTTATCTTTTCCCTTATTTGAAAAATTAGTACCATTTATTTATTAAAGTTCATATTGAGAAGTATAATTTAAGAAATTATACTAGTTGAAAGACAATGTATTCAAGCAATTTAGATAGCGATTCCTTGGTTGACATGTATTCCACTATAACCACATCACGACCAGGACTTGCAAATCACATCTATGATCTGAGATCCAGCACCTTATTATGAAAAAGTCCGCTTGGATTACCCTCAGAGTCCACCGCAGTATCAACTTCTTTGTGCACATTCTAATTAAATTAGTTGCTTCTAACCTATTCATTAGTTGTATTCCTGTTTCTCTCGTCTCATCTCGTCTAACTGGTTTAGTGTAGGTTTCAAGCCATCATGATCCCTCTTTCCCCTCCTTTTCCTCCTATTTTCTTGAACCAGAAAAAAAATGATGTCTAACTTTAGTTGCATTTTCTATCTAGGGCCAAGAACATTTGGTTGGCACCAATTGGTTCTGTAATCATAACTGATTTTTAATACCTTCTTGATGCTCATTTATGACGTGCAGGGATTGTTACTGTGAACGAATTGGGTATCAGGCCCATAAAACCTGTCGAGCACCACTGCAAGTTTCATCACATGATGTGCCTCACAGTGGCAAACAACATGCCTTGTCCAAGTCAAGTTCCCCTGCTATGAGTGGTACAAAAGAAGCAGTTGGGAGAGCAGAGCAATCAATATCCAAGTCTCAAAGAACATCTGAACTAGGTACTTTTTAAGTTGAAATCAACTTTCATAATTTCTGGCGAAAATAGATGTTAGCCAAAGTACGATTCCTTTTGTTGGTGTAGGGTTACAGGTGAAGAAAAGGCGAGCTTGTGATATAGTAGAGGTAGAAAGAGCAAAATGTCGGGCAGTGGAAGTGGCCAGTGTAGCTGATGCTGTGCGTGGTCAGGAAATACAGGTCTGGATGGACAACTTGTAACTTAACTTTGCAAAAGCATGCAAATCTATAAATGAAAATTAACTATTTTTTAACCTCTTTTACCTGTTTCAAAGGGAAACTCAACAATCTTGCTTCTTCCTTGCTATCCTGCTTAGTACCGCTTACGTGTATAATTTTCAGCCCTGTTTTCTGAGCCAAATTGCACCACTGATTGCTATATAGAGTGCTATACTGCTTGGCTTTGTATTACTCGCTAGGGGAGCACTATTGCTAATGTTTTTCAAGCACTTTATGCAGCCACTGGATGCTGTTGGCAATCAGCCGATAGATCAAGAGACTACGAACTTGTTGCAACAAAACAAGAAGCTACGTGCAAAGTAAGTTACTTAGGGGTGTTTAGTCCTCCGTGTTTTGCCGCACGTGCACCTAACTACATGGAGGAAAAAAAGAAGAAAAAAGGTTGAATGTAATAGGATTTTTCTTTTTTCCCCCTGTAACTATAATCTTAGTATCATATTATTTGGATATCTGTGCAATCAAAGGCTGAGAAAATTGGAGCTGCAAGGCACTTTAAATTATGATGAACTATGATGATAGCAAATAGCTCTTTTTGGCATTAAAATCAATCATTGCACTTTAAATTATGATGAACTATGATCTCAGCTGGCATCAGCTTATGCTTACCAAAAACCTTTTTTTGTTTATATTTTCAGATGTTTGAAGTATGAGAAGCAGGAGGAGGAATTTAATCTCAAGGTACCTTGAATTCCCTAAATGTCACTGTGTTCCAAATTTCAGTCTTCATGTGTTAATTTCCTATTCGATTCTGCTGATGCTCAAAACAATTGGCATTCCATGGATTAGAACCTAGGTTCTGTGGTTTTTGGGCAACCCATTAGAGGTGACTTCATTTTGTGTACCATCTGACGAAAATTTCCTTTCCTTTGGGTTGGGGTCAGTAAAACAAATAAATATGAAAAATAATAAGGAAACCTTTCGAGGAAGATAGTTCAGGAACTCATTATGTAAAATATGCTTCTTCTAAACTTAAAGCAAAGCCAGTCATCTCTGTACAAACTCGTGCTGGAGTACCTTGTAAAATTTGCTGGCACCAAGCAAATTTTAGACGACCATAATGCTTATCCAGAAGAGTTTCTGAATGTTGAATGTTGACCATAATGCCTAGTGATGGGTGTAGTTTTCACTTGCATCACTGTCTTTCTACCAGTTAATGAGAATATTTCTCGTATGCGCAGGTGGCACAGCTCAAAAGTGAAATAGAGGAGGTTCGGAGGGAATATGATCGGTTATGGAGTGAACTACAATCCCTGAATACAGTCAAGGACGAAAAGAATGTATAGATGTAGATCCCGTCTGCCCTTTTTCTTCAATTCTTTTATTGGTGATATGGTACCTAGTCATAGCTTTTGTATAGCCTCAAGTTTTCTTCCCCATGGATGGGTGAGGTAGATGAGGTCATTGCCACTGAAAGCCAAGGAAACGGGCGCTCTTTTTTGTTTTGCATAGTTCGTCTGATCCTGCACTTGTGAATAGAAAGTTAGTCAAAAGCAAAGGTCTGACCCCATGTTATACCAGTGGACAAGTTGTTCATTCCTGTAGACAACAGCTGACCCAGCTTATACCAGTGATTACTGCACTTTTTTAGCTTCTCTAAATTTCTGTACGTTATCTTCATCTGTTCTAAAACACTGCTCCCCTTCCCAAAGAAAATAACTGAAAGAAATCAGAGATGGGATGTAGAACTAAGAAAGCGATGGAAGAAATTAGGATGCTTGTAATGGATGTTTTACGGTAAAGCCTATTTTCACAGTATCTGATTTGTGCACAGTATTATTCGCATACTGAGGAGTTCAACCATGATGGCCTTGTACTCTCTGCCACCACATCAAATACTAGGCGGCTGGCCGTGGGTTGTTCTATCAGCAATGACATCTTTAGTAAATTAACCATGAACTAGCAACAAAAATAATACATACAAGTCCTTCCTTTCTCTTTCTGAGATTCTTCACAATTTTATTGAGTTTGATGTTTTGACTAGTAGAAGATATATGAGCCTCTTTTTTTTTTTTTTTTTGTTGGATTCTATGGCATTTTAGATAATAATAAAAAATCATTTCCTACTATCAACACGGATGTAGCAACGCCGAGTATTAACAATTTTACTAAATGACAATGTGATAGTCTAATGGCCCGTGCTCATCGATTAACTCGATAACCAAGGGTTAATATGAAGACATTCACAAATTTGTGAAGAAGTGATAGTGGATCAATCGAATCTGAACTGCTTCTGGGCATTATAGGAGAATAAAGATGAAAGTCGTGAAGAGAATCATATACCTGTCGACATTCTTGGCATTATTAGTCGGCATATTTTAGTGTGTTTGGATCCAAAGAAGAGGAAAGAAAAGGTTTGGACAATGGGAAGAAGCGAAATGAAGAACACAAAAGTGAAGAGAAGAAAGAGAACTCTTAAAAGTTATACGTATCTTTTATTCGTTCCTTATCTTTTCCCACCCCGATTTTCATAAAAGAAGTTTTCATATTTAAAGTCTGGTAGTCTTTCGACAGCAACAAGCCTCATATCATTGATGATGAAACTACCTTGTTCCACATTTGGAAAGCTCCAATGTCTTTCTTATCTAAGGGTTTGCTTCCTTTTGAAACAAGAGTAAACACAACCTTAAACTATGATGGTCTTTTGGAGGGTGGGACCGGGCATGGTGAATTGACATCATGTGTGATAAACGGTGGAGACACAAAATGGAAAGCACAGGCGGCTTCTAATCTTAAGATTCCTGGTTTAAATCTTTCTATCCTTTTACCTTACAAAAAAGAAAAAAGTGCCTAAGCTCCTCCTTTTAAGCTCAAAGAGCTTGGAGCCTTCATAAAAAGCATGGAGCCTTTATAAACCCTCATCAAAATCTCATTCATCGTCTCCATCTTCTTCTTCCTCCTCACCCTTTTCTCCTTCTTTGACAGCTTGGAAAGTTGTAGGTTTTTTTTGGTGTCTTGTTATTTTTGTTAGAAAATAAAGGTTTTGTTGTGACAAAATCTATTGTGAATTATTTATTGAAATTTTTTTTTCATATGTGCAAAAGAAAATTATAGAAAGTAAAAAGTGTGCAAATTAGAATATCAATCAATGATATTATAAAGTAGTTGGATTCATACAGTCTTTCATAAAACATCTTCTTAAAGTGTTCTTGAGAAATCTATTTGTGAATAATGTTAAAAATATATTTGAATATATTTTAAGAAAAATGATACTTGGCTTTATACACTTGTAGGAGTAAGGAGCTTTTATTCAAGCTTGATCTTAATTCAAGTGAAGTTATATGTTACATTAAATGTACACTAGCTAAATGCTTATATTGTTAGATTGTGCTTATACTGTTGGACCGTGTTTATATTAATAGACCGTGCTTATATTATTGGATTATGCTTATATTACTGGATTGTGCTTATATTGTTAGATTGAGCTTGTTAAGAGCTGGCCTGTGTTCTGTTCTTATAAGAGACTTAGCCCGCATTCTATTCTTATAAGAGAGTTCTATTCTTATAAGAAACCTGGCCCATTGTCTATACTTATAAATGACTTGGCTTGTGATTTGTTCGTACAAGTGACTTGGCCTGTAATATGCTCTTGGCCTGTGTTTTGACATTTGCCGTTCAGCTCATAAGATACACCTAAGTGTCTCGATCATTTTAGAAGCCCTAGCTTCTATTCAAAACACCGACGCCCCCTTTTTGTATCTCTCATCGTAGTCGCATCTCTGCTTCTCTAACAAGAAAGATTTGTAGAAGTTTTTAAGAGAATGTTAGAATCTAAAGCTTGGTTTGATGAAGAAGCTGATGTGGAATTGAAAAAGGTACAAGCTACATTCTTTCAATGGGAAGAAACCTATGATATGATTGGTATGGCAGAAATCATCTCTCGGTTCTTTATTTTCATATCATATATAAAAGAAAGCCTTTCTATGTTTTGAGACGATGGTTTTGAAGTGAATATCTTTGTGTTATTATTTAAGAGAAGTTGTTCTTGAGCTCATTCTCCGTCCACTGTGAAGAAGGTTTGGTGATATTTTTAATACTCAGCTTATTATCACTTTTGTGCGATTATTCTTTGTGATATATCTTTGTTTATGTACTAATCGAACATATATTATCATTTGCACATAAATTGAGTTGTAAATTTGAAACCTTAATATGAAAATGTTTTGGTGGTTTTGGGATTAGAGCTTATAATTATATTCAATATCTTGTATAAGCTCTTGTATTAGCATTATCCCCTATTATATTTACATCTTTAAGGAATTTTCTATTTGAACTAAGGTTGATTAACCTTATATTGTATTTGGACTTGAGAATTCATTTAAGAAGGAAATTATTTGGATTAGGAAGAATGCTTTCTCCTAATCTGGTTTGAGTGAAGGAGACTTCAATCGGTTGGATTGAAGGAGAAGAGGGCGGACGTAGGACTCAAGGATTGAGTGTCGAACCACCAAGGTAAATATAGAGTTTCTTATTTTTTCCTCTATTGACTTGAATGTTATTTGTTATTTATTGCTAATCATTCATCATTAATTGATTTATCGTATACTTAATACTATCTGGCTATTTTACTTGTTATATAGTTGTGAAATATTTAATGATAATTTGCTATCTTATTATTAAGTAATGTGTCAGTTGCTTAGAATTTGCTTGCTTAATGCTTGCCTCATTTATGTGACTTGTATAAGCACACAAAATCTTTTAGATCAGAAAAAATTGTTGTTAAGTCTTGGCTTAAACAATTCAACCCCCTTCTTGTTAAGCTACAAAACCCAACAATTTTGTCACAAAGGAAGAAGAAAGCCAAAACTTTGAGAATATGTATTTCTTACTAGCATAAACATGTACAAGATGGGTCCATTTATAATCTAAGGACTAAGTTAAACATGGAAAATATACAAACATATAATGCAATATAATATTGCTCTATACATAGGAATTAACCTAAAATATACTTATGTCACATGAAAAGAATATATGACCATAATAGGAAAATATATCAATATAAATGAAAGTATCTCCAACACTCCCTCTTAAGCTCGTGGTTTAGGCAGTTTGTAAATGTCAAACACACCTAGCTTGCTTAGGAGATATGTATGTTGTCTCTAACAGAGGGCCTTGGTAAAAATATCAGCAGCTTGCTCTGTGGTCCGTATTTTCATTGTCTTGATTATACCTTCCTCAATTTTGTCTCTTGTGAAGTGGCAGTCTACTTCGACGTGTTTCGTTCTTTCATGGACAATAGGATTCGTGGCGAGTTTGAGGGCAACGTCATTATCACAAAATAGAAGTGTAAGTCTTTTCACTCAAACTCATAAGTTTTGAAGTAGACCCCTTAACCAAATAACTTCACATGTTATTTTAGCTATGACTCGATATTCCAATTTAGCAGAAGACAACGAGATAGTCGACTGTTTCTTAGTCTTCCATGATAGTAGAGAGTCTCCAATTTTGATACAAAATCCAGTTGTTGATCTTCGGCTCATTGGGTAAGTGGCATAGTCAGTGTCACAATATGTTGTCATTTTCATGCTGCCTTTCTTGGATAAGAGAATTCCTAAACCTAGACATCCCTTTAAGTTTTTTACTACTTTAAGGGTTGCATTCATATGAGACTATTTTGGATTGTGCATAAACTGGCTAAGAATCTGAACTGCATAGCATATATTAGGTCTTGTCATTGTGAGATAAATGAACTTTCCAACAAATCTCTGGTAGTTGGAAGGATCCTTAAGGGGTGGATCTTCATCGAGGGGAGATACACCAACATTAAATTCGAGCGTTGTAAGACTCAAATTATGCTTAAAGGGAATGATGACAGGCTTACACCCAGCTAGACCAACATTTGAAATGATTTCCATAACAAATTTGCGTTGGCTGAGAGATATCCACTTGTTTAAGTGAGCAATTTCGATACCAAGGTAGTACTTAGGTGCACCAAGATCCTTAATGCGGAATATGAAATGTAGGTATTGCTTGAATTGTTCCATAGTAGGAGCATCATTGCCCATAATCAAAATGTCATCAACATAGATCAGAAGGAAAATGGATGAAGTACCTTTTCGCCAGGTGGAAAGAGTATAATCATGGTGAGATTGTCGAAAGTTGGCAAAAATGAGGGCAGTAGTAAACTTGGCGTACCACTGTCGAGAGGCTTGCTTGAGGCCATAAAAGGATTTGCGGAGATGACACATTAGAGACTCCCTTTGTCTACATAATCTTAGTGAAGATCCATGTAAATTTCCTTAACTAAGTCGCCATGAAGGAAAGTGTTATGGACATCCATTTGGTGAAGAGACTAGTCACGAAAGTCGGCAACAGCTAGGAAAGAGCAAACAATTCCTTCTTTAGCAACGAGAGAAAAAATGTTTTGATAGTCAAAGCCTTCCTTCTGAGTATAGCCCTTCTCCATTAAATGAGCTTTATAACGTTCGATTGAACCATCAGCCTTGTACTTGTTCTTGTAGATCCATTTGCAACCAATAAGTCACCAATGAGAGGGGTGAACCACTAGATCCTAGGATTGATTATCAGCAAGAGCATGGAGCTCATCGACCATAGCTTGTAGCCATTTGGGATCCTTGGCCACTTCATGATATGAGGATGGCTCCACCTCTTCAAAAATCTTACTGCTACAGCAGAAGTGCACAAGAGAAAGTTGGGCAAAATTGACATATAAGGAGATAGGGTCGTGAGAACTAGGACGAAGGGTGGAGGAGCAAATATAATCTCTGGTCCAAGTAGGGGGCCGAGTAGCACATCCAGAGCGCCAAGGGGTGTAGTGGGAAGGTCCGGTGACAGGGGGGAGTATAAGGGACAATGGCAAGGGAGTTGTTAGGGGTGGATGTATGGGATAAGGATGGTGGCGTCAAAGGAGGGGCCGAGTAGAGGTGCTGGAGGGAGCACAATGAGGGGGTGAGGTAGGGATAGGGATCTTAGGCACGTGATCCATAGGGGTAGGTGGGGTTGTTGTGAGAGGAGGTGATGGTAGGGAAGGGCTAGGGACCCCCACAAGTAGTAACGAAAGTGGGGGGTTTCATCATTATCGGGCAAGAAAATTGGGAAGCCAATGTGAGCCTCAGGAAGAAGCTTCTAAGGGCAGCAAAGACTAAAAAGGAAACATATCTTCATGAAAAACCACATCTTGATTGATAAAAAAAAATGGCCAGTGGAGATGTCATAAACCCAATAACCCTTTTGTAAAGGAAGGGTAGCCTATGAATACACATTAAGGGGCATGAGGACCAGCTTATTCCGAAGGCCAACAATAGAAGCAAAACATAAGCAGCCAAAAACATGAAGATGCCTAATAGGGGGCTTCCTAAATAACAATTTGAAAGGAGTTTTTCCGTCAAGAACTCTAAAAGGCATGCAATTAATTAAAAAGACAGTAGTGACCACACAACTGCCCTAAAAATTTTTAGGAATGGAAGCTTGGTGTTAAGGGCGTGGGCAACTTCGAGGAGGTGACGGTGTTTGTGGTCAACAACCTGATTTTGTTTGGGGGTGTAAGTGCAAGAACTCTCATGAAGGATGCCATGAGAAGAGAAAAAAGGAAGGAACAAGCATGGTTAAAGAAGTCACGTGCATTATAGGTGCGAACATGTTAGACTAAAGTATGGAATTGTGTGTAAATAAGAGAGAAAAATCGAATAAGATGAGACAAAACTTGGGATTTGGATTGCATGAGAAAAACCCAATACCCTTGGAAAAATTGTCAACACAGGTTAGGAAAAAATGGGAGCCATCACGATGAGAGTTGTGATAGGGACCCCAATTATCAAGGTGAAGAAGAGAAAAAATAGAGGGAGCTTGTGAAGAACTAAGAGGAAAAGGTACACGTGATTGTTTAGCAAGGGGACAAATAGGACACTTTGGATGTGAAAAATAAGCATTGTCACCCAGACTTTGATGAAAAAGGAAAATATTATTACTTTTATTAGCATTACAAAAGGGACCTTGAGACAATGAAGTACAAGAAGGAAATTCAAAATTTATGGGAAAAGAAATCCAAAAATAAAAACCTTGCAGAATTCTACCTAAGCCTATTAGTTTGCTAGTTGAATAGGCCAAAAAAACATAAAGTAGAATTGCAAATAATGCAGCAATTATTGGTGGCATAGACATTGGAAATGGGAATAAGATTAAAATTAAATTCATGGATAAAAACGACATTATGTAGGGTAATGTGGGGACTAAGTGTGACTTCACCAATTTTGGTGATAGAGGTAACATTTTTGTTAGGAAGATAGATGAATGTGGATGAATGAGAGGAATAAATTTTGGAAAAAAAATTTGATACAAAATTATGTGGTCACTAGCCCCCGAATCAATATCTATGCATTTGAAGAAATAAAGCTCATGAGGCAAAAAGATGTACTTGCGAAACTGGTAAGTTTATCTGGAATGCCACGTTGATTTGCCTGTATAATTTGCTTAAGTTGAGATTCGGTAAGGGGTTAATCAATTTTGTCTCCTGAGGTGGTGGACACTTGATTAGAAGAAATATCCTTGTCTGGTTTGTCACAATCAGCAAGTTTCCCATGCAATTTCTAGTGCTGGGCCTTAGTGTGACTAGGCCTTCGGCAATACTCACAAATGACGTTGTTTAGGTGTGATTTGGGCTCGTTTTGACCATACACGCGATTAGAAAGCCGTTTCAATCGCGAGTTTTTAGATGAGCATAATACATCACTGACAAGGCGGTTGGAGGGATGTCAGATGGGGGCGCGCCTAGGAAGAGAGATAGGCTATCAGATCTAGGTTTTAGATATAGGTTGTCCAGTCTAGGAATAAAAGGCCATAGTTCACCTTTAGAGTGACCTAATCATGCTGCTTGGGTAACCCAGCCGTCGACGATGGAACGAGCGGCAATCGCCTTCTGAGAGGTAGTTACATTCTGAGAGGATGATGGAATCCCCAACACGAAGGTATTTTGTTAAAGCCAACCAATGATTCTTTTCTTGGATGGCAAGGTGGAAGACATGGTGGAAGACATGGTGGAAGGACGGTGGCGGATCCATGGTGAGTACCTACGAACTAAAAAGTGAGTATGTCTCATTAAGAATAAGGAGAAATCAGGTTATCTGATCTTGCTTCTTGATGGATCGGTATTGCTGTAAAACAGCTTCCGGTCCCTCGAGTCATTCTTTGACATTGTCTAATTCGTTGCAAAGAGAAGTGAATCGGTTGAAACTGACAACCACAGAAAGGTTGCCTTGTTTTAGATCCACAAGGCTCTAGTGAAGCTGGAATCGCTTAACATGATTAGCTTTGCTGTACATCTCCGTGACGTTCTCCTAGAGAGTATGAGCGTCCTTCGTGGGTGACAAACCGACGGCGATGTCGGGTGCGGTGTAGTTTCCAAGCCAAGTGCAAATGAGTTGCAAACATTTTTGCCAATGCTTCACGAGGCACTTGTTGGTCAAAACGGGGACAATGCCGTCAAGGAAACTGTCTTTGTCCTTCATGACAAGCACACGATAGATCTCTTGTGCCCAAACTAAAAAGTTGTTGACACTAGTGAGAGGCTGAGTGATAAGTTAAAGTTTCAATCTGTCGGAAGGTGCCATGTATAGAGCGTTGCCAAGTTTAGGGCAATCACAATTGAAGGTTGAATTGGGGAAATTGCTCGGATAGATGACCAAGTAGGGATTTGACCCGTCGGGGCCCGAAAACTTGGGAAAATTACATGTATAGACAACCAAGTAGGGATTTAAACCAGAAATCGACAAAACCGGGTCAGAAGCTGTTGGACTCGAAGTAGAAACCAAATGATCTGACCCAAATAGGGGTAGGCCGGACAAAGCCAAAAGGCCAGGGTAGTACCAACCAAGACTTGGGCCTCCCTTAGCTGGAATAGGCTTGGAGGGGGCCGAAATTGGTAGGTTAGGCTGCCCCAAGAAAGAGGGCTTGGGTTGGGTAGATGGCATGTGGGCCAAATATGGAGGTCCATAAGGTGGTAGCAAAACAGGCCAACCGAAGGAAGGGCTCAAATAAGGAAACCAAGAGAGGGGCTGGGTTGGAACAGACTAGGCTGGTACAAGCCAAGTCTGTCCAAGCGAGCCCAATTCGGTTTGCTAAGAGACAACATTCTATGGATTAGGAGAAGTCAGTTCGTAAGTGATGTCCTTAATAACAGGAGCATCCAAATCAAGACTAGTAAAGGAATTGGCCATGAAGAAAAAAAGGTAATGAAAAGGTTATGTTGTTGGGTTTGGTGTATTGTGAAAAAACTAATTCTTGCACTGGAGTGTTAACGTTTTCTTGCAGGTAGGATGAAAACCGCAAAGAGAAATAAGAGCAAGGAAACCGAGAGAAAAAAAGGTGTGGAAGAAACCAGGAAAGACAATGGCTCGTGATACCATGTCACAAAGGAAGAAGAAAGCCAGAACTTTGAGAATTTGTATTTCTTACTTGCACAAACATGCACAAGATGGGTCCATTTATAACCTAAGGACCAAGTTAAACACAAAAAATATATAGATATATAATGCAATATAATATTGCTCAATACATAGGAATTAACCTAAAATGGACCTACGCTACATGGAAAGAATGTATGACCATAATAGAAAAATATATCAATATAAATGAAAGTATCTCCAACATATTTTCTATGGAAATGGTTAAAATGATGATTTCAAACATGTGGGGTTGACTGACATTTTGGAAGTTTGGGGCTTTGTGTTTTTAGAGCTGTAATTGAAGCAGCCTGATTATTTCGTGAACCATAACTTTTTCATGTCTAAATATGCGTATACCTGTGTCTAAATGGGTTTCATGTTCATGTACTCTACGTGCAAAAACATTCCATTCGCTTGTGACACTTGATGGGTAGAGTGGCCACCATTTTGCACAAATTAACCCAAGATGAAGCACACCACTCATTTGGTTGCTTTTGCTATTTCTATTAGAGGTCTATGTCATCCTTTTCTACGCAGACCTTTTCAAATTATCCTGCAGTTAAAATTCCCATGGCGGATTCATGGAAGTCTTCCTTCGTAACGTGATAATATCATTTTCCTCGCTATTTTCATGTTGAAATGGTTGAATTAACCAAACTTATTCAGAGTTATTTAAAGATTAAAAATTAGAAAATAATCATTTACTTGGCATATTCGTAAGAGTTATCTAATGGGTTGCTTCCAAAAACGTCAATCACCTTTTGAGGAAAAAAAAAAAACAAGTCATAACATCAAGTGGGTTGTTAATTACCTTATGTATGTGTGGTAACTTGTTTGCCATTCAGTTTTCTATACTTATTTACATTTTATCATTCATATAATCAATCAATTTGCATTTTTGTAACTCTTTCTCATTCATTTCAAAATTTACTAATTGTCACCTTATGTTATCAATCAAGTAGCATTATCTTGTATGAATAGATGACTTGACAACAGAAAATAGTTTGCTAACCTTTCTATTATCATTGATGATAAGATTTGTAAGTGACCCAAGAATAAGCTGTTAGTTGATGGTTGTCTTTTATTTTCAAGTAAAAAATATAGATGTTAGCAATGAGAGAGTTTATTGTGCTTAAAAAATTAAAAAATTTTTAACTTACAGTGTCTGCTATGGGGTTGTGTAATGTTGTCTGTGCATGGATGTTTTACCTTAAAACTATACTCACAGTATCAACAAGCATAGGGAATTAAGATTTATGCACAGTATGATTCATAGAGCTCCGTCGCCATGGGCTGTCATCAATATTGCTGCGTAGGTGATCAACCATGATCCTATTGCATTCTTTGTAGCCACATCAAATATCTTAGAAGATGAACCATGAAGTAGCTGCAAAAATGATACATATGATGTTACCTTAATTTTTATTTAAGCTTACTTAAGTGGGCTATATTATATTGGTCCATGAGAGTTCTAAATATGGACTAGTTGATGTGGGTCATGGCTAAACAAATAGGGCCGTGATGAGTGGGCCTATTGGGTTGCATATAAGATAAGGCTAGGTCTTATCCTCTAGCTCATATAAATTCATCTTATTTTTAGGGTTTCATAAGGTTGCTTTTCACAAAAGATACGAAACCTAGCTTCTTTCATCAAGCCAGTGATTATTATGAGAATAGAGGATATTCGCCTAAACTCGAATTCTAAAGAGCATTATTGGGTTTACGACAACAAAAGAATGGATCGCAAGAGCGGTATGTTTCTATCTATTCAATTTCTATTTGTTTGCTAAATCAAAATCATACAAATCGGTGTTTTAGATCTGTCTATGCAGATCTTTTAAAGTTTCTATTCTAACATGTGGTATCAGAGCTTCGTAGATGAGGTCTAAAATTTGGTTTTGATTTTCATTTGGTTTACAAAATCATTTTTTGTTTTATATTTGGTTCAAAATGTTTTACTAAACATTTGGGTGTTGTTTGTGATTTGGTGAAATAATTTTTAGATTATTTGGGTTCAAACTGTGATTTTTAAAAATTTCAAATTGAAAAAATCCCAAATCACTTACTCAGGCAAAATTTGATGAAATTTTGATCCGATTGAGATGTTTTTCCCCACAATCGGCTTATATGCATATAGATCTATAGTTCTACATGAACTTTCAGCATAAAAATTGCATTTTTTAGCTTACTTTCGTTTTTGTCCAAAACCTAAATTTTTAGGTTCTAATTTGGTGTTTTTGGTGGCCTAATCGATTAAAAGAATATGTTTTTTTTTACTGATTTTCAGCATATCTGTGTCGAAATCGGTGCAGATTTCATGCTAATTTTGCACGAATCCATGAATTGTGAACAAAATTGTTCGTGGTTTGTTCGGGTTCCGTTCGGGTCGTTTTCCACCCGAATAGTTGGATTAACCCGCTTCGCGGGTCATCTTGGTTCGAACCCAACCAGGTTGGACCTGGGTCAGGTTGGTCTGACCTGTTTGGGTTAGGCTGGCTTGGCCCATCGGGATCGGCTTGACCCGGCCTGGCCCAGCCCATCAGGGTCGGCCCATCTAGATTAGGTCAGCAATTAGCTCGATCTGGCCCATCAGGATTAGGTCACCGGTCCAGCCCATTCGAGTCACCTGTTTGGCCCATTAGGGTCAACCCGATCTGGCCCATCCAGGTTTGGCCCATTTGGGTTAACCCGGTCTGACCCGGTCAATGGGTCAACCCGACCTGGTCAACAATCAACAGGTCAACGGTAAAAAGAAAAAGTTAACCATTTTGAGTAGAAACTTTGATTGGTGCGTGCAAGCACGTGAATGGTCCAAATTGAGGGTAGTTTTAACTAGAATGTGTATTTTTTAATAACGAACATTTTGATATATTATTTGATATGTTTTATATATTTTTTCAGTCTCTTTTGATGCTTTAAAGTTTAGAGCATGTATGTTGACATCTTGTTTTCTTATTATAATGCTTAAACTTAGTCATATACACTATATTGTATGATATTATGGTAGTATATGTAATTATAACATGCATTTAGTTAATTGTATTACAATATTTATTCATATTCTAATGAGGTCATAAAGCATGTCCCGCAGTATGGGAATGATCCAATTAGGTTGTGACTGCCAAAGTGGCACAACTTAATTGTATTCAAAAATAAGGTTTTCTCGTGTGGATGGGGATGTTTTCGTTTTAGTATATAGTTATACTCCCAAAGGAGGTGATTATATATTAGAACATAAAGAGATGCATAGTTGAAATGCATGTGTTTAGACTAAATGAATTAGTCTATACACCCAAATGTGGTAGATTATGAAAATTAAAATATTCTCATGGCCTTTACTATGCTGAGATTTTACATTAATTTGTTATGTATTCTGCCTAAAGGTGTTTACATGATAGAGTTTGTAAATCTCCAAGTATGTGATTGAATTTATATAGTACTCGTATATTACTAATCTTGTATTTACTCACTTGCAGTCACTTTTCCTATCAACAACTAAATGACAACTATTAAGACACTTACAAGTGCGAATTTTAAAAGATAGAAAGAGAATGTTATGTTCGCAATGGAGATGACAGATGTTCATTCTGCTTTTATTATAAAACAGCTAGCTACTCTTACTAAAAAGAGTACTAAAGAGCAAAAGAAAGCTTTTGAATCATGGACAAGGAGCAATCGTATTTGTTTATTGTCCATGAAGAGGTCAATCATGGATCATCTTAAGAGTGGGTTACTTATGGATGGTATAGCTAAGGCATTTATGGAAGTTGTAGAGAGCAGGTATCGGGTATCTTCAAATGCTGAAACAGGTCAGCTTCTTCAAGCATTATATGCCATGAGATATGATGGTACTGGTGATGTAAGAGATTACATCATCAGAATGGTAGATTATCAGACAAAGCTTAAAGCATTGGATGTAGCACTCCCTAATGCATGTGTTGTTCACTATGCTTTGAATTTGCTTCCTCCTGAATTTGGAATAATTAAGACCACCTATAATAATCAGAAGGAGAGTTGGTCTTTTAATGATTTGATTGCTAAAGTAGTAGCTAAGGAAGAGAAATTGAAACGAGACAAGTCGCATATGGTAATGTATTCACCCAGTTCAAATGTGGGGAAAGGTAGAAGAGTAGCTGCACCAAGTCATCCAGGTATTCCTTCAACTTCTAAGAATGTTAGTACATCTGGTCATAAATGTGGGGTCAAGAAAACACTCTTTAAGAAAGAGAGTGATCATTATTTCTTCTGTAAGAAGAAAGGTCACATGAAGAAAGAGTGTAACAAATACAAATCTTGGCTTAAAAAACGCAAGCCAACAGGTAATAGTTCTTTGGTTTTTGTTTGTGAATCTAATATATCTGTAGCCCCATCAAGTTCTTGGTGGCTTGATACTGGTGCAACTAATCATGTTGCTTTTACCATTCAGGGGTTCATAAACAAGAGAAGACCAAGTAAAAATTAACTATGGCTTACAGTTGAGAATAACGCTAAAACCCCTGTAGACTTTGTGAGAGATATTGTTTTAACATTAGATTTTAGTTTTCAAATGTCATTGAAGAACACTTTTTATGTACCGTCTTTTAGACGAAATTTAATTTCAGTTTCTGTTTTACACATGGATGGTTATGCATTTCAAATAAAGAATTCAATAATTACTTTGTTTTACAATTCAAATAAAGTTGGATCATGTGTTTTATCATATGGTTTATATCAATTAAGTTTATCTCCTTAAAATATCTATAATATTGAAAAGGTTGTTCCCAAAAGGTCTCTACCTAAAGAGCAATCATACATGTTGTGGCATAAAAGGCTTGGTCACATTTCTAGAGAAAGGGTGGATAGATTGATAAAGTCTAACATTCTTCCTCCTCTTAAAGATGATCTAGAGACATGTGTTGATTGTTGTAGAGGCAAAATGGTCAAGATAAAGAAAAAGACTGCAAATCGTAGTTCTGATCTCTTAGAGATTATACACACTGATATCAGTGGACCCTATACATCAACCTTATGTAGAAATGTATATTTTATTACATTTATAGATAATTTTTCCCGTTATGTTTACTTGTATTTGGTTAAAGAAAAGTCTAAGTTTCTTGATAAATTCAAGATTTTTAAGACTGAGGTCGAAAAACAGTTGGGAAAAATAATCAAGGTTGTTAGATCAGATAGAGGGGGAGATATTATGGCAAATATGGTGATGTTGGACAGCTTAAAGGCCCGTTTGCTTAATATTTAGAAGAAAATGGTCAGGATAAAGAAAAAGATTGCAAATCGTAGTTATGATCTCTTAGAGATTATACACACTGATATTAGTGGACCCTATACATCAATCTTATGTAGAAATGTATATTTTATTACATTTATAGATGATTTTTCCCGTTATGTTTACTTGTATTTGATTAAGGAAAAGTCTGAGTTTCTTGATAAATTTAAGATTTTCAAGACTGAGGTCGAAAAATAGTTAGGAAAAATAATCAAGGTTGTTAGATCAGATAGAGGGGGAGAATATTATGGCAAATATGGTGATGCTGGACAGCTTAAAGGCCCGTTTGCTTAATATTTAGAAGACTCTGGAATAGTTGCTCAATTTACAATGCCAGGAAGGCTTGAACAAAATGGTGTAGCTGAAAGATGTAATAGGACTCTTATGGATATGGTGAGAAATATGGTCAGTAGAACCAATTTACTTGGTTTCTTATGGGGAGAAGATTTGAAAACAACTCTTTATATACTCAATCGAGTACCCATGAAAGTTGTTCCACTTACGCCATTTGAGTTGTGGACTGGTCGTGTACCTAGTTTAAACCATTTAAGAGTTTGGGGATGTCCTACAGAAGTAAGATTTTATAATTCAACTCTAGGTAAGTTGGATTTAAGGACTACAAGATGTTACTTTGTATCTTATCCTGATCATTCTAAGGGATATCATTTTTATAACCCATTTGAAGGAACTAGAATTGTAGAGTCTCAAACTACAAAGTTTTTGAAGCTTGATGTAGCTCCATATAGACATAAAGTACTTAACCATAAAAGAAAAGGTTAAGGAAGGTGAAATTTCAGTAGAGTCGATTAGTACAGTTAATATGATAGTTGATCTGCTTACTAAAGGTCTAAGCCCTTGTGTTTATGAAAGACATGTCAATAGCATGGGCTTAGCGGCATCATGGGATGCTTTTGTATAGTGGGAGCTTTTAATATTCTCTTTAAAGACTTAAGGTAAAAGTATACCTTAAGCATTGGCTGGAATTAGTCAGCCATAAGGATATCTTGTAACATATAAAGTTTAACTCGAGTTATAAAGTGCAAGATATGTTAAAGGTTCATTAAAACCATAAAGTAAATTCTCTGATGACATTCTGTTATCGAAGGAGAGAGAATTAGACTGACAACAGTAATAACATATACAGAAATTGTTGAAGTGTTATATAGTTGCCATATCACCATATTTATCCGTTTTAAGAGATTGAAGATTTTGTAGTTATGATTGGTGCTATATCTCTTAATAGGTATAGTTACTAGTGTGATTTAGAGTTTAAGATCTCATATGGTTGGATTCTAGTTAAGAACTATTTTTGGATCAATGTAAAGATGCGCACAATTTTAGTTTAATATAGCCCAAGTGAGAGAATGTTAGCTTAATTTTTATTTAAGCTTACTTAAGTGGGCTATATTATGTTGGTCCATGAGAGTTCTAAATATGGACTGACTAATGTGGGTCGTGGCTAACCAAATAGGGCTGTGATGAGTGGGCCTATTAGGTTGCACATAAGATAAGGCTAGGTCTTATCCTCTAGCTCATATAAATTCATTTTATTCTTAGGGTTTCATAAGGTTGCTTTTCACAAAAGAGACAAAACCTAGCTTCTCTCATCGAGCCAGTGATTCTTATGAGAATAGAGGATATTCGCCTAAGCCCGAATTCTAAAGAGCATTATTGGGTTTACGACAACGAAAGAATGGATCGTAAGAGCAGTATGTTTCTATCTATTCAATTTTTATTTGTTCACTAAATCAAAATCATACAAATCGGTGTTTTAGATCTGTCTATGCAGATCCTTTAAAGTTTCTATTCTCCAAATGCCAAGAGTAAAAGCATGACCAAAATGCGGTAGCTCAAATGGGAAGCCCAAATATAACGCTTTAAACGCAACTTTAAGTACGTGAAATGTGAGTATTATCGATTTTGCTAAACGATATTTATAAGTCAATGTGATAATCTAAATGGATGCTACTCATCTAAGAACAATCATTTCACAAGTCCATTTAAAGGAATCTTATATTCCTTTACATATAAACTATTTCACAAGTCCATTTTTTAACAGCATGAAATAATTTCACACTTATATTTAATAAACGCTCTCATTGCAATGGTTCAACTCAGACCTTTCACTTTGTGAACTCTGACCCAAATCATAAAGACGGGATGAATTTCGGCTCATTCTGGAAGCCTTAATCTGTTTGCCACCTTACCCAGCCTTTGTAGTACCACGTATGGGCCATAGAACTTGACAGCTAACGTAGAACTCCTTCGCAAAAGACATTGAGGCCTGGCAATATGGCTATAGTCATAAATAAAATCGATCTCCTTCCTCGAACACAACATTTAGTTGTCATACCTATATTCGTGAGGGTGTCAAGAGAGATTTAAATTCTAATATTATATTAAAAAGTTCAGTCTTTCACAAAAGTTAATTCAAGGAAATTAAATATTTTTTTTATATACTAGAGGAGTGTTAAGAGAAAACCGGATTCTGATATTAGAAAGTCTAGTCTTTCCTCCAAAGCTAACTCAAGAAAAGGAAATAGTTTTTTACACAAACTATTTTACACACCCATATCTTAATAATGATGGGATAATTCAAGACAAATATTTAACAATTAACTTAATATCGAAGAGTTGATACGGCAACATTCATAAATTTTGTAAGAATTGGTAGTGCATCCATCCTCCCGATGGTGCTCTTTAGACATTGACCTGGTCGAATCTGGACAGATTTTGGAAATTATAGGAGAATAAAAGGGAAAGATGTGAAACGAATCATATACATGCCGATATTCTTGGGTTATTAGTTGACATACTTCTGCGGTGTTTGGATCGAAAGAAGTGAAAAGAAAAGGTCTAGACGTTGAGAAGAAAGACGGGAAGTGAAGAACGCAAAAGCGAGGAAAAGAAAGAGAACTCCTGAAAGTTATATGCATTTGATATTCTTTCTTTCCTTCCTTCCTCCTTTCTATTTTCCCACTTTGATTTTCGTAGAAAAGTTCTCATTTTCTTCGTTCCCTGCGGTCGTCTCTCAGTAACAAACAAACCTTTATTGGCTCCAGTGTCATTGATGATGAAACCAACGTTGTTCCGGAATTCGAGAGCTCCAATGTCTTTATTGGCTCCTTCAAGGGTTTGCTTCTTTCTGAAACTACAGTAAACACAACTAAACCAAGCCTTTAACTATGGTTGTGTTTTGACAGATGGGACGGTGAATGGTGAACTGACATAGAGTGGAATAAACGGTGGAAGCACAAAATCGAGAGCAGAGACTGCAAAAGATAAGCTCGACTTAGGCAACTTGCACAATTATTTAATATCCGGGCAGCCCAACTAGCACTGCCCGGACTGCTCATCTACACTCCTCATATGCCCGCTGCCCGAAACCCTAGCACGGAAGGTTTTCCCTAGGAGAGCTTGGAGCCTTTATAAGCCCTCAGCAAACCCTCATTGATCGGCTCCTCCATCTTCTTCTTCTTCCTCTTCTTCTTATGGAAACTTGTTGGTTTTATTTGGTGTCTTGTTACTTTCTTTGGAAATCGTTGACATGATGATTTCAAACATGTGGGGTTGATGGGGACAATTTTAGAAGTTTGGGGCTTTGTGTTTTTAGAGCTGGAAATGCAGCATCATATGATATGTTTGTGAACCTTAAGTTTTTCATGTCTAAATGGGTATGCCTACGTCTCAATGGGTTTTCATGTTCATGTAGTTTACGTGCAAAACACTTCCATCCGCCTGTGACACTTGATGGACAGAGCGGCCATATTTTGCACATATTAACCCAAGATGAAGCTCACCATTGATTTGGGTGCTCTGGCTGGTTCTATAAGAGGTTTGTGTCATCCTTGTCTACTCAAAACTCTTTAGATTACTTTCCAGCTTACATTTCCCATGGCAGATTCATGGAAAGCCTTCCTTCTTTATGTGATAATATCATTTTCCTGGCTATCTTCGCCGTTGGTCGACTGCTGAGATGGTTGAATTAACCACTTATTTAGAGTTATTTAAAGATTAAAAAATAGACAAGAAGCATTTACTCCGCATATTCGCAAGAGTTGTCTAATGGGTTGCTTCCAAGAACGTCTAGATCTCCTTTGCAGAAAAGTACAAGTCATTACTACAAGTGGGTTGGTCATTACCTTTTGTCCGCGTGTAACTTTTTTCATGATCAAAAGAATCTTTGCATGCGAATTATGCTTGTTTAACTGTTTTCATTTTTTTTTTTACTTACATTTTACCATTCATATGATCCAGCAATTTTCCCTTTCTTTTGTAATTATTTTTCATTGATTTTAAAATTTATTAATTGCCAGCTTATATCATTTATCAACTAGCATTATATTGTATCAATATGTGACTTGACCGCATCATATAGTTTGTTGACTTTTTTGGTTGTCGTTGATGTCAAGATAGGTAAATAACCCAAAAAAGAACTGATGATTGATGGTTGCTTTACATTTTCAAATGTTAATATAGATGATGGTCATGAGAGAGAAATTTTATTATGTAGAAAAGGGATTTTCAACATAATTAAAAATTTCTATATTTAATGTGTCTAAGAGTGAAAAAAAATTATATTTGTTCTAATATGATGTGAAAATCACAAAATAGGAATATGCTCTTAATTTTATCTTGTATGAATACTTGTTATATATTTAAATTTATTCAAGAAAGCTATTTTTTTTTTGGGCACAAGTTTTTTATTTTTTTATGCATACGAACTTAAAGTTAAGACAACTACGAGAAGAAAACTTTGGGTCACGTACAAAGCCATTGGGTCATCTACAAGCCCACCATATGGACTTGAAGTTACGACAACTATGAAAAGAAAACTTTAGGCCATTTACAAGCCAACGTATGAAGTTATGACAACAATGAGAAGAAAACCTTGGGCCATTTACAAGGCCACCATATGGACTTCAAGTTAAGAAAACTATGAGAAGAAAATTTAGAATCATCTACAATCTCACTCCATGACAGTGCTTTCTTTTTTAGGGATGGAGGTGTTTGTTCAAGAGCTTGCTTTTTCTCTAAATTGGAGTTAACAAGATATGATACAATGATGAGAAACATAATGGGTTATTGTTGAGTTGATTGTAGACAAGTAGAATGGGAGAGGGTGAGGAACACTTGCTATTGCTTTGAAGTTAAATGGCACAAGTTTTCAAGATTATCTTCCATATTTGACAATCAAACAAAAATAAGAAAAAGAGAATGACTTCAAAGTCAAGTAAAACAAGTAAACCATGGCTTCTTGGACCTTTAAGTTATGAAGATAAGACCAAGTGATGGGCCACATGGCCTCATATCAAGGCTGCTTTTGATCATATAAGGTGAGTGAAATTTTTCTATGCAATTTATTACATTTGGAAAAGTTGCAAGTTTTCTTCTTTTTTGCTTGGATGACCATCATTAGTTCACCCTGCATAGGTGGTAAGTAAGGGAAAAAGTGAAGAATTTTTCATCATAAACATTTGAACATTTGGATTGATTAATATACAAACTTTAGAAACAATTGGAAGAAAACTCAAAGCAAGAGGCTCTAAGCCTTTGCCATTTTTGTTAAGTTTAATTAGTAATAAGGACATGGCTTAGTTTGGAACTAACAATTGGGATTTGTCCCACATCGAATGCAAATGGATTGTTTTGTGGCCTTATAAATGGTTATGACGTACTACCTTAAGATGTGTGTTTTAAGGTTAGGTCTCGATTCTTGAAATGGTACTAGGGATAGGTTTCATCCAGGCTGGATTTTCTTAGGTACCTAGGTTCTTCTCTATACAAGGCTTGAACTTTGTTCTTCCTAGGTTGGGTTCTTCCCATTTACCTTATGGCCTTCCAAAAAGGGTCTACAAGGTTCTTTCTTGTGCAAGGTTTGGACTTTGTTCTTTTCAAGTTAGGTTCTTCCCATTTAGCCTATGGCCTTCCAAAAGATATGTTAGAATTTGTCCCAAACCATATGTGGATGGCCGATTTTATGGCTTTATTAATGGCTAAGGGAATACCACCTTTAGATGTGTATCTTGAGGTTAGGGCTTGGTTCTTGACATAACCATAATAACTAAGTTGACTTCCACTTAGTATGGTTTATACATCTACAAGTACTCTATTTTGTAACTCTCAGGGATGTACTTTAGTACAAGGTGATTGAAATCAACTCATAAAGTTTCTTTTCTAGGAAACCATTATAAGTCATGCCTTTTGGGAACATTAGATCAATTTATGTCATTATGTACCACTTAATGTCTATTTAAGATATGTTGTTTTTTGTAAAAGTGAGCAACTCAGACGTTTTGTATTCTTAACTTTATTATCTTTTAGTTGTAAGTATCTAATTCAATAATGACAGAACCAATTAGGTTTAGATTATTTCTATGTTTCATATGAATGTTAACTCAAATGTCTTTAGAAGATTGTCTTTCAATTTTATCAATGGTATTAAAGCATTCTTTCATTTTTTATAGGGGTCATTTTCATTTAAAAATTTAGCTATTATGGCATCACCATTTTCATCCTCTTCATGTTTACTTGGTCAATTATTTCCTAACTCCTAGTTATGGTGGCCAATACTTAATAACAATCTATCTATATTTGGCAAGCCATATATGTGTATCTTAAATGCCAAGGGGTTTGGATTTGGTCCATAATGGTATTCCCAAAGTAACAAATGAAAAAGAGTTGCCTCTCGCTAAGTAAGAAAGACATAAAGGAAATTTGAAGCATGAGTTGAAGATGCTTGTGGTTCTGCAACTACCAATAGTAAAAGAGGCATCCAAAAGGGTTACTTATGCAACAACAATGCACAAGGCTTAGGTGTTATTGAATAACAAATTCCTTAACATCCTTTATGTATGCCATATACATATAAAAGCTTTAAAAAGAGATCTTAAGCTGCTTAAAATGGATGAAAATGAAACTATTGTGAATCATTAAAGTAGAGTCAACTCAATTGTTAGTTAAATTTGTTCTCTTAGAGGAGAATTGTTGAAAAAATCCTCATAAGTTTGATTAAGAAATTTGATCTACGATGACCCCCTTGAAAGAACCAAGGATTTCAATACAATGACAATTAATGAACTTGGGTTTTCTTGAACCTTAAAGAAATTGACTATTAGAAATTATGAGATATTCTTATTTAGTCAACCTTGAAAACTAAATTCATACTAGAATCAAAGTCTAAGGAAAACCTAAGAGATGAAAGGAAATCAATGCAAGCACTATTCCAAGTTTGGCCACCTTGTAAAGAATTGTAAGTTGAAAGAATTCCAATAAGTAAACCTTATAGAAGGAGCAAAATCCTATTATGTCCTATTTTATGTTTCTTGCTTTGTTATTGCAAATGATGCTAACCTTTAGTATTTGGATAGTGGTTGTAGTAATCATATGACACATGATGAACATATCTTTTTCTATTTAAATAAGTTAGTTAGAATGAGAGTCAAGTTAGGGAATGGTGATTTCATTGAAGTAATAAGAAAATGTGATATTATAGTCTAAACCTTGAAAGGAGAAATGATATAGGTGTTGGACTTAAGTTCTAATTTGTTAAGTGTGGGCCAAATGGATGAAAATGGATATATGCTAGTGTTTAGAATAAAAGAAGCATATATGATGAGCATGATCTCAATTAAGCCATTGTAGTGATTGATATGTAGAACACTAAAATTTATCCTATTTAGCTTTAATACTCTTTGCCTTCTACCATCCCAAGTGCTTGGATTGTTGTTGGATAAGGAAAGTCTAGTGGAAAGTTTTATACAAGTAGAAGTAATATGAACCATTTAGGGGTTACATTAACCAATAAAAAGCCATAGACAACCTTATTCAACTCATAATTTAAGGAGAAAAATAAGACTACTATACTTGCTACATAAGCTAAAGAAACAAATTTTTATTCCATTTACAAATGACTCCACAAGAATGACTTGAGTTTTCTTTCTTAAAGAGAAAACCCAAGCCTTCAGTTTTCCAAAGTCTTGAGTCTAAAATAAAAAGCTAGAGTGACAAATGCATCAAAAGTATACCATAAGATCAAGTAGGGAAATTCTTTTCTAAGGAGTTTAACACCTTTTACATTAGAGCTAGAATTGAAAGGTAGCTAGATACTTCAAATATCCATAATAGAATCAAGTTGTTAAGAATAAAAATTAAATGGTGATGGAAATGGCTTGTAGCATGCTCAAAGAGAAAAAAGTTCCACATGTGTTCTAAGGTAAAGTTGTCAACACTATTGTCCATATTCCTAACTAAACTCATATAGGTGCAATCCATAAAAAGCATTGTTTGAGGCATGGAATGGAGTAAAGTTGGTTTGGTACACTGGCAACTGAATTGGCCGACTAAAGCATAGCTTGCACTTCTAGCCTCAAGTTATGTCTCCAAGCCATCATCAAGGGTAGTCACTTAGTCTTTGAATTCCTACACAAGGTCAAGGTCAATTCCCTCATTGACAAATTAAGCACTATCAAAGAACACATTTACAACAATGAGTACTTGACTTACCTCTTCCAAAGGTTAGGTGCTTTGTATGCTCCTTTAGCCATTGTTATTGATGTTCAAACCAACACCACCAACATTAGTAGGGAAAATCTTGCATATGTTGATTTTCCACCAACCTTCATCAAACCCAACAAAGGAACAATATGTTGAGCATATGCGTGAATTTTGTAATTCAATACTTTCCCTAAATATCAAAATCTCTTCCAAGTTTTAGCATATCTCAAATTAGCTTATGATTAATGTATTTTTTGTATATTTGTTAGGGTTTCTTTTTCTCTTTCAATTTTGTATCAAACACCTATAAAAGGTAGTAATTGTCAGGCCTAGGGTATGTTAAATAAAGGATTTAATCCTAATTAGTTTTGTTATGTTTTTAGATTTTTTTAATTAAAAAGATTAAGTAGTCTTAGGGAATGTCCAAAACTCAATCGATTTAGGACTCTGAAACTTAGTTGTTTTGGGAATCTGAAACCCAATCATATTGTGCTAAGAATTATGCTATAAATAAGGAGTTAGGGTAAAGGTAAAGCAATCGCTTATTAAAGATATTGAAACCTTGGCTTGGCCTTCATAATTAAGAAAGCTTTAGGTTCTCAATCTTGATAAGTTGCAAATTGCTTTCGTATTATATGTTATTATTATGCTTTATTTTCAATATAATTTGGTATTTTTTTAATTGGTGTTATTTTGGTTCTAAGAGCATGATCCCAGATCTAGGGTCATGACAAGTGGTATCAAAGCTGTCATCCTGGCTCGTTGGGGGGGCATTTACTTTGGTAAAAAACTAGCCAACAAACCATGACGGAAAGTGTAATTCAAGACATACTAGTTTGTTTGGCAGAATTTAGAGAGTTATGGGCTATTAACCTTGCTCCATTTCAACACAACCGTTATCACCAACGTCCGAAGCTATCCATGATAGTGCAGACCCAACTCCAAGGCGAAGTAAAGGAAAAAGGTACAAAAAAGATTGAAACCTTGAAGCAACCATTGGAGAGGGAAGATGTTGCCAACTCTTATGATTATCTTACCACCTTTCGTGGCGAGGTTACCAACATTCATGATACTATTGCCACCCTTAATGACAAAATGGATAATTGCAGTAGTCATGCAAAAGGACTTAAGCACTTTAGTAGTCCACTGTAACAATGTCGTTTATATTTTCAGTGTAACAGTATCGTTTTACTTGTATGGAAGCTATTATGAATAAGTGTAAAAGGGGGAAAAGTCGTTATCCAGGATAAATAGGGGGAATCAGTTGAAGTTAGGAGTTCAAGTGTAATTCAGTTGCAGAAACTGCAGAGGTCTTGGGTTCCCTCATGAGAAATCCTATAATCTTGTAATCTTTCCACTTTCAATTCACAATAGTAGAAAGGCTAAGCTTCCGAGGCCTTCTACTTCCTTGATTTTAGTAAGTTCTTCTCGTCCTTGTACTAGAGCTTTCCTTAAGTCTCAAGGTGTTACTCTGGACCGTTGCAAAATGGTAACAGAGCCAAACCCCACATCTTGAGTTCAAATCCTGGTAGGTGCACTTGGCTATATGTAACTCGTTGGGGACATGGGGGCTTGATTGTGAGAAGGTCGTTGGCAGGTATGAGGGAGTATGAGGGGAGAAAAGGCCCCAATAGCTTCTAGCAGTTGGGCTAATGGAGCTATGGAGTTTCCCTTCTAGTTGAGCCGCGGAGTGTAACCGCCGAGGACGTCAGATTCAGAAGCGTGGTGAAATGTTATGGTCCTAAAGGTAATTGAGCCCACCATGCCAACAAGCTTAGGCCTTTTAGCTCAATGGTTGGGTTCGTTACATTTGGTAAAAGTGGTATTGGAGATGCCAGAGCTCGATCAGGGGAAGGATTCAGCTAACAGCCAAGGTGCAAAGGAGCTAAATGAATCAATGCACCAACTCTTTGCTGCTTTAAACGCCAAAATTGATGGTGTCACAGCCAGATTGGATGCTAAGGATGCTGATAAAGGCTCATCAACGAACACTGGAGGCAACAGATGATGCAATGATCACTGCACCTCATCTGCTCTGATTCAATCAAGAACAATACGTCTGGAGTTCCCTAAATATGAGGGAGGCATAGATCCTACCTGGTGGATCGATTGAGTGGTTCAATTTTTTGATTATCACGATACACCAATAGAAGATAGGGTTCGTATTGCCTCCTAGCACCTTAATGGTGAGGCGTAATTGGTTTACCAATTTTTGAAGAAAGAATATGGAGGCCAATTAATCGAGTGGACAGTGTTGATTGATGAATTGATGAAGCAATTTGGACCTACTGTTTTCAACGATCATTTTGGTGAGCTCACTAAGCTGAAACAACTTGGATCAGGTGCAGGAATATCAACTTCAATTTGGTAAGTTGCTTCTGCGATCTGGTCCTTTAGTTGTTTTACCAGTGGCCTTAAAGAGAAAATTCGGTTGGATGTGTTGGCTCACAATCCACCAACTCTTTCGACAACAATAGGATATGCTAGATTATTTGAAGCTAAGGATCTAGTTAATAAAACTCTACTAGTTGCCTTTGTGAGACGCCAAAATGCTACAGTTGTTGGTGAAATAAGAAAGAATGAGACAAAGCCATCTTTACCGACTAAAAGATTGACTCAGCCTGAGATTATGGATAGGCGAGCCAAAGGTCTATGTTTTAATTGTGATGAACATTTTACTCCTGGACATAGGTGTAAAAAGTTATTTCTGTTGGAAGTGTTAGATCTTGGAGAAATAAGGGAAGATGTAGTTGATGATATAGATGATGGAATTGGAGAACTAAGAATGCTTTCTTTAGCTGCTTTGTATGGTGTTCAGTCCTCTAGAACCATGCAGATCCAAGGAGTTATGAGCATAAACAAGGTGCCAGTTATGGTCTTAATTGACTCTGGTAGCACTAATGTAGAACTATTATTGCAAGGCCACAATTTGAACGCAGACTTTTTCATTCTTCCTATCAATAATCTGGGAGTTATTCTGGGGGTTCATTGGCTCCAAACCCTTAGTGAAGTTAAATGGGAATTCTCATAATTGAAAATGACTTTTCTGCTAGAAGGAAAATGGGTTGAACTGAAGGGAGATAAACAGCTCAAAAATAAGGTTGTTGACAGCTCAGAACTAAGCAGATTGTTGATTAACAACTCTGAAGGAGTAGTTCTATACTAGAAGTCTAGCATACTGGAGGATACACTTAGTCATGTGGTAAAGTGGCCTTCACAGTTTGCGGAGCTGATCCAAAAATATAGGGAACTGTTCAAAAAACCTCACGAGTTGCCTCTCACAGATCTCACAAGCATCAAATAAACCTTAAGGATGAAAACAAGATAGTGGCTAGCAGACCATACAGATATCCCTACTTGCAAAAAAAAAAAAATAGAGAAGTTGGTGCAGGAATTGCTAACAGAAAGGGTGATTCAGGAAAGTACCAGCCCTTTTACTTTTCCAGTCATTTTAGTCAGAAAAAAAGATGACACTTGGAGAATATGTGTAGATTATAGGGCTTTAAATAAAGAGACTATTAAGGATGGGTTTCCAAGTCCTACCGTGGATGAGCTTTTAGATGAGCTTCATGGGGCCCGGCTATTTACTAAATTGGACCTACGGTCAGGGTACCATTAGATTCAAATGAGGGCCAGTGATGTTCACAAAACAGCCTTCCAAACCCCTCAAGGCCACTATGAATTCTTGGTAATGCCCTTTGGCCTTTGTAATGTTTCTTCTACTTTTCAAAGTCTTATGAACAAGGTATTCAAAGAGTACCTAGTAAACTTTGTGTTGGTTTTTTTTTTTATGACATTTTGGTGTTTAGCCAAAATTGGGAGGAGCATTGTGAACATGTTAGATTGGTTTTTGAGAAGCTGTGGTTGCATAAGTTGTTTGTTAAAAGAGAGAAATACTCTTTTGGGGTCTCCATGGTTCTTATTTGGGACATGTTATAACTGAAAAAGGTGTAATAGTGGAATATGATAAAATCAAAGCCATGATAAAATCAAAGCCATGATGGAATGGCCAATACCTAAGAATGTGAAGGCATTAAGAGGATTCTTAGGGTTAACAGGCTATTACATGAAGTTCATTCAAAATTATGGTTTACTTGTTGCCCCTCTTACCAAGCTACTAGAAAGGATTCATTCCTGTGGGATGAGACAGCTACTAAGGCTTTCACAACCTTGCAAAAAG